>OY728144.1:551709794-552959794 GCA_963277665.1 Viscum album
ATGGAAGGAAACCAAGACTAATCAAGGTCATTAGATTATTCCTGATAGGGTCTTGAAATATAGGAAAAATATTTATATCAACCAAATGCATTACTTCCCATTGAAACCAAGGTTGAAGATATTCTTCACATTAGTTGAAATTTTAAAATAAGGACATGAAATTTAGAGAGAAACATCAAGGTTGATGAGTTATCTCACATGGTATATTATATTTCATAGAAAGAGTTTGATCAGTGATTCTTGTTGGAATGTGATGCATTTTTCCGATCATCAGAAGTTTAGAGCACCATAAGTTCTAGCATCAAAACTACATTTACTAGAATTTCAGTTAGTAGAAAGAGACTATGATAAATGTTAAGGTAGAAAGAGTAAATATTAAATATAATTAGATATTCTCCAATGGAATTATATCCATTATAATTTAACATCTATCAATAGTTCTATGGTGGAGCACTGGGATGTCCAAAAGTTTACCAAAGTTGATGGGACACCAGTTTAGTAAACTAGCGCAAAAAACATTAGGTCTCCAAATCTAGGTTTTTAGGGTATCAATTTTAACTTGTTTGTCCAATTGAGATTAGTATTTATGTATGATATACCTTTAGTTCATTGTGTTCAAAAAATGGAGAATAGGTGGATCAATTGAGCTTTTATTAGAGAGTTGTGATGTTTGCAAGGATAAATTGTCTTTATAATATGTTTTTTCATCTATAATATTATAGTTTTTATAAAATAAGGTAGTATAATGGTTCCCCAATGTACATAAGACATAGGTCAAATCATATTAACACCTTTTGTTCTTTCTATTCTTTCTATATTTCCATTATAGGTTTTACTGTTGAATGTATATTTAATACTTTGATTTTTTTTACTATGGTGTGAGTGTGATGAAAAATTTATGTGGTGAGTAGGGGCTGACTAAAAACTTTTGGTACCCTTGTTCAATTGAAAAGTGGGGTTCTATAGGTTTAGTTTTACATTACACTACCACAATGTATGAACTTTTAGTGGATCTATCAAAGGTACTTTCAGTGTCTCTTTTAGTAGTGTAAGAGATTGGGTTTTCATAGCCATGTTGTTCATTCCCCAATAAGTTTTATTAGATAAATTGGTTTTGATATTGTGGTTTTAACACTGGTAGTAACACAAGTATGTCATTTAATGAAGGAAATATCTAGATTGATAAATTTTATGGATTCTAGAGAATACATATTGAAGAATATCAGATTCACATACACTTCAAAGTTCCCCTATCAGGAGAGAATCCAATTTTGATGGAGAAATATGAATGGAAAATTTTTCACAGGAAATTACTTATTCTGGTGAGAATGTATCTTTCAAGAAATTTTGCATTCAATATTTATGCGTAGAAGACTAAAAATTTTAGGAAGATGTTGGTATATATGTATGAAAAACTGATGTCCCTTAATAAAGTATTCATGTTGTGATGGTTTTTCAATTTAAAGTTGATAGAAGGAAGACCAGATAAAGATCATGTGAAGTACATCAACATGATTCAGGGGAAGCTCTAATCAGTAGAGGTAACTTTTACTAACAATGTATGGGAATTTCTACTCTTATCCCCACTTCCGAAGAGTTTGGTTGAAATTGTTATTTTAGTTAGTAACTATAGAGTAATAGCCTATTTGGTGTTTAATGATATCAAGAATATGATACTCAATGAATAACCTTAATGAAGGGAATTTAGGAACCATTTGGTATTTTGATTAATAACGATGGAAGGGGAAGGTCACCCTATCAAAAGTAGGTTTATTGGAAGAAGCTATCAGATGAAAAGAAATAATAGAAAATTCAAATTAAGTTGGATGGTCCTGGTCGTACCTAATATAAGTGTGATAAGAATATAAATCTTAAAAAGAATTTAAAAAACCATAAGAAGAACATAATAAATACATTAACCTCTATGATTTTAGACCCATTCAATGAAAAAAAGTTCAAAATGACTGTATTCAAAGTGTGAAATCCCTGATATAAGCTCAAGTGGTTGACTTTGGAACATATTTCCATTCAACTAGTGATCGAATATACATATCAAAATATAGACCTAGGAAGTTTGGAAAATTCCATTTAGTGTATGGTGAAACCCTAAGGATATGTCAAAATCCGAAGAAAATGAAGTATTATTGAAACTATCGAAGGTTCTCCATATCTCTATCACTTACAGGAATCTTATTTCTATTGGGAAAATATATGCTTCTGGTTATCAAAATGGGTTTTTAAAATGGGTTATTGAAGGTTACTCATGGATCTATGGTGATTTAAAAAGGTTTAAAGGATTATAACTTTATATAATTGGAAATTTATATGGGATTATAGTCATCACAAGTAAAACATACGATGATTTGAATCTATGGAACTTTTGGTTTAGTCACCTCTATGATAAAAACATAAAGGTTATAAAGGATTAGGGAATATTGATGATTGATCACAAAAAAGGAAACTAAGAAATTTATGTTCTAGGAAAGAATAATATATTTTCTTTTAACATAGATAGTAAGAAGCATATGGATCAGAAGTTGGAGCTTGTACGCCTAGATATATGGGGACCTATCCCTACTCAATCGTTTAGTGGTTTCCTTTAATTTATCACTTTCATTGATTATTTTAAAAAGAAATTATGGATTTAGTAATGTAATAATTAGTATGATGTATTTTATATGTTTATTAAATGGAAATCATTGACATAAAGGGAGTGAAGCTAGAAGTTGAAGTGCATCCAAATGGAAAACAATGGTGAGTATACAAACACAACTTTCATAATTTTTATAAGAAGGAAGTTATATGAATGAGAAGGCTACACCCAAAACCCCGTAGAATAATGGATTAGATGAAATAATGAATTAGATGTTGATAGTGAAATCCAAAAGAAATAGGTTTTACTTGGGAATGCCTAAACCGATTTGGGTTGAGGCACACAAGATGACAAATTATCTCACTAACAAAAGTGTAGGTAGTCAGATAAGAAATTTTAGAAGATTTTTGGTCTATAAAAAAACTATAAGTTCATTATATTAATGTCTTTGATAATTTAGGATATGTATTTATAAATGAAAATGATAGGGACAAACTTCAATCAAAATATAAAATGTGTCTCTTCCTTGGTTATGGAGATGAAAATTTTGGATATCATTTTTGGGATGGTGAAAGAGTAAAAATTATCAGATGTTTGGATGTTGTATTTGATTAAAAGGTTATGTGGAAGGACTAAAACATATTAGAGAAGTAATTTTAAGGAATATAAACTATATAATACCACATTGATCATAGTAATGGCAGTTTACAATAACTAGAGAACTTAGATACAGGTGTTGAAGGCACTAAAATTCTAGATGTACGACCATTATAAGTACCATAAAGTTCAAGAGTAGATAAATATAATGTGGTATATTCAATTTTATGAGCCCTAGAATTATGAGTACCATAATTTCATGTACCAAAAAAAAGACCAGATCCAGGTATCTTATAACAACCAATTTTGTTGACAAGATCAACTAGAATTCGAAGACTGGTTCAGAGGTATGAGGCTAGTAATAACTTTTTAATGCTAATATATAAATAAAAACATGAAAATATAAAGTAGGCAGCTTCAATTAGTGATTTTAACAAGTGAGAGTCATCTATGAATGAGTAAATGAACTCATTGAGGTTCAACAAAACATATTAGACGATTTAACTATTAAAGGGTAAAAATGAACTCAAGAATAAGTGGGTTTACTGGATTATGGGCGAGGATGATGGAAATAAGAGATATAAAGAATGACTGGTAGTGAAGTGGTATTAAAAAAGGGAAGGAGTTGATTTCTTATAAATCTTTTCAATGGTAGTTAAACATTCAACCAATAGAAAAGTACTAAGTATGGATCTATCGGAAGATCTATATCTAGAGTAGATGGATGTCAATAATATGTCCTTCATGGTGTTTTGGAGGAGGATATTTTCATGAAACCACCAATGGATATTCCGGATGTTTTAAATTAGAATTTGGTATGTAAACTAAATAAAATCTTCTCTTGGATGAAGAAATCCCTATGACAGTGGAGTCTAAAATTCAAATGCTTAATTTCATAGGAAGGTTTCAGTAGGTTCAATTTAGATGATTGTTATTATTGGGAGAAATAAAAGGATAATACTTTCATCACATTTCTTTTGTATGTACATTACATAAAAATCACTTGAATTAATGTTCAGAAAATCTAAAAATTGAAGTGTGATTTTTATGAAATATTTTAGATGAAAGATCTTGGATAGCTAAGGAATATCTTGTGGATGAAGATTGATAGTGATAGTAAAATTGAGATTTTGGTTCTATCTCAAAAATAATATATCTAGAAGATAATGGAAAGGTTTGGTATGACCAAAATTAAGCTAGTATCAACCCATATTGAGGATAAATTCAAGATATCCAAGTCAGTGTTTACTATAACTAAAGTCGAGTCCAATTATATGGATGAAGTACCATATGTATCAACAATAAGAAGTTTTATGTATGTAATGATTTTCAATCAGCCAGAAATTTCCCATGTGGTTAGTACTATGATTTGATACATATATAATTTGAGGAAAATTCACTAGGAGGTTGTGAAGTGGATCCTTCGGTATTTTAAAGGATAATAATATCAAACTCTTTGCTTTGTATAGGAAGAACTATTACACGGTTTTGTGGAATCAAACTTATCTAGATATTCATATAGTCAAAATATTATAATAGATTTGGTTTTCAAATTTAGAGGATATGTACTTATTTGGTTGTCACAACTTCAAATTATCATTACATGGAGTACAATGGAATTAGAGTATGTAGATATAATGTAAGCTGGGAAAGTAATAGTAAGTTTAAAGAGATTAATACAGGAGCTTGGAAAGAGTCAGAATGGGGTAGTGCTCTACCATGATAGCCAAAGTAAAATTCACTTGGCTAAAAATTTTAAGTTCCATTCTTGGAAAAATCATATCAACCTAAGGTATCATTTCATCAGAAACATACTGGATGAAAATGATCTAGAGTTGTAAAAGATAGTAGGAAGCCAAAATATGACACACATATTCACTAAGGAGGTAGTTCAAGAAATCATAAGGTTGCTCATTCCTTAGCGTGACTTGGGTGAATTAAGGAAGGACAAAAGAAAATTATACAACATGCTATGTGTTAGAGTGTTGTTAAGGTTTTACCTAGAACAAATCTTCAAGTTTGATATTATTGTGATGCGAATCCTTATTCAGGTAATTGATAGTTTTGAGCATCATAACTTCAATCATTAGAATTACATTTTCCAAAATTTTGTTCCGTAGTATGAGTTTGAGATCAATATATAGGAAACAAAATTATCTCTTCAGTGGAATAATATCTTCTCTAAGAGAAGTAGTATAATTTGAAGTTCATATTTACTGATGGTTCTATAGTGGAGTGTTGGGAGGAATTGAAGTTCATTAAATATGATGGGTCACCAGGTTGGTAACCTAGATCAGGCAGTCATATATCTTGATCCAGGTTTTCTGGGGATCATGTTTAACTTTTTTGATTTCTTGTGATTAGTATTTAAGTATGTGGGACCTTTAGTGAAAGGTGTGGAAAAAGGAAGAAGGTTTAGTTCAATAAAGTTTTTATTAGAGAGAGAAGAAGTTGGTGAGGATTAATTTTCTTTATAATCTATTTTCACGGACAATATTTTCATTATAATAAAAGTAGGTAAATATTTTATTTCCCCTATGCACATAGGACATAGTTTGAATCATGTTAAAACTTTGTTTTCATTATATGATTTATGTATTTCTATTGAATGTTTTACCATTGAATGTATTTCAGGTATTTTGATTATTTATACCAAGGTGTGTGCGTGAGGATATATTTGTTAAGTGATTAGGGTGTAAAAACTACCTTATTATAGTACACTCAATAATGGAGAAAGTGAAGTTCCATAGTTTTGATTTTTCACTATGTTACTATAGCGTATGAACTTATGATGGATCAGTCAGAGGTACTTCTGGTGGACATTTCAGTAGTGTATAAGATTTTTTTTCACAGATACATTTTTGATCTACTAATAAGAGGTATCAAAGTTATTGGTTATGAGTTTATGGTCTTAAAACTAGTATTATTATAATAATGGAATCAAATTAAGGAAATATATGGATTGAAAAATCTAATGGATTGAATTTTATCTTATAGAGAATAAATATTTAAGACTATGTGATTAAAAAAAATACCTGGAGGTTACCTTGTTAGATGTGAATCGAGTGTTGAAGGTTAAATTTGAATGGGATCACAAGGATAATAAAGTGATTATATTGGTGATAATGAATATTTAAAGGAATATTGCATTAAATATTTATGAGCATAAGACTACAAAAAATTTATGAAGGAGTTGGTGGATATGTATAAAAAAGCAATAGTCCTTAACAAAATATTCATGTTACAATGGTTTTTCAATTTAATCCAGAAAGAAATAAGCATAGATGCAGATCATGTGAATGAATTCAACATGATTCATAGTGAGATCCAATTGGTAAAGGTAACTTTTATAGATGATGTATGGACATTTCTACTCTTATCCTCACTTCCAAAGAGCTATGATGAAAAGGTTATTGAAATTAGTAACTCTAATTAAAAAACTGATCTAGTGTTTTTTGATACCATTAATCTTATACTCAAAGAAGAATATTGATAAAAGAAATTTACAGAACCATTTTATACTGTGTTTAATACTAATGTAAGGTCTAGGTCACCCTATCAAAAATATGTTTTAAAAAAAAACACCGAATGAAAAATAATGGGAGAAAAGTCAAAGAAAATACAAAGGTCTTTGTTTTACCTATTAGAAGTATAAAAATAAATGAAATGTCGATAAGGATTATAAAACTCACATTTAGAGCACTATAAATTCATAAAACTTTGTAATTTTAGACTCCATCAATGTAATAGAGGTTAATAATAATAGTTTTCTATTTAGAAACACACTACTATAAGCTTGGGGGGTTGACTCTAGTTTATCATTCAGTTAAATTGGAGTTTAAATATGCATGTCAAACTATTTATCTAGTAATTTTGGAAAAGTAAATATAGAGAGTGGTTAAGAACTTTAAGTTTTTGGAAAATGACATTTATATATCCAAATGAAGAATGGAGAATTATTAAAACTATTAAATGTTCACCAAATCTATATCCTTAGGAAGAATCTTATTTATGTTGGGAATTTGGATAATGATATATATGAAATTATCTTTGAAAATTGGTTATGGAATATTACCTGAGGATCCATGGTTATTGAAAAAGATATAAATTATGAGACCCTTTAAATGACCAAAAATTTAGATAAGAGTGAAATCATTAAAAGTAAAACATCTGATGATTTGAATCTATGTAATTGTAGGTTCAATCACCTCAATGAGAAGAAAATAAATGTTTTAAAGGCTAATGGAATACAAAATCTTGATCACAAAAAAATAGAAAGGTGTTAAAATTGTGTTATTGGAAATCAGAATAGAGTGCCTTTTAACTTATATGGTAAAAATCCCAAGGAAAAAAAGCTAGAGATTGTACACTCATATGTATGGGGGCCTTCCCCTATTTAATCCTTAGATGATTTCCTTAAATTTATTAATTTAATTGACGATTCTACAAAAAAAATTATGTATTTACTTCTTGAATCATAATTCTAATGTATTGTAGGTGTTTATTTAGTGAAAAGAATTGGAAAAGGGGATTACAATTGGAAGTTAAAATTCATCTAAATGGAAAATAATGGTGGGTATACAAAACAAAACTTCTAGAATTTCTACACGAAGTAAGGGATATGGCATGAGAAGTTAGTGCTCATTACTCCATAGAAGAATGAAGTAGATGAAATAATGAATCGAATTTTGATAGAGAAATTTATATGTATGAGGTTTCACTCGGGAATGCCTAAAGTGATTTCGGTAGAGGCACTCAACAAGAAAGCTAATCCCACCAATAGAAGTCTAGCATCAACAGTTGGGTGGGAAATTTATAAGGATTTTTTATCTATAAAATGATTATAAGTTCATCATATTAAATTCTTTGGAAGTAAAATATATATATATATGTAAATGTTATGGATAAGGGAAAACTTAAATGAAAATCCAAAACATGTTTCTTCCTTGGTTATGGAGATTAAATTCTTTAATATCATTTATGAGATGGTTAAAGAAAATAAATATTTAGATATAGGGGTTTTATATTTGACAAAAATGTTCTTTGGAGGTACTATAACTTGGTGGATCAAGATGTTTAAATAAAATAAACTATAGAAGTCTAGGATGATCAGAGTAATAGTACTTCACAAAACCATATAAATCAGATTCAGGTGATTAAGGCATAAGAATTCCTGAAGTAAGACCCTCAAATGGGCTAGAAAGTTCAATAGTATCTATATATCGAGTGGGATCATCATATTTACATTCCATTAAAGTAAATGTTCCATAAGTTCAGGTACCAGTGGAAAGAAAAGATCCAATTAGCTTAGAACAATTGATTCAGTTGAGGAGATCATCAAAAATATGTTGAACAGCTTAGAGGTCTGGGGATTATACAAACTTTATAATTCTAATTGATGTTGGAGAACCTAAAAATTTTGAGAAGGAAACTTCACTTAGTGATTCCAAGCAGTGTGATTTATCAATGAATGATGAAGTGAACTCATTTATGTTCAATAGAACTTGAAAGATGGATGAGATAATAGAGGGTAAAAGGACACTTGAGAATAAGTGGGTTTACTAGATCAATTAAGAGGCCAATAACAATAAGATATTTAATTTAATACTGGTAATGAAGCGGTTTCAAGAAAATTAAGGAGTTTATTTATCTAAAATATTCTCTTTTCTAGTTAAACATTATACCATCTTAATAATGCTATGTATGATTTCATCAAATGATCTTTATTTGGAGTAGCTGGGTGCCAAAGAAACTTTCCTTCATAGTGATTTGGAGGAGGAGATTTATATTAAACAACCAATGAGTGTATTGGATGTTAGGAATCATCATTTAGTATGTAAACTGAAGAAAATACTCTACAAGATGAAGTAATCCCCATGATAGTGGAATAAAAATTTCAATTCATTCATTCTAGAGGAAGGGTTAAGTAGGTGGCATATAGATAATTTCTATTTTCCTAAATAATGGGAAGATAAGAAATTCATTATATTGATTTTGTATGTAGATGAAATATTTATCATTAGATTGAATGTTTAGAAAATAATAAATTTAAAGTGTGATTTTTCCGGAGTATTCAAGATGAAAAATCTAAAATCCACAAGGATGAACTTGGGGATGAAGATAAAAAGGGATATAAAAACTAGGATTTTGGTTTTATCTCAAAAAGAATCTATCTAGAAGAAAATGTAATTGTTGGGGATGGTCATAAGTAAGCCAGTTTCAACCCCCATTTTGGTTCACATCATGTTATCTAGGTCATATGTTCATGCAACTAAATTTGAGTCCAAGTACATGGTAAAAGTACTATATGTTTCAGCGGTCATAATTTTGATGTATGCAATGGTTTTAACTAGGCCAGAAATTTCCCAAAAAGTGTGAGTTGTGATTATGTATATGTAGAATTTCTATAAAGTTAAATAGGAGGCTGTGAAATGGATCCTTCAGTATTTTAAAGGATCATAAGATCAAACTATTTTCTTTGGTGGGGAATATCTGTTATAGGGATTTTTGGACTCATAATTTTCTATATATTCATATACTCAAAAGAGTATAAAAAGTTTCAAGGTAACATAGAAAGGAACTACAATTTTCTATATTTCATGACTTTAGAAGATCATTACATTGATAGTAACATAAGAAGTGTATTTTCTTACAATGGAAGATGGGAAATAAATGGTATAGTTGAAGATATATCTATAGGATCTTGGGAAGAGTCAATTTTGGGAAGTTCTCTACTATAATATCCAATGTTTGGATAAAAATACAATGCTCTATGATCATATAAATCATATAAACTTGAAGTATCATTTCATCATAAATTCCTAGAGGAAAATGAGCTATATCTGTGGAAGATAACAAAAATCCAAAATCAAGTAGAAAATTTCACCAAGGTGGTAGTTTAGGAAAGCCTGAGGAAAAATTGAGCCTTAGTTTGACTTGGTTGAATAAAGGAAGGAAAAAATCTAACACTACGAAATGTTAGGTTTTTGAGGGTTTCTAAAGTTTTACCTAGAATAAGTCTTAAAGTGGGATATTTTTGGTATGTTAGTCCTTCTTTAGATCATTAAACATCATATCATCAAAAGTTAGAGAATCAGAATTATGTTTACTAGAATTTTGGATAGTGAAATGAGGTTGGGATTGATGTGAATATAGTAGGTTTATCACTTTAGTGGAAGTAGATATTTTCTAATGGTAGTAGTTCCACCAAAAGATCACATCTTCCAATGGCTCTACAGAGGAGCACTGAGAGGTTCATAATTTTAGAAAATATGATGGATCACTTGGTTGGTAACTTAGATATGGTGGTCATGTATCTTGATCTAGGATTTTAGGGGAGTGTGTTTGACATGTTTGATTAGTTTTTCTTAGAATTTATGTTCATGGTACCTTCAGCACAATGTGTTGCAAAGTAAAGAAGTGGTGATTCAACTGAACTTTTATTGTAGATATGAGTAGTTTTTTAGGATCATTTATATTTTTAATATATTTTTTCACCTATAATATTATATTTTTGATAAAATAAGGTATTAGTGTGGTTTCCCCCATGAAAATTGGATATATTCTAAATAATGTTAATTTTTTTATTTATTTTCATTATATATATTTATTTCATGTTTTAGCATTGAATGTATTTTTTTTATTTTTTACTAAGTTGTGTGTGTGTGAGGGAGAAATTGTGCAGTGATTAGAGTAGGGAAGATACCTAATTTTAGTAACCATAGTCATGGTTAAATATAAATTGAAGAGGTTTAGTTTTCAACTACAATTCTACAAGATATTAACTTCCAATAGATTAATCAGAGGTACTAATGATGGTCGTTTCTGTTGTACACAAGACCAGTTTTTCACATCTGTGTTCTTCATTCCACAACAGTGACTAAAGAACTAAACCATCCAGCTAATGGTCCATTTTTCAAGGCTCATCAATACAAATATTTGGATTCTAACCATAATGAATCCAAATTTTTCATTTTTTATTTAAAATTCTAAATGGATTATTTTCAGAGCTAGGTTTTAAGACAATGTGAGATTCTGAGGCCTACTGTGCTCAAAAACTAATTTTTAGAATATATTAAATATATTAAATATATTATATATCATGCATGTATAGTTTCCCTCAAAAATTATAATCAATCTTAAACAAAGGTTTGAATCATACATTTGAGGCCACTTTTGAGTTCAGAGAATGGGTTTTACCCTAGGAGCGACATAACCTTTATCGATATCGGGATTTTCCATAACGTTCCATCATAATAGAATTAATAAAATAAATAAATAAATTATTATTATTTTTAAATTTCACAAAAATAATTAATATCCTTATATAAATATTCTTTTATGGCTGTTATTTAGGGTCAGCCACATTACCATACAAATTGAGAGGAGCAGTTGGAGAGTGTCGGAGGATATGTTGACAGATGATGCTGGACAAGATTGTGGATTGACGATTAGTGTGTAACGAGGTTCATGGATTTTCCCAACGATAATGAAGAAAATTCATTCATCATCTACAGTCGATCCATATTGAGGTAGGATGTTGTTTTATTTGGATTTATCCTTGTTGGATTATTCCTATAATGAATGTGAATCAATCGACCAATGAATTGATTCACATATCGATCATATTGTGGGTATGGGATTATATATGAGGATTGTTGGGAGGAATTGTTTATTTAATCTTGGATGTTCATTCATCTTTATAATGAAAAAATATTGAGGCTCACTAAATAAGGCCAATGTTAATTTCTATTTTGAGTGTTTATTGGTTTTCTCCCACCATTCTTCATAAATTCATCACTTGTATTTTGTTTAACTACTGGTTCGACCAAAATTCGGAGAAATCAATCATTGAGCACCCGTTCCTTTATTTTTTTTGATATTACAGATCTGGGATTTTTATGGAATAAAAATCATGTGATGATGCTAAAAATAGTGGATCAATTCAGATTTTGGGTCATCGGGTGTGGTTTCATCATTCGATGGTGGAACTGTTTGATAAAGGAGTTTTCTCTAATGTTTTGGATTAATGGAAATCAAATATCTAGAGATATGTTATCATGTTTAGATCCATATCAACATTTACTTATGTGAGTGATGGTAGAAGTAGTAGATTTGGATGATTTGTGAAGCTTTTACAAGATCTATGAAATCCTACATTACACATTATGTAATCTGAAATTACATGCACTGTGGGACCCCATATGAAACCCTAGGGTTTCATGATGAATATAAATATCACAAGGTGTTTGAAAACTTTCACACAACAATTGATCCTTACCTAGAGGCTCCGTGTGTGCCCAGAAGGGTACATAGACACAACTAAGAGTACACTGGCATGGACACATCGTGTACTCAGGTAAGACATAGTCAAAAGTACATGGTCTCACACATTTCATGTACACATACATGGACAAGGTAATGGATCGTGATACATGGGTAGGAACCGGTGCTTAAGGAACACGCTGTGTACTACCATTACTTGTCGTGTACACCTTCAAAGAAGGTTTGGATCCCTTTTTCTCTTCATCTTGGACAAGTTTTGTTAAGGTGTGTTTCCCTATTTCATTCCCTAAGGGTTTACTACTGAATCAAGTCCTATACATAGGATGGTGAACCCTTCATAGGGAGTTCAATCTTGTATAGAGTAGTTGGAATACTTACATGAGTCCCAAGGTGAGATACTCTATCATCATCTTTTTCCTAGGAGGGTTTCTTGGTAACATCATGACCAAAAATACATGGGAGTAAATCATTTACTTATAGGGATAGTCTTGATTAGGATGTTGGTATACCCCATGGCCCAAGGTTTGGACCCCATCTATGTGTCATTATCCTTAGAATTCCATCCTATTATTCTTATAGTGAGACCTAATGAGTCTAAAATCCCATATGGATACCATCAGTGCTATGTAATTCATGGAACAAGTTCCCCTAGATGAGTTATATGTGAAACCTTAGAGTAGTAATCCTAGTATGGAATTACATTTTTGAATTTAACTTGAAACTATATGTCTTTGTGGATTATATCTTTGATATTCTTGTTATATGTGTTGTAGATGTATACCTATGGTGAGATGTATGTTATTATTGGTGTTATATGCTTAGTTATTTCTAGGTGTCCTACTGTGTATTGTTATACTCACCCCTACAAGGGATTTTCCTACGCGTGTCATGTATTATATAAAATATCTATATTTTGATGGAGTCTTAGAGGGACCAAGACCAAGAATATCATAGTGATCCATACAAACTGAGTTGTGTTCCTGTGGTTACCTTGAAAATATTCCACTTATATACTTTTAGGTTGGACTTGTTTTCAGTTTTATTATGGAGGGCTTTTATTTTTCCCTTTTTACTTTCCAGTACATTTTTTCATACTCTAATGAAGGGTTTTTAGATGTATTCATGAATAATTATCATTTTTTCATTTTATCTTTATATGGGTTTAGAGTTGTGTAAATGTATACATGTACATTAGGTTAAGACCTCCCATGTGTGTGATAACCCCACTTGGCAATGGTCACCAGCCCCTAGCCTATTTGAGATGGGCATGGTGTAGTTCCGACATGGGCCCTATTGGTACAGTTCATGATATAGTGGTATCCGAGTAGTCCGTTATAAATTAGGACCAGAGTCTGTGATATTGGGATGGGAAAACATTATTAAGTTTTTCAAGATCATCTTTTAGGCTTGGGACTCCAGTGTTGGTGTGAAGGATGGTGTATCCACACACTAGAACTTTGATAACTTTTTTTCAACACAATAGATGTTGAAACTGGTTGCAAGGAAAACATTGGTACTTGAATCATATAGAAATGTGTTTTGGTTTCTATGTCCTTCTTGAGTCAGATCTCCAGATATACTCATTGACTGTGGTACATATTTAATATTTCATGATACCTCCATAAGGTTTCCAACTAGTATTTTGCATCCCAACCATGAGGATGATCACTTCAGTGAGGTGTATTTGATACAGGGTACTCTTTAAGAGGTGTTACCTTGAGGTGGTACACCATTCATACCACCACCTACTAATTAGAAGATAGTACTAGCAGTACCAACATATGTGGTGCACAGGCTGAGTGTGCTACATGAGTTTTAGTGATAGTGACCCATCAGGTTCTGAGGTGATCCATATCCATAGGTTTCTAAGGACTATCTTTAGGTAGTGATGAAAGTTTTCCATCTTATCAGGACTCCAAAAAAATGATAGTGGTCCTGGTAGTGAGAATATTTTTTACAAATCTGTAGGATTTTCGTAGGGATTTTTACCTAGAAATACCATAAGGAGACTCTAGAGTGGTCATAGTTTGATAAATTTTGAAGAGATGAGTTTTTCCCTACTACATTGAGGGTTGTGCACATTGAGGTGCTGCTACAGATTCAACATGGTAGTATGACTATGTCTGAGTATTCATTCAGTTTCTCCAATCTCTCCTGGTACATGATGGATATAGTGAATGATTAGTTATTTTGGACCCATACTTTCAATATAGGACTACATAGAGATAGATGAGATAACATGATAACTCTATGAATTCATACCTATTATGGGGTTCTAGAAAATGCTTTTGTTGGTTGGGAGTTTCCTGAAAGAGCAGACACAGAAAATTGTTTCCGGTAGTGGGAACATGGGATCTAAGACTTTGGAAGATGGAAGATGACATTAGAAAAAAGGATTGGTATATGTGAGAAATTATATGAGGAGGTATAAAGATAGAGGGTATATGGTTCAGGGCTCATGGTATGGATCTTGTCATCCTAGAGAGAGGTGATGCTGCTCTTGTGATAATAGGGGATATCTACACAGGATTGTCCAACCAACTATATAGATGACATAGAGACAATAGATTGGCCACCTAGGTAGAAGAAATAGTATGAGTAGGTTGGTCCTTAGGGTGACAAAAATGGTAGAGGATATGGGAGATCACTTGGAGGCGGCAAACATTATGACTTGATTCCACCACCACCCTCAGGTGGTCCACACCGAGCTCATTGAGCTAGGGGATAGTGGAAAGGTCAGTTTTAGGTGGATTATTCTTATGAACTAGAGGCTCTAGGGATGATATGAGATCTAATATAATTAATCTTTTTACCTTATCTATAGTACTAATAAACACATATGCGATTCATTACTTTATTACCACTTATCTAGTTTGAGACTTAGAAATTCTGATGAAGCCCTTGGATTAACCATTTCACTTGGAGACACCTACTAGAGGTGAATTAGTGATCACACACTTATGACGATACTGTGATACGACTCTTGGAAGAAATAGTTTCTTTTGGGATCTCTTTGTAGAAGTGATGAGGCCTTATGACATCATCTTAGCAATGGAATGGTTATCTGCAGTTCATGCCTAGATGGATGGTTTCAAGCGGAGGATATAGTGTATCTATAGTGACGAGACTAGGTTCTACATTGCTGGTGAAAAGGAAACCTAGGTAGCCCAATATGAACTCATACATAATAGGGTGCAGTTGATTACTCATTATTTGGCTAGCATGACCCTTGGTGTAGTGGATCCTATGACCCTTTAGTTTTCTATAGTGGTGGTAGAGTATGAAGACATCATTCTCGAAGACATTCTAGGTTTATCTACCCATTGAGATAAAGAATTATAAATTTATCTACACCATGATAAGACCCAGATATCTAAACCAACATATCAGACAGAGCCCATAGATATTTTCAAGATGAGGGTGCAGTTAGAGGACTCGTAGAGGAAGGGAATTGTCAGACCCAATGTTTCACCCGGGGCAGCCCTAGTGTTGTTCTCTAAGAATGAAGATGAGAAATTGAGGTTGTGTGTAGATTAACATTTCCTGAACTAGGTGACCATAATTAAAAATTATTGACTAATGAGGATTGATTACCTCTTTGATCAATTGAGAGGGGCGCAATGGTTCTCCAAGATTGACCTCAGATCAGGCTATCAACAGTTGCAAGTACGAGATGTGGATATAGAAAAGACAACATTAAAATGTTCCTAAAGTAACTATGAGTAATTGGTGATTCACTTTGGTAGGATTAATTCTCCAGTTGTGTTCATGGGACTCATAAACAATATCTTTCATATTTTCTTAGATTGGTTTGTGGTAGTCTGCATTGATGATATCCTAGTGTATTCCACATATGAGGAGGAGCATGTGAGGCACAAGAGGATGGTTCTAGACACAATCCAAGATAAAATGCTTTATGGGAAGCTCTTGATGTTGTAATTATAGATTCTGGAGGTCTAATTTCTAGGACATTTTATCTTAGTAGACAATGTAGTAGTGAACCCAGAAATGGTTGAGGAATTATTAGCTTGGGAGACAACCTAGAACATGATAGAGGTGTATAGATTACTTTGGTTTTTAGGATATTATTGTAGATTTATAATTTATTTATCTAGGATATGAGATTCCTTGAAATATTTGACCCAAAATGAGAATCCTTTCATGTGGATAGAGAGGTTCTAGCACACATTCCCGGAGTTGAGGTAGAGATTTACATGCACTCCCATATTGGGATTTTTAGAGGAGGGTTTCAAGTATGTAGTGTTCTAAGATGAATCAGAGACTGTGATATTTTTTTGTCTAATGTAGAGGAAGATAATTATTCCCTATTGTTTACACTAATTGAGACCACATGAGCAGAACTATGCGACTCATGATCTTGAGTTACCAGCGAGTGTATTTTCACTGAATATATGGAGACACTACCTAATGGGATAAAGGTTTATTGTCTATTTTGACAAAAATGTTCTCAATTATATCTTCTCTTAGAGGGATCTTAACTTGATACAGACGCAGTGTCTATATTTCCTCTAGGATTATGACATTCATATTGCCTATAATTTTGGGGAGTGGAATGTGGTAGCATATGCTCTCAATTGGAGATCTTGTTCATAGTTTCTGAGTGAGGTGTATAAGTATTTTGAAAAATTGTAGTTATCCTTTGTGGATGGATATAGAGAAACATATCTCTGGTATATTCTTATTACCATTCCTATTTTATAGCAAGTTAGGGAGTCACAACTTTCAGATACCGACTGTGAAACCTGTGTACTCAGATATCCACCAGAATAATCTAGATAGATTTTCTAAAGGTAAGGAGCATGTTGTTCTTTTTTAAGGATATGTGATGGTTCTAGTTGTGTTGAGAGAGGATGTTCTGAGGTAGTTTCATACTTCACCCTTAGTGTTATATCTAGTTGTGTAAAAGATGTAATTGGACCTTCAGTGATAGTTATGGTAGACAGGGATGAAGAAGGTGGTTGTAGAGTTGTATCTTGATGCCTTATATGTCATTAAGTGAATTATTAGAACCAGGTTCCAATGGGTTTAACTAAACCCCATGAGGTTTTAGAGTGTATGTGGGATTATATATCCATGGTATTTGTGACAGGGTTACCATGAATCTCCAGGGGACACGATGCCATCTGGGTGATCGTAGACAGACTCCCCATATCAGCCTACTTCTTAACTATTCGAGATCATAGTTCAGTAGAGAGCTTGAGATCCATCTACATGCAGGATATAGTTTAAATATATATATTTACATTAATTATGATTTATGACTTTGATTATTTCTTCACATATCGATTATGGAAGTGATTTTAGGAGGCTTTTGGTACTCAGTTTCATTTGAACACAACATTTCACCCCCCGAATGATGGTCAGACCGAGTATGCCATTTAGGTCTTCGAGTACATATTTCAAGCTAACATGTTGGACTTTGGATGTAGTTTGGTTTATCATCTACCATTATGGATGTTTTTATACAAAAAAGTCTACTATTTCACAATTGGCATGAAAACATTCAAGGCCTTTTATGGGCGACCCTGCAGGTCACCACTATGTTGGACTATACAAGGAGAGTCATCACTTATGGTCATAGAGTTGGTGTGAAGGTGTAGATCATACATGAGTGGATGAAGACCACACATTACTATCATAATTCTTATGAGGACTAAGGAAAAAGGCCCTTGGAATTCGAGGAGGGACACCATATGTTCCTGAGGTTCTCAACTCGATGTGAATTATGAATATTTTTCTAGGGTGGAACGATATATTGAAGATTCATTGGCCCTTTCTAGAAAACACGTATAGTTGGAAAGGTCGAGCACCACTTAGCTCTAATGCTATAGTTAGTCCGAGTATATGATGTCTGACATGTATCACTTCTGAGGAGGTACGTGCATGACCCATCATATGTTATTGATTGGGGTGAGGTGAAAATCAAGGATGGAGAAAATTTTAAGGATTACATGGTGGAGATCAAGTATTCATAGGAGAGTATCATTTATGTGTGATTTATTTCCCAACTAATTTTTGATAGAAACATAAGAATATTTAGGAGAGAACCTAAGAGCAAGAGACCCAGATGCATTCTCAGTACCCACATCTCTTAGTATAGTTTTTTGTTTTTTATTTCTGGGATGTAAATCCCCAAGGTGGGGAGAATTTAATGGCTCCAATCTTTCCATGTTTTTATTTGAAATATTAAACAGATATTCTATAGGCTAGGTGTGGGGGCAACGTGATATTCTGAGGTTTGGTGTTCCTAAAATTATGTTTTTAAATATATTAAATATATGAAATACCACACATGATATTTTTTCCCAAAAAGTGTAATAACTCTTAAAAGGAGGCTCGAACCAGAAATATAAGGCCTCATTGACTTCAGAGAATGGGTTTTACCCTAGGAACGATATAACCTTTATCAATTTTAGGAGTCTCAATAAAGTGATGTTGTTGTTGAATTAACAAAATGAATAAATAAAATAATTTATTTTGTTTAACTGTGATGCAGTGACCAAATATAATTCTATAAATAAGATGATATGGATTATTTTCAGGGTTATCCATATAACACTACAAATTTAGAGGATTAGTTGAAGAGTGTTGGAGGATATCTTGATAGATAACACCGAACCAGATTGTGGATTGACGATAGGTGTGTAATAGGATTTGAGGATCTCACCAATGACAATGGTGTAGATCTGTTCATCATCAGTGATCAATCCATATTGATGTAGGATGTTGTTTTATATGGATTTATCCCCATTTATTTATTCATATAATGAACGTGAATAAATAAACCAATGAATTGATTCATGGATCAATCATATTACGAGTATGGGATTATCTATGGGCATTATTGGGAGGAATTGTTTATTTATTCTTGGATTTTTGTTCACCATTATAAGGGAAATGGATTGTGTCCAATCAAACATAGATGGGGTTCATTCCTCTTTTGCATGTTTCTTGGTTTTATTCCACTGTTCTTTCCAAAATCATCACTGGTGTTTAGATTTACCATTAGTTTGACCAAAATACTGATAAATCAACCATTGACCACTCATTTCTTATAGAAATGATTTTATATTGAATATCCAATCCTGGTATGACATGGGGATTATGTGAAAAAAGTAACAATAGCGGATTGGTTCAGATTTGGGGTCACTGGTTTCAATTTCATAATTTTATGGTGGAATGGTTTGGTGATAGAGTTTTCTCAAAAATTTTGGATGTCTTAAAATCAAATACTTTGTGTTGTTTGATCTTGTTTGTCTCTATATCCATATTTCCTAGTGAGAGGGAAATTGGAAGAAATAGATAAATATGACACATAAAGATTTCATGGTATTTTTGAAATCCAACATTATAAGGCATGTAATTTAGAATTAAACATAGTGTGGGATCCCGTGTGGGATGCTAGGGTTTCGAAGAAATTTAAATATCACAATACACATGAAATCTATCACATGACATGTGAAACCTACCTGGTGGATCGTCGTGCGCCTCATAGGGTACAAAAACATGACAAGGAGTACACAGACTTAGACATGTCATGTACTCAGGTATAAACACAGTTAAGATTACATGGGCTCGGACGTTCCATGTACTGAGACATAGAAACAAGCATGGGTTGTGATACATGGGTATGACCTGATTCTGAAGAAACACACCATGCACTACCACTATATTTTATGTACTCCTTCAATGATGTCTTGAATCCCTTGTCCTCTTCATCTTGGATAAGTTTCATTAGGGTACATTCCCTTATTTCATTCCCTAATAATTTAGTATGGAATCACATCCTATATATAGGATGGTAATCCATTCAGTGGGTCTTCAGTATTAGATACAGGTTTTGAGATCCTTTTGTGAGGCTTGATGGGTGATCCTATATTATTATCTTTTCCTTATGTGGGGTTCTTGGTATCGTTGTGACCAACACTACATGGGCATCGATCCCCTACATAGAGGGTTAGTCCAGATTGGGCTGTCTGTATACCACATGGACATGGGTGTGATCTCTACCTATGTATTTTTTCCTTTGACTTCCAATGAGCAATTCTTATTTTGAGAACCAATGATTGTGACATCTCAAATAGATTCCATTAGTGCTATGTGACTCATGGAGTGAGTTCTCCCGAATGAGTGCAATGTGGAACCTTCAACTAGGAATCCTAGGTTCAAATTACTTTTGTGAATTTACCTTCAGATTGTATGTCTTTGTTGATTGAATTGGGATATTCATGTTATAAGTGTTGTGTACTTATACCTATTATGAGATGGTTGTTATTCTTGATGTTATATGATTAGTGATTTTAGGGCGTCCTACCGAGTATTTTTATACTCACCCCTACTTGGGAGTTACCCCCACATGTCGTGTCTTATGCAAATGATCTATCTTTTTGATGGAGTCATTGAGGGACCAAGACTAGGCCAATCTTAGTGAATCTAATAGACCAAGTCATGTTCATGTGTTTACCTTGATAGTATTCCCCCTATATACTTTTAGGTTGGAATTGTTTTCAATTTTTTTGGTGGGCCTGTATATGGCCCTTTTTCTTTCCATTACATGTTTTTTTACTTTGAAGGTGGGTTTTTAGATGTATGCATGAATAGTTATATATTGTTTTTCAGTTAATCTTTTTATGGGTCTGGAGATGTGTGCATGCATACATGCATATTAGGCTAAGGACTCCCATATGTGTGATATGCCTATTCAGTGTAGGTCGCCAGCCCTTGTCCTATTGAAGGTGGGATTAGGGTAGTCATGTTATAGGACTTATTGGGATGGGTAATGATAGAGTGTTATCAGAACAATCAATTATACCTTTGTACTAGAGTTTGTGATATTAGTTTTGGGAAATCGTGTTAAGTGTTTCGAGTTCATATTTCAAGATTGGGACTCCAGTGTTGGTGTGAAAACCAACATATACATACACCAGGACTCTGATAACTTGCTTGTTGATTCTTTACATGTAGACATTGGTTTCATGGAAAACATTGTTACATGCATCACATATGAATGGATTGTGGTTTCAATGTCCTTCTTGAGTCATCTCTCTTGATATACTAATTTATTGTGGTGCATATTTTATATTTTAGGATTCCTCGATGAAGTTTTCTAGCTGGTATTTAGCATCAGTGTCACAAGGATAACCCCCTCAGTGATAAGGTTTCGATAAAGGGACTTGTTCAGGTGGTGTTACGTCTAGGTGGTGCACCACTCATACCACCACATATAGAGTAGAAAATGGCATCAACAGTACAATTATATGAGGTGTGCAATATTATCTTGTTTCATGAGTTTTATTGACAACATATCCTTAGGTTTCAAGGTGAACCTAACCCATAGGTGATTGAGGAATGACTTGTGGTAGTGAAATGAGTTATATATCTCTTCAGGACACTAAAAGACTAGATGGTGGTCCTGGAAGTGAGCCTTCTTCATGGATTTATAGGAAAAAGGTGGGTCATAGTGACCAAGAGATACAATAAGGAAAATCTATCAAGGTTTGAGTTTGAGAACCTTTTTTGATAGGATTTATATCTTGATACGTTGAGGGATTTTCACATCCAGGAGCTGCTACAGCTTTAGAAAGGTAGTACAACTATGGTTGAGTATTCACCATGGTTCAACAACCTCTCTAGGTACTTGATGGATATGGTGTGTGATCAGTTCTTTCAGGCTTAAAGTGTTGAGTGAAGAAAACATAGATACGTTTGATCCAACATGATACCTATATGAATTGCTACCTATTATAGGGTTCTATAGCATGAAGTAGACAATTGTTTTCTTTAGTGGTTACAAAAGAGTTGATACATCAATAGTTGGAAGCCTACATCATACATAGGGGTTGAGATGTGTGAGAAGTTTTAGGAGGAGGTCTCAAGATTGAGGCTCTATAGTTTAGGGATCGCAGGATTAATATAGTCTTCCAAGAGATATGCAGTGCTTCTCTTTTGAAAATAGGATACATCTCACATGGGATTGTCCAACCCACTATATGGATGAGAAAGATATGGTTTATGGGACTCCTACATAGAGGAATTGGTAGGATGAGGCCGGTCCATAGGGTGGAAGACATGGGAGAGTAAGTGGAGGTGGAAGTCATTATGACTTGTTTCCACTACCACCCAAGGTGGTCTATGCTAGGCTTAGGGATCCATAGGATAGGGGCGAGGGAAACTATATCCATTGAGGATTATGACCCAGAGTCTTTGTGGATGATACGAGGTGTGATATGTGTCTTTAATACCTTATATGAAGTACTAATAGACACATGTGGGAGTAATTCCATTATTTCTACTTATCTGGTTTGAGACTAAGAGATTTTTGGTTGATTAATTTGCACAACCCTTTCACTTGGGGACTCCTACAAGAGGTGACTCCGTGATCACTCCCTCATTCCAGTGGGGTGATATGAATCTTAGAGTTAATATTTTCTTTTGGGATCTTTTTTTAGAAGTGATTATGCCTTACAACATTATCTTAGGTATGTGATGGTTATCTATAGTTTATGTCTAGATAGGCTGTTTCAAGAAGAGGATGCAGTGTGTTAGCAGTGATGAGACTAGTTTCTCCTTTTTGGGTGAAAAAGAAACCTATGGAGAGAACGAAAGGATCATGTATAGGATAGTTCAGTCTATTACTCATCAGTTGGATAGAAGGATCCTTGGTGCAGTGGAAGCTATGAGCCTTTAGTTTCCTAGAGTGGTGGTGGAGTATGAGGACGTCTTGCTCAAGGATGTTCCAGGTTTACCTCCCTAAGAAGAGATAAAATTCTAAATTGATCTACACCCTAAAATTTTCTCGATATCTATGCCATCATATCATATGGATCTCATAGAGATTCATGAGCTGAGGGTGATGTTGGAGGACTTACAGAGGAAGGGATTTTTCAGACCCAAATTTTCAACCTGGTAAGCCTTAGTGTTCTTATCCAAGAACATATATGGGAGCTTGATGTTACGTGTAAATTACCATTTCCTAAACCAGGTGAAAAAAAGAAAACTTATCCACTACCAATGATTGATGAACTCTTTGATCAGTTGAGAGGGGAACACTGGTTCTTGAATATTGAACTTAGACCAAGCTATCACCAGTTGTGAGTAGAAGATGATGATATACTAAATATGAAATTCAAATGTCATTATGGACACTATGATTACTTAGAGATTCCCATCGGTGTGACTAACTCCCCAAAAGAGTTCTTGGGACTCATGAATAAGATCATTCACCCTTTATAAGACTGATTTGTAGTAGTCTTCATTGATGATATTGTAGTGCATTCAGTTTCTAAGGTTGAGAATCTAAGACACTTGAATATGGTTATATACATACAATAATAGAACCATCTTTACCGGAAGCTCTTGAAGTGCTAGTTCTGGATTCAAGAGGTCCAGCTTATGGGACATGTTAACAGTGTAGAAGTGGAACTGATGAAGGTTGGGGTAGTGTTAGCTTTATAGACACCTAGTAATGTTACAGAAGTGGAAATATTACTTGGTTTGGTAGGACATTATGAAAGATTCTTACATGATTTCTCTAGTATATCAGTTTCCGTGACAACTTTTACCCAAAAGGAAGCATTTCATATGGACAAAGAGGTGCTGAAATTCTTTAAAAGAGTTAAGTCAGAGATTAATGAGTGCTCCCATATTGATATTTCTAGAGGAGGGTGTAGGGTATATTGTGTTCTATAATGAATCATGGATTGAGGTAGGTTGTTGTTTGATTCAGAGGTAGATGGTTATTGCCTATGGTTTATTCCAGTTGAGACCACGCGTTCAGAAATACATCACCCAAGATCTTGAGCTAGAATCAGTAGTCTTCACACTGAAGATGTACCGACACTATTTTATGGGAAATGCCTTTAAAATTTATTTGAAACTCAATATTATTGAGTATATATTTTCTCAGAAGGATATTAAATTAAGATAGAGGTAGTAGATAGAGTTTCTATATGTTTATGAATGTGAAATTTTCTATATTCCTAGGAAGGGGAACATAGAAAAAGATGCATTCAACATTATATTTTTTCACAATTGCTAAGTGAGGAATTAGAGTATTTGAACTTATTTCATTTATCCTTTGTGTATAGAAAAGAATAATCTTACCTCTAGTCATTGGTTCTTACCCTCCTCTTTTATAGTGAGTCAGGGAGGCACAACTAGGGGACACCGATTGTGAGAACCTATGTACTCATCTATCCACTAAACATGCTCATGATGAATTTTTTGAAGGTGGGAAGAATTTTATTTTTTTGAGTATGCGTGATGGAACTAGTTTCATTAAGAGAGGAGGTTCTGAGGGAGTTTCATAATTAAACTTTAGTAGTACATCTGGGTTTGGTGGAGATGTACAAGGAACTTCGTAGATAGTTTTGGTCTCTTGTGATAATGAAGGGGGTTGCTGAGTTTGTCTCTCGATGCCTTACTTGTCAACAAGTGAAGGTTGTACATCAGGTTCCTATGGGTTTAACTCAACACCTCAAGGTTCCAAATTAGAAGTGGGATGAGATATCAATGAAATTTTTTATGGGGTTACCATATGAATCCATTGGACACAATGCCTTCTGGGTGATCATAGAATAACTCACCAAGTCGGCCCACTTCCTAGCTATTAGAGAGAATAGTTCAGTATAGATATTGAGAATCATCTACATAAAGGAGATAGTATTACGCCATAAAGTTCCCTCAATGATCATTTCAGACCATGACGATCACTTCACATCTTAGTTATGGAAGATATTGCTGGAGGGTTTTGGGACGAAGTTTTTTTTATCATAGTGTTTCAATACTAGACTAAAGGCTATACTTAGTGGACTATTTAGGTCTTAGAGAACATGATACATGCTTTCATGTTAGAATTTGTCCAAAGTAGGGAGGATCATATACTATTGGTGTAGTTTTCATACAAAAACTACCATTCAACCATTTTCATGGAACCATTTGAGGACTTATATATACGATCTTGTATTTAACCACTATGTTGAACTGACCCAAGAGAGTCAGAATTTATGGGCCTAGAGTTGGTGTGAACCACTATAGAGAAGCTGTAGAGCATCCATGAGAAGATGAGGATGATACAGAGCCATTATAAGTCTTATGTGGATGAATGATAGATGCCATTGGAGTTTGAGGATGGATACCATGTGTTCCTGAGGTTCTCACCTCAACATAAAATACATAGATTTGGCTCGAGAAGCATGCTATATCCGGGATTCATAAGTCCTTTACAAATACATTGTAGAGATAGCGATGTGGCATATCGCTGAGCTCTACCACTTTAGTTAGGCGAGGTAAAAGATGTCGTTCACGTATTGTAGTTGAGGAGGTATGTCTAGGAATAATATTATGTTATCGACTAGGGCTAGCTATACATTGAGGACGGAACCAACTTTTTGGTGTACCTGATGGAGATCAAGGATCAGAAATAGAGGATCCTTCATGGGTGATCGATTCCCCTACTGTGTTTCAAGTGAAAGTATGAAAATATTTAGGAGAGAAACTAAGGGAGGGAGACCCAGATGCGTTCTCAGTACCCACATCACTATGTGTAGCCTTTTGTTTTGGATTTCAAGCACATAAATACCCAATGTGAGGAGAAAGTAATGACCCAATTTTCTATGTTTTGATTTAAAATATTAAATGGATTATTTTCAGACCTAAGCATTAAGATGAGATGAGATTTTGAGGCCTGGTGTTCATAGAATTAATTTTTTAAATATATCATATATATTATATATCAAATGAGTTTATTTTTCCATAAAAAGTTAAATAAATATTAAAAGGATTCCCAGATAAAAAATCCAAGGATTATGTTGAGTTCATATCCTGGGTTTTACCCTAGGCATGACATAAAATTTTCTGTGTCAGAGGTTTCCATAAAGTGTTGTCATGGGTGAATTAATAAAATTAGTAAATTAAATTAATTATTTTGATTAAACATGATACATAAAACTAATATCTTTATATAAATATTATTATATGGTGATTTTTTTGGGTTAGCTGCATAACGTTACAAATTGAGAGGAGCTGTTGGAGGAGATCTTAAAAGAAGACATCAGACCGGCTAATGGATCGATGATTGGTGTGTAACAGGATTCAAGGATCTAACCAATGACAATAATACATATCCATTCATCATCAATGATCAATCTATCTTGTGTTATGATGTTTTTTTATTTTTATTTATCCCTATTTTTTTATTCCTATGATATATGTGAATGAATTCACCAATGGATTGATTCACTAATCAATCATATCAGGGTACAATATTATATATGGGGATTATTATGAGTCATTTTTTATTTATTTTTTGGATATTCATTCATCATTATATTGGAAACGGATCAAGTTCAAATGAATAAAGTTGAGGTTCATTCCTATTTTTCATCTTTCTTGGTTTTCTGCCATCGTTCTTCATGCATTCATTACTAGTGTTTTGTTTGACCGATGGTTCAACCAAAATACTGAGAAAACAACCATTGCACACCCATTTCATGGCGTAATAGTTTGATATTGTAGATCCGTTCTCTTTAGGATGCGGGGATTATGAAATGATAGTAAAAACAATAGATCAGTTTGGATTTGAGGTCATTAGCTGAAATTTTAGTGTTTGATGGTGGAAC
Organism: Viscum album; assembly: GCA_963277665.1. Taxonomy (NCBI): domain Eukaryota; kingdom Viridiplantae; phylum Streptophyta; class Magnoliopsida; order Santalales; family Viscaceae; genus Viscum; species Viscum album. Next base: position 551,736,909 of record OY728144.1, read on the forward strand.
AATTCGGTGATTGATTTTTCCAGGTTTTTTTGGATGGATAGAAATTGAATTTCTGGTAGTGGCCAAGCTTGTTTGGATCTAGATCCATGCTTCTTGGCTAGAGGGACAATGGTAGCAGAAGACCCATATGATGCATGAGGATTTAGAGGGATTCGTTAAATCATGTATTACATAATGTGTAATCTGGAATTAAATGTCATGTGGGACCCATTTTATAGTGCTAGGGTTCTACGGAGATGATAAACATCACACAGTATGTGACTTTTGTAATAAATAATGCAACCCTTAACCAGCATCTCGACATATACCACATAGGGTATATAGAAACAGTTAGAAATACATGGGTTCAAACTTGCTGTGTACTTAGGTACAGACATAGTTATGAGAACACAAGATCAAAAACACCTTGTACTCAAACATGAAAATGGGAATGGGCCATGCTACATGAGAAGGACTCAGTTCCAAAGGAACATGTTGTGTACTACTAGTACACACCACATACTCCTTCAAAGAAGTCTCGGTGCCCCTATCCTATTCAGGTTGGACAAGTTTCATTTGGGTGTTTTCCTTTATTTCATTCCCTAAGGACTTAGTATAGAATCACATCCTATACATAAGATGATGATCCCATCAGATGGACTTTATTATTGGATAGAGTTGTTGGAATCCTTCCATGAGGCTTGGAGTGAGATCCTATATCATCATCATTTCCATAGGTGGGGTTCTTAGTATCACCGTGACCAACACTACATGGACGTCGATCCCCTACTTAGGGGGCTAGTCCAGATTTGGTTATTGGTTTACCCCATGGACCTAAGTGTGATCCCCATCTGTTTATTGTTCTCCTCAGACTAACATCATGTAGTCATTATGGAGGTACCTGATGATAATGACATATCGAATGAGCACCATTAGTGATATGTGACTCATGGAGCGAGTTCTACTAAAAGAGTTCTATGTGGAACCTTCTAGTAGAAATACTTGTCTGGAAATATGGTTGTGGATTTAAATTGAGACTATGAGTCTTTGTTGAGTATATCTTGATAATCATGTTATATTAGTTGTAGACATATACATGTGATAAGTTGATTGTTATTCTTGATCTTATATGCTTTAGGATTTTTGGGTGTCATACTGGTATTATTATAGTCACCCTTTCATGGCATTTTGTATCTTGTGTCATGTCTTTTATAGAAGATCAAACTTTTGATGGAGTCCTAGAGGGATCGGGATTAGATGGAGCTTTGTGAGCCAAACTGACTGAGGTGTGTTCTTGTGGTTACATTGACAACAATCCCCTTATTTACTTTTAGGTTTTCCTTGTTTTTAATTTCTTTCACTACGGGAAAAGGGCTTTTTGCGACGGGCCTTTTGCGACGGGAATAAATCTTGTCGCAAAAGGTCCGCCCAAGAGGTTATTTGCGATGGGAGTAACGACACGTCGCAAATAACTAACTATTTGCGACGAGATTTCCTCTCCCATCGCAAATACTTTGGCGCGGATAGCACGCCAAACCACGTGAAGGTTATTTGCGACGGTGGGATCTCACCGTCACAAATAACCGATGGCGGTTTATAGTTTTTTGCGACGAGACACCTTTTATGACGGGCCCCGTCACAAATAACCTGCGGCGGTTTATAGCGTTTTGCGACGGGATGTCATCACGTCGCAAAAGGTGTGTCGGTAGAGACTATTTGCGACGGGACTTGTCGCAAATAACTTTTTAACCGCCGACAATAATTAATGTGGGCGTAGGTATTTGCGACGGGACCCGTCACAAATAATCCCGTTGCAAATAATCTAACCTATATATAGCCCCATCCGTTTTCCTCTCATTCCTCTCAAATTTTAGATCCCGTTTCTCTCTAAACTCGGATTTTAGAGAGAGAATTTTTCTAAGTTAATTTTTTTGTTCATGAAGAAGTTGTGAAGCCGTCTGCATCAATAGAAAATCAGTCTTAAAAGTATTTATGTTTTTTTGATTTATTATGTATTTCATTTTTTATGTTAATTTTTTTTATTGTAGATTAGTTGTAATTAAATTAAATTTAAACTGTTTTGTCATTAGTATTTATTTGTACTAATAAATTGAAATTTTTAGTATTAATTTTTAATAATTAGTAGTAAATATTAATTATTAACGATAATTAGTAATGTATATAATTAATTTGTAGTAATTAATAATAATTGGTAATAAATATCAATAAATAGTAATAAATAGGAATAATTAGTAATAATTAGGAATAATTAGTAATAATTAGGAATAACTAGTAATAATTAGGAATAACTAGGAATAAATATTAATAATTAGTAATAATTAGTAATAATTAGGAATAATTAGCAATAATTAGTAAAAATTAGCAATAATTAGTAATAAATAGGAATAAATAGCAATAATTAATAATAATTAAAAATAATTAATTATAATTAGTAATAAATTGTAATAATTAGTAATAAATTGTAATAATTAGTAATAAATACTAATAATTACTAATAATTACTAATAAATACTAATAATTAGCAATAAATACTAATAATTAGGAATAAATAGCAATAATTATAAATAAGTACCAATAATTAGAAATAATTAGCAATAATTAGGAATAATTAGCAATAATTAGGAATAATTAGCAATAATTAGCAATAATTAGATATAATTATGAATAATTAGCAATAATTAGCAATAATTAGCAATAAATAGCAATAATTAATAATAAATAGTAAAAATAGGAATAATTAGTAATAAATAGGAATAATTAGTAATACTTAGGAATAATTAATAATAATTAGGAATAATTAATAATAATTAGTAATAAATTGTCATAGTTAGTAATAAATTGTAATAATTAGTAATAAATTGTAATAATTAGTAATAAATACTAATAAATACTAATAATTACTAATAAATACTAAAAATTAGCAATAATTAGTAATAATTAAGAATAATTAGAAACAATTAGTAATAAATAGAAATAAATAGCAATAAATAGCAATAATAAGGAATAATTAGAAATAATTAGCAATAAATAGAAATAAATACCAATAATTAGCAATAAATAGAAATAATTAGTAATAAATACAAATAACTATTAATAAATAGGAATAATTAGTAATAATTAGGAATAATTAGTAATAATTAGAAATAATTAGGAATAATGAAGAATAAATACTTATAATTAGTAATACTTACTAATAATTAGTAATAATTAGCAATAATTAGGATTAATTAGCAATAATTAGTAACAATTAGCAATAATTAGCAATAATTAATAATAATTAGTAATAAATTGTAATAAATAGTAATAAATTGTAATAATTAGTAATAAATTGTAATAATTAATAATAAATACTAATAAATACTAATAATTACTAATAAATTCAAATAATTAGCAATAATTAGCAATAATTAGGAATAATTAGCAATAAATATTAATAAATAGCTATAATTAGCAATAATTAAGAATAATTAGAAATAATTGGAAATAAATTGAAATAAATAGCAATAAATAGCAATAAATTGCAATAATTAGTAATAAATATAAATAAATACTAATAAAAAGGAATAAATAGTAATAATTATGAATAATTACGAATAATTAGGAATAAATACTTATAATTTGAAATACTTACTAATAATTAGTAATAAGTAGCAATAATTAGGAATAATTAGCAATAATTAGCAATAATTAGTAATAATTAGCAATAATTAGTAATAATTAGCAATAATTTGCAATAATTAGCAATAATTAGCAATAAATTGTAATAATTAGTAATAAATTATAATAATTAGTAATAAATTGTAATAATTAGTAATAAATACTAACAATTAGTAATAAATACTAATAATTAGTAATAATTACTAATAAATACTAATAATTAGGAATAAATACTAGTAATTAGCAATAAATAGCAATAATTAGGAATAACTAGCAATAACTAGAAATAATTAGCAATAAGTAGAAATAAATAGTAATAATTAGCAATAATTAGTAATAATTAGAAATAATTAGCAATAATTAGGAATAATTTGCAATAATTTGCAATAATTAGAAAAAAATTAGAAATAAATAGAAATAATTAGCAATAATTAGGAATAATTAACAATAATTATCAATAATTAATAATAAATAGAATGAGTTAGTAATAAATAGCAATAAATATTAATAATTAGGAATAATTAGGAATAATTAGTAATAATTAGTCATAATTTGTAATAATTAGATATAATTAGAAATAATTGTCCTGGATTGGTTGATCACCTTGCAAGTAGCGTTGCAATATGACAACCCATGTCATGCCCTTCTCATCTATAAGAATTATCTCACATGACCCTTTACATAGACCATTCTTCCTTGAAAATTTAAGGGAAAGATACTGATGCCCCCTTAAATTTTTAAGGAAGAATAATCTATATAAAGGGAGCGAGATGATTCCTAGAGATGAGAATGAAATTACTTTGGTCGTACTATTGTTACACTACTTGCAATGTGATCAACCATGCAAGGACAATTATAGAGTTTACATTGGACATGGCTTATACAAACTTTTTATTGTGCATGACCTGACAATTGGCGACCCTTTTAGATTTGAACATGTTAAGAATAGAGTAAAGCCTGTTCCGAATATTGATAATTTTAATATTTTAATATTTTTTTATTATTTTAATAATATTAATATATTATTTTTATAAATATTGATATTATAATTTTTTTATTAGTAATAATTAGAAATAACTATAATTAGTAAATGAATACTGCTTGGATAATGAAGAGAAAATTTGTAATCATCTCCACAACGATGATTACCAAATTTCCTTTCATTATTCAACCAGTTTTCGTTTTTCTATGTATTGATAAGTATTGCTAAGTATTGATAAATTAGTAATAATTAGAAATAAATAATAATAAATAGTAATAATTATTTAGGAACAGTTAGAAAGAAATTTTAATAAATTTTAATAAATTCCAAAACCTGGAAAAATTTCAAGTGGATTGACGACAATCCTTTTGCTCGATGACTTTTCTCATTTCAACTCTCACCGACACAAAAAAATATAAAAAATGGGCTGCTACATAGGCATATTCAATCTCATATACATGAGATTGGATATGAAATCGTAAGATCATATTTTTTATAATGTTTTCAGGTAGTGATAGTTGGAGGAAGACGATTCATCGACAAAAAGGGGGCTCTTTTGTCCGATGGCTCATTTACTTGCATCTTTCTCACAATGAAATCACAATGAACAATCTGGTCAGAGATACATATATTCATTCTTGTATGCACAAGAATGAATATTCCTACCTCTGAACAGATTCTTCATTGTGATTTCAGTGTGAGAAATATGCAAGTAAATGAGCCGTCGGACAAAAGAGTAGCCGTCAATCCATTGGAAATTGTGTCACCTTTAATTAATGGTAATTATTAAGAAGTAGTAGTAATTATTTATCTTATTTTTTCATATAGTATTTTTATAAATTAAAATTATTCAAAAATAGTGATGATTTTATATTTTGTAAAAAAATATGGAATAAGGAAGTCAACATTAGTCATTTTTAGATGATCGTGCTTGGATAAATTAGTGCATAAATCCAAATGGTTTTGGTTTAAATCCTGTATATATTGAAGGTGTTGAATATTTCTTAGTATTTGCATCATCAAAAAGAGAATTTTTTAAGAAGGCAAAATTAAGTGTCCTTCTAAAAAATGTGCTCGGAGAACATTTGACAAGGTTGGGGGACATCTCTTGCGGTCTAGTTTTCAACCAAATTATGTTTTTTGGTATCAACATGGTGAACACAGTTCTAGAGAAGATACTAATAACTTGATTCCGGATCCATCACAGTTCCAAAATTTAGTACATGATGTTGTAGGTCCATCAGTTCAACAAAATTAAAATCATGTTGACAATGATTTGACTCCTGAGTTGGCACCATCTGAATTTTATGAGTTGTTAAGGTATACTGAGGATGAATTATATCTTGGTTGCAAGATAAGAAAATTAAAAGATGTTGTAAAATTTTCGTCTATTAAATCAGATAATGCAATGTCAAACAACTGTTTTGATCAGATATTTTCTTTGGTTAAAACACTGTTACCTGAAGGAAATGTGTTGCCTGAAAATTACTATAGGAGCAAGAGGTTGGTTCGTAATCTAGGCCTTAGTTATCGGAATATTCATGCATGTGAAAATGATTGCATCTTATATTTGGGTGAAAATTAGTCGTTGGATAGTTGTCCAACATGTGGAAAATTGAGGTATAAAGAAGCTCAACCAGGGAAGTTTGGATTGATTCCTATAAAACAGTTGAGATATTTCCCCCTTACACCCAGGCTGCAACATTTATTTATGTCTCATAACACAGTGTCAATGATGTCATGGAACAAAACCAATATTTCAACGGGTAAAAGCATGAATCATCCATCTGATGGTGATTCATGGAAACATTTTGATCGTCTGTATCCGCCTTTTGCTTTAGATGCTTGAAATGTGCGATTGGGTCTTTCCACTGATGGTTTTTGTCTGTTTGGTTCTTATGGTAGTCAGTTTTCATGTTGGCCTCTCTTTATAACTATGTACAATCTACTTCCATGGATGTTGATGAAGGATCCCTATATCTTTTTGAGCTTATTAATCCCAGGACATCCAAAAAATAATATTGATGTTTATTTAAAACCGTTGATTGATCATTTAAATTAATTGTGGATTAATGGTGTTAGTACATATGATGTTACTGTGAAACAAAATTTCACATTAAATGATGCATTGATGTAGACGATTAGTGACTTTTCGGTATATGGAATGTTATCTGGCTGGAGTACACATGGTCCGAAGTCATGTCCTTACTTTATGAAAGACAACAAAGCTTTTATGCTCGTTAATGGAAAAAAAATCTTGATACATTGACTGTCATCGCATATTTCTTCCAACCGATCATCCTTTTCGAAGGAACAAATCTCATTTTAGAAAAGGCACAATTGAAAGGGATGAACCTCCAAAAACGATCTCAGTTATAGAGTTAAAATCAGTTGTATTTTCATTACCTCCCATCACATTTGGTCCAACAGTAAACCAACAGAAAATTAATGGCTTTGGGAAAGAACATAATTGGATAAAACGAAGAATTTTTTGGGATCTCCCATATTTGTTTGATTTTTGGTCCACCACATGTTGGATTTCATGAACATTGATAAGAAATGTTTGGATAATTTATTTCATACAGTTTTGGATACACCAGGTAAGACCAAAGATACTGTGAAATCATGATTATATCTTGCCCAAATTTGTAGGCGACCAGAACTTAAACTATTTGATAATGTCAGATCATAGAGGTTAATGAAGCCCAAAGCAGCTTATACACTGTCCAAAGAGAGTCATTTATTATTTTGTCAGTGGATTGAAGATTTGAGACTTCTAGATGGCTATGCTTCCAATTTGGGCAGATGTGTTAAGAATGATCATATTACCAAATTAGAAAGTCATGATTGTCATGTTATAATGGAATAAATTATGCCGATTGGATTCATAGGTTTGTTGAATTCTATTATTTTGGATTCGATAATAGACATATCATATTTTATTCGAGACATTTGTGTAGCGACAACTGACTACGATGCGCTAAGAAAACTGGAAGAAGATGTTGCTATAATTATATTTAAACTGGAAAAAATCTTTCCACCTACTTTCTTTAACTCAATAGAACATCTGATATTAAAATTTCCACATGAAGCTAAATGTGTAGGTCCAGTACAGTTTTGATGGATGTACCCATTCGAGAGATTCATGTAGATATTGAAGAGAAAAGTACGTAAAAAATCATCAGTTGAAGGCTCAATTGCTGAAGCTTATTTTCAATAGGATATTGATTTTTTATCCCCTCACAATTTTGAATATGAAAATACCTCAAAACAAAACCTCATAGGACGAAATGAGGGAAATGTTAATGATGAAATGGAAAATCATTTATCAGTTTTTAATCAGCCAAATCTTGGATTTAGTGGAGTTCAAGAATGGTGGCTTTCAGACGATGAACATCACAGAGCTCATACATATGTTCCACTCAACTGTGAAGAAATGACAACATTTGTACTTTGAGTGCTTCTATCACTTATTCTATTATTTCTGTTACAATATGTAAATTTATTTTATTTTTAGTTTATATGATAATCATATCAGGAAACAAGTTCCACAAATTACAGCAACTGCTCTTGAAGAACACAAACAAATTTTTTTTTCTCAATGGTTTCAAAAGCTGGTAACATTAATTATTGATGGTTTGATATCAATTCAGTTTACTATTTATTATATTGATAATTGTTTTACAAATTTTCAGGTGTCTCAACATGCTGATAAAATTGATAAGCGACTGTGTATATTGAGTAACCCACCATCCAAAATTATTAAATATTATAATGCATATGTGGTGAATGGTTTTTGATTTCATACACGTGCATATGGGGAATCAAAAAAAACAATGAACAATGGAGTTTGTTTGAAAGGATCGCATCATAGAAAAAATGAAGTTGACTTTTACAGCATTCTGGATGAAATTATTGAGCTATGTTATCTTCGAAAAAATTACATAATGATGTTTAAATATCGGTGGTTGGATACTGAGAGAGGTTTGAATGTTCATATGACTCATGGAATAATCGATATTAAATTTAAAAGTATTCTTGTAGTAAATGAACCATTTTTACTGGCTCAATAGGCACATCAAATTTATTACAGAAAGTACTGTGCTACTTCAAGAGACCTGGGTGATTGGTGGAGCATAATAAAAATTAAATCTTGGGAAAATAAATTTACTCAAACTGAATGTGGTTCCACTGAAGTGGAAGAAATTGAAATTTTTCAAGAGACTACTCAAAATCCATCTTTTTCACAAAGAAACGTGAATATGGATGAGGACACCCCACAATTAAGGGTCCATGGTGACGAAGATGTTAATGATGTTACAAATGAAATTGAAATGACAAGGGATGATGAAAGTGAAAATTATATAGATATTGATGATTCCGAGGAGGAATATGAAGACATTGAAATCGTTAGATATGAAGATGATGATGAAGGTGAACATTGGCATAATTAAACGCTGGTTATGATCATAACTTATATATATATAATAGTTATTTTCAACTATCTACTAACAAAAATAATTTTGTGTTTCAGATGGACTTTGATCTATTGCGTGAGTTAGAGGAGGCTGAGTTACCTTTGGATGAGGGGATATGGGATCATCTGACCCTCATCCTACTGGTGGTTAAGGAGGTACACAGAGGGGGCACGGTCTTGTGCGACTAATGATTCTTGAACCTATCCTTGAGCGACGTCCACGTCTTGGATTCGATCCACGCACATAGTGTTATGGTAACCTGTATATTTTAGTTAGATTTCATTTATTAATTTTTATATATGCTAATTTTTTTGACTATTTATTCTTTTTTCACAGTTTTGCACATGTATCTGTTTGACATGGGAGCTCTATCTTGGACAATTATTTTTCTCAGCCATGGACCACATGGGAACATATTCTCATTGATGTGAAGCTCGACATGTACAATCATTGGTTGGTACATAAATAAATAATATTTATTTTGAAATTTATTTTATTAATAACATGATATTATAAATTATTTGTAGTGTTTATGGTATCCCATCGATGATAGCATGCGTGACGATATCCATGTAGCATGGGAGGTGGCTATGCCTGATCATTTGCGTCAGTTTTTGAGCAATTTGAGAAAGAAGACCATTAAGAAAGAAGGAGTGACAATATTTGATAAGCCGTGTACAACCCACCTACCAGAGTACATTTCATCTCAGGTTTGGGATGGATTTTGTGCACACTGGTTGGGTGGTGGATTTCAGAGGAGGTCTTAATTGGGTCGGCAAAACCGGGGGAGACATGAGGTGACATATCGAGTTGGTAGCCGTACATTCAGTACACATAGAGAGCATCTGGTAAGTATTTTTTTAAATATTTTATATAACATAAAATATAAACAGTTTATTTCATATTTGTATAGGCAGTTGAGTATCCCGATATTACAGAGTATGATGTTTATCAGTGGATGTACAATGATCCAGCCACCAGAGAGATTAGAGGTGATCACCATCGTCAGATTGTGTTTAGTCTTATTTTTTTCAATTTGATAATTAATTAAATATAATATTTTAACAATTTTAATTTCAAATTGGAATTAAAGGAGTCATATGAGGCTATGACTTCTCAGACACAAGATGATTGTCAGGACGAGGCGACTGATCAGACCAGTGCCCACCATTTCGACAATGCGGCATGGATGCAGGCGACTCAGTATGGCTTTGAGAAGGGCTGAGTAGTTGGTATCAGCTCTAATGTGACTCCTAGTACTTATTATGGTACTGTTGCAATGTCAGCGTCCAGATCGAGAGGAGCTCGTGGAGAGGCATAATCTTCTGACTCACAGAGCAGTTCCATGCTCAGAATGACCTTATAGAGAGTTTGTAGAAGCAGTAAGAAGAGATACGTCAACAACAGCAGCAGTAACAACAGCATCATGAGGAGGAGGTGCATCGATGGCAGCAGCTGCTGCAACATGAGAAGAAGATGCATCGATGGCAGCAGCAGCATCCCGAACAGATGGAGTACATGTGCTGTCTGACTCGTAGTTTAGGAATGGAGTTTCCTATACCAGCTCCTTCAGCTCCTCCACCTCCTCCAGAAGATGACCCCCATTGATTTTTTAATGTAAAAAACATTTGAATTTAAATTTGTTGTAATATGAACTATTTACAGTTGCTGTCTTTTATATCGGTGCGATTATTACATAATTTAATTTTTAATATTTTATGATTTGTTTTTGTGAATATTGAGAATTTTAATATTTTTTATTTTTTAATTATTTTAATAATATTAATATTATTAAGTCATTAATCATAATTTTATTAAATATATTTTCTCAGTATTATATTTTTTAATATTTGTTTATTTTACTAATAATAATAATAATAATAATATTTTATGACTTTATTTATATTTTTTGTGAATATTGAGAATTTTAATATTTCTATTTTTTTTTATTTTAATAATATTAAAATTAATTTTTCAATAATCATAATAATATTTTATGATTTTTTTATATTTTTTTATGAATATTGAGAATTTTAATATTTTTTATTTTTATATTATTTTAATAATATTAAAATTAATTTTTCAATAATCATAATTTTATAAAATTTATTTTTGTTAAAATTTATTTATTATTTGCGACGGGATCTATTGCAACAGGATCCTGTCGCAAATAGTCTAAATAATTTTTTCTTAAAAAATGTATTTGCGACGGGATTACGGGCCCGTCACAAATAGTCTAAAAAAATATTTTTCAAAAAACATTTGCGATGGGATTACGGGCCCATCGCAAAAAAGTATTTGCGATAGTCCCATCGCAAAAGAGCTTATATATATATAAATTATATAATCAGAGACTTATTTGCGACGATGAAGTTTTCCCTCAAAAAAAATATTATTTGTGATAGGGTCGTCGCAAATAATATTTTTTGCGATGACGTTTTCTGCAACAGACTATTTGCGACGGCGCCCCGTCGCTAAAGCCTATTTGCGAAGGGATCGTGTCGCAAATACCTTGAATTCTAGTAGGGTTTGTGGTGGGAATGTATTTGGTCTTTTTTTATTTCCAATACTTGTTATCGTACTATGATGGCATGTTTTTTGTTGCATACATGTGTGGTCATCTATTGTTTTTCATTTAAACCTTTTATGGAATTAGATATATATATGTGTGTGTGTGTATGAGCACAGGAAGTCAAGGCCTTGCAAGTGTGGGATATGCCTACTTGGAACTGGTCTCTATCCACTAGTCTATTGGTGGTTGGCTTGGGGTAGTCGTGATATGAGCCCCATTGGGACATGTCGTGACACTAACGAATTTTGACTTCTTATTAGTGATGTTAACATAAATCGAGCAACAAAAAACTATAGGGTTTCACAGGGGAATATTAACACTTAATAGATAAAAGCAATTTGATTGAATCCCAATTTATAAGAAAACCATGCATAGATAAATGAAAACATGTAAAAAATAAAAAGGAACTTCAATAAAACTGTATACTTTATACCAAAGTCAAAACAACATCACCTTCATCCATGCATGATGATGATCACCAAAGGGAAATAAAAAGAATCCCCTCACCATGAAATATCCACTAGATAATCTAAATCACATGTCATACACATGGGATGCAACTCCTCCCCATGACATACCTGTTCCTCGAGAAATAAAGGTAGAAGATGAAGAAAGTTTATCGTTCTAGGGAGTTTAAACCTCGAATTAGATGATTTCATGCACCAATACCTTCACATGTAAGTGGGATATTATAAAACCCTCAAGGAAACTCTTTGATCATTTTTACATTAACACATGTGCTATAATGAATGAGTTAATATATTGTTCAACAAATGCATTGTATTCATGATTTAATGGATCTATCTCATTTTATATCTCATGGATACCATACTTAAATGACAACTATCATGGAAGATCACTTGATGTGTAAAACACTCAATTTCAAGTAATTTAAGATTTTTTTTGTATTTTAAAGTTATATAATACTTTGACTATGCTTTGAGAGTTTCTGGATTATTTTGGTGTGTTTTGGAACTATTTATAAGGATGTACAGTTTTAATATAGTTAAGGGAAATCACATGGTAGGATTATGAGGGTAGGATGTTTCACACATTTAGCGCTTAGTTTTTCTGAAATGTGTGGGTGTCTAGGAGAAACTATGAAAGTAGATATCAAGGGGAAGACATATTTGGCACAACATTTGTCAAACTATGTGAACCAACCATGTGAGGTGGTTGTTTTTGGGTATAAGTATGTGCATGATTAGAGTACATTTTCCTACACCACACTGAATAACCATGTGACATGAATTTAATGTTCTAAAAATTTGAGTTTAACTTGGTTTTAACCCCAAAAATACTTATTTTCACCTATCCTTTATCAAAATATACTTATTTATTAAGAATTATTAGTGGTTCCTTTTGGTCTGGAAGCTGGGTTTGACAGATCTAGGGGCGTTGGATCTCTAGAAAAAATAGCAATTCTTCCTTTTCTATCATTCTCTTTATATCTCTTTTTCTCCTCTCACACAGAACATTATCTCTAATCCATTATTTATACATCTATGATGTATGATGTGTTTTAATGGGATTTTTGTTGTATATATTGTATTAAATGAGTCTTGATCCCGGATCTAGAGGTTTTATGGTGTTGTACTTTGTTTTATTCACCTATTGAGAGGTAGGTGGATTATATCTAATTGTTATATAAATTGAAGGCTTATATTTATTAAATGTTTTTTTGGAATTTCAAAGGAAATATTAGAAGATTTCATAAAGTGAAAACCTCTTGGTTTATGGTTTGGAAATATTTTTTATTTGAATATTATTTTGGAAAACCCCTTTCATTAATGGATTTAAAATTTTGGTTTTGGTTTAACGTAAGAAATATGTTTGATTAAATGTTAAAGGGAATAATATATTTATGTGAAATTAATTTATTTAATAAATTGGAATACATAGTTGTAATTAGTTCATTTTCATTGTTGTGACCCTGAATAAGGGGCATGGCTCTATACTGGAGGAACCTAGAGATTGGTCACCTAATGATGGCTTGGTGGATCCGTGAGTAATCGCTCATGATTATTGGATTTTTGCCTAACATTCATGTGCATGTGAGTGGATCGATGTGTTTTTTTGTTATTCCACGTGTGTTTCTGATGCTTTCATCAGGGAGTGCGTGTCCGTCTCATTTGGGGACGAAAGGCACAGTTTTGTTGCCCCACATTCCCTCTTTCCAAAGGCAGGTGGCATCCGTCGCTTATTCAGGGATGCCTGCTCTTTGATCGAAATGGGATGATGGGATGTTGGTTCTTCCTTCCATGTATTTCTCCTCAGAACTCATCACCTAGTCCGGGTCTTCCTTATAGACTTAAGATGTTGTTCATGAAACTCTTCCTAGTGCCATATATTCATGGACACCTATTAATTACATTACTTCTGTTGGGACATTCGAAAGGGTCTGGTCGGGGCAGCAACCTTCAGTTAGGGGAGTAGTCACGTTGGGCATCACTGGCTTGTCTGTATGCTCAAACACTGGCGCGCCAGGGTTTCCTCCCCTTATTATAGGGCTTCTTGAGGGCACAAAATCCCGAGGCATCCCACATCGAATGCGGGGAATCATATTCCATGGGCATGTATCTGAGGTTTTCCTCAGCTTCCCATGTATAACATAGGGTATGACACAAGTTTAACGTCCAGAAGAGACAGACCAGACTGATTAGAACACTGATTGGAGTGGATCAGATGGGTGCAACCCCTAGAGTGAGCATTGATATTGGGGCCACCACACGGTTGGCTTCCCGGTCACTGTTGAGGGGAATGGGGAATGATATGGTGTTATTTCAACGAGATGTGGCGGCCTAGATAATAATTCGTATGGATGATGGATCAGTTGTATGAAGTGTATGATGAATGGTATGGAACCATCATGAGGATGGCGATGGTTTCAGGCTTGAGCCTCAAAGAGGCTTCCTATGAATCCCCATGACAGGGAATCAAATTCCACATAGTTCGGTGGAGAAATTCAGGCTTGAGCCTCAAAGAGGCTTCTTATGTATCCCCGTGGAAGGGAATCAAAGTCCATGTAGTTTGGTGGCATAGTTCATCTTGACAACGACTTACCACTGGTTGGGGTTCCAATGGCTTACCGCTGAAAGGGGCGACAAAGGATTACCGCTGAATGAGGCTGACAATGGCTTACCACTGAATGGAGTGACAATGACTTACTGCTGAAAGAGAAAAAAATGGAATACATTTTAACGTCATGCATGACGGGGGTGGACCAACGTGAAGTGGACGAGACCATTGGTTGTTGGGATTGAACCTCAATGTGGCTTCCTACATACCCTGCCTTGGCAAGGATCAACGTCCACGTAGTTTGGGTATGGGGAAGGATTCGGTGAACCGATTTGAATAAGGACCTGGGGTCTAGGTGGATGGTGGGATTTAACCTCAAGGATACTTCCTACATACCTTGCCTTGGCAATGATCAAAGTCCTCATAGTTCAAATGGGGGCTTGGTACACCGACGTGAAGATGGTCTGGACCAATGGTTGTTTGGATTGAACCTCAGGGAGGCTTCCTACGTACCCTTCCTTGTAAAAGATCAATGTCCTCGTAGTTCAGAAAGGGGAATTTGGGGATTATGCTCTGAGGTAGCCCAAAGTGTTGGTGAACCGACGTGAAGGGGGTCGGAGCGACCAATGGTTGGTGGGATTGAACCTCGTGGAGGCTTCCTACGTACCTTGACTTGGCAAGGATCAAAGACCACATAGTTTAGGTGGTGTCAGTGAACCGACATTAAGGAGGACCTGGGGTCCCATGGGTGGTGGGCTTGAACCTCATGGAGGCTTCCTACATACCCCACCTTAGCAAGGATCAAAGACTACATAGATCAGGTGGCGTCGGTGAACCGACGTGAAGGAGGACCTGGGGTCCCATGGGTGGAGGGATTGAACCTTGTAGAGGCTTCCCACATACCTCGCCTTAGCAAGGATCATAGACCATATAGTTCAGGTGGCATGGGTCTTACACTCTAGACTACCAGAGGAGGACATCATGTTTGGTGCTTACTCTAAGCCTACGTGATTCATGCTCGGTGTGAGAAACAAGAGGCAACAGAGACCTGACGATCACATCGTGATAGGTGCGTCCAAGAAAGGTGAAGTGGGGCTTACTCATGATCGCATCCAAAAGAGGAAACATGGGCTTATGCATGGTTAGCAACCCAAAGAGGTTGGGACTTAATCCATAATGGAGGCCCAGTGGAGACAAAGCCCAGCGGGAGAGGGATTTGGCATGAAAGAGAGGAGGAGCTCCTTTCCCTATCACACCCTTTACTAGCCTTAGGCATAGGAAAATAAAGGAGGAGTAGAGGCAATACCTCTTGAAAGAAAGTCTAGGAGCTTACACCTGGGTGGTCGCCCTTTCCTCACGTAGGATGCATGGGGAGAATTCACAGTTTAACATCATGTGCTGAGGACGATGGTTCTTGGTAGTTTAACGTCCTGCAACACAGATGAGGTGTGTTCACTCCGCACCCCTGGGACTTACATAACCGGTACCATCTGCACCTTATTGAAGATAAGGGACATGCAACGCCATGTCTAGGGGGTGTTATGGAGTGAACCATTGGGGGGGTCCATGTTAGCGTGGCTATGCGAAGAAGCAATATACGTTGGCGTGCCTATGTGAAGGACCATGAGGCAAAGCAACACAATGGGTAGTATCAACCAAGGGACTTTTAAATCACATTGTGAAAACCTAGAGGGTCGCATGAGAAAAGGAATTGAAAAGCAGAGGGGTTCATAGGTAGGGGACTTGTGAAGCTCTGGTGCTCGCTTGGTGGAGGGTACTTGCGAAGGGGTGTGCTTCACGAAGTGAAGCGTCCCCACCTAAGCATAGGGTAGAGGTGCATATAAAAGGTGCTTCATGAAGTGGAAATTCATTCACAGAGCACTGCCTTGCCGATAAAAGGTGCCCCACGAAGCAAGGTACCATGAAGCAACGTTCTTTGTGAAGTACTGTGACCCCGCCTTAGCATGTGGATCACGTGTACATGAAGGGTGTTTCGCGAAGCATAAACGATCCGCAATGAACTGGGTCCCCATTGGGATCCCCTTCCTTTGAAGAGGCCCTTAGGCTCCACTAAAGGCCTCCCTCTCTAAATAAGGGGTTAAAACTAGGAAAAGGGGAGGCACTTCCCAAAGCAAAAATACCTCGTGCATCTCATGGTTTGCAGAACAGAAGGTGCTTCGTGATTTGGGAGCTTGGGGGTTGAAAGGTCAGATCGTCCACCCCTTGGACTGGGGGGGGGGGGTATTTATAGGCAAGTGAAACCACAAAGTAGAGCTCTCTCGGTGCAAAGGTGGATTTCATTGCTCTACAGCGGGTCGTGAACGTCAAATTCGGTCGCAGAGCGCCCCACCTCCTTGCTCAGTAGTGGGCCCGCAATCCTCAAAGGTGCTCGTGGTGCATCCCGCTTCCTTTCTCCACGGCGGGCCCGTGAATATCAAAGGCACTCATGGAGCATCCCTCATCCTTGCTTCGTGGAGGGCCCACGAATGTCAAAGGCGCTCACAGCACATCCTGCCTCCTTGCTCCGCGGGGCCAGGGGAACTCCGCGAAGGGGCCTCGCGAGGCGGCCATTTGGGATTTTCGTTTCTTCTTCTTCTTCCCCCATTTTGGTGCCAACAAATTCCCCCCATAGACTTGGAGCCATGGAGAAATAAAGGGTATAAGTATGAGGGTCGATCGCCAAAATCCCTTGGCCGTTCGCGATGCTGGCTCACGAAGGGGGCTCATGAGGCGGATCATCAACGCACAGGATGAGCACGCCACGAAGCTCGGTGCGATAAGAACACACCAGAAATATCCGAAGGTTGTCGCCTATAAATATGGGAGCTAACCTTTGTTTTTTCCTTTCTCCTCTCCTTGATTTTGGACTTTTGAGCTCTTGATTCATGAAGCTCTGCATACTTCGTGATTTCTCTCTACGAATTGGGCCTTCTGCTTCGCGGTGCTTTTGTGAGTCTTTGACATCGCATCTCAGCACATCACGACTCTACATTTGGAGGTCGAGGTAGGTCTATGCGAACAGGCTTTGCGAATGTTCTTCATGAAACAACTTCGTGAACCATCCCAAAAAGCTCCCAAATTTCAAAGCTGAGTGGCTCGTTAAGAAGCTACCTGGGGGGTCATTCTGGATGCCACCTGGAGGGAGGAGATGTCGAATAGTCTAGGTCTAGAAGAGTTGATTCGGAGCCACTCTAACCACAGTTTTTTGGTGGCGTTGCTTTCGAAGATCCAGAAGAACTAACCGTTGTGTAAGAGGTTTCCTTTGAATGGATTCAGGCTGAGGGATGACGTCTTCATCCTAGAAGGAAATCGGAACGAAACAACTTACTGGTTTAGGAGCACGTCGTGCCAGTGCCGATGATTCAGGGTGGCTGATGGCCATGCTTGGGAGGATTTCACACCCGTCAATGCTGATTCCTTATAAAACCACTTTAATAATGTCGACAGAAAGGAATTATTACCAGAGACGTCTCCCCCTCTATACCAGATGACTTGTAAGGAAACTTTGAGGAACCCTAGGAGGGATTGGACTAAGGAATGGGATCTGCACCAGGGTAGAAACTTCACACATGATTGGGCCTGGGCCTACTAGGTAGGAGCCTCGTGTGAGGAGTTTGGGGCTGAGCATAGGAGAGTGGGTTTGTATGAGGTGTCTTGGGCCTTGCAATTCCACATATATCAACCTAAATAGCTGATTCCAATGATGTTGAGCAGATAGTCATCGAGGACCAAAACCGTCCACTTACACCACGAGGAGGTTGGTATCAGCTTGTGGGATGTCCACAAGATCTCAGGGGTAACGATATTGGGGGCGATGTACGACAAATTCCTCCCCGTCATGAGGGTGTGGGAGGATCCAGAACAAATTCCACAGATGGAAATTGAGTTGATGGAGCTTGTTCCTAGGGAGAACAAGGAAGTAGTAAGGGAGGTCCACTTCAGGCAGTGGTTCAAATAGTTCCTAAACATTCTAGAAAACAGGCAGTTTCAGGTGAGGCCTCGGACTTTCCTGAAGGAGGACCGGAGTAAGGAGCACTCGTACTGGAATCTTTTGCAGAACAACCAGTGGAAGATGTGGGGATTCAGCGTCCGCATTGAGCAACAACCAATAGTCAAGATGGAAGCATTAATCACGACTCTTATCTATGGTTGGATCTTTCCGATGAGGGATACCAACATGGGAGTATGACCAAGCACATTCATCATGGCGTCTACATTGGAGACAGGAGGGAGGTTCAACCTAGGAATCTCCATCCTCTCCAAACTATATTAGTTGTTGTGGCATATTAGCAAGGGGAAAAGGCCACAGAGGATATGTGGGCCATTCCACCTTCTGTATGGGTGGGTAACAGCACACATCAGGGGGGTTTACGAATACCCAGACCTTATCTCTCCTTTAGGCTCGAACCTCCACCCAACAATCCTGAACGCCACCAAGAGCTTTCTAACCAAGTTGATCGCACCTTTAGTTCTGAACCAGGTGTGGTGGGTGGAGGAATTCAATTTCCACCCATTTCCAATGCCAACAGGGGTATTCCCCGATGATGGTCCGGGGATGGAAGAGCACCCGCCCTATCTCATGGCCTTTCCAGGTGGAGTCCTAGTGGCGTGGGTGGACCGTGAGCCCATCTACAAGCCATACACCCCACACCGATTTGAAAGGAAATTCCAGTGCATGTAGCGGCTGACCCCACATGGTTATCTAGAGGTAAGATTTGAAGAACACCCGTGTGTGATGAGGTAGATATGGCTGATGTTCATATGGGAAGATGGGAAAATGTGGAATGAGTTGCCTCTGCCGACCTCGGTCCTTGGGCTAGTAAAGGAATATTCCCAGATCTAGGAGGTGGCCTACCCGGAAGAGATACTGAATTAGGCAACCATTCGAGTCAGTGATAGTGAGCCTTCCCGATCTCGGGGATGAGGCCGAAGGGTAGGAAGGGAATCCTATTGTGGCGGGGCTTCCGTGGTGGCGAGGCCCGCACCAGTTGAGGGGGAAGCGGTGGTAGTGGATCTGGAAGTGGCAGCCGACCTGGTGATTCCAGAAGAGTAGTGTTATCTAGAGGATAGGCCTCCTAGAGGATTTCGTAGAATACATACTCGGGCACTGGGGAGGCGGTTGAGCCATATAGACATGCCAGAGAATGCTGTCTTCCTGAAGTCCTGGGACATCTGGGATGTCAACAGCCAATTCCTTGGCCCGTCCGAGATATGGAAACAACTGAACCATCTCGAGATGGATTTTCTGGGAATAGGCCCTATCAAGGCCGGCTTTGAGGTGTCCGAATCTGAAGGATAAAAATATCTGATTGAGTTGGAGGACTTCGTGCACTCCTGGGGGGCTCCTTATCCAATGTGAGATCAAGTCGAGGTGTTGCTCGATCGCACTACTCCCCCACAGTTTTCGGCCACTGATTTAAGAGAGCGCTTCCCTCTGCCGAAAGAATTATAAGAGTCCTCCTCGTGAGACAAGGATAAAAGTGGCATCCCATTTGAGGAGGGATACGTTCGAGATCAGGACTCGAATCTTGAAGAGTTCACAGAGGCCCTTGAGTTCAAAATCTAAAACCCCCCTTCTAAGAATTGATTTTAGGTCATTCTCGACTCTTTTCTAACATCTGAACCTTGTAGGAGAGTCTTACATACAGAGCTCATTCTCGTCCCTTAGTGGATGCAGATGTGGGACCTTCGAGATCTATGCCTGCCGCTGCATCTATTCCTATGTCCAGTGGGGCTTGGATACCTGAGGTGACCCCTCTAGAGCTTTCATACCTTCCGACCAAATACTGGGGGCCATGCTTCGGGGTCTCGATGACATCAACCCTAGATCGAGAACATGAATTTGATCTATGTAAGTCCCTTCTATCAATTTCATGACTTCCATCCCCTGAACATTCCAACTGACATTCATGTACCCTTTTTGTTGGGTGTGTACAGTTCTTCAAATGGCATGGTCCGCCTTGGCGAGGTTGGTCGGGGCTTCTAGCGGCATCCTTCCAAATGGAATGCTGGTTTTCATGGAGGCGGAGGTCCAAACCGACCTAACTACGGTGATCCCGATCACCAATGGGACTGTCAGTGGGGCTGTGCCTAAGATCATTGAGGTGGGATCTGATGATGAGGATCAATCAGATAGTCCAGGTCCCTCAATGCCTAATCAAACGCCAGATGTGGACCCTACTGACGAGTTCTTGAGGGCATACCCCGCATATGAGCCTGCAACCATGTTGACTAGGAAAAGATGATCTCTGATGAAGAGGACATCAAAATAGTCCATCAACGATTCATTGATGACACCCCAAGCACTATGGTTGGATGATACAGGCAGACTTCGCTCGCGACCGTGTGAATAGTGTGCGGGAGGAGTGGATGCCCAGCATCCTCACATGCTCATCCGAAATATCGTGGCAGAAAATATTTGGGAGTATGATCGTGGCATCAGTGTGGGATAGCAGCAGAGGAAAGAGGTAAACATCAAGAGGCTCTGGGAGGCTGAAGATGAGGTCTATTGGTTGCAGAGTTGGGCGGATGAGCACTCGACCTCCCTCAATGCGCAATCTGAGCTAATATTGCGATTGAAGGCTCAGCTAGCAGAGGCCAAAGAGGGCATTAAGTGAGGCTCTGAGGAGATGACTTCCATTCAGATCGACGTGGAGCAAGCCTAGATTGTGGCCAATGAATTGCGCCCCTTACTACCAAGGAGGAGCGGGAGATGAACATGCGACAAAAAATCCTGGACGCCACAAACCAGAGGGTGGCAGAGCTGCTACACTATTTTGATGAGGTCAACCCATCCATGGGAGGGGTCAATCCTAGGGTGTTGTGATGCCTGTATCATTTGAAAGAACTTTCATTCTTTGATCATTTGATTCCATAGCCTTCACGAGTTCTGTTATTCATGTTGGTTTTACATGCATCTGTCACATTCGCGAAACACCCAATGATTAATCCCTAAGCTCACGTGGGTTGAGCCCAACGTGAGAAACAAAGGATGACAACTATGTCATTTCACCTAAACATAAGAGTGAACCAAGTTTCGGGCATCTGGGATTTGAAAAAACAACCTGGATTCCTGGGAAAAGAAGGGAGAGACCTAACTGGATAATGAAGCTCTTAGAACAGCCGAATTACCATTTTCACAGTGTGCTCTTGTGCCTGTATGGGGTAATGCTAGGGGCACTAGAATCAATCCGAACAGATGGGAATGGAAGGTGTGAATCATGAAACCTAGGATTTGGAACACTGTGGGGGTGGCGTGACAATGAAGGATAACTACTCACTGCATTCAAAACATAGTATCCTTATTGAGTTAGCCTAGAATGGGGATAGAAAATTAGGGCCAACCACTCACCATGTTCAAAACACGGGGCCTGACTCGAAATGTCATCCATTAGTCTTACGGAATGTTAGCCTAGGATAGTAGGTGAGCCATAGGCCATACATCCATACTATAAGGGGGTTCTTTCAGATTTGAAAAGGGACGAGGGTACAAACAAGGGGAAACAAAGCATTCATGGTGGAGTGATGGGTTTTTTTGAATAGATTCCAACACTATTGAAATTACGCCACCATGGTGGAAGCACATTAGGTGGATACACTGGCCTGATCAGAGATCAAAAATACTTCTGAACATGACATCTCTGATAAGGAAACTGTCGACTCCCAATGTTTATCATGGGGAATCCCAAAATTGTTCAGGGTAAAGCCGCAATTTCATGGTTCCCCCAAGAGCTCAGGTCAATGGACCCAAAAAGTAGGGTGAAACGAGAATTATGGTTCCAGAGGCTGGACCCGAAGGTAGGATGTTGGGGGTTCCTACGTATCCCATGAGAATGTGAATCAAGATGAACGTAGTTCTAAGAGTGCAGTTTAACATCATGCAGGATGAGGAAAGGAATGTGTGGTAATGGTTGTGCCAGTACAGGTCCTACATGAACTACTAAGCCCACATGAGTTGTGCTCAATGTGGGAAACAAGAAGTAGTGATGGGACTTTCCTAGCATAGGGAGACACACGTTAGGGACGATGGGGCATTAGATTAATGACGTACCACTAATGCTGACCCGACTATATAATGCACCTAGATGCATTGAAGAGTAAAGCTGAGTATGTTTGAATTCTACTTGAACATAAGGGAGTGGAAACATGTGAATCCTGAGGCTCGAAATCTAGACCGCAATGATGGTGGCGTGATGATAGGGAATAACTGTTGATAGTGTTTGAAACATAGCATCCATATCGCATTAGCATGTAATGGGGATAAAAAAAATGACGGTTGACTGTTTGAACATGTTTGAAACACATGACCTTCCACAAATGCCGTCTGGGATCTTCAAGGACGTTGGACCGAAACGGTAGGTGAGACGAGGTGGCATGAGACTAGGTTGTGAAGGGGGTCCCTAAGGATGTGGAATAGGATGAGTATCCGAATAATGATCTAAATAATCTTGGACATGGAACAAGGGGAATGTCCCCATGAAATTTCGAAACTTCGAGATCCTTGTCGAAGTGAATTTGAGTACGACTATAAGACGTATCAGATAGAGGGAGTCGAGTCCCTTCCCAAGGACAAAGGTCATGGGGTAGCCCGCTTTCAACTTAATGTCCTAGGGTGGACCATTAAGGGGGGATTGATTTAATGGACTGTGAACAGGGTGGCGAAATAGCCAAACATGACATGTGGTTCCCATAGGGATATCTTAGTTTAAGGTCATAGAGCTCGAACCACACTGGGAAATGACATGGGAAGCACATGGTGTAGCTATTGAAAGACCCAACATGAACGAGAACCTAAGAGGTACTCGCCACACCACGTATTCTCAGATGAGTTTGGGCCAAGGGTCTGAGAAAGAAGGGACATGATCTGTAGATTCCTGGGGCTGGACCGAAGACAAAAATGAATGGGCGTTCTTACATATCCCATGCAGATGGGAATCAATCCATAAGTAGTTCTGGGAGATGTCGTGCAGTTTAACGTCTTGCGGCAAGGGCGCAGAGTGGTCTTAGTTTATGTTCCTATAGCTTGGACCACAAATGGTAGGAAACACGGGAGACAAATGGTGGGGTAATTATAAAACTCAACATGAATGGGAACATGGGGTTCCAAGCACCATGTGTTTCTTTTGGAGGTTTTAGGTCGAGGGACCGAAAACGAAAGTTATGCTGGGCCCAAGGAAAAGTGAACATGCATTCCTATGTACCCCATGAAGATGAGGATCAAGCCAAACATAGTTCTTGAAATGGAACGATGGGATACCAGTGCCAGGTATAAGGAGGTTGTGCGGGTCTGGCCCTTTCACCAAAAGAAGCGGTATTTGATATATCTTATTTGTCCCTTAGGATGAGTGAGTTTTTTTTTGTGAAGCGATAGACCTGGGATGAAAGGTCCAAGTATCGCCCCAGGAATCAATCCATATACAGGCATTGACAAATGGTATGGTGTGTAACCAATACCAAACATGAAGTCCTCTCGGGTGAGGTCATCACAATGTAGTTCCGTTTTTCATCATGCAACTAGGACGATACTGTCACAGTTTAGGGTCATGTGATAGGACCAACCACATACTTTAGCACTGCGTGGCACAGATGTTGTAGAGACTAGGCTAAAGGGTGAATGTGTATGGTGCAATAGAGCAGACCCGTCGTGAGAAAGAGGTCCACACCACACCTTGCACGATTCTGAGAAATAAACCTCGGGCCAAGGGGACAAAAAGAGGTAAGAGGGTTGAAAGTAGGAGAGACTGACTCTCAATTAATCTAGACTCGTAGACGAGGTGTCCGAGTGTTTCTATGTATCCTGAGGAATAGGAATCAAGATATACATAGTTCTACAAAGGGGAGATATGAAAATATCTTAGTTTAAGGTCTTAGAACTTAGAACATGGAGAAGCGGGACTATTCCAATTAAGTGTGGACCTTAATCCGATCCCTAAGCCTATTGAGTCGAACTCGGTGTAATAAAAAAGTGTGGATAAGGTATTTGGAATATGTGAAATACATGCAAAGGGGAAATTGGTGGATCCCCAAATGATTGCCTTATTGCATATTTTTCCTCCTAACGTGCGGATGTGCACGAAGGAATAGTACCAGGAGTCTCGAAATTCTACATGGACATGATGAGGTGGAGAAGGGTGTGAGTCATGTAACCGAAATTTTGGGCTTAATTGGGTTGGAATGATGATAGAGGATAACTGTTGGCCATGTTAAAAACACAAAATCTATATCATGTTAGGATGAAATGGGGACAAACAAATGAGCGTAAACCGCTGACTGTATTCTCAACGCGGGACTTGTATCGGGTTGTTGTTGGAAACCCTTGAGGACGTTGGCCTGTCATGTTAGGAAAGCCCTTATGCCTAGAATCCATGCCATTTGGGGGTCCCTTTGGGATGTGAAAGGTGATGGAAGCCCTGATGAGGGGGAACACAAATCCTGAGAAATGGGTGAAAGCATGTTAGGGTAGAACCTGACATTCCAGGTGCTGAACCAGAGTACCCTTGGGTACCTTAGTGAATCGCCGAAGAGGACCGAGGGGCTCATCTTGATGGAGGACGATTTGAAAATATGAGTATAGCACAAGGGGATGGAAAACTCTCAGGAGGAGGAGGTAAATGGAATGGTTGTTATAACACCTGTCAGGGGTGAGAACATAATCTCATATCACACCGTATATTCTTCTCTATGGGGGAATGTAGGCCAAGGGGCCAAGATGGGGAAGGACCTGAAGATGAGATGCTCGGGTTGTTCTACGTATCCCCTAAGGATTGAAATCTAGCCACACGTAGTTATGGAAATGAAGCACATAGGGTATGATACCCCAACAAGGGGGGTGTACTACACGATGAGTAACCTGATGTGAATGAGGAAATAATCCCATATCACACCATAAAACCCTAAATAAAAACTTGGGTCAGGGGCCTGAAAAGGCCAAGGGGCCTGAGGCCGGGCCTTAGATGGGAAGGCCCAGTCAATTTGCAGTTTAAAGTATTGTAGTAAGGACGAAGAAATGGGTAAGATACCCCAAAAGGGTAGGTGTGCGACACGGCGAGTAACCCAACGTGAATGAGGACATAATCCCATACCACACTACACAACCATAAATGAGAACTTGGTCCAGGGGCCGTAAAAGGATAAGGGGCCTGAGACTAAGGGGCCTGAGGCCAAGGGGCCTGAGGTTGGGCGTCCTGGATCATTGTATCCATATGACTTCTTATGTGGTTACCACCTCATCACAAATCCTGAGCCCATGTGATCAATGCTCAGTGTGGGAAACAAAGACACAGATTTGGATTTACCATTTATATAAGGGTCAGATAGTTGGCATCACCCGAAGTGAGTTCATCACTTGGAGATACAACGAGGTGGAATGAACCATTACACTCAATGTTTGTGACATCTTGGGGTGGCTCTAATGACAAAGGATATCTGTTGAACATGTTCAAAACACAACATCCTTATAGTGACCTGGAATGGAAACAAAAAATGAGCGTCGACCACTGACCATATTCGCAACGCGGGACTTGTATCAATTTTATGCTCAACATCCTTGCAGGCATTGGCCCTAAGTGGTAGGTGGGCCCTTGGGCCTAGCATCCCTACCATTTGGGGGCCCTTCTGGATGGGAAAGATGATGGATTACTATTCAAAGGAGTGGGTGAAGTATAGATGTGCCCATCTGTGAAAGAGGAAAACACCTCTGGGTAGTGGGACATATGGCGGGATCGAGATGAGCTCGACATGTATTGGGGTAAAACCGTTCACCACACCATATGTCTTGACCTAAGGAGAGATTCTGGCATTCGGGATAGGCCAATAGACGAAATGTCCCGGCGTTCCTACGTATCCCATAAGGATGTGAATCAAGACATATGTAGTTCCTGAAGGCCATGCAGTTTAACGTCGTACAGTGATCACGTGGGAGGAAAGAAGAATGGGGAGTGGGCACATGGTGCGACCGTCGTAATCCTAGCAGGAGTGTGGCTAAGGAAGCCTACACCATATCATGTGAGGACCCTCCAAGAGAACTATACCCAGGGGGGGTAGTCAAAGAATAGAGTTTGGGTATGGGATCAAGATGAAATGCTTGAGCGTTCCTACGTATCCCATATGGATGTGAATGAAGCCACACATAGTTCTAAGGGTGAATTTTAACATATTACTAGATGACATACAGTTTAGCATCATGCGGGATGAAGTTGTTTAGTGTCATGCAGGACCAAACAGTTTAAGGTCATGCTGGAATGAATAGTTTAGGGTCATGTCAAACCATCATGTAGTTTAAGGTCATGCGGGACTGTCCAGTTTAAGGTTGTGCAGGACCAGTAGGATCAGGAAAAGTAATTATTCAGGAACATGGCATTAGTGGGAGGAGTTATATGCTCACCATCGATGGTCACCAGGGAGTATGCACCATTGGGGTAATCCCTATGAATTATGTAAGGTCATTCTCATTTAGCCTCCATCTTGGGTGGTTTCCTGCAAGGGATCATTGGTGTCCGGAGGGCTAATACCAAGTCTCCTTGTAAGAAAGAGTGGAGGCGAACCTTCTTGTTTAAGTCTCTAGCTATCTTATTCTGATGCATTTTCATATTGTGCAGGGCATGAAACCTATTCTCATCAAGTGCTTCCGCCTCAACCAGACATATTTTGACTACTTTATCTGGTGCTTGCTGGTTAAAGACTGTCGTGTATAAGGAAGGAAGCTAGATCTCGATGGGCATGACGACCTTAGCTCTGTACACCAGGGAATATGAGGTCACCGGGGTGGAATTATGAGTCATCTTCCGGTAAGCCCAGAGAGCGTTGGGGAGCTTGTCCGGCCAACTCTTCTTGTTCTGAACAACCATTTTCTGCAAAATTTTAGAGAGGGTTTTGTTGGATGCCTCGATCTATCCATTTTCATGCACATGGCAGCAGGAGGTATGGTCAGAACAGATATTGTACTTGGGGTACAACTTCTTCAGCTCGTTTTCTCAGAATTTGGTGTTTTTATTAGTGAGGACGGCGTGAGGGTATCCAAACTAGTAGATGATATTGGAGCTCATGAAGTCAAAGATATAACGTTCCTTGACCTCCTTGAGAAGAACTGCTTCTGCCCACTTGGAAATGGGGCACATTGATCTCGAGGGCCAGCTCGAGGCCAGTGATAAGGGCCTGATACTCTGCCTTGTTGTTGGTGCAGCGTTCTGACAACAAGAATGAGTATGGTAGAATGTATTATGCTGGGGTGATGAAAACAATACCTAGGCTTACTCTATTGAGTCTGGGATCATTGAGCCTCCTCCCAGTGGGGCTTTGGGAAGCACCCTCAAAGTGCATCTGCCAACACGGGATGACATGATCTACCGAGAGGATTGCCTCATTGGAAAAATCATGGTCCAGGTACTAGTCCACATGGGTTGGATGGGTAGCAGTAAAATCTGCCAATGCTTCTCCCTTGATCACCTTCTAAGGCACGATCCTGATGTCAAACTTCTAGAGGATTACTACCCACCAAGATAGTCAGCCTGTCATTATGGGAAAATTCAGAATGTACTTCAGTGGGTCTACCTGAGAAACTAGCTGTACCTTGTGGTGTTGCAAGTAGTGTCATAATATCTATACTGCGAATATCAACACAAGACAACTCTTTACGATGGGGGAGTATCTAGTCTCCATATCGATGAGCATACGACTGAGGTAGTAAAGGCTGTTTTCTATCCCCTCATAGTTCTTCTAGGTGAGAAGAGAACCGAGAGATCGTTCTAGGGAAATCAAATACAGGATCAATGGTTTTCCAGAGATGGGTGGCATCAAGACCGGAAGATGGAGCAGATACTGCTTGATTTCCTCGAATGTGGTCTGACACTCTTCATCCCACTCATAGGAGGAGCCTTTATTCATGAGCCGAGAAAAGGTATTACACTTGCCGACCATATTCGAAATAAATCGTCAGGAAACCTCGAAGCTATCGAATATTTCTCAAGGTAGGAATCTGGATGATGGCCTTGATCTTTTCTAGGTCAATCTCGATACCCTAGTATCTGACAACAAAGCCAAGGAACATTCCAGAGGTGACCCGAAGGGAAAATTTCAATGGGTTCATCTTCAGGTGGTGGGAACCGAGGAAGCCAAAGACTTTCTAGAGGTCCATGAGATAGTCCTGGAGTTTGTAGGATTTGACCACTAGGTCATCCACATAGCATTCCACCAATATCCCGATGATTGGATAGACTATTTGAGGCATGACCCGCCGATAGGTGGCACATTCTTTCTTTAAGACGAAGGGAATGACCTGGTAACCAAACATACCTTGGGGCGCCCTGAAAGCTGTGGAATCTTCATCCTCAGGGGCCATTCGGATATGATTATATCAGAAGTACCCGTCCATGAAGGAGAGGACTTGGAACCCAGTCATGGCATCAATCAACAATTCCGTTATAGAAAGGGGAAAATCATCCTTTGAACAGTGATAGTTGAGATCATGGAAGTCGATGCCAACTCTGATCTATCTATTAATTTTCTTGACTGGCATAACGTTGGCTAGACATTTGGGGTACTCGACCTCCTTAACAAAGTTGGCTCTGATGATCTTTTCAACTTCGGCCTCGACCATGGAACCATGAGAAGGGTGAATCTTTCTGGGAGGATGCTTGAACCTGCGATGATTTTCCTGAAGACTGAGGCAGTGGTCGCCTAACTAAGGATCTTGCCCTGGCATCTCATCATAGATCCAAAAGAATACATCACGATGTTGCTTCATGAAGTCTATGTACCGCTGTTTCTCCTAGAGGGACATGGCGACAATGATTAATGTAGGTCTCGTGTCTGCCTCGTTACCGAGGTTCACATGTACCAATTCATCAACTGTGACAGAGACGCCCACTTCAAAGGTGTGGGGGGGGGGGGGCATCCTCCAAATCCTCTTCTTCACTTGTATAGGAGGGATCCTTGGTGAGGGAAGCTTCCTCTGGGTCGGAAGATTCTGACGGGAGGATAGTACTGGAATGAGTGGCATTGGTCACTGCATTGAGAAATTCCGGTTCTGCCGAAACCATAGCAATGAAGGCTGTTGACTCGGTCCTATTGGTCTTTGGCCAAAGGGGCCATGGTTGATGATATCAAATAAATAGTGTCACATCGTCTTGAGCTAATTAATTCTATCCCGGTAAAATAGACACGTATGAAGTACTATTTTTTCCATGGGGTGGATATCCCGATACCGTACGGGGGTAAGAGGTTCTGAGATCACCTAATCTTGATTTGTGTAGGAGTACGAGGTGATTTTCCCCCGTCGCTTGGACTTGGGAGAATGCTTCCCTCTTGTACCAGAGACAACAAAACATTTCCCTTGTCGGGGGTTGTGGCATCCAATCGATGGATCGGGAAGACGTTGGCGTCATCCAGACCTTCCCAGGGGCCAGTTGCAACCGCGACGGGTTTGACCTCACTAGAATCAATCTGATTATCCTTCTCTTGTAATAGTCAGCATCCAGTTATATGGCTTCACAAGAGGTGAAAGGAGATGTATCACCTTGGAGTACACCTACTCAACCAATAAAAGAGTACTTGAGGCCCTGGTGATACGATGAGGGGACTTCCGCATGCAGGTGGAGCCATAGCCTTCCTATCAATGCATTGTATGCAGTGTCTTGGGAGAAAACCATAAACTCGGTGCTAGCTACTAGGCCACCTAACTAGGTTTTAAAAATGAATCTTACCGAATGGGGTCTGATCTATCCTATCATATCCCTGGATTCTTAAATCAGATGGAGTCAGGTCATCTGCGGATAACCCCAGCTTCAGCAGTGTCCGCATCAAGATAAGGTTAATCCCAGAGCCATAGTCAACAAGACAGTGGTGAATCTCCATGCTGTTAAATTGGCCAGTGATGTATAGTGGGAAGATGTTCCCCTGTATGGGAGAGACTTCATCTTCTCCAAATAATGAAATGATTTCCTAACATTCAGTGTTCTCGACCGCTTCAGCATGAAATGATTCTGCAGCTGCTACCTCCGTCTCAAACTAGAGGGGGCTTCTTAAATACTCAGCGAGAGTCTCACACATATCTTACAACAGGAGAAGGGCCTTGAGGATAGAGA
Organism: Viscum album; assembly: GCA_963277665.1. NCBI lineage: Eukaryota > Viridiplantae > Streptophyta > Magnoliopsida > Santalales > Viscaceae > Viscum > Viscum album. The sequence goes on from OY728144.1 coordinate 551,767,695, forward strand.
GCCTGACTGGGATGCTGGAAAGGTTCTTAAGGACATCATATTTCCATGCCAGGTGCGAACTTCTACTTGTAGGAGGCTGCTCTGTGATAGGAGGCATGGCGGGCCCTGCCTGCTGGGCCGACGACTGACTGGGGCTGGGCATATCCTACCACTCACTAATCGAAGCCCACAGAGTAGCTACCAAATGAGGTCCGGATGATTGGGACCGGCCTATAGTAGGGTGATGCTGGTCGCGGCATGGTCGAAGTGGATCTGCCTGATCCAGTAATACAAATGGCGGTGGCGGCGGGCCTGATGACACTGGATGAAGAGGCTGCGCATGCTGAGCCCTGCACTGAGCCTGCTATCTGGTCTCAGTGGCATGCACAACATAGCTGGAAGTGCCAACAGATGTGCGTCGACAACCCATATGGCAACAGCTCTACCGACTTTGGTGTTGGCTGGGGACGTTGGGGAGGTTCGTCTGGCGCTCCCCATCGCCGAGAGTCATACAAGGGTTTACCAACTCCACGGTATTAACCGAAGTTAACCCTTTACTATCACGTGAAGAGTCATCCATCATTGGGTGGATTCTAGGAGGAATCCCCATCTCAGGGGGCATGAAGTCGCCGGGAGTGCGGGACAACGATGGCATTGGCGGGGCGCGTTGCTTTCCCCTGCGACGATAATGCTTGCTCTTCTGGGAAGAGGCCGATTGAGATGATGATGCATATGCGATGGCCATAGCTTTTGAAGGATCCGGCTATTTCAAGCATGAAAGAATGATACCATGGTCCTGGGAAACCGTTTTTTTGAGCCATCCAGTCATTATACTTTTGGGACTCGTGGTTAGAAACCTGCTACCACTCACCTTCATCGTCGTTGCTACTGTCTATCCTTACGAAGACACCCGCCACTTGTGCTGGGGCTCGTCCCAGCCTGACTATGTTGTTTTTGAACATTTCATGAATCCATTCTTTGAACACATAGCACTACTTGAGGGTGGGCCCCAGGATCCGGTGATAGGGGCAGTAGTTGGGGCGATCTGTGGGGTTCACCACTTACGACCTTTTGCACTTAGGAAAACACACGATCCCTTATTCCAAGGAACTTATGAAATAGCTAGGAACCTAATTCTCATTGAACAAGTAGGTACGGTTTCTTCTGTATGGGAAGTGGGGCCTTGGAGCCTGCCGAGGAGGCGGCCCCCAATTGTCCCACCTGAGCGGTGGCGGCACATTTCGAAGGAGCACCTACTGATTCTGAGGAGGACTCTGCTGGGCTGGAGGCTGCACCTGTGGTAGCGATCCTCTACGAGGTTGTGGAGGTGGCTCCACTGGTAATAATTCTAGCTGTCTGGGGGCCTCTATTTGGGGCACTGTAGTGGGCTCAGCTCTGACAGCTCTTCTCGCAATAATTGCGAGAGGCATCAGTCATGCCTGGACAGCCTATTGCAAGGCTTCTTCCAGGTGATTGGATTTATTGGAGAAGTCCTGAAATCCCCTGGGGTAGTTCTAGGTTATCATAGATGGAACCAGTTCCGTCCTGACATTTCCTACACACATTGTCAGTAATTGCTCCTAAGTCAGTGGCATGTCAAGGGAGTATGTGAGCTCTTTCCACTAGGCAATAAAGTTCGTGACCTACTCATCAAGCCTTTGTTTGCACTTGAATAGTTATGCGATGCTTGTTTTCTGTATGGTGGTGCTGAATAGATAGAGGAATTACCTGTGAAGCTCCTCCCAGATGGTTATGGATCTGACAAGAAGCTGACTATACCAAATGAATATAGGCCCCTCCAACGTCTGTACAAAGAATCAGAGTTTGGAAGCCTCTTGCTGTACTAGAGTCCATAACATGGGCCCATACCTTGAGTTGAAGCGATCCAAGTGCTACGGTGGATCCCCCGCCCCATTAAAGGGGGATAAGGTGGGATTCCCGAAACCAGGAGGTGCCGACATATCATCCACCTATGCTGGTTATGGCTTGTTATTAGGCGGGATTTCCTCCTGTCATGTTTCCAATGCCTCAAGGTGGGAAATGTGTTCCGCCATTAGATCATCTGGGATGGGGGGGGGGGGGTCCCTGTCTTGATGGGGATCCCTAACCACGAGCGTGTTGGCGGGTTCTTCAACACGATAACGAGGCCCAGCGGCTCATGGAGTGGCTGGCGGAACGACCGTCGGGGCGGCTGGGGGATCCCGAGATGGGTCCCTTGGATTGTTGTGCCATTCAGGAGGTTTTGGTGAGACATACCACACCCTATTTCTGTAAGTTCCATTCTCAAACCTGTCTGTGGGGGCCGGATGGTTAGGGTCGCCTAGAGGGAGCTCACCAAGGGGAAGTTGTTCCAACCCCTGCTGTACTGGCCTAGGATCACCGTAGTCTGGCCATTGCTCTGCAGCGCATTCAGCCAGGAGTTCATCGACCAAATTCTTCTACTAAACAATTTGTTGGCGCAATGTGGCCATCTCAGGGTCTTCCTCCGTCTTCTGCACTGAGGTGGATGGGTCGGATTGCTTGGCAGCTCCAATGTGCTCTTTACCCCTACCGACATTCCAGCTGAGTACCAATGCCTCATTGGGCGCAGGGAGACCTAGTATGTTTCTTTTCTAGCATGCAACCCTTCTCGATGGGTCTAATAGTGGTGGAACACCCTTGGGGGGTAATTCCTCATCAAAAAACTCTAACTAATCCTCTTCATACATTATGTCGGCAATGTTGATAGTGACCCTTCCTGGGGGCATGTCCTTGATATCGCCTAACAAGTCGAGCTGCCGCCAGATAGGATTGAATAGGAGGGTAGCATTCCGCTCCCATCCATAGACTTGTGCATGAGGGGAAGCCTCCTTGATGATCTTGAAGAGTAATTAGAAACTGTGAACACATTGCTGCGGGAGGGCCTTACGACGACCTGGTGACTTGGGGTGCTGGGCCATTGGGAGTGCAACCAGATCAACCAGACAAAATTGATTTCTAATTTCCTGAAAGTGCACTTGGATATTTGGATAAGACACTCGCTGGTGGCGAAGACGGAAGTGAGTCACCCATAGGGTCTGTCAGAAACATTCAAACTCCTATGGGGTGAGGGATTCTGGCGCACCAAAATTCGGCATTTCCACGGGCCAAAACATCTCAGGGAAATGGCCCACTATGAAGATGTTACAAAATATCCTCAGCTAGGATTTAGGTTCTAGAACTTGATTCCCACACTCATCAACTAGGGGTGGCTGAGGAACTGGAAGTGGTACTAAGGCAAACCGCTTTGACGATAGGATGGCCGGTGGAGAGTACGGAGAGCAGGCTGACTGGCCGCCGAATCTCGGGCTTTCCTCCGAAGAGTGTAATGACCTGGCCACTACGTCATGAGAAGATGGGATGACGACCACAGTTCCTGTATCAGGGAATATGGATACTGGTGGTATGTTGTGATGCTTCTCGCCCGTCATTGGTCCCTAGAATAGTTCTCTATGATCTCTTGTCGTGGTAGAGAGCGCTTCTGGTGATGATAATGGTGATTGCACGACCATGACCTACGGGGTTACCACATATTTATCCTCTAGTATATACCTATAGAAGGAGGTGGGAATCCGATGGACCTCGCAATCCGAGAGTATTAGGCTGATGCTCCTTGTTCCTACCCCATCCCTTGAATCGGATGAGCGAGAGGAGGGTTCTCGTGCTGAGTCATGCCCCACTTCAGAGTTTGAGAAGTGGACCAGTTTGATCTTTGTCTATACCTTACCATAATTCTTCTTATGAAAGTGACGACCCACCTTCCTGCCCCTGTATGGATCTTCGAGATAGGGCAGATTTCTGACATGGGGTCCTTCGGCTGCACTGGTGCTGGGGTGGAGAGGGTTTCCACCCAAGACAGCTGGGGTGCGAGGAGCACCCGGACAAATGTCAAAGGGGACATCCGGAGGACCTCCATGGGTAGGTCTGGAGCGGGAAAGACCATTTCTGGAACTGGAAGAAGCATTGGGAGGACTTCCACACTTGTTTTCCCTGGAAACCTCAGTATGAGGAGGGTCCTTGTACTAGTCTAGTTTCACACAGGTTGGACCTCCTTGCTGGGTGTGGGTAGAGCAAGGCTGGCCTTCACCCCTGTGGTTTTCTAGGTGAGGAGGACCTTCACCGACTGCTAAAAGGATTTGGGGAGGATTCCCACAATGAAGAGAGACCAGATGGGAAATGTCCCTACACCAGTGGTTAGGGGAAGGATGATTGACTCCATAACCAGTGTAGTTGGCATGGGAGAGGCTTCTGTACCGAGTGTCATCATCACTAAGAAGGCCCTCATTGGGATTGAGGGTGGAACAAGACAGACCTCTATGCTGAGCCTTGAAGTGGGGAAGGCCTGCACTTTCCATGGTAGTGGTACGGGGAGGACCTCCATACTAAGTGGCATCGCTGCGGGTTAGCTCGCGACGACCACTGTTTGTGCCGACGACCAAGAGAGTCAACCCAACCTACCCATGGGGAAGTTGGGGCCTCGATCCAGGTCGGGAGTAGAAGTGACCCTACTTAGTGTATGCAGGTAACTGATGATATACGTCAGCGGTAGCTCGGGACATAGTAGCCGTTGACATTGATGCCCCTTGGCGGGCATCCTCTTCCGATTGCGCCCGACGCTAGTGTCAGGTCAGACAAACCAGGGATGGTGGTGCAGGTACATGGCTTACCTACTCCTCATCCAGAAAGACCGAGCGGCAGTGCTGACATGTCCAGCTGGGATCCCTCACTGGGAGCCCCTAGAATGGGACTCTGACCGGACTGGGTCGGATGTCACCTACCTCCTTAGTGTAAGGTAGAGAGTCCTCAAAGCATTCCAGGGAGAGTCTCCCGAAACTGTTGTATGTCCGGGTGGGGAACAATGGATCCCTACACGGCCCTCGGGGGTAGCGTTGGAGACGAGGTGCAGATGCCTTCCGATCCAGGTGAGCCATATCCCAGGTTTGGATTGTTCCCTCCTCCTCGTAACGGCATATGAGGTCATTAATTACCCTTCATTGGATAACTTCTGATGGGGAGAGGGGTCGTGAGCGCCCTAGGGCCTTGGGTGTAGTGGCCATTGTGGGAGAGGCGGAGCTATGCAGAAGTGCTGCATTGGAACTGCCCTTGACCCTGCGTCGGTGGGCAGGCGGTGATCACGTTACAGTTACAACAAATTGATTCCTGAGGAGCAGGGAGATTAACTCATCAGTGATGAAAGAAAATGGGGATTGGAAACTAGTGCACTAACTCCATTCCATCTTCCATGGTTGGAAAGATGGATCGACACTGAAAACATCATAGACTAGGACATCCAACATTATACTTCCCCAACTTCTAGTGTGTTTCATGCCTGGCCCACTATTTTCCTGGTGGGACCCGGCACCGAATAACAGGATTTGGTGACACATCGATCCATTGATGCCTCAAATGATACTAATATCCATGTTTAGGATAATATCTTCATGTCGGGTTCACCATTTCTGTTTCTGAAGCTTTTGGCAGGGCGCACATGTCCGTCTCGTTTGGGTACAAAAGGCGTGGTTTTTTTCCCCGCATTGCCGCTTTCCAAAGGTGGGTGGCATTCATCTCTTATTCAGGGATGTAAGCTCCCTAATCAAAACGAGATGATGGGATATCGGTTCACCTTTCTGTGGATTCCTCATCAGAACTCTTCATCTATTCTAGGTCTCCCTTATAGACTTAAGACGTTGTTCATGAAAGTCTTACTTATTCTATATCTTCATAGACACCAGTTAATTACACAGATTATGTCGGGACATTCTAAAGGTTCTGGTTAGGGAAGAAACCTTTGGTCTGGGGAGTAGTCACGTTGGGAATCACTGGCATGTTTGGATGCTGGAACACTGGCACGTATGTGTTTCTTCCACTTATTATAGGGCTTCTCGAGGGTGCGGAATCCCAAGATATCCCACCTCGAACGTGGACAATCATATTCCATGGGCATGTATCTGAGGTTTTCCTCAGCTTCCCATGTTTAAAACAGTGTATGCCACAAGTTTAACATCCAGCAGAGACGGACCAGACTGATCAAAATAGTGACTGGAGTGGATCAGATGGGTGGAAACCCTAGAGGGAACACCGATATTAGGGCCAACGTACGGCGGGCATCCCAGTCACTATTTAGGGGAATGTGGAATGAGATGGCATGATTTCACCAGGATGTGGTGGCCCAGATAATAATCAAGATAGATGATGGAGCGGTTGTATGAAGCGGATGATGAATGGGATAGAACCATCATGATGATGATGATGGTTTCAGGCTCGAGCCTTAAAGAGGCTTCCTACGTATCCTCGTGCCAGGGAATCAAAGTCCACATAGTTCAGTGGATAAATTTGGGCCTGAGCCTCAAAGAGGATTCTTACGTATCCTTATGGTAGGGAATCAATGTCCACGATGATCAGTGGAATAGTTCTTCTTGAAAACGGCTTCCCGCTTATTGGAGTTCCAATGGATTACTACTGAAAGGGGAGACAACAGCTTACTGCTGAATGAGGCTGACAATGGCTTACCGCTAAATGGAGTAATAATGACTTACCACTGGAAGAGAAAAAAAGTGGAATATAAGTTAATGTCATGCAGGATGGGGGTGGACTGACGTGAATTAGTCGGGACCATTGGTTGTTGGGATTGAACCTCAGGGATGCTTCCTATGTACCCTGCCTTGGCAAGGAACAGAGTCCACATAGTTCAGGTATGAGGTTGGAGTTGGTGAACTGACGTTAATAAGGACCTAGGGTCCAGGTGGATGGTGGTCTTGAACCTCATGAAGGATTCCTACATATCTTAGCTTGGAAAAGATCAAAGTCCTCATAGTTCGGATGGGGGCTTGGTACACTGACGTGAAGATGGTCGGGACCAATTATTGTTGGGCATGAACCTCAGAGAGGCTTCCTACGTACCGTGCCTTGGAAAAGATCAAAGTCCTCGTAGTTCAGAAGGGGGAATTTGGGGTTTATGCTCTGAGGTATCCCAAAGTATTGGTGAACCGACATGAATAGGGTCGGATCAACCAATGGGTGGTGGGCTTGAACATAGTGGAGTCTTCCTACATACATTGCCTTGGAATGGATCAAAGACTATGTAGTTCAGGAGACGCCAGTGAGTCGACGTCAAGGAGAACCTGGGGTCCCATGGGTGGTGGGCTTGAACCTCATGGGGGATTCCTACGTACCCCACCTTATCAAGGATCAAAGACCATGTAGTTCAGGTGGCGTTGGGGAATCGGCGTGAAGGAGGAACTGGGCTCCCATGGGTGGTGGGATTAAACCCCGTGGAGGCTTCCTATGTGCCCCACCTTAGCAAGGATCAAAGAACACGTAGTTCAGGTGGCGTGGGGCTTGAACCCTAGGCTGCCTGAGGAGGATTCCATGGTCGGTGCTTACTTTAAGACCACGTGATTCATGCTCATTGTGAGAAGGAAGAGGCAATAGAGACCTGACGATCACGTCATAAAAGGTGCATCCATGAGAGGTGAAGCGGGGCTTACACGTGATCACAAAACAAGGAGGAAACATGGTCTTATGTGTGGTTAGCATCCCAAAGAGGTTGGGACATACTGTAGAATGGAGGCTCGGTTGCGAAAAAGCCCAGCGGGGGAGGGATTCAGCATAGAAGATAGGAGGATCACCATTACCCATGACGCCCTTTGCTGGCCTTGGGCACCAGAAAAGAAAGGAGGAGAAGAGGTGATAGCTCCAACAAGAAAGACTAGGGGCTTACACAAGGGTGGTCGTCGTTTCCCCGTGTAGGATGCATGGGGGGAAGTAATAGTTTAACGGCTTGTTATGAGGATGATGGTGCTTAGAAGTTTAACGTCCTGTATCACAGACGAGTTGGGTTCACTCCGCACCCCTAGTACATACATAACTGGTACCCTCTGCACCTTGGTGAAGATAAGAGATAGGAAACGCCATGGCTAGGGGGTGTTATGGAGAAAACCATTGTGGGGTCCACGTTAGCGTGGCTATATGAAGAAGCTATGGTCGTTAGCGTTCCTATGCGAAGAAGCATGAGGCAAAGCAACACAACAGGTAGTATCATCCCAGAGAATTTAAAATCACATCGTTTAAACCTAGAGGGTCACACGGGAAAAGGAATTGCCAATCAGAGGGGTTCACAGGTTGGGGCCTTGTGAAGCTCTGGTGCTCCGCTTGGTGGAGGGTACTTGCGAAGGGGTGTGCTTCGCGAAGTGAAGCGTCTTAACCTAAGTATAGGGAAGAGGTGCATATTGGAGGTGCTTCGTGAAGTGGAAAGGCATTCGCGATGCACTGCCTTATGGAGCAACGGTGACTTGCGAAACAAGGTACCGTGAAGTAATGTTCTTCGCGAAGTACAATGACCCTGCCTTAGCATGTGGATCACATGTACATGAAGGGTGTTTCACTAAGCATAAATCGCGACGACCCGGGTCCCCTTTGGGATTCCCTTCCTTCACGGAGGCCCTTAGGCTCCATGAAAGGCATCCCTCTTGAAATAGGGGGTTAAAACCAGGAAATAGAGAGGCACTTCATAAAGCCAAAATACCTCACACAGCTCAAGGTTCGCAGATTAGAAGGTGCTTCATGGTTCAGGAGCTAGAGAGTTGAAAGGTTGGATCATCCACCCCTTGGACTTATGGGGGAGGATAGTATTTATAGGAAAGATGTGCTGTGAAGCAGAGCTCGCTTGGCGCGAAGGTGGATTTCATTGCTCCGCAGCGGGTTGTGAACGTCAAATTCGGTCGCGGAGTGCCCCACCTCCTCGCTTTGTGGAGGGCCCGCGAACAACAATGGTGCTTGTTGAGAAGACCATATCCTTGCTCCCTGGTTGGCCCGTGAACATCAAAGGCGCTCGCAGAGCATCCCACCTCGTTGCTTCATGGCGGGCCTGCGAACGTCAAAGGCTCTCGTGGAGTATCCCACCTCCTTACTCTGTGGGGCCAGAGGAACTCCGTGAAGGGGCATCACAAGGAAGCCATTCGGGATTTTTATTTCTTCTTCTTATTCCCCCATTTTGGCACCAACAATATGGCATCAATGGATAAATTATTCAATTTTTTAATTTAAATTGTTTAAATTTGTAAACTATTTTGATGTTCATTTCTTTGTTGCAAATCATATTATTAACTATGAGATAACATTTTTTTGTCATATTAGTGGGAGTTAAGAAGAATCTTGGGGAAATTCTTCAAAGTATGATTACACACCCCATTCATATACACTTTAGTGATTAAGACAATGTTATTCTTCATGACATAGGTAAAATAAAGGCCTCATATCTCTATAGTGGAGCATTATGATGATGCTTCCATAGAATGGTGTTTGGAGTTTGGAGTTTCTCTTTTGTGTTAGTGGGAGTGATACCACATGAGTGTTGATGTTTCAGGATATCCTTTTATTTTCTTGAGTCACCTTGTTATACTTTTTTTTGATAAAACTCTAATAATATTATTTTATTGGTTATTGATTTGAGTTATATTTTCTATACTTGTTCACCATATAGTTTGTTTAGTTTTTTATGTTTTGTCTTGATAGGTTGTATTATTTAGAAATATAAAATCATTCCCCAATGTTTAGGTACAACATTAACATTTATTACCATATTTTAGTATCTTGGGAATTCCCCTAAAATATTTCCAATATAATGGCTAGGGTCAATATATTATATGACAGAATCACTATGTATAATCCATTATGATTGTATAGAATACAGTCCTTATGAATTGATCCAAAGATAAATTATGATTTCTTAACTTTATGATTGTAGTGACTTGAAATATTATTTCATGCCACAAATTATGAAACATCCCAATCATATGAAATGATATAATGTTAGGTTGGTAGAGGTTAAAAATGTTTTTGAGGGGGGGGGGGTGAATAAAACTTGTAAAAATTTAAAAATAATTTTTGAAACAAAATAATAAATCAGAGATTTTATTTCACAAAGTAACAGTGGAATGTGGTTTATATTGAAAGATCCTACATCTATACTAAGACAAGAATAATACTCACTAGAACCTTACTTTTTAAGGGAGTAACAACTCTTTACAAACCTGTTTTTTCTCTCTCCTATAGGCACAAACCAATTACATTTTCTTTTTGGAGGTTTATAAAACAACCTAGCCTTTTTAGGCACATACCAAACCTTACAAATATAAATTTTTATAATGAGATCTTTAACCCAAGTATTTACCTTTTGGTTAAGAGGTATAACCATTAATGAATTTGTTTTTAGTTAAGAAAAGTATAAATTGAGAACTTATAACACAACCATGAAATATAAATAATATAATGATGAAAACTAGTATGAAAATATGAAGAATATAAGTGTGATAAAGATTATAATATTGATTAAACTCTTTGATAACTTTAGAAAAATAAGAAAATTTTAAATTCCTTTTGATCGTAAAAAAATGCAGTAGTAGGGCTATTGGGGATTAAACACTTAACAATTCTCATATGAATATCATGTGTGTTATCATTTTGATTATAAGCCTCATAATGTTTTTATATAATTATCAACATTACATTCCAATGACATGTTCATCAATTCCACGTTCTTCTTCATGTGACTATTTCATAAGAACCAGTCATATCATTCCCCAATCACAAGTAATAATAATATAGAATATTATCAGTTGTCTATGCATGGAGAAATACCATAAAAATAATTCACTTAAACAATTAAAAAATAATTTTAATTAAAAAATTATAATATATATGTATTTAAAAAAATTATAAAATAGATAGAACAAATCAAATAAACGTGTAATAATTTGAAATATTAAAATGGTGGGGAAACCAAGGATCAAAATGAACTTAAATAGACAAAGTAAATTGATATGAATTCATAAAACATTTTTGTTTTCCACTATTTTTTTATATTCTTCAAAACCCATTTTTTAAGGATTCAAAAATTTCCATATAACTTTGGAATCATGTAAACATAATTTTCCTTCTATGTAATCGTTATCCCTTGTTGTCGACCATGACCTTCATTATGGATCAGTTAAATTTAGTAATTAATTTTGATAACCAGAGATTGAAACATGAAATGAATTCTACCATGGAATGTATATCCTAAAAAAACCATGTTGAGAAGACCATTTTACTTAGGTATATATATACCACAATTGTTTTTCCACTGTGTAATTCCAATGAATACCATGCCATTTAAAATATAAGATGATGTGCAAAACAATTTAAAGATAATTAGATTGTATAAAGGTAAATCATAACAACTGTAAATAAAATATTTAAGTTGTGTAGGTTTTTTAAAGGTGATATATATATCTATGTAAAGGTAAACATAAAATTTTATATTCTATGTAACGGTAAAACATTGATTTTTCATTTTGTGTTAAGGTAAGTAGATTTCTACATAAAGGTAATACAAGTGCTTTTCAAGTTGTATAAAGGTGAACACCAATTTAAAATTCTACATAAAGGTATTATGATGATTTTTATGAAATTTTCATAAGGGTAACATGAAAACTTATGTAATGGTAAACCTATAAAAATGTATGGGTAAAATAAATTACCAACAAATTAAAAACTATAGATTCACATAATTGCTACTCAAATAGTATAAGCATTAAACATTTGAAGAAAAATGATTAATATAAATTAATGTGTAGAAAAGCAATTAACAGAATAAAAAAATTATTAAATTGACAATTTGACCAAGTTCCAACGTTAATAATATCCCCTATCGTAAACACTAACAATATCCTCTATTTGTTTTAAAAATTAATCATTTAGAGATATTTAAAACATTGATAAATTCTTAATAAATTCTATTTCCAAATTTCTCTACCCCATTTTGAATTTTATAAAAATGTTAACATCTTATTAACATGAAATAATTAATTAATTAGAAACTCTCCCCAACATTTTAGGAACAAATTTAATATACTAAATATTTATAAAATTTAATAACCATAATCAAGATTAAAAATTTATAAATTTTTTTTTAAGATCCTCCAAAATTAATACATATATGACTTTAATGTTTTGTAAAGAAAATACCAAATAAATTCGATATGCACAATCAATTACTATAGAAATATTTCTTAAACATAAAAAATGTGAGAAATAACAAGCTATTTAATCTCTAAAATATCAAATTATGAAAAAAATGTTTGAAAATTAAACTAGCCTTAAAATTTAGTATAATTATAGCACTAGACTTAAACAAATAAAATATGTTAAATTTATTCAAAAAATATTTCCAAATTTTGTTTCTCAATTAATCATTTTAAATTAAATCAAATCAAGATAAATAACTATCATTACAAATTAAAACATTATTTTTAAAGCTTCACAGAATCTAATGGTTTGGAAAAATATACGTAAGTTGATTTTCTATTATAGAAAGTTCTTAAACAATATCTCCATTATTAAAAGGATCTCTTAGAAAATGAAATATAAAATCCACATATATTATTATCTAGTACTATAAAAAAATTTAGGTATTTAAATTGCACTTGAATTATCATATAAAATTAGAATTTTCCAAAACAAACATTAAAATAACATAAAGTTTTCTTAATATAAATATTTTGAGCACAGAAAACAAGTAACATAAATATAATTATACTTATTTATGGATAATTTAATTGCCTTTTGGAACTCCAAGAAATTAATATTTTACCAATTAAAATGACACATACCTGATGTCTTAATTATATAAAGTCTATATCCTCAAAAATCAAAATCATAATAGGATAAATGGGAAAAATAGTTCCAATTGGAGTGAAATAAACTAGTATTCAAATTTTATTTTATAAATATTATTATCCTTTTAATATAATTTATGTGAATTTATTTAGTATTAGACTCAAATATATCACATAATAAAATTGACAATATTATTTCAAGTATATATGGTATCAAATAAATCAAACCACCTTTCATGCTTCTATAGATTTTAATGTCAACACATATTTCAAATTCATCTATATCTAGTTTAGATTTAGTACTAATATGGATTATCATAATTTTATAAGAATAAAGATTAAATATTTTAACATGTTCTCTATTATACTAAGATTTATTAAAAAAGATAACAAATTTTCTTTAAAAAATATGTAATCCAAGAAGAAATTACATTTTACCCAATTAGATCATTTAAAATTCATTTATCATTAAATTTAAAAATCCATTTTTAATAAAATAATTTTTAAAACAAAATAAAATGAAGTAAACATTTTTTTTTCATAAGTAAAATTTAATTTGGAAATTTTTAATAAACAGATTGGACCAAATATTTTTTTATTAGAATCATTTTTCAACCAAAAGATAGTTTATCATACCATGCTCTAGGAGATTTATTAAGACCATATTCAACTTTTGAAATTTTGAAAACATGATTTGGAAATCTCTCATTTTAAAATCTAGGTGGTTTATTAACATACACCTTTGTCAAAATTAATCCATTTAAAAATTCACTTTTCACATTCATTGAAAATAATTTAAAATTTGGAAAACAACAAAGTAAAATAAAATCTTAATTAATTCTATTATTTTAATAGATAAAAAAGAATCATCAAAATAAATTATTTCATTATGAGAATAACCTTGGGTGACTAACCCAACTTTATTTTTACCTATATTATCATATTCATCCATTTCATATCAAAAAATTTATTTAATTCTTATAGTTTGTTTATCGTTAGGCGATTCAAATATATTTGAAAATTTGTTTTTGCAAATTGATTAAGTTCATAAATCAAAGAATTGTTCCTATTTAAATTATTAAAATATTAAACAATATTAATAGAAAAAAATTATAAATAATGGTATAATTAACACAAAAATTTAAAACTAATATTCTAGTTTTTATTCCAGATTCAACATTAACTATTATATTTTATAAATAATAATATATATGATATTTTCAATTTATAGGATTATGTTGAAAAGATATATGATCCCTGTCTGCTGAGACATTAATATTTTTAGTTTTATATTCACAAAAATTAAACTCTCTAATTTTTATTCAACATCCTCAAAATGTGAATTTTGTTTATCATTATTTTCAATAAATTTTATATTCATATATTCTTCAAAAATCATGGTTCACTTAGTATATAATCTATAATATTTATAATTATTAGATTATCGTATAAATATTTCTTAACTTTTTTCATCAAACTTATCTGATTTATCCTTAGAATTTAAAATAAAAATGTTACACGTAAAAATATTAAAATAAAGAATTTTGGGTTTCTTTTCTTTAAAAAGTTCACAAGGGGTTTTCGATAGAAAGGTTCTACTGAAAACTCTATTTAAAATATAATAAAAAAACTTAATTGATTTAGCCTAAAAATATTTTAGTACATTAAATTAATTAATAAGAGTTCATTGCATTACTTGAATAGTTTAATTATTCCTCCCAAAAACAATATTTTTATTTAGTGTTCAAGGTGATGAAAAATTCTAAAAGTACCCATTATCTTTTATTTTAAAAAATTAGATATTTGAAAATTTAGATTTTGTTCTAATTAAAATTATTAAAATTTTCATTTTATTTGAATCAATCTAAAAAAATTAATAAATTTTTTTAATATTTCACATTTATGATTTAATAAATATGTCAAATTAAATCTTTTAAAATCATAAATAATTACAAAAACATAATTTTTACCTCCTGAAATAGCATTTTTCATGGATACAAATAAATCAAGACATAATATTTATAAACATATAACTGTATTAATAGTATTTAAATATTTGAAAGTTTCTTTGTATTACTTACCTTTTAAACAAGAATCATTAATAAAGAACATACTTTCTTTAATATTGTGTTGTTCAAGAACCTTTCCTTGTTGTTATTGTTTGTACAGTCATAAAAAAAATTCCCAAAATCATATTCTAATAAACATTAAATGTTTATATAACATTTATAAACATTATATTCTTCTTGGTTAGTTCATCAAAATTAGTAGAGTAAATATTTTCGTTTCTATTTTCAAAAAATTAAATAGATCTATCTTTTAAAATAAAACATTTATTACATTCAAACTTAACACTCATATTATCATCACAATGTTATGAGTTAATTATCAAGTTAGCTTATAATTCATTTATATATATTACTTTCGAAATAATAATATTTTTTTAAAATACGACTTCCCTAAACCCTTTAGTATGAACTTTAGAATTATCTCTTAAATTGAACCTGCCTCTATCATATGAATTAAAATATAGAAAATTTAAAATATCACTAGTCACATGTCTAAAATTCCCTCTATCCATATATCGTGAATCTTTGATAATAGTAAGGCATATTTCTTTCAATCTGTCACATAAAATATTGTTTTTATACCGATGCCATCCTGGGTCCATCAGGCTACTAGTAGAATATTTAGGCACTCAAACATATTTAAAACTTATTTTTATGGGTTGTTTGGAAGATAAATTATTGGAGATAATTTTTTATGGATAAATGATTTATTTAATCTTAACGAACATTCATTGGATTAATTCCCATGAATTATACACTTTAAAGATGTTATAATCATAAATTATCATTTTAAAATTTTTACAAACAAATCTCTATTCATTCTTGGTAGTTAACTATTATAACTATAAACATTTATAGTTTTTCTATGTTTCAACATAGATATAATTTTATCATATTTTATTTACCTTAAGAAAATTACAGAAATCATCCTATAACTTTATAATTTCATCTCTCAACGTTTCATTTTATTTTTGAATGAATTTTAAATCATCACATACTTTTTCATTTGAACTTAAAAATGTATTAATTAATATTTTATTTCCGATCATGATTTTCTTACATTCAATCTAAAATTTTGTTAAGTATTACAAAACTAAATTAAATAACTTTTCTTTGTATACATTGGTTTTTGAAAAGAAACTTTTAATACTTTCATTTCCATATTTTAGTTTCTCAATTTATAATTTAAAATTATGTTTTTCGAGTGAAAATAAACTTTTTCATTTGATGTTGTGACTTTAATATTTTCATTTTACACATTAAATTTATTATTTTCTTTAACCAGTTTCCAATTTTACCTTTTAAATTATCTACCCAACTCAACCATTCTTAAAATATCCATTTGATACTTTCCATTTTATTCAATTAATTATTTAACATTTAAATCAGAATCTAATTAATAACCTAAAAAAGAATTAGAATAAACATATTCGTCTTTCATAGTTGTTTCCATTAATCCAAGGATAGAAAATTATCTATCATTATTATAATCTTCATATATTGATTCTAACTCTTTAGTAAAACACCAACCAGATTAAAAAACACTATTCTCTTTTTCTTAAAATTATTATATTTCTCTCTTTGATTTAATTGTGTATAATTAGAATTTATGTGTCCCTTTTTCCTACACTCATAGTAAGTTAATTATGAAAACTTATTTTATTTAATTCCATTACATTTCATACTTCCATTTTTGTTATTTTTCTAAATATATCTTCTATAAAACTTCTTAAAATATATATTTCTTTTAATATATTTATGAACACCTTAAGAGATGTTGAATATTTCATATTTTTTGTTTTTTATAGATAAGAGTTAGAAGAATTAGTATAAATGTTAATATTAAATCTGAATGAAATATCATTATTCTTTTAAACCTCTTAATCAATAATGTTTTTCAATATAAGTTTATACTACAATAAATAACCGATTAGTTAATCTAAAGTATAATCTTTAAAATTATTACTTTAATCGATTGCCACTTTATTTGTATGACACTTATTACTTAGTGTCTTTAACAACCTCTCAATAATATAATTTATTTCCAAAGACTCTACAAGTGATTTCATACCATTGGTAATACTTATTAATATATATAAAAGTAGGTTTATAGATTAATATTCTCCCATATTAAAATCTTGGTACTTTGCATGCAACATTTCTACATTTATTATCTTAAGATTGTTTTAACTATAATGAATTATGTAAAAAGTTTTCTATATATATTAAGTTTTCTTAAAAATTAAGAAATGGACAAACAGAAAACAACTTATAGAAAAATATAATATATTCATTAATTTATAATTAAAAACAATATTTATCAAATCATTACCTATAAGAGTATCTGGATTTGAATCTAGAGGCTTATAGGGTTTCACTATGAGCATCCAATGATCAACAAATAATTGCTTTAGGCATGATTCCATTATCACTTTCCAATACTCTTAGTCATTTCCATTAAATAATAGGGGATTTTATGACATCCAACCATCAATTTCATTCATTATTTCCATCTTAAAAATCTTTATTCCTTATACTATTAAGTCTATGATATATAGGTTATCATAATTAAAACATGATCAAAAAAACTTATATGCATAAGAAATTAATCAACGATACCAATTATTGGTCTGATTGAGATGTAAAATAGTCTATAGGTGGAGGGTGGGGTAGGGTGAGGGTTGCGAATCTACCATTTATAAATTTAAAACTAATTATTGAAACAAAATAAAGAAATCAGAGATGTTATTGCATGTAGAAATAGTTAAATGTAGGGCACTTTTCAAATATGAAATGTAACAAGAATACACTAGACTGAACACATATTTGTTTATAGTAGTTTGTATTGCATGATACTATAAATAGTCAGGAATATTCTCTACTTAGTGAGATGAATGATACTTACTAGAACCTTACTTTTGAAGGGAGTAACAACCATTTACAAACCTACCTTTTTTCTAACTTAGAGGAACATCTCAATTAACTTATCTTTTATGAGTGTGGAAAACAATCTAGACTTTTACAGTTACAACAAAAAACCCAACTAATCAAACTTTTTATCATTAGAGTCACAACCTAATGAAAAACCTTTTGGTTAGGAGGTATAAATGATACCAAACATAATTTAGGTTGAGAAAAGTATAAACCAACTTCTTACAGCACAAACCATAAATATAATGAATAAAATGATGGAAAATAGTATGAACCTATGAAGAACATAGAAGATATGAATATTAAAATGTTGATACAAAAAGTTTATCACATGATTAAAAGAAAAACGTTTGTATTTAAATCATAATTTTACAATAATGGAACAATAGCGGTAGGAAGGATTCAAAACTTTACAATTATCATATGAATATCATGTGTATTTTCATTTTGATTAGAAAACTCATTGTGTTTTTATCTTGTTATCGAGATCACTTTACAATGAAAAGTTCATTAAATCCATGATCTTCATTACATGACTGTTTCATGAGTACCAATAATAAAAATCCACAATTAGAAATAATAATAACACATAATATTATCATTTACCTATGCATAGAGAAATCATACAAGAATCCATTACTTAAAAAAAATTCAAAGACTATTTGAATTACATCATTAGAATATATATGTTTATTAAAAATTAATAAAATAGGTAGGAAAAATCCTATAAATATGTATTAATTATAATTATTAACATATTGAGAAAATATAACATTGAAATTCACTTAAAAAGAAAAAATAAATTTATATAACTTCATAAAACATTTTTATCTGACTTCAAAATATTTCATTAGACTTCGAAAATATTTGTATGAATTAAAATTATTTCATATGACATAAAATTTGTTTATATGACTTTGGAATTATATATCCATCCTTTACCTTATATGCAACCATTATTTCTAGGTTTCGACCACAATATTCACTACAACATGGTGGAATCCAGCGTTAAGTAGACCATTTTATAGAGGAATATATCTAGATCAAAACATTTTCTACTACAATGTGTCAAATAATAAAAATCCATTATAAATATATGATTATGTGTTGAATGGTGTAAAGATACTCAGATCACATAAATTAAAAACACAACTCATGTAAAAGGAATCTTAATGTTTTGTAGTATGTGTAATAGTGATATATATATATATCTATGTAAAGGTAAGAATGAAATTACATAAGATACATAAATGTAAAACTATACCTTTTGATTATGTATAAAGGTAAGTTGATTTCCAAATAGAGGTAATATATAGGCTTTGTAATTTATGTAAATGAAAATCGTGATTTACATATGTTGTGTATTGGGAGTATGCATATTTTAACAAAACATTCATAAGGGTAACATGTAGACTCATGTAAAGGTAATCCGATAACGGTAAAATAATTTTCCAAAAACTTAAGATTAAAAGAATTAAATCTCATAAATTATAATAATTAAACATTTGAAGGACACTCATTAAAATTAAAATGTATGTGAGCTAAAGTAATTAAATAAGCATAAACAAATAATTAATAAACTATCAATTTGATTATGTTCAATCATTAACAGTATCATCATATTTAAACATTATCATATAATAATAAGCAATATAGTTTCTCTGAACCACATATTATGATATACTCAAATCTTATTATATGATTTACTCTAAGTATCACATGATAAATGTTCTAATATAATACCTTATAATTGGTTATATCATAAAAACTGATATATCTCATATGGTTATATATATCACATATATATTAGGGGATATTCCTTTCTGTCACCCACTTGTAATAAAGTCTATATTCCATTGTTACATTCCACATAAAATAATTTCATATATGATAACTCATAAAATAACATAAAAAATCTTTTGGGTATCTTCTGGAACACTTTTAGAAAGATATCATTAACTTTACCTCATATCAGATCACATGTAATACCATGTGAACACATATCCAAAACTATTTCATATTAACTCTAAATAATTTTTGGATAATATATTTAATTGGAACACAATATATATTAAGTAAACCAAAAAGTGTTCCCCCACGAGCCTTTATAGAATTTATAACAATTATGAATATCAAAATCCATTATTGTAAGAAAAGTGGAGTCTCTAGAAAAGTGTCAATGATAATAAAGATATAAATGGATATATCATGATCCCCATCAAACACATGTATCTATATAACTATTTCCACTATAAAATATCATGCTAGAATGCATTCCCATATGTTTTTTTGTCTATTACATCAAGTGACCATGGAACACAAAGTATTTAAATCCCATATAGACAAATGATATATTCTTGAATATTTGAGTACAAATTTCTTTTATTGAAAAATATATCAAATTACATTCATATTAATGGATGATCACATAACATTAACCTCACCTGAAGTGATAAGTGAAGATTTCAAGACAAAACCGAAGTAGTCGAGCTAGTTCCAAATAATGTATATTTATGATTTTTTTCATATTTATCCTCAGAACTAGATGAATAAAAACCTTATAATACATGAGATATGATCATTGTAATGGACCATAATTTTCATATATAGATGTGACCTATAAATATAAGAATATCCATTACACAACATAACAAAACCACAATATAACCATACAGGTTTAGTGTATTTGGAAACTGGGAACCATAAAAAATTAATTTATAAAAGATATACATCATCTACCGCTTTTTCTATTATAATTAGAACCCTTTTTGACACATCATACAAAATATATTTCTTCATTTCTTGGGGAAAGGAAACATAGAAAAGGGTAATATAAAATGCTAAGTAAGGGTAATTATGGGAGATAAAACAAGAATATGTGTATACGAAAATGAAAACAATTTTTTAAAATTACATCTTTGACATAAAAAATCATGATATAATGTTATGGAATAAATCATAAAAGTTTATAAACAATCAAAGAACATATTCTATGATATCATGACATAGGACATCAAATAATGGAATACAGACAAGCATAGAAAATATTTTCAATATTAGTCAAGGATAATTTCCAAGACCATCATAGTGTAAAAGTCCCTTACTAAACCGAGTTCACTCCCTCTTCCATCCATGTATTAGTTAAATGCGTTTTAACCCATTATAGTACTTTATTACTGAATCAAGATCATTTCCCATTACATTCCTACCTATATCATGAGATATAAATCATTACCTAATGCATTGGAGGGAGATAAAAGTCACACTCATTAGATAATGAAAACCATATATATTTGTTCCCCAAGATTATAATTCATTCATCATATCAGAACCCATGAAAGGAAATTGATTTCGTAAATATCATTCAATCATAACATAACCCAAGGAAATAAATGGGTTTCATAAATATTATTCTATCATAAATATAAACTAAAAATCAAAATAATAAGTATAGTATCCTTGAAAAATATCCCCATTAAGACATAAGTAACATCAAATAATGTTATTGTAGATGGAAAATAATCTTGAGATATCACTTGAAAATAAATCTTTAGTAAAATATATTTTTTTCTTTGAAAAAATTTTCTTTTATTAACATGCCACAATATTTTAGAAGAAAACATTTTATTTGAAAATAACCTCGTAATATTGAAAAGTAATCTTCAAGGCATTAAGGTATCATGAAATCAAAAAAATCCATTTATGACATATAAGTTTAAAAAATAATTCTTCTTATAGTTTTCCCGAAATAGTCAAAAAGTACCTCATTAGGTAAACAACATAATGATTCCTTTCAAACCGTTTAATAAAAATTCACACATGGGTAAAAATGAATTTAATTAATTTTCTAATAATAGTAAAAATATTTTTCAAAACATTTTTAAGAATCATGGACATGGAAGATAAATATTCCCTAGTAAATACATATGTATAAACAATCTTGGACAGTAATGAGATTGTGAAATTAACCCTTACCTTAGGACTGATTTACTTCATACGTATCAAAAAATAATATATAATGGATTATATAATGTTTTTAAATTACTTTAGAACTATATTTATATTTATTATATCATGTATGATCATATTATCACATATTAATAATATTTCATTATTCATATTTCTTCACCTGTTAACTGTTTCATTTTATTATTCATGTTTTGTCGTATAAGTCCAAATTCTTATGCTTAGGATATAGTTAAATAATTTACAGAATGATATTTATGTAACATATATCATATCTATTCATTATATACATTTATATAATCATTATTCAATGGTGAACATGCAAAATGAATCGCATCACGTCGTTGAGATGGTAAACTGTACGTATGTACGAGTGATGATATCATTCCATAAATAATAAAAGGGTAAGGAAATAGATGGTATCTTTTTTTCCTAAATTAATATCAAGTTATAATTATCATATATATATATATATTATTTTCATCATTATACCCATCCAAATAATGTAGTGATGAAAAATATATTACACCATGACGTGGAGACTATAAGTCATACGTATACACGTGCAGTGGTTTTTTTCATAGGATGGATAAAATATAGAATATGGTTGATCAATAATCATAATAACATATACACATATAGTTTATATTGGATTGATTAATTATATTTGAATCATCACATAAAGACGCAGTATAAGAACAAATAATCTTGAAAGAGTCGATAAAGACGATTACCTCTTCTTTGGAGATCTTCCTTTAGATATCCTCTTCGGGAAACTAGAGTAGGAATTTTGAGAAGACTATAACTTTTATAATATTGATAGGGAATTTTACAAGAGATTTTTATAAGGTATTTTAGTTATTTACGGCTCATTTTGTAGCGAATAAGTGTTGTAGGAGGATCCATTTTATAATTGAGGCGAGGGGAACTTTTGGAATCCCCATAAATATTAATTTATACTAAATAAAATATCAATAAAAATAAATTCAAAAGGAAATTTATTCTAATATAAAATTATATAAGGTTTTAATAACATAAACTAATATATTTTCGACATTTTTGGTATTATTTTAAATCTTATCATTTTTATTAATCCTTGGTTAATCTATTTTAATTTAAACTAAGGTAACAACTTTTTCAATATTAAAAGTTGTAAATTTTTACATATGTGATGTAAATTAAATCATAAATAAATCATATTTTTTTAATTTTAAAGAATTTTTTTTATGATTTTTAAATTATTTAATAAAATATTTTTTTTGAAAAAAATATCATTTTCTTTAATTTTGATACAATTCATACATGGAATTTTAAAAATATCAAGATAACAATTTATGTTCGATAAAAATGTTTTATTATATCCCTAATATTCCAATTTAATATAAAAAATTCGTTGATCACATTAATCATATCAAATTATATTTATTTTAGTATATTAGTAAGATTTATTTGATATTTCCATTAATAAAACTAATACTACATTAGTGTTGTGTAATTATTTAATATACTTATTTGTTCATGAAAAATTAAAAATAATATACCATAATGAAGATAAATATTCTATATTTCATAAGAATATTTATAGTTGAATATATCTATTATTTTACCATATATAGAAATGATTTATTATTTAAAACATGAATGTGACATCATTAAATATTTATTAAATAAAATTAAATAAATAGCATAATCTTATCTAAGTGACCCAAGATTCAAAAATAAATTAATATCCTGAAAATATGTTTATTATGTTAAACATATTTAGTTATATTTATTCAAAACATAAGCTTTTCCCAATGTAGATACATTAGGGATATTAAAGACAAGGAAAATGATATTTTGTAACTTTCGTTGATTTAAATATTATATAAGTCATTTTCTTAGAACCATGTCCATTAAAAAACATAAATTCGATCCTTATGTGATAATGGTGAAATTTTATTCATCCAATAAAATTTTGGAATGTGCTAGAGTCATTTTATATTCTTTATAATTTTATTTTTAACATTAATTATTCAATTTATCCTTTACCATGGTAATAAAACTTACCAAGATTACTATTAATTTTGCGAAAAAATAAAAGGGAACTATTTACCAAATGTGGACGTTATAAATATAATTTTGGAATCCATTTTTTACATTTCAAAAAATAGAAGTTTCATAATTTAATTTAATATAAACCTGCCAAGATTCAATGAAAACATTTGTTTTTTTTGGAAAAATTCCATTTAAAACATAAAATATTTTAATAATAAATTCTAGAATAAAATAATTAAAAAAAACCATAATAGTATTATTTTATTTAAATTGAACTAATTAAATCCTTAAAATATTCCAAAAAATAATTTGACCTTTAAAAGACTTTAAAAAAAATAAAAATAAGTTTTTCCCTATTCCTTAAAAAAATAAATGTTTAAAAAAATAATAATTGTAAGATAAATTTGAGATGATGAATTAAAAAAATAAATTAATTTTTTTAAATACATTTTCTATAAATTCTAAAAAATATGAATAATATAAACTCATTTTTAAAGAAAATATATTTATGAAGAATAAGGTGATTTTACTAAAAATTATGTGATCTTTTTTATGAACTTAATATATTTATATTGATTTATATTTATTTCATAAACTATTTATTCATATTTATTCCCCATAATTAATGGATAGATTATAATTGTGTTTTTTTTATAATAGTGTCTCTTGGATCATTTAAATTTGTAGTTCCATACAACACAAGCTATTAAAGAATTAAAATTATTTAAAGAGAAATATTTAATAAAAATATCTGTGTGATACATTCTACCCCCTTAAAATGAATTTATCCCTGAAAATTCATCACTTGGATACAAATATATGGGGATACCTATACCTCATCACATCCGCATGTTCCCATATAGTTTCCTGAAATTGGTGGTTCCTCTATAAAACGTTTACCAAGAAAGTGGTCTTATGTTGTAGAAATTTCTCTCTATAATTGAAAATCTCTATCGATTGTTCTTCATAAGATAGATCTTTCTTTAGTGGTATAAATTTTTAATTTAGTAAATTTAAAGGATTAGGTATATAATTTATTAGGAGAGATACATGGAACACATCATTAACTTGAGATAGATTCAGGGGAAGTTCTAATCGATAAAAAACCATCCCAACATGATCTTAAATTTTAGAAGGAATGATATACCAAGGGTTTCACTTACACTTATTTTAAAATATCATCACTCTCTTCCAGGTAGATATTCATAGAAATAACTTTCCATCCACTTCAAATTCTAGGTCTCTTTATTGATTTTTAGCATAATGTTTTTGTCGACTCTGAGATGTTATTATGTGATGTTGAATAGACATTGTATTCTTTTCCATTTACTCAACTAGATTATCTCCCAAAAGCTTTCCTTCCCCAAATTATTTCTAGAATGATATATTTCATCAATTATTAACATATAGGTATTGATAAGGATCTATCTTAATACTATAGTGAACGATATTTTTTTAATAAAAGGTTACCAAAGGTAGGTGTTAATCCTAACCACCTTTGAAATCCATAGAGAAATCTCTCAATATGTCTTCTAGAGCTTGAATTTTTCTCTTAAACTGACCATATGTCTAAGGATTATAAGTTTTGAAGAAACTTAACAATGAATCCAGAGTTTGCTGAATAATTATCTAGAACTTTAAGGTAAAACTAGGATCCTTATTAGATATAATGGAAATTGGCACTCCATGAAATCATACCACTTCCTTATTATATATTCTGGCAATCTGATCAAGAGAGAAGTCTCCTCTAATAGCAATGAAGTGTGCTAACTTTATAAGATGATAAACTATAACCCATATAACATTATTAACTTTAGATATTTTAGGAAGTATAATGACAATGTCCATGGTGATGTTTTCACATTTCCATTCTGGTATGGGTAATGGTTGTAACATACCCTCTCAAAATTAATTTACTGAAAAACTAAGCACCGAGAAACATATTCTGTAATATATTCCCTCATTCCATCCCACCAGAAATAATCCTTCAGATATATATACATATGTTTTCTTCTAGGATGAATAGATAATTATGAAAAATGATTCTCTTACAACAACAACTTCATTAAATATAGTATTAGAGGGACAAAAACACCATTACCAAACATTATTATTCCATCAAAGTGAATATTGAGATTAGAATTTGTTATATTCTTTTTGAAGCTCTACATATTCCTTCAATTCCTTCATAATCTTCACTTGTATAGATGGTTGAACATTTATTTGACCCAGATAATATTTCTCCCCTTCTTTTAGGATTTATAGATTAATCCTTTACAAATCCATAGATATTGAATCTTTTGTGATCCTCATCATAGATAAGCTAGCATGGTCCTTTCAACTAAAAGTATCTTCCACCTTGTTCACATTCCTAGGGGGTAATGCATTGAGTAATTATAATATTTATCCAACTCTGAAAATCTTCTTTGGCACATATTCAGATTCTTTGGAGTGAAAATATACAATTTTATGATCAATATATATCACATCTTTCTCTACAAAGATAAGGCCTCAATATTTTTAATGAATACATTTCCCAAACTAACTCTAAATCATGTGTTGGGTAATTTTTCTCATTTATTTTCAATTTCAATTAGGAATAAGATATAACTATATCATCTTGTATGAGAAAACATCAAAACCCCTTATTAGATTCGTCACTGTAGATCACAAAAATTCCTCCACTATAGGGTTGTGTGAGAACAAGTGCACCGACTAAGCTTATTTTTATCTCCTTGAAATTCACTTCTCATTCCTCATCCCATATGAACTTAACTCCTTTAAGAATCAACTTGGTGAGTGGATTAGAAAATCATGAGGAATATTTCACAAAACATCGATAATATCTATCCAACCCAAGAGAACTTCAGATCTCAATTACCATTTTTTGTTGAGGACAATGTTCAATAAAATCTATCTTTTTTGGATCCACAGATATACCCTCTCTTGAGATTATGTAACCCAAAAAATTATACATTCTAAAGACAAAATAAAAACTTGGTAAAGTTTTCATAAAGCCTCTCATTCATTAGGGTGTTTAGTACAATCATCAAGTAATCTTCATTTTCTTTCTTTCTCTTTTAATATACAAGAATATCATTTATAAATACTAATAAAATAGATCAAGATAGTATCTAAGGAATCTATTCCTTAAATTTACAAAGATATCTAAAAAATTAGAAAGACCAAAATGAATCACTATAAATTCATAATGTCCATAAATTGTACAGAATGTTGTATTGGGTATATTATCCTTCTGGACCCTTAATTGATGATATCTAGAATGAAGATCAATTTAGGAAACTTATTTAGCTCAATGTAGTTAATCAAATAAGTCCTCAATATAGGTGAGATGATATTTGTTCTTGATAGTGATTATAACAACTGGGTCCCGGGGACAACACAACCACCCTGCCTTAACATGGTAATCGGGTCCTGGCCTGCCAAGTGCCACCAGTTGCCCCACAGACACATGGTCCCCACCCTGGGGCCCACTCATGTGCCCGAATAGGTCATATGACTATTGATTTCCCCCACAAGCCAACACATTCCCTTTCCAGTGTGTTTTTTCCTCACTTGCACACACCCTGGGAAAATTCCCAGAAGGTCACCCATCCTGATCACTACTGTAGGCAAGAACACTTAACTGTGGAGTTCTAATCAGGCAGGCTCTCGAAAAATAAGGTGCACCTTATTGACATGAGTCATATCATTTAACCATTTAACCATTTATCATTTTGAGGTGTTACAATCACTACCCACTTTAGAGCCGAACTTCCTTGTTTTGGGCCCTACATCTTAACCCAGGAAATACACCACACATAAGCATGCTTGGCCTGCGGTATACAGGACAAGCACCTGAGGGGCGTGTCATGACAGTGATCTTGTTAAGTTATCGATAATAAATGTAGTGTCTCATTGATCCATATTTCTTGTTAACAAATAGAACTAGTGAACCCCAAGGTAATGCAAAAGGGTGTATGAATCCCCTATTAGGATTCTATTGGATTTTATTCTTCAATTCCCACTACTCAATTAGGGACATTCTATAAGGATACATTTAAATTGGCATAGCACCTGGTATGAGTTCTATTGAAAAATCAACTTCACGATTCTGTGGAAGACCTACAAATTCTTCTAGAAATACATCAACAAACTCCAACAAAATAGGTATATCATAAATTCCAAGCTTCTCCCCAACCATATGAGATAGATATCCTTCTTTTATAGGAATTAATACCCCGAAGATGGAAGTAATTTCCACTTGAAGTTCATATTCATACTTGTATCGATAGATTATCATAGATTCATTTGGAATATGAAATGTGACCTAACTTACTTTGAAATTGATATGAGATCCATATTGATAAATCCAATCCATGTTAATAATCACATCAAATAAAACTAAATGAAGGATCATAAGATTCACAAGAAGTAATTTCCCACAAAATTCAATTAGAGAAGAATTATAAACCTGTGATGCGATGGTTGGGGAATTATGATTTTTTTATAGCTAAATCAACATCCAATTATTGAGATAATACAATTATAACTTTTGAAAATTATTTATAAATAAATTAGTGGGTGGATATAGAATAAAAAAACATTATCTGTTTTAGTGAGGATGGTAAGTGTACCTTTCACCACTTCATTTTCACACTCCACCTCACTATTAGTGATCACATGAGATTTTCCTTTTTATTTAGACTTGAGAGGTTGATGAAATAAATCATCATCAATAACCATAATATTATGGAATTTTATTGCATAATGATAATTTTTATGGCATTAATAACGTTGAAATTTGGGAGGTGCATTCTGTGTAGCCTTTTCTATATTTGAATAATTAGATATCTATTTCCTATAACTTCGGCAGTCAATTTCTCGATGAAATTATTTTCCACACATAAAAAAAATAATAGTACCCTTAAGATAGTTTTCTCTATATTTATTTCCACACTTTGAGCATAAAGGAAATATCATCTTCTTTCACTATGCTATTTAGATTTTCCATTGAATTTCATTTTTTCTTCATATCTAACCTACAAGATTCATGGGTAACTCTAGTATCCATATTAACCTTGAGATAACATTAAAGGATCTCATAGATAATAAAGTCCCTTATTGTTCATGCCCTTAGGATATATGGTTTTAATAATTTTAATTATCGATCGACCTTACTCCCAGGTGGAATGATAATTCCAGAAGACTATATTGCAAGTCTTGTAAAGTTTCTTCATAGGTACCAATGAATTCATCATTCTTTTTCATAAGCTCAAGGAACTCTTTCTCCACATTTTTTCAAAGGATACAAGGAAATTACTTATTGAAAAAATAATTTTTTGAAATTTTCCCATTCTTTAGAGTCAATTCCATCTCATTGACTTGTATTTTTTATAATATTTCACCACTATTTTTCTTCACCTTCCAAATGATGTACTAAAAAGATAAATTTCACATGTTTTGAACACTGGGGAACCATAAATATATTTTTAGTTTTACTAATCAAATGTTTATCCACTAGTGGATTAGAATACCCACTAAAGGAAGGTAGATGTTGGCTCATTAAGGACTTAATAGAATTTTGTTCCATCCTTTTCTCGTTTGGAAGTCCATTATGATTCATAGCATGAGAAAGTTGTATGAGAATATTAGAAAGATTTTAAATCCAATATCTCATAACATTTGGTTTCCCAGGAGGAAAATCATTGTATTGAATGTCACATTCATCATTAACTTGGTTCCTTTAGGTTCCATCCATTGAATAAAACCAAAAAGCATAGTGTGAGAAACACTAATCACAGTGGGAAAACCCGATAATAAATAGAAATTACTTATAAAATTTTGATTCAAGACACCTTAAGTTTTATCCTATGTTATTTATAATCATTAATAAAACTATAGTATTGTATCCTATACTTATAGTTATCCTTATTGTTCTTACTAAGGACTTATCATCTTACTTTCCAAAGGTTAACTAAACCCCACTCTGATACAAACTGTAACTGCCCATAATTTTCATACATAGATATTACTTCTAAATAAAATAATAAACCTTACATAACAAAAAAAACCACATCAAAACCATATAGGTTTAGTGTGTTTGAAAAATAAAAAATACAAAAAATTCATTCATAAAACATACACATCATTTCCCTCTTATTCCTTCATAATTAGAACCCTTTTGACCAATATTACTTAATATTTTTCTTCATATCTCAAGGAAAAAACCTTAAGTTTGGTGATTTCAAATGCTCAGTAAGGGTAGTCGTGGGAGATAACACAAGAATAATAGAATAATAACATGAAAACAACTTTTTAAAGTTATATCCTATAGATAAAATATCATGATATCATGTCATGGAATAAATATTTAAAGTTCACAAAGAATGATAGAACATATTCTATGAGATCATAATAAAAGAACTAAAATTATGGCATAAGCACAAGAATAAAAAAATCATTTCAATATCAGTAAAGGATCATTTATAAGACAACCATAGTGGATAAAGTCCCTTACTAAACCGGGTTTACTCACTATTTCAGCTATGTATTACTGAAATTATTTTACTCTTGTTCCAGTCCTATATTATTGAACCAAGTTCACTTCCCATTCCATTATTTCCTATCTCATTAGTTATAAATATTTACCCAATGCATTGAAGAGAGATATAGGTCCCATACATCAAATAATAAAAACCATACATATGTGTTCCACAAGAACATAATTCATTCATGATATCATAACCCATGGAAAGAAATTTGTTTCATAAATATAATTCAATCATAACACAACCCATGGAAATAAATGGGTTTCATAAATATCATTCCCTAATAAATATAAAGCAACCATAAAAATAATAGGGACAATATAATTGAAAAATAACCACATTAAATCATAAGTAACATCAAATAATTTTATTATAAATGGAAAATAATCTTGAGATATCACATGAAAATAATTCCCAAGGAAAATATCTTATTTTCTTTGAAAACTTTTTCTTTTCTTAAAATGCCAAAAATTTTCAAAATAAAACATTTTATTTGAAAACAAACTTTTAAGATTGTAAGGGATGATTTATGTAATTAAGGTATGAAGAAATAAAAAAAATTATTTCATGCCTTATAAGTTAAAAAATATTATTCTCATGCCTTTTTCAAAAAAGTTAAAAAGTACATCATTAGAAAAACGAAAAAAATATTTATTTCAAACTGTTTAGTAAAAATTCACACATGGGAAAAAATAAATTTATATAATTTAATAAGAATAGTAAAAATATTTTGGAATACATATTTTAGAAATATTTACATGGAATATAAATATTCTCTGGTAAATACTTACATAGAAACAATCTTAGATAATAACAAGATTGTGAAATTAACCCTTACATTAGGTACAATTTCAATCATAGGTTTCTAAAACTCCATTATAATGTATTAATTAATGTTATTAACTTATTTTAGAACCATATTTATATTTATGATATCATATATGATCATATTATAACCTATTAATAATATTTTATTATTCTTATTCTTCTGGGTGTTAACTTCATTTTCTTATGCATGTTTTGATGTTCAAGTCCCAATTATTGTGCATAGGATATAGTTTCATCACATCCATAACAATGTTAAAGTTATAAATATCATATATTTTCATTATATACATTTTTATAAACATTCGAGAATGGAAAATATGGAAAATTAATCACATTGTGTCGTGGTGATAGTAGGCCATACATATACACGAGCGATGATATCATTCCCTTAATAGTAAAATGGTATGAAAATAGGTGGTAATTTTTTTGTAGAATAAATACAATTTTATAATTATCACACACACACACACAAATATATATATATATATATATATTTCTTCCATCGTTATACCCATCTAAATAAATTAGTGATGAAAAAAAGATTATACCACGACATGAAGAAGGTAAGCCGTACATACACACACATGATGATTTTGTTTTTTTTCATAGGATTGATAAAATATGGTATATGGTTGATACATAATCATAATAACAAATCATAATATAGGTGATACTATAGTTATTACTTTATAATCTAATTAACACACTAATAGTAAGTAGAGGAAGAAATAATCTTAAAAGAGTCGGTAAATATGACAACCTATTCTTTAGAGAACTTCTTTTAGATCTCCCCTTAGGGACACTAGAGTTGGTCTTTTGAGAAGAATAGAACCTATATAATTTTTATAGGGAAGTTAAGAAGATAAATTAGAATGGTATTTTCGATCTTTAAGGCTCAATGTGATGTGAAGAAGTGGGGGAGGAGGTTCCCTTTTATAATTGAGGCGAGGGACACATTCGGAATCTAAAAAAATATTAATTTATAACAAATTCAATATTAAAAAAATAACTCCAAATGGAAATTTATTCAAAGATAAAATGAGATAATGTTTTAATATCATAAACCAATATATTTTTCACAAGTTTTGGTAAAATTCTAAACCTTATAATTTTGATTAATCCTTAGTTAATCTATTTTAATTTGAAGTAAGGTAACACCTTTTTAACATTAAAAGGTTGTAAATTTTTACTTATATGATTTGAATTAAATAATAAATGAAAAATTTATAAAATTTTAAAACATATATTTATATATATTTTTTATGATTTTTAAATTATTTATGAAAATATTATTTTGAAAAAAATATCATATTTTTAAATTTCGAAACTATTCATTACTTGGAAATTTAAAAATACCAATATATCAAGTTAAGTTAGAACTAAATATTTTATAATATTCCTAAAAGGTCAATTTCTTATATAAAATCATTGATCACATTAATTTTCTAAAAATGTATTTATTTTAATATTTTTTGTAACATTTATTTGATATTTCCCTTAAAAAATTAATTATTACATTAGTGTTGTGTAATAAGCTAATATAATTACTTATTCAAAAAACATTAAAATATAAATACTGTGATGAAGATAACACTTCTATATTACAGAATAATATTCATAGTCTAATATATCTTTTATGTAACCCTATAAAAATTTATATATTATTTAAAACTTGAATATTACATCTTAAAATATTTATTAAATAAGATTTTATAAAACCCATAATCTCATCTAAGTGACTCAAAAGTAGAAAATAAATTCATATCATGAAAATATGTTTATTAAGTTAAAAATATTCAGTTTTATTTTTTAATAACATAACTATTTCCTCATATGGATGCATTAGGGATATTAAAGAAATATAAAGTGACATTTTTTTGACTTTCTTTGATTTAAATATTATATAAGTCATCTTCATAGAAAGGTTTCCATTAAACATATTAAATTAGATCCTTATATGTTAATGGTATAATTTTATCCATACAATATATTTTTTTTTCATTTTCAAGACTAATTTTATTTTCCTTATAATGTCATTTTTAAGATAAATTATTCAATTTACCCTTTACAGTGGTAACAAAATTTACCAAAGTTACTATTCATTTTGGTAAAAAATAAAAGGAACCTATTTACAAAATTGGGACCTTAGGAAGTGAAATTTATCATCCATTTTTATATATTCAAAATAGACAAGTTAATGAATTTAATTTAATATAAAACTGATAAAATTCAATCAAAAACATTTTTTTTTGAAAAAACTACCATTTTAAACATAAACAGTTTTTATAACGAATTCTTGTATAAAATACTTTTAAAAAACCATAATAGAATTATTTTTTCAAAACAATTAACTAATTAAAATTTAAAACTAATCAAAAACGTAATTTGACTCTGTAATGACTTTAAAAGAAAATTAAAATCATTAAATGTTTCAAAACAAATAATTTTAAGATAATTTTGACCTGGTTAATTCAAAAATTAATTTAATTTTTTAAAATAAATTTTCTATAAATTCTAAAAAATAAGAAAAAAGATAAACTCATTTTTAAATAAAACACATTTTTGAATAATAAGATGATTTTACAAAAGAATTATGTGATCATTTTTATGCACTTAATATATTCATATTGATTTATATTTATTTTAAAAAAATTATGTATATTTCTTCTTGCCAAATTGATGGCTAGTTCATAATGTTAATTAAATTCTAATAGTGTCTCTGGGTTCGTTTAAACTCACTATTGAAAGCAACACAAGCTATTGAAGAATTAAAATTATTTAAAGAGAAATATTCCATAAATATATCTTGGTATTATAATCATCATATATAATTTATAGTTATTTTTTGTAAATTACATATTACCTATCATTGGAATTCCTTTTTTTGTTTAACTAGTTGATGAATTTACATCATACCATCAAATCATTAGAGTATTCAAGGGTAAAATCCCTCTAGTGGTGATCCAAACCTGATCTATAAACCTATAAACATCACCATAAAAATATTCAGGCACTAGCACAAATTATTCCAATGTTTTCATTGTTTATCATTGATCCCCATAGTAATTGTTTTTAAAAAGAAAGATTATTCTTTCCCATCTAGAGTTGAGAGGGTATAGTATAACCACTCTCTGTTATTGAGAGCATTTTAGAGGAGGACCACTCCAGGGATTGAGGGGATATTCTATATAAATTTCACCAGACCATCAATTCATATCATATTTCCTTGATATTTGAAAAAACTTGAATAATAAATATTTTTTTAAATAAATAAATATCACAAAATTATTCATCAATCCATAAATAAATTTTATATTCACTAAAAAAGTGAATAAATTTTTATTAACACATTCAACTCACATATATTCTCTTAAATAACTAGTGGTTGCATATTTATGATCAACAAAACATGAATAATTATTAAAATACATATTAGAATAATATTAATTTAACCTGTTAATTTTTTATTGAAATTAATTTATATTCTGGATACACTTAGTATGTAAACCTGTAGGCCTCTTTCTTAGT
This sequence comes from Viscum album, assembly GCA_963277665.1. Lineage (NCBI taxonomy): Eukaryota > Viridiplantae > Streptophyta > Magnoliopsida > Santalales > Viscaceae > Viscum > Viscum album. The sequence goes on from OY728144.1 coordinate 551,802,258, forward strand.
GACATTAGGCATAACTTCTTAAAGTCCAAGGTTGAAATCTAGGAAAAACCAAAGACCCCATAGTGAAATTCATTATTTCCAAAACAACATAAAACCTCACAAAAATGTATATGGTGTAATATAATCCCTTTTTCATGATATATCAAATCGAGTTGGTTTCATACCGGTGTCATCAACCTACATTCTCGATGTCTCTTTCTTTGAATTTCTAGAAATAAAATTTTCGATAAAATTACATGGACATGGTATTATTATCATAGTTCCATTCCCATAAAAGGTCTTAAGATATCAAATTCAATTAAATAATATAAGGAAAAAAAATCCTTCCTTCACTTATTCACTAATGCAACATCAATTGTGACACATCAAATATATCATTCGTTGTAGTGAGGAAATTTTGTCATTATTTTCATTAACATATAAAAATATGTGACTCATGATATGAATTAATATTAACATTAAATTAGAAGAACTATAAAAACATTAAAATATAGGAAGATTCAATGAAACATAAAAATTTATATTTTCTTCTAGTATGTCAAGTTCACAAAACCATATCTCTTAAATATTGAAAGGGGTGAACTTCATGGGAAGAAGTCTCATTATCTTATAACCCCTATATCCCCGATATCCTATATAATATATATCCTTTAAGATAATATAATATGTCCACAGAACATGTATTTAAGAAAAATATTATATAACTTTTCGGTTCTGATCACAATGTGTAACTACTATGAGCTTTCAATGTGTCAGGTACACTTAAGACACTATCACATAAAATGTTTCATAAAAGAAATATCATGATGTGATAATAACTTTATTAATATTAAAAAACATGAATAAAAGTAATAAAAAATTATATATATTTTTTATGGGGAACAAAATCCAATATAACCCCACTCGTACTAGAGCCAACCAGTAACAACTCTCAGTCCACTAGCTCTCACATGATGTTTATTATTGTATTGAGATAAGGATTTTATTTTCACGGGGTATACCATTATTTCTTCCATGAAAAATATAGTAACTTCAACCTAATCCCTTTGAGAAAAATTTGTCAAGATGTGATGCTTTTTAAGTATATGCTTCATTCATTGATCTGACCTTGGATCCTTTGTAAGAGCCACCACTCTAGTATTATCACAATATAATATGATATGATATTTACTCCACTAAACCACATGAAGATATTATACAATTGTTTTTTCATCTATACTAATTCTTTAGTTGTATCACAAGCCATATTATAGTCATAATACACTATATAATTGGATACAATAGGCTACTTTGAGCTCATCCATCTTGAAAATCCTCCATTCATACTGAAGACATATCTCTATTTCCATTTTAGATCATTATGATTTAACTAGAAGAAATAGTATATATATATATATCACATGATGAAAAAATCTTTACCTCCTCCATACACCCATAACATATCCTTAGTATGCGTTAGATACTTAAGGGTACCCCTAACAACAATCCAGTGTTGTTCACATGGATTTTATTGATACTTTATTACCATGATCAAGGTATAGGTAATATTAAAACAGTAATAAAACATGAAATACATGATCAACACTATCGCAAAATCATATGAGATCCTATTCATCCTATCTCTCTATCTCTCTCTCCTATTGTGTCCAAGGAAAAATTTTGTGGAAAGATTTATACCATTTGACACTAGAACCAATCCCCTATTGGATTATTCCATAACAAATCTCTTAAGTATCTGGTCAATATATGTTCCTTGACTTAGTCTAAATAAACTCTTGGATTTATCAGGAATGATCATGATCCTGAGGCTGTAAGATGCTTCCCCTAAGCCCTTTATAAATAACAACTTATTTAAATAGTCCTTAATCTACTATAATACTTGTATATCATTTCCAATAAGTAATATCGCCTCAATCGATACTATTAATAAAATGACTGCACTCACACTAAGCCACTTGTAGACACATGGTTCACATTCATTATCTATGAAAATGAATTCAATTATGGATTTATCAAACCAAATATTCCATGAATAGCATTATTTTATTAATCTATTAATGGATCTATGAAACTCGAATAAATTAATGAAATTACCTATAGTCTTAAACCCTTATAGTTTCATTATATAGACATTTTCCATTAGTTTCCATTGAAGAAATATCTTTTAAAATCCATCTTACTAATATCATTTTCCTAAAAATCTACCATGTAAATCACAATTCCAATGGAATTAAGAAAAATAGATGAAAATGTTTCATCATAATCTATAACTTCATGTTGTTTAAATCCTTTATCCATTATCCATTCTCTATATCTACTAATTTTAACTTCAATGTTCATTTTTTATTGAATACCCATTTACACCCAATGATATTTACATAAAATGGTGGATATAATAGAACCCATACTTGATTATGATATGTGTAATCCATCTTAGAATTCATTTATTATTTCCATCCTATTAAATATAATCTCTTTATTTCCTCTTTATAAGAAATAGGGTCATTATTTTCAACCAATAATGATTCCAAATATTTGGTGATATCATTATGGTTTTATAACCTCTTTGGTGCTCTTACAAAATAATTGTGTCTCAAGAATAAAATCATTCATAAGGACCTATAAAATATGTTCTTGTACCAATTTTTGTGTATCTTGAGAATCAATTTCATTGAATTTAATCTTTCTCTAAATACCACTATTAAATATGTGATCCCTCTCAATAAATATGGATTTTATTTTCATAATTACTTTATTCCTTGAAGATTCATATAAATAATATCCCCTTGTTTCCTTGGGGTATCTTATAAAGATACACTTCATTCCCCTGGTTCTAATTTCTTTCCAATGTTAGAATTAACAAATGTCTCACAACCCCAGACATGTGTATGTAACAACAATTTTTTTCATACAGAAATTTCTAAGGTATTCCATTTTATTCCTTAGTTAGAAGTCAATTTAGTATGTGTATTGAAGCTTTTAATACACATACCCAAAAGGATAATGGAATATATACATTAATCTTCATTATCCTTACCATTTCAATCATGGAACAATTATCCTTTCACTGACATTATTCATCTTTTTATATAATGATGAGTGAGTTAAGATAGAATCCCAAATAACTATAAATAATTGATGAACTATTCGTAAAGATATTAACCATGTCGATTAGATCAAATCATTTTTATCTTCTTATGAAGATAAATCTACACTTCATTAATGAAATCCTTGAATTTATTAAAGGATTCATATTTATACCTCATTAATTAAAAACATTCATGTAAACTCTATTCATTAATAAATGTAATGAAGTAAGAATACCCAATAGTAGATTCTAATAAAAAAGGATCACACACATCAGTGTATATCTTTTATAAAATATTTGTAGATATTTTACACTTACCACAAATATTTTTTTGGTCATCTTTTATTATAAATAATAAATACATATATCAAGTTGTTTTAGTTCAAAAGAATCTAAATATCCATATTTATATAACTTTGTCAACTAATTATCATTTATACGAATTATTTAGTGATGCCATAAATTTGTGTGATATGAGTCCTGTGAACTTAACTCATTATCATTTTATAATAATTGGTTTTCATAATCTAATACATAAATAAGATTATCTAAATGTTCTATACCATAAAATATACAATATTTTCAAAAGAAGTAGATTTTATTTCCAAATTTGAAAAATAAATCGATCTGTACGTAGTTAGGATACATAAATTATGGTTTGGGTAACACTAGGTACATACTAATAGTTATTGAAAACCAATATCGTCATTGTTGTCAAGATAAGGTGGTAGTATCCCATCTCCAGGAGAGTAAGTCCTTCTCTATTGGCAGGCAAAGATTTAGCTCTCCTAAAGAAATCTTTCGAAATATACTTGGTTCCTAGATTTTCATACATATGTGTATACCACAAGCTTCATATAATAAATAATTATTATACATGGAAAGACTATACTAATTAATAAATTCACTTGAATATTCCTTTTTCTTCATCAACTGGGTATAGTTATTCTTATAATGTACCATATTGCCACATGAAAAACACAGTATATCTTTTTTCCTTCCATTTCCTTTGTATATTCCTCCTCTTAGAAAGATGGTGGTTGGGTGTCATAGACTTATATTGATTATTGGACCCATTTTCCTTCTTATTACTTTTACTCACCATAAGGACCACAAACTTTTCAAGCCCCATATCCCTGCGAACTTGGTGAATCAAGGCAAGGAGTTCTGAAAGAGACTTCACACTATTGATAATATTATAATTTATAATGAAACTAGAGAAGATATAAGGCATTGAGGTTAAAATAAGATCTATGGGAAACTCATATGGATCTATAAATATTAAGATGTCTAAGACCTCCATGTATCTAATCATCATGACTACATGTGGCCTAGCTGGAACCGACTCTCAAAGCTTGTATATAAATAGTACTTTAGCGATCTAATATCTCTATTGTATCTCATTATCTTGTAAAAGATCATGAAGGTAAGAAAATAGAATATATGAATTCATTTACTCATGTTTCTTCAAGAGATAAGAATGTAACACCCACAAAAGATTTAGTTTAAAATAACAATAATATTGATAGCTTGCTTAACACACAACACCGAGCTTTAGGAGGATTTGAATAAGTAATAAAAATATAATTATTTAAATATGATCATCATAACCAGGACATCGAATTGTAAAGTTTGAATATGATTAACCATATTATGATATATATATATATATATATATATAATTTTGTTACTCAATACAAATTTATTGATGAATTCTTTAGAAATAAGAACTAAATTTTTAGTGAAGTCATTTTATGCTTCAAAAATGTTTTTTCTTTAAAAATGATATTATTGTATTTTTGGGCATTGAAATTTTAATTAATTTTTAAGACTTTTAGAAATTTTATTTTGTGAAATGAGCATCATTTTTGAAATCACCATATCAAAATTAGCGTGAAATTTTGGTATTATTCTAAATTGATTGATTTTTAGTGAATAATGAAAATACCAAATTTTTAAATACTCTCATTAAATAAATTAATTTAAAATTCCCATTTTAATAATATAATTAATTACATATAAATAAATAAATATTCATGATTTTTAAATAAGTTAATTTTTATTCTTAATAACACATTTCTTTCTAAAATTAGTTTTTCGTTGGGTTTTATGCATTTATATTAAATCGATTTCTCCCACTTCTAGATATTTAATCTTGAATAATGGATAGTATATTTGGAATCATGAGGTTCAAATTTTGTGAATAGTTCCCTTTTATTTTTTGTTAATTATGAATAGTAACTTTGGTAAATATTTTTCACCTCGGTAAAGGGTGAAATAGAAAAAACAAGGTTAAAACTATGGGATAAGGTCTAAAAATTAACTGAAAACTGTCCCTTATTACATTTTATCGGATAAATTTAAACATGTATATCATATATTTTAATATATGGAATTTTTGGGCCACTTTATCTTGATAATGACACATATATTATTTTAATTTAATAAAATTTCAAAATTTCACATTCTTACATTTAATTTATTTTATATGTTCACATAGGGTTAACAATATGTTATGGGTGAGTATAAAAGTTTGTTATGAAAATGATTAATTTAATTTTATTATTTAAAATTATTCTTAATTTTTATTGATTTAATAATTACCTTAAATGATTATATGACACTGACACCATTCTTGTGAAAGTGGAAGAAAAATCCAAGTAAATGATTTAAAAAAATTAAAAGTAAAATTTTTGGATGACTTATGGTGTCATAAGAATTTTATTGTTTATAATAATATATAATTTATGGTTAAATATTTTATATTATAATTCACTTTTAATCTTTATGTTATTAACATCAAACATAATTAATAATGTCTAAAATGACATTAATGATATTTTATGAAAAATAATATTTTATAAAATTATTTTTAAAATATCAAATTCCCACGAGATTACAATTAGGAATATAAATGGTTTAAAATTTCTTCCCTTAGCCATTTATCATCCAATTTTTACCTTATATGTAAAATTATAACTCATTAATATTGAAAAAGTTATTACTGCAGTTAATGTTAAAAACATATAATGAAGGGGTTAAGCAAAATGTGCAACATTCCAAGATTTTATGAAATATTTTTTTTAAAATTAATTTAAAATGTTAGATAGGTTATATTATACAAAACACCATGTTTAACTTTAATTACACATAATGGTGATTTTCTTTGATAGCACGCATGACACACTACAACAATCTTTATTTAACCATGAAATAATATTATTTTTAATATGACCGTTATATCCTATCCATTAAATAGACATGTATGAATATCATTAACTAATTTATGAAATATAAATAAATTTTTTTTAATAAATATAAATTTATTTATAAATTCATAGTAAATAATATAATCAATTATTTGTAGAGTAATTATATTCATAAAAAATATATTTTCTTTGAAAATTATTTTTACATATTTTTACGAGTAAATATTATCATTAATTTATGGTGGTTTTAGAAAATTTATTTTAGAAAATGAAATTAATTTTTTAAATCATAATATTGAAATTAACTTATGGTGAAATTTTGGTATTTTTCATAAAATATTGGTTCTTCAATGAAAAATGAAAATTAAAGAGTTTTATAAAACTATCATTTATTTTTGCTAAATAAAGTAATTTAAATTAAATATTACGTTTTAAAGTAACATAATTATTATTTAGATATTTTTTTTTCACTTAATTATTGTTGAATCAACAATATATTATATTTTAGTATATGTTTATATTTGGGTTTAAAAAAATGTTTTTTCTTCTGATGATTGTTTAAAAGAGCATAATATTTATCATTTTTAATTAATTAAAATAATCCCTAACTATGAATGTTTTTAATGAAATTTATTGATTTTATATAAATAAATTTTTATTTATATTCACTCAATTATTTTTACTACACATACAGTTAATATAAAATCATCTTGTGCATAAAAAATACACTTATTGAAAACCATCTTTTTCGTCCCGCCTGTGAGTTTTGTTTTAAATTTAATTTTTAAAATTATGTGAATTGAATTTGATAAAATGGATTAAATATTTTTAATAATATTTTTTATACTATTTTATAATTTCAATATAATTTCTTATTATAATGAAAATTGAAAAAAATGAAAAACATTTACCACAGTTAGGGTAAAAATGAGTTTACGAGGTGGGGGGGGGGGGGGGTAAACTAAGAAGATAAAGAGTTTAAATGACTATAAAACTTTTAAAATTCATTTTGGATGGAAATATTTCAATATTAAATGTCCAAATATCTAATTTATCATCATTTAGCATCTTTTTTCTTGGGAATGATTTTCTTATTTTGGATTCTTTTGAAAAATTTCCAAGTTGTTTTCAGGTCGGTTCCTTTCCCCCACATATGAAAGGCCACGACCAACCTTTATTTATTCAAAATTTTAATGTCATATAGTTCTGAAAACCCCTTTAAATCCCCCTCCCAAACATCCTTATCCACGTTCTAGAGTCTTTGGTCCTCCCAGAAGAGCAACACTGGGGTCATTAATAAGAGATCCAAAGGAGGTTCTTCAAAGAGAAAGTAATTATCTTTGCTAAACTCCATCGTCTTTGTACTTATTTTCCACCTTAAATTATGTATTAACACTTAAAATATAATAACACCAATATATAATATATAATGATATGTTATTATATTAATTTAATAACCTATATCCATCTTCTCTTCCATCAAATGGAAAATGAAACCGTCGATCATGTGTACGGATAACTACCGCCTCACGAACCGATGTAGTTTGTCTTCCATCAATTTTAATGTCTGGTTATAATGATTTATATAAGATATGAATATGACTTTTATGAAATTATTATACTTATATAATCATTATATCATAGATAACTTCTCATTTTCCATTCCCAGGGGATACAATAACGTCACTTATATGCATGATGAACTACCACCTCGTGAAGGGATGTGACTTATTTTCCGTTACTATTTACATGGAGGGTATTAAGGGTAAATATAATAAATATAAATATTTATATGACATAATAATTATAAATGAATTGTAATATATTATTTCCCCTCTTTTTTTAATCCTTTAAACAAATGGAAACAACGTTCATCCGTGCATACAACCTACCATCTCCTTGAAGAGTGTATTTAATTTTCTATCTCTAACACTTATGGATTGATTTAAATACATATAAAATGAATATATATGATATTTATTTAATTTTATTATTATTAATATTATCAATCCATGATAAAATTAAAAGGAACAAAAAATAATCATAATTCAAAATATACACAAAAACAATGAAGTTATTTCCCAAAACGTGACTTTAACATGGAATTTTTAATAAACGAGACATAAAAGGTCATAAGTAAATAATATATTTTATGATATATATAATTATGGTTCTTTAATTTATTTATAATGAAATTATATTTATTATAATTGATATTTGAATGTGTAATAAGGAAACTGATACTTAAGGTCAGGGATTTCCGTCTCACTTTTTACTTTTGTGAGACACATGCTACAATCACAACTGATTTATTTTATATGTTTTATACACTTAAAATGAGTGTATTTTATGATTACTAGCCCGGATTGTTTTTTATTTACATTTACTTTTTGGGATTTATCTTTCATGGGGTTTACGCTTCAAAAGTTACTGATTCGATAAGGTATTTTTATCTCAATTTGACTTCATTGAGATATATGTTATGTTATGCATATATATTGATTTATGAGGTACATATATAACCCTTTTGACATGAAATATCACGAATTTATTTATTATTTGATATTATAACTTACATTTAATGTTATTATTTCATTCGGATTACTAGTTAATGTTATAAAATTGGTAAGGGTTTTATGATACAATCTCATCGTTTATCAGGATTATTTATGATTATGCTTCTAATAATGAAATATTATGATCTAGATCTCAAGAAAATCATTAATTATATTATTAGATAGTTATTTCATGAAAATAAATGTTATATCTTCATTTTAATCTCTTTATAAACTAAATATTTAAAAAGAATAGTTTTTTAGAAATATCATATTTATTTATCTCTTCGGTGAAAACCACATTTTCTTCCATATCCATGATTTGTAAAAATGTTTTAAAATTATAAAAAGTATATATGAAAAACATTTTTACACATTTTATGATTTGTAATTTTTTTAAAATTAATCTTCTTGTAGTTTTTAAAACGAATACCAGTTTTTATTTTATCAAAAAAGTGAAAGGAATCTTTTATTTAACCTATACGAAAAGAACAATATTTTACACCATCATGACCACTAAATGTTTTAAATATTTATTTACATGTTTCTAATTTTATTTTAAATGTAACGGATTTTGAAAATGATTTATGTTTTAAGTAGTGTTTTTTCAAAGTGGAAAGTCTATTTTCATACAAAAATATTCCAAGGGATTTTTCTTTCAAAATCATTTTCCATCTAAGATGTCATCCTTTGATGTTTCTAATGCTCCCATGGTTAATTTTTTTTGATTTATTTATGATTCATGTCTTATGAACATCCAATATTTATACTTTGAATCAAGATTTTTACGTTTTATATGAATTTATGGTTTTCTAATTTTATGCTCATGTTCCCATACCCTTTTTCTCATGTCATGATTATGTATTCATTTATATCTCACTTTATCACCCGTTATGAGAATCCTGGAATATAAGATCACCCATTCCTGTGTTTCCTTTTCCCAGATTATAAAGAATGGATTTAAGTATGGTATGATTATGAAGAGTACTAAAGGAGAATATATTTATGGAATATATTGAATATCTTTCACCAAAATAGAAGATGTTTTACCGAGTCTCCAAATAAACTAAACTATTATGGTCTTCAGGCATGTGTCTATTTAATGTATTAAATATTCTTATAAAAAGATATAACATACATGTATGAAAATATTGGGTCATTGTAGTTGGTATTAGAGGAAAGGTTTAATTAACCTTTGGAAACTAGGTTGAGAAAAAATTAGTGAGATCGTTAGGGATATTTAAAAGGACATTTCCAAGGATAAGTATAAGGATGAGTCAAAGTATAGGAAAATACTATAGTGTTTATAAAAGGTTTCATAGGGTAGTTTATACGAAATTATATCACATTATGGATACTAAAAGTGGATGTGGATCTGGAATAGTGGTACTTACGGGTAATAACCCCAAAATGGTGTATTACGATGTTCTCAGTCATCACATGGTGCACAAAAATGGGCATTGATGAACATCTAGTTTAAAACTCCTAGGAGATATTCTTTGGAAATTTATAAAATATTTATGAACCATTATAAAGAATTTAAATATATGATGAATATGAATGGCCTAGGATAAACCCTTGGTTTTATAGATTAAAAAGTAGGTGTCATGATTTAAAAATCCTATATGTGATTTTTTATAATTATGTGGTTCCCCACTATGATTATTGTTTTAGACACTATGTTTTTTGGTTTTATTAAATCTTGTGATCCAGGATGAAATGGATCATAATTTAATGTAATATAAAATGTGTTCATGATAAACTAAATGGTATTACAAATGGAGTGAACAATATTGTAATTATTCCTAATCAGTTATCATGATATTTGATTAAAAAATTGCACCATAACCAATTTTCGAACTCACCAAATAAGATAAGGATAAATTTCATTGAAATTTAAGGTGGAAGAGACCATATAGGAAATAAGATTTAGTTTCCTATGTGTCTAGAATGAAGAAATAAGCAGTCAAAATAATTACACAATAGAAATAAAAGATATTTATTGTGTGGAGATGAAGGGAACACAGAATGTAATTGCTAAGGAATAATGAAAAGTGTAGTTATCACAATGGATGGTAATATAGGTCTCCTTGAGGTATTATCTAGGGATTAATGTTTTAACTATGGAAAATATGATAATTATGATAATATAACTCCTTGGGGGAAATATTAGAAAGAGGGTTAGTAAGGAAGTACACGTAATGGTTTTTTTTGATGATGAAGAGAATAAAAATGGAATATGTAAGGAAAGAGGTATTAAGGAATAAGATGATGAATCCTAGTTAATGGTTTAAGAATAAATTAAAATAATTAAAGTGATTTTGTGTTGGAATTTAATAAATATGAATTATGTGAGGATTTTTTAGTATAAAGTTTCCCTTAATGATCTTCAAGAATATTTTTAACGGTGTTGATGAACTAGAAAAGTGATTTAACAGAAAAGTGATATTTCATGAAAAACACATTATTTAGGGAAAGATAACCCTTAATATTTTCCTGATGTTGAGATACTAATTTAAAAATAAAAATATTATTGATGTGGATAACTAAAATTAGATAGTACTAATTATCTGGGAATTGATTAACGATTTGTTAACAATGTTGTTTATGATATCATTGATGGATTTTACCACATTTTTTGATTTGAGGAATATCTACAATAATAGGATTTTTTTACAGAATAAAAAAAATTATTTTAAATATTGTTTAATAGTAATTCAAGTGATTAACATGTTTCAAGAGAATACACGATAATGATACTCACATGTCTGGTATGTGACAATTAATAGTTTTTTATATTTTTTCAGAGATTAATGATAAATTATTTTTGGAAATTTAGTGACCTTATTTCCATTGTTTTGGATTTTAACCTTTTGGAAGGTTCATATGGTTAACCATTTGTGAAATGATTTATATTGAACATTGGATGAAGATATATAGATTAATATATTACTTCACCATATGAAGATTTATAAAAATTGGATAACCTATACTGACCATTTTTTGGGATGATAACTAGAGATAGAAGGAATGAATTATCATTCTATTATGTATCATATGATTCGTTGGTTATTTAAGAATAAAAACTAACCTTAATTTCTTAGAGAAATAGATGAAGTGGAAATTCATAAAATAATAACTAAAGGGTGAGTTTGTTCTACTGAAATGAAATGAAATCAAGTAAGTTCATCTTCTTATGAAAATTATTAAACATTTGGAAAATGATCTTTAAATAAAATTTTATCCTATTACCATAATTTCATATGATATCAATGAATTTTTTTACACTTATTTAGTTCATGCTTTGTGGCTTTTGTTTTTCACATTATTAATCACTTTCTTATGATCAATGACCCCTTTCACTCCCCATCATTATTGGAACATTACATTTCCATGCCCAAATATTCACATACCACCTATATTATTCTATATGGAAACCTAGTTATGTGTTAATTTAGGTAACCTTTATGTTTATAACTTTCTATTTTTAATGGTATTTTTATTATTCATTTGTATGACATGGGTTTCTATGAAGGAATTTTCAAATATTAAAACTTTGACGATCGAGTTGAATATCGAGGGAGAAATTCATTTTAATGGGGGTAGAAATTAACATCTCAGAATTTTATGAATTATTTGTTTTCAAATTTTTTGATAGATTGTGTTATACAAAAAAACTAAGTTTTTCATTAATTACATACAACAATGAGTTTCTTTGATATTATTCATGACACTAAACCCTGAGCTTTAATTAACCATGAAATAATATTATTTTAAATATGACAATTATATCTTATCAATTAAATAAGAGGGTGTGAATAATATTGAATAATTTACAAAATACATAGATAAATTCCCTACTCAATGGAAATTTATTTATAAATTCTTAGTAAATAATCAATCAAATTTTAGTAAAGTAATTATATTGGTCAAAAATATGTTTTATTTCATATATGTTTTTTATTACTTTTTATGAAAAAATATTAAAATTAATTTATAGAAATTTTATAAAATTCATTTTATTAAATTAAATTAATTTTTAAAATCATCATATTAAAATTAACTTTTGGTGATATTTTTGGGAGTTTTTAGAAAATGTTGATTTGTCAGTGAATAGTGAAATATATCTATTTTTGTAAAAGTATCTTTTATTTTCCGTAAATAAAGTAATTTAAACACCCAATTATGTTTTTAAGTAAAATAAATTTTAATTATGTAAATTTAATTCCCTTAATTAACATTTAATAAACTTTATATTGTATTTTATTATAATTTTATCTTTGGGTTAAAAAATGGGCTTTTGATGAAAACAATTTTAAAGTGTATAATGTTTCTCCATTTTAATTAATTAAAATAATACCTAATGGGGAATATTTAAAATGAAATTTATATATTATATATCAGTTAATTTTAGATTTTATTTATAAAATGATTATTATTAGACATTGAGTTCATATAAAATCATATTGTGCTTGAATAATACACTTCTCGAAAACCTGTTTTTTCATTGCGTATGCGGGTTTCATTTTAAATTTGATTTTACCATTTTTGTAAATTTAATTCAGTGAAATGGATTCAATATTGTTAGTTAGAATAATTTATTTTATATATTAGTTTAAAATTATTTTTAACCATAATTAATAATGAAAACACTAAAAAAAAATTTACCATAGTTTATGGGTAAATGAGTTTACCAGGGGGTAAAGTAAGATGATACAGGTTAAAATTAATATAAAACTTTTAAAAATTATATTTTATTGGAATATTTCCATATAAACCTTCCCAAAATTTAATATATGGTCATTTGGAATCTTTTTTCTAGGGAATGACTTTATTATTTTGAATTCTATTAAGAAATTTCAAAGTAGATTCCAAGTGGGTTCCTTTCACCCACTTATAAAAGGACACCACCAACATTCACTTATTCAAACCTATCAATCCATATAGTTTATAAAAACTGAATACATCCATACCCAGCATCCTAATCCTTGTTCAATATCTTTTGTTCCTCCCATAAGACCGACACTAGGGTCCTTAATAAGATATCCAAAGGAGGTGATTCTAAGATAAGGTAATTGTATTAACTAAGATCCTTCTATTTATTTCTTATTTTTACACAATAAATTATCTATAAAAAATTATAATATAATAAAAACATTATATCATATATAATGAGATTTTATTATATTAATTTAATAACCTATATCCATCTCCACTTCTTTCAAATGGAAAACAAATCCGCATCATGTGTATGGCGGACTACCACGTCGCAAACTAATGTAGTCAGTTTTCCATAAACATCTTTCAAGGATGGTTATAATTAAAATTTTGAAATATTTATATGATATCTATGACATTAATATACTACTATAATTATAATATTACATATTCTTTCTTACTTTCCATTTTATTGGGGATACGATAATGTCGCTCATGTGTACGGTGGACTACCCCCTCGTGAAGTGATGAGATTCATTTTCAACTACAATTTAAAAGCAAGGTATTAAGGTAAAATTTAATGATTATAAATGATATTTGTTAAATATTAAAAATTATTTAATTTTAATATCATATTTACCTTTCTTTTTTACAATACATCCAAAAAATCGAAACAACATTCATGCATAGTTACGACTAACCATCTCCATGAATGGTGTATTTTATTTTATATATCTAGAAATTATGGATTTAAATAAATACATATATAATAAATATGTATTATATTTATATCATGTTTAAAATTCTAGAGATTATGGAACCATGATCAAAGAAAAATGACACAAAAAATAACAAATCAAAATATACACGAAATACAAAGCAGTTGTTGCCCGATATGGGAATTTAATGTGGAATTGTTAATAAACTGATAATAAAATTTCATAAGTAAATCATATAAGGTATGATATAAATAATTATGGTTCAGTGATATTTTTATAAAAAATTATATTTCTTTTGTGTGAGATTTGAAAGTGTACGATGGAAGTCGGAACTTAAAATCATGGATTTCTCTCAGACTATTCACTTATGTGAGACACAATCCATATACACCACTTATTTATTTTATATGGTGTATAAAATCCCTATTAATTTGTTTTATTAATATAATACTTATTTTTTTGGATTTAAATATACATTTGGGTATTTCAATTTCATGGGGTTTGTGGTTCAAAAGTCACCAAAGAGGTAAGTGATTTTTGTCTCAATTTGCCTTCTTTGAGACATATGTTATGTTGTGCACCTATCTTGTTTTAGGAGGTGATTATAGATACCCTATATAACACCTTAAAATTATTAAATAACAACATTTTATGGGTCACACATCATTGATTTCATCGTGTTTTCATGCAATACTGAGTTTAGCTTGCGTTACACGCAACACTGAGTTTAAATGAAATGTAAAAAAATTATAAAATTTTTTTATAATAGTTATAACCAAGCCATTAAATTTAATTTAATGAATGGTAGTAACTAAATTTTAAAAAATATATTTATTTATTGATTATTAATAAAATAAGGATCATTTTTAAGAAAAAGAAACGTTTTTAAAAAACTTTATTTTTCTTAATGTTGGATTAGTTGTACTTTGCACACTTAATTTAAAATTAAAAATTTCAACTTATAAAAATTTATTTGAAAAATGAACTTATTTTTTGGACCTAGGATACTAAAATATTATTCCATTTAATTTTTTATATTTTTTAAAATGTTTTTTCTTTTGATGAATAGTGAAAAATACTGGATTTTAATTGAAAACTATCATTTCATTTAAATAATTTGTAATGTTAAATTATATTTTGAATTTTTTTAAAAGTGAAATTAGTTTAATAATATATAAATTAATAGAGTTTATTTCATTTTAATCATTTTAAAATTTAGTTATATATATATACTTTATAAACTCTTGAACATTTTCACTTTAAAAACCAGCTTTCTTATAACATATACGGTATTAATTTTAAATTAAAATTTTACACTTTTGTAAATTAAATTTAGAAAAATGTATTCCATATTTTTAATAATAATAATTTATAAATTATAATAAGGTCAACTTAATTTTTTACCAAAATTAATGGTGAATGTAGTAAAAATTTATGACTACGGTTAAGGTACAAAATGGGGTTTTCAGGAATTAAACTTAAAATATAAGGGTAAAAATAACCTATAAACTTATATAAAAACCAATAGATGAAAATATTTATACCATTAAATATCTAAGGATTGATGATGGTCTATTTTTAACCCCTGTGACATTTGAAACATCATTTCATCACGTGGATGAAAAGGAAACAATGACAGATACCTTAGTAAGAAGATATGAAGGGAAATGAAGAATACACAAGGATCAAAAAGGACCCCAAAGACCATTCACTCATGTACCCCAAAGAACCATCATTTCCCAAGATACCATCACAATTGGCATGAGAGGGATCCTATGTGAGATACCTAAGTGATACACCTAGTAGAACCATAAGAGTGAGACATACCTTTCACAAAGGGTCCTATATTTACCTATAAATTCTACCCTAGGGTATTCATTTGTATTGAAAAAAATTCATGAAATCCAACTGATGATCTGATTGACCAAGTCCTTTTCTCAAGACCTTTGAAACCATCTAGGAATCTTTCTAAAACCCAAAAGAGAGGGAATTAAATTGGGATAGTGAAATTAAAGTCCTCCCAGGGTTCAAAATAAGCTATACATGTGCAAGGAATTGTCTCACCCTATTGTTCATGAATACTATCATGAGAACCCTTTCCTTAAAAAGTGACCTATATGAGAGACAAACAAGAACATATGTGGAGACCCTTTAATTCTTCAGTAGGGTCTTTCCCAAGTACAGTTTGATAGGTGGTCTGTTGCCCAGGGTTCAACTTGCTCGCCCAAACCTACCTGCTCGAATGACTCCCCATAGAAGCCTCCATTGATTTTTTCTAACCTTCATCCTACATGAGACAATTATTATTCCTTCTTCAAAGAAATCCATGGTAGAAAATATCCTTATTTTGATCCCTTTTATATAAGGGAACAAGTTGAAACCTCCATCAAAACCCCCATACTTTCACTACCGTGCTGAGTGGAACATTAGTGTGTCCCCATTTGGGTGAATATTCCTATAGTAATAGGTTTCCCACGCTGGTCCAGTTGGCCAGTTGGGGTCCTTAGGGTGCGTGTGAGTGTGTATCCTTAAATTCATGAGAACCCCCACCCTAGGGAATGTGTGAGGGAGTTCCTGTTCTTGGACAATAGGGATAGGTCCTTGTGATACCCTCCTCATCTCTAAGACCCGAAGCCTCTAGTTCCTAGTAGGGAGGATGAGGAATACACATTATTTTCTATTCAATATGGATTAAGATCCTACTCCCTCACTACAGAAATAATTTTACGAAATCCCTACTTGATTAATCCTCAAGTATTTCCTGCAAGAGGCCGCACACTTTCTCCTATATGCCTCCAGGCCACTGGGCCAGAGAGGGGATATCCACCAGAGTCCTATCCCCTCTATCTTGATTTATTTATTCCACACTTTCCATACCCTGGACCTATTCTAGTGTAAAGTGGAGAGAGGGAAGTACTGTTCTATAGACCTCTTCCACTATTGCCCCAGCCTCTTCCATCAGCAGAATATGGGCTAGTAGAGGTGGACACACTCAGTGACCCATCCCTCTCCCTTTGGGGTTTGTCACCATATCCATCTGCGGAAAAAAGCAGATGGCGTGGTTTCAGATTGTCCACTTCCTCTTATTTCTCACATTGAGAATGACTCTCATGGACAGGGAGGTTAATGATGATCATGACATTTGTACAATCAATTCCATCTATTGAACTATGATAACTCTGATAACTACTATAGTTAGAATATATAGGAAGCCAATTTAGGGATTGAGCTCAATCGACAACCTATTTTGGAATAAGCCCCATAATCAATTTAATATGAGAACCCTCCTCCAGATTAATCACTAAATCAAGCCCCCAAATTACCACGAGTTGGTACATCCCTCATTTTCCTTTCATAGGGTATCATTTTCAGGAATAATCTACACATCAATAGTCTCAAAGGGCCACACTCCTCTATGATACAAACCTTTGAGGGCCTCTATAGGTGTGGATCATCACGATCAAACTACATGGGATTTGATCCCCATGTAAATGGGATACATAGGATGCCTTTACAAGGTCCAAGCCCCACACCCCAAAGATACCCTATTCTATCTGGGCCACATTCCCAGTAGGGTATAATTAAACTTGGAAATTTATATCCCTTCCAGTTTCCCTGAGATGATTCTCATAAGTCTCACACCAAACATTGACAGGGAACACTCCGCCTAGAATTCCATACCACATAATGTTATAATATATGGTTAGGTCCTCATAATATGACCTTAAAAGGTATGATGATCCCCATTAAGTAGCAAAAAACTACATGGGGTATGATTCCTTTTGATAGGGATATGTCAGAATCCCTTTTACGGGTTCGATCCCAACACCAAAAAGCTCTCAAATTTGTGGATGATGATAGAATATTTATCACCCCACTAAGTGGATAGAAAAATAGAATCATCACAATAGTTAACAAAGAATCTATAAGTATTATATAATAGGATACCATTAATGGAGAACCACATATACATACAAATATCCCCATTGATGAAGAACCTTAGATACATATAGATGTTTCTAATACCTATACATGATAATAATTGATTGTTATCTCTAGAATGACCCACATAATACTTTATATAAACAATGTATTCATGAACATATATTTAAATTATAATAGAGTCCCATAGTAGGCAATAATTCCCACTAAAAGGGAGTGATGAGTCAAAAATCTCATCATCTCGACTAATGTGAATTCTTAAGCATCGTAGGTCGAAATACCTAATGATTTCATGCCTTTGAAAAGATGGTAATTTTTGAATATATAACCATTGGGTGTTTTTGGATCTATAAACAAATTGATAGAAACCATTTGGAAGTAGTAAACCCAATGTGGATGATTGCACAAAACTCAAACCCCTGCAATCAATCATCGGGTGATAGATTCTCCTAGGGAAAGAAAAATGGTTAACATGACGTGAATCCTTAAAAAAGATGTTAGTGTCACTGTAACACCTAGATATTTTATGAGAAATATATATTTCTTTATATCTTATGTTATACGCAACACCAAACGAATCTTTCACAACATACAACACTGGCTTGGCTTGCGTTACACGCAATCAGGGCCTTCCTCGATAACATGTGTAGTACGCAATATCGGGTTTCAATAAACAACGATATATTGATATAATATTATTACGGACTAGATGTTATGAATATTATTAACTAAATTTTTAATTTTATAACATTATCATTAATCTTACACTTATTATAAAACATGGTATGTGAACAAAATAAATTTTTTCGGGTAAAATAAGTATTTTTAAAAAAATGCAGTTTTGCCGCCTTTTGATGGCACACCCACTTTAAATCTAGTTTTTGACAGGTTTATAAGTTCAATTTGAAAAAATAATTTTTTTGGAATCAGGATATAAAAATTTACTTTGGATAAATTTTTCATATTATTCTAATAACTTTCTTATTTTAATGAATAGTAAAACCACGCTATATTTTAATTAAAAATAACTTTTTTCATCGCAATAATTTATGTTGTTAAATTATAATATTTAATTGTTTTAAAGTATAAATATAATATATTTTTACGATTTAATATAATGTATTTCATTACCATTAATTTTACATTTAATTCATAGGTAAAAACATTTAGATATTCGGTAATGTTTTAACTTTTAAAACCCGTTTTCTTAACAACATGATTAATTTTAAATTAATTATTGCAACTTATTTGTTTTTAATTTTGAAAAATGGATTCCATATTTGAATTTAGTGGGTCAAAATTATGTTAATTGGTTACTTTTATTTTTTATTTTTTGATATTATGAATAGTAACTACAATGATTTTTATTTACTGCAGTTAAAGAGAAATCGGGTAATTAAGGGTAAAAACAAGATTATAAAATTACCCTAACACTTGAAAAAATTATATTATATTACTAAAAGTAGACCCATATCACCTAAGGGTAGGAATAGATTAATTTTATGGACTTTTGACCATGAAAATAATTTAATTATTATTAAAACCACAGAAAGTGACAACATGTCACTCTCTTAAATATTATAAGTATAATAATTTTTATTTAGTGATAAACTTCATTAAACTTAGAACATGAATTGTCTCCAGAAATATAATAAAATTATATACATCATTTAAATTTATTTATATTTTTTAGGGATTAAATAATTATCATTAAAGGTGACACAATAGTGATGTTGATCTTATTTTATTGATTGAAATATCAAATAAATGGTTTTAAAAATAGTAAAATAAATATTATATTAACTATTTAATGTTCTACACTAATTTTATAGATAAATATGATATTTTTTTAATATATTAAATCTTTTCTGTTGAATATATATTCTATGTGGATTTTATTTAAATTCAAATAAATAAATAGTGTCAAAATTGACACTATTGTTATTTTATAAAAATAACAAAATATAAAATAATTTGAAAATCAAAAAAGTATTTAAATATTATAAATTGAAATTTATATGGTCAAATATTTCATAAAGTATCCAATTATGGACAATTCACAACATATAAGTAATTATTTATAACAATTTAAAATTCAAAATCTTATTACCACAAATAAAATTAAATAGATTAAATAAGGATAGATCAAGTTGATAATGTCTGAAATAAATTTCCAACATGTCTAAACTTTATTGGTTGATGTGATTACAATCCTATATCATATAATCTCCGTATCTGAGTCATTTTGAAAGTTTTTATATGGGGATTGAATTTATTATAAATCAATATTCTTGAGGTTTCCAAAGGTGCCCCTCTCCTCCTTTATAAAAGGGAACCTCCTACCTCTCCTAGTTACAAATCTTTGAGCCTTCATGATCGGAAAAAACCTACCCATTACTCTTCTAAACTTCCCTAGTAATATTTTGGAGGTTATGGTCTTCTCATAATTCCAACTCTAGTCCCTTAAGTGGAAGTTTAATGGAGGCACGTCGAGGAAGAGGTAATCTCTTCTACCGATTATTTCAAGTTTCTTCCTTCTTCTAATTCCTATTATTTAGTTTTTTAATTAAAAATTAATAACATAAGTATCAATAATATACTGATATGTTATTATAAATATGAAAAAACCCTATTTGATCTTCTATCCATCCAACAGAAAATGAAATCACCGCGCGTGGGTACGTGAGAAATACCGTCTCCACGCCGTGGTGTAATCTGTTTTCCACCACCACCTTACTTGGATGGGTATAATGATGTAAATAATAAATATATATTATTATTATTATAACATGATACTGATTCTGATATATAATATCATCAACTCGAATTCCATTAATATAATTATGGGAACGATATCATCGCTTGTGCGTACGTACGGCCTACCGTCTCCACGATGTGATGCAACTCGTTATACATGATCTTCAGTGAATAATGATTATATAAATGAATTTAATGAATATATATGATATATATTACACTAATACCATTCTGTAAATGAGGCATCTATAACCTAAAAATAAGAATAATAATTTATTCGACAAAACACGCATAAGAACATAAAGCAATGAACACCCGAATAACAAGTAATAATGACATATTATTAATAAGAAGATAAGAATATGACCATATATGATATCATAATAATTAATATGATTCTGTAATAAGACGATGATATTATTTAAATCATTATATATGATATTCAGATACATACAAAGCTTATCGGACCTAAGGTAAGCGAAAATCTCACAATCTCATTTTTATCCGAGATTGTTTATACTTCAGAATTCAATGGAGAATATTTATCATCCACATCCATGTTTCCTCAATATGTAATATTATTCCTATACTCCTAAATTTTTTTTAATACAATTTTACCCATTTATTAGTTTTTAGTAAAATATATGAAAGGAATCTTTTGTCGTTTTTAGTACGAGATACTTTTTGACTTTTCCGGACAAATTACGAGAAGAATGTTTTTTAACTTATACGGAATGAATGGATTTTCATGATTTCATAAAACATTATTTCCATTAATATTCCTTTATATGTTTTCAAGTTTATTTTTAATTAACTTCTTTTAGTTTAAAATTTTTTGACATGTTAATAAAGGAATTGTTTTTTGAAGTAGAAAGGATAGTTTCCTCAATAATAGATTTCAAGTGTTTTATCAAAATTATTTTCCATATAAGATAATATAGGGATCTATTTCTATCCCTATTTTTACATTTATTTGGTTATGATGGAATAATTTTTATGAATTTATTTTATCTAATATGATTTATGTTATGATGGCATGATGTTTAAGAATCACATTTTTATTATATGGGTTATGCTATGATGTGTGATTTATGATTTTGTGGCAGACATAATAGTGGTATCATTATGAGATGGGTGAGACCTATATCTCCCTCTAATGAATTGAGTAAAAATTTATATCTCATGAGATAGACATGGCTGGAACGACAAGTTAATCTGGTTCAGTGATATAGGACTGGAATGAGGAGTGAACTCATTTCAGAAATGGACTTTGTACACTATGATAGTCTTGGAAATGAGTCTTGACTAATAAGAAATTATTTTCTATGATTATGTGTGTATGACAAAAAGTTTAATGTTTTAAGTTATGATTGTTGGGATTACATTTCACTACTATGATTTATCCCATGTTATGATATTATGATCTATTTTGCAGGATAAGATTTTCAAAATGTTATCTTCTTATGAATATGATATGATTGATATCTATTTAGTTTACCCTTACTGAGAATTTGAGCTCACCCTTTTGTATGTTTTCTTTTCCCCAGGTCAGGAAGAAGTATTTTATGTAGGATATGCCAAAAGGGACTCTTGGTATGATGAAATAAATGGGAGACAATGTAGATGCTTTATGAACTAGTTGTTTATGTTTCCCAGTTTCTAAAGACACTATACATATACAGTCCTATCATGGTTTTGTTATATGTTGTAATAAGTATGCTTCAATTTTGAATTAATAACAATGTAAGTAATTTATGGGTCATTATAGTTGGTATCAGAGGGAAGGTATAGTCAACCTTTGGAAACTAGGATGAGAAAGCCTTAGTAAGAACCCTAAAGATATGTCTAAGCATAGAACACAATATTAGTGTTTTAGAAATGGCCATGAATAACCTATGATAATACATAAAGTGTGAAATTTTATTCTTGATTATGTGGTTTTACTATTTTGATTAGTGTTACTCACACTACGCTTATTGGTTTTAGTCAATGGCCGGAACCTGAAGGAACCGTGTTAATGCTGAATGCGACGGAAAATGAAATGATTGTCCCCTTGAGCAACCAAACGTTATGGGAGCTGGAATGAAAAATCTTGTAGCCATTGTCACACAACTTTCTCAAGCTTTAAATCAGGAAGGACTTCCATATGAGTAACGGAAGGAGAAACATTCTATTGAATCATTCATGAGGCAGTGTCCCCCCCCCCATTCAGCGGGTCTACTGATCCATTAGTGGATGGACAATGCCTCAGTACCACTGAAAAGATATAATCAGTTCTTTAATGTTCTGAACATGATAAAGTCATCTTAGAAGTGTATAGTTTGGAAGGTGAAGCTGATAAATGGCGTAATCTTATCAAGAATATGAGGCAAAGAGATGAAATTGAGTCCATGGAATTAGACGAGTTCAAGAACATATTTTTCAATAAGTACTTCCCTCGTATTCTTCGAACAAAGATGGAGAAGAAGTTTCTTGAACTTAAGAAAAAGGATGATGAATCGGTTGGTACATACGAAGAAAATTTTATAAGGCTTTCAAGGTATGCTTCTAGAATTACTATCTAAACTGGGAGTAAGATCGATTGATTCCTTAGTGTCTTAAAACCAAGTCTTCGAAGGGCGTTAGCCATAAGGGACTTCTGTAATGACCCAAAGTTTAATTAATGGAAATCCCACTGGATATAATTAAATATCTCTTTATGTAAAATGTTTATATAAAATGTCAAATTCTTTGGTTTTATGTTAAGAATTTTGACCATTGAAAATATAGCCGTTGAACAGTGATAACATGATTAGTATAAATATAGGGCTTTAACAAATCCAATTTACTCAGACAAATGAAGTGATGACCTCAACCAGTAGAATTGCTCCATACGAAGCACATTTTTCAGAGCTCAAAAAATAGGTAGTATCCTTGGGTTTCTCTCTTGACCAAGCCCAAGATGAGCTTTATCATTTCAAGCTCAAACGGGACCATCTACTGGAATAGTGGAAGTTGATAGAGATTACCACTCTAGTGATGTTATCTGAGCCACCCCAAGAGTCTGTCAGCATCGCACACCTTACCCTTAAGTCTTATGCGACTGTTTTAAGGGGTTATGTAACAAATCACTAGTACTATGTTCATGTACATTATTTTTGTATATAATAATGAATATACTTTCTTGTCATTATTGATACATTGTAAATAGTTTTTAAAGTACAAATAGTGTTTTTAGTTATTATTTAATTAAGAATTCTATTTTATTAAATTAAGTGATTTTTGAATTAAATAATATTTTAATAAAATAATATTATTATAATTAAATTAATTTCTATTAAATATAAATGATCTTATAATTTTATGAAGGCAATTGTAATTTTTATTAAGGTTTGAAAGCCATTTTTGTCAAAAACCATGAATTTTCGATAAATGTCATTTTTTATTTTAAAAGTGAAAATTAATATATATAGAAAATTATTTTGATAAAATAAATGTTATTTATGGAATTAGGACGTCGAAATTATCCAACGGTGAATTTTTCATAATTTTCTGAGACAGTCAAATTTTTTGCTAAAAATTAAATACCGTTTAAATATATAATGTGTTTTATGAAATCATAATGACCCAATAGTGATGTAATAAAATACTATAAGCTTTATGTTCGGCCAATATATGTTTTAACATTAAAATAATGTGATTTTGGGTTTGTTTTACTTATTTTACAAATCATTAAAGGACCCCTCAAGACTTATTAAACATCTTGTCTTTTTAAATTATTTTCCATGGGTGTGTGACTCACCTCCACATAAGCAACCCCAGTATTTTAAGAAGTTCGGACTTTGGCATAATAAAATATTTTTTTCCTCTCCCCTTATCCAAAAACCATGGGAAAAAACCATGAGCTGATTTGTGGTTTGGATTAGTTTAATGTAAGGGGTCCCAAACCTAAATACTATTGAATCCACTCACCTTTCCTATATAAACCCACACAAGCTCCCACTTCCTCCTCATTCAATGCCATTGGAGTCCTTGGGTTTCGCTCTTGACCAAGCCCAAGCTGATATTCATCATGTCAAGCTCAAATGGGACCGTCTACGGGAAAACTGGAAGTTGATAGAGATTACCACTCGAGCGATGTTATCCAAGCCACCCCAAGAGTCTATCACCATCACAAACCTTACCCTTAGGTCTTATGCGGCTGTTTTAAGGGGTTATGTAATAAATCACTAGTACTATTTTTATGTACATTATTTTTCTATATAATAATGAATATACTTTCTTGTCATTATTGATACATTGTAAATAGTTTTTAAAGTACAAATAGTGTTTTTAGTTATTATTTAATTAAGAATTTTATTTTATTAAATTAGGGGATTTTTGAATTAAATAATATTTCAATAAAATATTATTATTATTATTAAATTAGTTTTTATTAAATATAAATGATCTTATAGTTTTATGAATGCAATTGTAATTTTTATTAAGGTTTGAAAGCCATTTCTGTCAAAACACGTGAATTTTTGATAAATGTCAGTTTTTATTTTAAAAGTGAAAATTAACATATTTAGAATATTATTTAGATAAAATAAATGTTATTTCTGGAATCAGGATGTCAAAATTATCCAACGGTTAATTTTTCATAATTTACTGAGACAGTCAAATTTTTGGGTAAAAATTAAATACCTTTTAAATATATAATGCATTTTATGACATCATAATGACCCAATAGTGATGTAATAAAATACTATAAGATTTATGTTCGTCCAATATATGTTTTACCATTAAAATAATGTATGTTTGGGTTTGTTTGACTTATTTTACAAAGCATTAATGGACCCCTCTAGACATATTAAACATCTTGTCTTTTTAAATTATTTTCCACGGGAGTGTGACTCACCTCCACATAAGCAACCCCATTACTTTAAGAAGTTAAGACTTTGGCCTTATAAAATATTGTTTTCCTCTCCCCTATTCCAAAAACCATGGGAAAAAACAATGAGTTGATTTTCATTTTGGATTTTTTTAATGTAAGGGGTCCCAAACCTAAATAATAAAGAATTTACTCTTCTTTCCTATATAAACCCACCCAAGATCCCACTTCCTCCTCACTCAAAGCCTTTGGAGTTCATACAAACTATGAACTAATCTCTCTAGAATCCTCCCAAGTTTCCCCATGCTCCCAATAAGCCTCTCTCAAGCCTCTCTCAAGCCTTTGGAAGCACACTTCCAAGTAAGGGTTTTTCTTCCTTTCACCTTTTTGTCCAATTTTATTAATATTGTAAGGCCCTTTTAATTTCAATTATAAATGCTGGGGTATGGTTTTCCACCTCCCCCATAATTCCCTCTTATCTTTTGAATGATGGGAGACCCCTTTCTCTGTCATTAAATGTCTCCCATGTACTCACGTTACTATGCCAAAATTTCAAAAGGAACTTCTCTCTCCTCATTTACATTCAAGCAATAATTTTGTGTCATGCATCTAAATTCCATTACCATTGTGGGGACATATATGCATATGACCCCATTACTGTCCATTTCATGTAGATATGATGAGGCAACCCTTTCTATCTCATCAACCCTTTTTTATGAATTCTTATATCACACTATTATGCGTCCAAAATTACACCGATTTTCTAAGCCAATACCATTGTGTAGTGAATACCATTCCCATTTCTCCGTCAAGGGTATTAAACTTAATCCACATTTACTTATTGATTATAAAGTTTCTTTCCACATTACTTTGTCATAGAATAAATGATTATGTTTTATGAAACTATGTTTTATGATCCATGTGGCACATTTATGCATGAAATGAAATGTTTAAGAAGGGTGCGCCCTTATAGCACTCCAATGCATTGGGTAAAGTATAGTATCCTAATACGTCATGTGCAATGAGTGTTGAATAATGATAATTAAAGTGCAATGAGGTTTTACTCGTTCTTTATGTGCAATGAGGATTTACTCATTCTCCATGTGCAATGAGCCTTGGCTCATGATAATTCCATGTTAAGTGTTGTTGCCACATTTACATGTTATGATTTTCATGCTTTATCATGCCTTTATGTCCATGTTTCTATTATGCTCTATTGATATTACTATTGTCTAACATGTATTTTAATCCTCATGTATTCCATGTTTATCCCCTTACTGGGCTTTATAGCTCACCTTTTTCTTATGCATGTCTTAAGGTTATCCCATGCAATGCTAAGTACGAGGGAATGTAGCTGTCATGTAAATGAAGTTTTCAATAAAGATGTTGTACTTCATGTTTTAAGTTTTTATGTAATGATCCTAAGCCCCAAATACACTAGACCTATCGATCTTCCATGTTGTATAAAGTGAATAGTTTATGTAATAAATTATGTTTAAGTTTTTAATAAAAGCAGGGTTGTCATAGTTGGTATCAGAGGATAAGTTTAGATATTTTGGGGATTAGGATTAGAAAACCCTAGTAAAGCCTTAGATACAAGACTAAGTACAATAAAAACATCCCTATGTTTTGGTGAGTATTGAGTAAGTGGGTTATCAAGCAAATACATCCCTGCCTGGATACGAGTAGGTAGAGGCGGCTCTGGCACATAAGTATCCTAGGGGTAAAACCTGAAAACACCGCTTTGAGCTAGACTCGAACAGGAACTGGTGCACGAAAACTGGCCTTACTGCACTCTTGGTTACGACACTCCTGAGGTATATGCTTCGATAAATTCAAAAGCTTTGTATGAACCCTTATTAAGGGAAAAAACCCCCTAAGAACATATGTTATAAAGTAGATCACGAAAATCCTAGATTGAAGCCTATAGATTTGTAAGTTAAGGAAATAAAATTTAATTTATAAGTCATCAACTTTAGTATTTGGATTACACTTTATGTGTTACCCCTAACTTTCCTTTTATTCCAGCCAATGGCCGGTAATAGGAGGACTCAGGCTAACAAATAATGTGAAGATTAGTGTGATGACTGTACTAATGAGATGCCCAATCCACTGGGATCGGGAATCACGAACTTTGTCACGCTTATCTCTTAGCTAACACAAGATTTGAATAGAAACACAGGTCAAGAGGAACGTACAAACCCTCCTAAGAAGGAACAAGTTGCTATCGAGATCTTCATGAGACAAATTCCTCCTACTTTTTAGTGGATCATCCGATTACACGATCTCTGAACAATGGATCAACTCCATTGAAAAGATCTTCTCCATCCATTAATGTTTTGGACAATAGAAGGTTCTCATGGAGGCTTTTTGTATGGAGGGTGAAGCTGATCAATGGTAGAAATTGATCCAAAATACGAAGCATGAGGAGGATATAGAGGCGTTGGAATGGAAGGATTTTTGGAAGATGTTTTTCGATATATATTTTCCGCGCACCCTACAGCTTAAGATGGAAAGGGACTTTCTTTCCCTTAAGAAAAAAGAAGTAGAATCTGTTGGAGCGTACGAGGTAGACTTCACAAGACTTGCACGATACGCTTCCAGCTTTTTCGTTACCCCCAAATTCAAGGTTGAATGCTTCTTTGGTGGGTTGAAGCCTAGCCTAAGGAAATAATTAGTGATCTGCGACTTCGAAAGCTATGAAGAAATTGTCCGATGTGCCCTCAAGGTCGAAATGGAGATTAGGTAATCACATGGGTATCATGGGGAGAATAAGCATAAGGTGGACTTCAATGCTGGTGGTCCGATGGATAAATCCAATAGTGCTAAGAAGATCCAGCACCCCACTTGACAAAAGTGTGGAAATAAGCACCCTGGAAATTGCCTCAAGGGGAAAAGGAAATGCTTTAGGTGTGTAAGAGAAGGGGACCAATCTTTTAACTATCGGCAAGAAAGACCCGCGGCTGCGACAGAGGAGTGGAACGTTCTGTTCGAACCTCAACGCATTGTTCATTGCTAAAACTGCAAAGAACTGGGGCATTTTGAAAATCAGTGCCCTAATCCAAGGGTTTTCGGAGGCAACCAACAACCTCCAAGGCAGCAAGGAAGATCTTTTTCCATCACTTCTGCCGATGTGAACTCCGATAATGTAGTGGTGACAGGTACTCTAGTTATTCATTCAAGAATAGCAAACATACTTTTTGATTCAGGTTCTATGCAATCTTTTATATCTAAAAAGTTTAGTAGAACAATCCCAGCACCACCACAAATCATGGGAGTGAAGAAGTCAGTGAGTACGGAAAATGGAGAAATCATTTCATCCCATGAATATAAGTCCTCCTATATTATAATCTATGGATTGAATTTCCCGGCGAACCTCATCAAACTCCCTCTGGTGGAATTTGATGTAATTCTTGGCATGGATTGGATTTCCTTATATAGAGCCAACATAAATTGTCAGGAAAGGGAAATCACACTCCATATGGAGAATCGACCCCCGATTCTTTACAAGTGTAAGGAGGAAGATGAATCTCCTTTAGCTACATCATCTCAAGCATTGATATTACTACCCTATGAGCATGCGTATCTGGCTCAGATGATTGAGTCCAAGGATGAAACCATCCACGATGAAATGCCTATTGTGAGGGAATTCTTTGAAGTGTTTCTCGAGGAATTGCCTGGTCTTCCTTCTAGAAGAGAGGTTGAATTATAAATTGAACATATACCAGGGGATCTACCAATATCCAAGAATCCATATATAATGGATATCGTGGAGGTTGAAGAGATGAAGAAATAACTACAAGAGAATATAGATAAAGGGTTTATACTCCCAAGTGCTTCACCATGGAGTGCACGAGTCCTCTTCCTCAAGAAGAAGGATGAGTCAATGCGCCTTTGCATCGATTATCATGAGCTCGAAAAAATCATGATAAAGAACAAGTATACTTTCCCACAAATTGATGACTTGTTTGATCATCTCCATGGATCATAATACTTATCCAAGGAAGATTTGCGGTCGGAATATTATCAAGTAAGGTTGAAGAAGGAAGATGTCCCCAAGACTACTTTTCGTACAAGATATGGGCACTATGAATTCATAGTAATGCCTTTTGGACTCACTAATGCTCCAAAAATCTTCATGGACTTGATGAATAGAGTCTTTAGAGATTACCTTTACAAATTTGTGGTAGTCTTTATAGATGATATTCTAATACACTCCAAAATCAAGGAGGACAATGAGGAGCATTTAAGAACTGTACTAGAGACTTTGCGCAAGGAGAAGGTCTATGAAAAGTACAACAAGTGTGAGTTCTAGTTTAATGAGGTATCATTCTTAGGCCATATCATCACAAGATATGGGATATCTATGGATCCCACCAAAATAGATGCAATTGAGGGATAGGCGAGGCCAACATTAGTAACGGATATCTCTAGCTTTGTGGGGTTAGCTGGATATTATCAATGATTTGTGAGAAATTTATCGTGATTTTACAACCCTCTTACCAAGATAACTTGAAAGGGAGTAAAGTTTTCTTGGAGTGATGAATACGAAGAAAGCTTCAAGGAGTTGAAAAGGAGGCTTATCACTGCGCCCGTGCTCACTTTACCCACAAGTGGGGAAAGTTTTGTGGTATTCAGTGATTCTTAGAAGAGGGATTAGGCTGTGTGTTGATGCAGAATGATAAAGTGATATCATATGACTCAAGACAGTTGAAAATCCATGAGCAAAACTATCCAACACAGGATCTGGAGTTGGTGGAGGTGATATTTTCCTTGAAAATCTGGTGGCATTATCTCTATGGGGAGAAACGTGAGATATATACTGAACACAATATTTTTAAATATATATATTCACACAGAAATTTCTTAATATGAGTTAGAGAAGATAGATAGAGCTCATCAAGGATTATGACTGTTCAATACTTTATCACCCTGGGAAAGTGAACAAGGTTCCAGATGCCCTAAGTAGAAAGGACCCAACGATTCTATCAATGATAAGAATTGAGAAGGATCAAATCTTCCTAGACTTGATAAATATGGACATGGGAATCATAAAGAAGGGAACATCATCAATCCTTTCACAAATTATTTCTCAACTATTTCTTTTGGAAAGGTTAATGGATTCCCAAAAGGATGATGTGGGAATTCAAAAAAAAGTGCATTCTATCGAAAAAGGGAAATCCTCGGAGTTTAATGTTAATGAAGAATGAATTGTGCGATTTGGAAAAATACTATGTGTTCCATCAAGTCCGGAGCTGAAGAAGGAATTTTTGGATGATGCACATAGTTAAAATTTATCTATTCACCCAGGGAGCACAAAGATGTATCGAGATCTCTGAGAAAACTTTTGGTGGGATAATATGAAGAAGGAGATCGTTGTATATACATCAAAGTGCCAGTGTACCAGAAAGTGAAGGGAGAGTGGCAGAAGTCTAAGGGGATGATGCAACCATTTCCAATACTAGAATGGAAATGGGAGAACATCACCATGAACATTGTCACTGGACTTCCGAGGGCATCCAAAGGCAACAATACAATCTGGGTTGTGGTGAATCGTCTTACAAAGACTGCACACTTCATTTCTATTTGGGAGGATTTTTCATTGGATCAACTGGAACAGATATATATCAGGGAAGTGGTAAGGCTGCATGGAGTGACACTATCTATTGTGTTTGACCAAGATCCAAGATTCACCTCTACGTTTTTTAAGAGTCTTCAAAATGCTCTGGATACTGAACTGAACTTCAGTACATCCTATCATCCTCAAACTGATGGCCAATCTGAGCAGACTAACTAAACACATGAGGAAATCTTTAGAGCATTCTCAATGGACTTTAGAGGAGGATGGGATCAACATCTTTATATAGTTTAGTTCTCTTATAATAATAGTTTCCACTCGAGTATCCAAATGGCACCATATGAAGCCCTTTATGGGAAAAGGTGAAGAACACAAGCGTTTTGGGATGAGGTCGGTGAATGTAAGCTGTTTGGACCAGAAATGGTCGACGAAATGGTGGAGAAGGTGAAAACCTTTCAACATTAGAGTCGACCAAAGAGGTATGCAAATAACCGTCAGTGAGACCTTGAGTTTAAAGTTGGAGACATGGGTTTTCAACGCATATATCCGTGGAAGAAGGTCACGAGGTTTGGAAAAAAAGGGAATTTAAGTCCAAGGTACATCGGCCCCTTTGATATTCTTGATCGTGTCAGGGCTGTGGCATATCGAATAGCACTTACACCTACCAAGACCAAATTACATGATGTCCTTCATGTATCCCTCTTAAGGAAGTACATACCGGACCCTTCACATGTACTCTCTTCTGATGTGGTACAGTTGGAGGATGATCTTTCTTATGAGGAGCAACCAGTGAAGATCTTAGATCATAGAGAAAAAGTTATACAAAATAAGACAATGCCCCTCGTCAAGGTGTTGTGGAAAAACCACAAGTTTAAAAAAGCATCATGGGAATCAGAGGAAATGATGAAGCTTAGTTACCCACATCTATTTTAGTGTGGAAAAAGGAAAATTTGAGGGCGAAATTTCTTAAGGGGGGAATATTGTAACAACCCAAAGCTTCATTAATGGAAATCCCACTTGATCTAATTAAATGTATCTTTATGTAAATTGTTTATATAAAATGTCATATTCTTTGGTTTTATGTTATGAATTTTGACCATTGCTAATATAGTCGTTGAACAGTGATCACATGATTCGTATAAATATAGGGCTTTAACAAATCCAATTTACTCAGACAAAAGAAGTGATGAACTCAGCCAGTAGAATTGCTCCATACGAAGCCCATTTTTCAGAGCTCGAAAAAGAGGTAGTATCCTTGGGTTTCGCTCTTGACCAATCCCAAGCTGAGATTCATCATGTCAAGCTTGAACGAGACCATCTACAGGAAAAGTGGATGTTGATAGAGATTACCACTCGAGCGATGTTATCCGAGCCACCCCAAGAGTCTGTCACCATCGCACACCTTACCCTTAGGTCATATGTGGCTCTTTTAAGGGGTTATGTAACAAATCACTAGTACTATGTTCATGTACATTTTTTTTTGTATATAATAATGAATATACATTCTTATCATTATTGATACATTTTAAATCGTTTTTAAAGTACAAATAGTGTTTTTAGTTATCATTTAATTAAGAATTATATTTTATTAAATTAAGTGATTTTTGAATTAAATTATATTTTAATAAATTATTATTATTATTATTAAATTAATTTTTATTAAATATAAATGATCTTATAATTTTATGAAGGTAATTGTAATTTTTATTAAGGTTTCAAAGCCATTTTTGTCAAAACCCATGAATTTTCGATAAATGTCATTTTTTATTTTAAAAGTGAAAATTAATATATTTAGAAAATTATTTTGATAAAATAAATGTTATTTATGGAATCAGGATGTCGAAATTATCCAACGGTGAATTTTTCATAATTTTCTGAGACAGTCAATGTTTTTGCTAAAAATTAAATACCGTTTAAATATATAATGTGTTTTATGAAATCATAATGACCCAATAGTGATTTAATAAAATACTATAAGCTTTATGTTAGGCCAATATATGTTTTACCATTAAAATAATGTGATTTTGGGTTTGTTTTACTTATTTTACAAAGCATTAATGGACCCCTCAAGACTTATTAAACATCTTGTCTTTTTAAATTATTTTCCATGGGAGTGTGACTCACCTCCACATAAGCAACCCCATTATTTTAAGAAGTTCGGACTTTGGCATAATAAAATATTTTTTTACTCTCCCCTTATCCAAAAATCATGGGGAAAAACCATGAGCTGATTTGTGGTTTGGATTAGTTTAATTTAAGGGTTCCCAAACCTAAATAATAATGAATCCACTAACCATTTCCTATATAAACCAACCCAAGCTCCAACTTCTTCCTCACTCAATGGCATTGGAGTTCATCCAACCTCTCCCCTACTCTCTCTATAATCCTACCAAGGTGCCCCAAGCTCCCATGAAGCCCCTCTCAAGCCTCTCTCAAGCCTTTGGAAGCACACTTCCAAGAAAGGGGTTTTCTTCCTTTCACCTTTTTGTCCAATTTTCTTAATATTATTATACCATTTTAATTTCAATTATAAATGCCGGGGTATGGTTTCTCACCTCCCCCATACTACCCTATTATTGTTTGAATGATGGGAGACCCATTTGTCTCTCATTAAATTCCTCCCATGTACACCCGTTACTATGTTGAAATTCTGAAAGGAACTTCTCTCTCCTCATTTACATTCAAGAAATAATTTTGTGTCATGAATCTAAATTCCATTAAAATTGTGGTGAAATGTATCTATATAACCTCTTACTATCCATTTCATGTAGATATGATGATTCACCCTTTTTTTCACATCAACCATTTTTTATGAATTCTTATATCACGCCGTTACACTGCCAAAATTACACCGATTTTCTAAGCCAATGCCATTGTGTAGTGAATACCATGCCCATTTATCCATCAAGGGTATTCACCTTCATGCACATTTACTTATTGATTATAGAGTTTCATTCCACATTCCTTTGTCCTGGAATAAATGATTATGTTTTATGAATCCATGTTTTATGATCCACGTGACACACTTTTGCATGAAATGAAATGTTTAAGAAGGGTGCGCCCTTATAGCTCTCCAATGCATTGGGTAAAGTACAATATCATGATAATTCATGTGAAATTAGTGTTGACTCATTCTAATTCAAGTGCAATGAGGGTTTACTCGTGCTTCATGTGAAATGAGGATTTACTCATCCTCCATGTGAAATGATCCTTGGCTCATGATAATACCATGTTAAGTGTTGTTGCCACATTTCCATGTTATGATTATCATGCTTTATCATGTATTTATGTCCATGTTTCTCTTATTATTTATTGATATGCCTATTGTCTAACATGTATTATACTCCTCATTTCTTCCATGTTTATTCCCTTACTAGGCTTTATAGCTCACCCTTTCTTATGCATCTCCTCAGGTTACCCCATGCAATGCTAAGTACGAGGGAATGTAGTGGTCATGTAAAGGATGTTTTAAATAATGATTTTGTACTTAATGTTTTAAATTGTTATGTAATAATCCTAAGCCCCAAAAAAACTAGACCTCTCGATATTACATGTTGTATCAAGTTAATAGTTCATGTAATAAATCATGTTTAAGTTTGTAATAAAAGCAGGGTTGTCATAACTTCAATAGCTACGATGAGATTGTTCGATGTGCTCTCATGGTTGAGATGGAGATTGGAGTAACCCATCAGTCATATGGGTTTGATAAGAAGAGGAAAATGGAATTCAAAGGGAAATCTAAAGACCACACTGAAAAGAAGATGAGTTTTCCCTTATGCTCAAAGTGTGGAAATAAACATGGGGATAATTGTCTTAAAGGGACATGTAAATGGATCAAATGTGTAAAATAAGGTCATCAGTAATTTGAATGCCATAATGATTGGAAAAAGATGTCTAGTGATGTGAACAAATAAAAGGCTACACAGAATGCACCTCCTACACTTCAATGTTACAATTGCAAAAAATGGGGCATTATGCTAATCAATTCCCTAATTCAAGGGTTCTTGATGATGATCGACGTCAACAAACTCTTAAGGCCAAAGATGAAAGAAATTCACATGTAATTTCTATCGGCGATGTGGAGTATGATGACGAAGTGGTGAAAGGTACAATTACCATCCACTATAAAGTAGAAAATGTTTTATTTGATTCTAGATCCACCCACTCTTTTATTTCTAAAAACTTTTCTAAGGGTATCGCCGTCTTACCTAAACAATTAGATATTGAGTTAGTTGTGACAACTCCTAATGCAACAACGATCGCATCAAACGTCTACAATTCTTCTCCGATTAAAGTTTGTGGGAGATTGCTTCATGAAAATCTTGTGATCCTTCCTATAGTAAAATTTTATGTGATTCTTGGCATGGATTGGATTTATTTATATGGATCTCATGTCAATTTACAAAAATAGAAGTCACATTTCATATTCCAGATCATTTTATGATTGTCTATCGATGATAGGATGAACATAGCCTTCCAATGGAAATTTCTTCCATCTTATGGGTCTTGATTCCACTAAATGAATGTTGTTTATCTCAAATGGTTGGCAAGAAACTCATGATTAAAAATAAACCCATTTTATGGGAGTTTGATGATGTCTTTCCAGAGGAATTTCCAGGTCTTCCCCCAAATCATAAAGTTGAGTTTTCAATAGAACTCATACCAGGTGCTATGCCCATTTCAAAGACACCTTATAGAATGGACCCAATTGAGTCACAGGAATTGTAGAAGCAACTCCAATAGAATCTTGATAAGCGATTAATATGCCATAGTGCATCACCTTGGGGAGCACCTTTTCTGGTTGTTAAGAAGAAAGATGGATCAATGAGACTCTGCATTGATT
Organism: Viscum album; assembly: GCA_963277665.1. Lineage (NCBI taxonomy): Eukaryota > Viridiplantae > Streptophyta > Magnoliopsida > Santalales > Viscaceae > Viscum > Viscum album. The sequence goes on from OY728144.1 coordinate 551,838,739, forward strand.
ATCGAGAACTTAACAAGATCACTATCAAGAACAAATATCCTCTCCCACGCATTGATGACTTATTTTATCAACTATGCATACCTCAATACTTTTCCTAAATTTATCTTTGTTTAGGGTATCATCAATTAAGGGTAAAAAAGAGGATATACCAAAGACGTCTTTCCGTACAAGGTATGGACACTATGAATTTATTGTGATGCCATTTGGTCATACTAATGCCCCTGCTATCTTCATGGATCTAATGAATAGAGTATTTAGAGACTATATAGATCAGTTTGTGATAGTCTTTATAGATGATATTATTTTTTATTCAAAGAGCAAGGAAGAACATGAAGACCACTTGAGAATTGTATTGAAGACCCTGAGAAAAAATAATATTTATGCCAAATTTACCAAGTGTGAATTTTGGCTTCAAAAAGTTTCATTTTTTAGGTCACGTAATCTAAAACGAGGGGATATATGTGGATCCAACAAAAACAGAGGTTATCAAAAGATGGTCGAGACCAACAAAAGTAACTATGATCCAAACTTTTCTTGGTTTGGATGGATATTATCAACGTTTTGTCAAAGATTTTTCATGATTATCTAATCCACTCACCCGGTTTACTCGAAAAGGAGTTAAGTTCTTGAGGATGAAGGAGTGTGAAGATAATTTCAAGGAGTTAAAAAGAAGGTTATCCAGTGTACCAGTGCTCACACTGCCTTGTAGTGGAGAAAGGTTTGTGATATATAGTGATGCATCCAAGAAGGGACTGGGGTGTGTTCTCATGCAAAATGATATGGTGATATCTTATACCTCACAGCAGTTGAAAATCCATGAACAAAATTATCCAACTCATTATTTGTAGTTCGGTGTGGTAATCTTTGCATTAAAGATTTGTAGGCATTATCTTTATGGTGAAAGGTGTGATATTTATACTGATCATAAAATTTTAAAGTATATTTTCACACAAAAGGAGTTGAGTATGCATCAAAGAAGATGGTTAGATCTGATTAAGGATTACGACTGCTCAATTCATTATCACCCTGGGAAAGAAAACAAGGTGGTAGACGAATTAAGTCGACATACCATGATAGATTATCCATGATGAGGATCACAAAAGATCCAATATTTATGGATTAAGAAAGGACGGATCTTGGAATTATAATGGAAGGGGAAAAATCTTATCTTTCTCAAATGAATGTTCAACCATCTATACATGTGAAGATTAAAGAGGAACAAAAAAAAAGATGTAGAGTTACAAAAAAAGGTGAGAAATGTTCCTGAATTCCAGATTGATTACGATGAGATAATAAGGTTCAGGAATCGGGTTTGTGTTACTCCCATCCCAGAATTAAGGAAGGAAATATTGGATGAAGCTCATAGTTCTTCATTATCTATTCACCCTGGAAGCACGAAGATGTAAAGGGACCTGAAAGAGTACTTATAGTGGGACGACATGAAAAGATATGTTGCTGAATATATCTCTCGATGCATGGTTTGTCAGCAAGTTATAGCTGAGAGAAAGAAGTCTAAGGGGTTTTTACAACCATTACCTATACCAGAATGGAAATGGGAAAACATCACTATGGACTTTTTCACTAGACTTCCTAAAACATCCAAAGGTAATAATGCTATCTGGGATATAGTTGATCATCTTATGAAGTCGGCACACTTTATAACTATTATAGAATATTTCTATCTTGATCATATTCCCAGGATATATGTGAAGGAAGTGGTAAGATTGCATGGAGTACCACTTTCTATTATATCTGATTGGGATCTGAGGTTTACCTCTATGTTTTGGCGAAGCCTTCAGCATACTCTGGATACTGAGTTGAGTTTCATCACTGCTTATCGTCATTAGAAAGACGGTCAGTCTGAGAGGAAAATTCAAACTCTAGAAGACATGTTGAGAGATTTCCTTATGGATTTCAAAGGTGGTTGGGATCAATAACTACCTTTGGTGGAATTTTCTTATAATAATAGCTTTCACTCCAGTATTCAGATGGCTCCTTATGAACCTCTCTATGGAAAGAAATGAAGAACTCCAACTTGCTGGGATGAAGTTGAGGAAAGAAAGCTATTAGGACCTGATCTTGTTGATGAGATGGCAGAAAAGGTACGATCTATTTGACAACACATAAGAGCAGCACAGATTCGACAAAAACGTTATGCTGACAATCGAAGAAAAGACCTAGAGTTTGAAGTGGGTGATAAAGTGTTCTTACGAATATCTCCTTGGAAGAGAGTAATGAGATTTGGAATGAAGGGAAAGCAGAGCCCTAGGTATATTGGTTCTTTTGAAATATTGGATCATGTTGGGAAGGTTGCTTACCGATTGGAACTTCCACAAAATCTCTCTCAAGTTCATGATTTGTTCCATGTATCTCTCCTGAGAAAGTACATACCTGATCCTTCACATGTACTAAGCTCAGAAGTTGTATCGCTGGAGCAAGATATTTCTTATGAAAAATAGCCGATGGAGATTCTAGATCGTAGAGAAAAATTTCTACAAAACAAGACCACTCTCTTGGTTAAAGTTTTATGGATTAACTATCAGTTAGAAGAAGCTACATGGGAACTTGAGGATATGATGAGGGAGAGGTATCCTCATCTGTTTGTTACGAAGTGATGAATTTCGAGGGCAAAATTCTTTTTAAGGGGGGTAGAATGTAACACCCTAAGATTTTATGAGAAATGTATTTTTTATGTCTTATGTTATACGCAACACCAAACAAATCTTTCACTACACACAATACTGTCTTGGCTTGCGTTACACGCAATCACGACCTTTCTCGATAGCGTGTGTAGTACGAAATACCAGGTCTCACTAAACAACAATATATTGATATAATATTATTATAGACTAGCCATTATGAATAGTATTAACTACATTTTTAATTTTATAAAATCATTATTCATCTTACACATTTTCTAAAACATGGTATGTGAACAAAATAAAATTTTCGGGTAAAATAAGTATTTTTCAAAAAATGCAGTTTTACTACCTTTTGATGGTGCGCCCACTTTAAATATAGTTTTTGATAGTTATATAAGTTCAATTTGACAAAATAAATTTTTTATTTAGAATCAGGATATAAAAATTTACTTTGGATAAATTTTTCATATTATTCTGATAACTTTCATATTTTAATGAATATTAAAAATACGCTATATTTTAATTAAAAACAATTTTTTTATCAAAATAATTTATATTGTTAAATAATAATATTTAGTGGTTTTAAAGTATAAATAGAATATATTTTTACCTTTTAATTTAATTTATGTCATTACCATTAATTTTACATTGAATTCATAGGTAAAAAATTTCAATCTTTGGTAATGTTTTAACTTTTAAAACCCGTTTTCTTAACCACATGATTAATTTTAAATTAATTAATGAAACTTATATGTTTGTAATTTTGAAAAATGGATTCCATATTTTAATTTAGTGGGTCAAAATTATGTTAATAGGTTACTTTTTTGATATTATGAATAGTAACTATGATAATTCTGTTTTACTGCAATTAAAGTTAATTCGGGTAATTAAGGGTAAAAATAAGATTATAAATTTACACTAACACCTGCCAAAATTATATTGGATGACTAAAAGTCTAACCATATCACCTAAGGGTAGGAATAGATTAATTTTATGTACTTTTGACCATGAAAATAATTTAATTATTATTAAAACCAAAGAAAGTGACTACATGTCAGTCTCTTAAATATTATAAGTATAATAACATTAATTTAGTGATAAAATTTATGAAACATAGATCATAAATAGTCTCCAGAAATCTAATGAAATTATATACATCATGTAAATTTATTTAAAAATTTTAAGGATTAAATAGTTATCATTAAAGGTGACACACTAGTGATGATGAAATTATTTTATTGATTGAAATATCAAATAAATGGTTTTAAAAATATTAAAATAAATATTATATGAACTATTTAATGTTCTCCACTAATTTTCAAGATAAATATGAAATGATATTAATATATTAAATATTTTTTTTATGAAAATATCTTCTTTTTGGATTTTATTTAAATTCAAATAAAATAATGGTGTGAAAATTTACAATGTTATTATTTTATAAAAATAACAGTATATAAAATTGTTTAAAAATCACAATTTTTTTTTTCAAATTATAAATTAAATTTTATATGGTCGAAAATTTCATATATTATCCAATTATGGATAATTCACCATAGATAAGTAATTATTTATAACAATTTAAAATTTAGAATCTTATTACCACAAATAAAATTAAATAGATTAAATATGGATAAATCAAGTTGATAATGTTTGAAATAAATTCTCAACATGTCTAAATTTTATTGGTTGATGATATTACAACCCTATATGATCTAATATTCTTATTGGAGTCATTTTGGAAGTTTTTATGTGGGAGTTTAACTTATTATAAATTAATATTCTTGAGGTTTCCAAAGGTTCCCCTCTCCTCCCTTAAAAAAGGGCACCTCCTCCCTCTCTTATTTACACAACTTTGAGCCTTAAATCTCAGCCAACCCCTTCCCATTACTCTTATTAACATCCCTAGTAATATTATGGAGGTTATGGTCTTCTCAGAAGACCAAATCTAGTCCCTTAAGAGGATGTTTAAAGGAGGCACGTCGAGGAAGAGGTAATCTCTTCTACCGATTCGTTCAAGTTTCTTCCTTCTTCTACTTCCTCTTATTTATTTGTTTCATTATAAAGTAATAACATAATTATCACTCATATATTGATATGTTATTATAAATATGAAAAAACCCTATTTGACCTTCAATCCGTCCTATGGAAAATGAAATCAACACGTGCGCGTACGTACAAAATACCGTCTCCACGCCGTGGTGTAATCTGTTTTCCACCACCACCTTACTTGGATGGGTATAATGGTGTAAGGAATAAATATATATTAATATTATAACATGATAATTCTTCTGAGATATTATATCATCAACTACAATTCCATTCATATAATTAGGAGAACGATATCATCGCTCGTGCGTATGTACGACATACCGTCTCCACGATGTGATGCGACTCGTTCTACATGATATTCATTGAATAATGATTATATAAATGAATTGAATTAATTGAATGAATATATATGATAAATATTACACTAATACCATTCTTTAAATTAGGAATCTATAACCTAAAAATAGGAATAAGAATTTATTCGATAAAACACGCATAATAACATAAAGCAATGAACACCCGAATAACAAGTAGCAATGAAATATTATTAATAAGAAGATAAGAATATGAACATATATGATATAATAATAATTACTATGATTTTTTAATAAGTAAATGAAATTATTTAAATAATTATACAAGAGATTCAGATACGTACAAAGCTTATCAGACCTAAGGTAAGAGAAAATCACACAATCTCATTTTTATCTGAGATTGTTTATACTTCAGAATTTACTAGGGAATATTTATAATCCACATCCATGTTTCCTAAATATGTAATATTATTTCTATCCTCCTAAAATTTTTTAAATCCAATATTACTCATTGGTGAGTTTTAGTAAAAGATATGAAAGGAATCTTTTGTCGTTTTTCATATGAGGTACTTTTTGACTTTTCCGGCCAAAGTACGAGAAGAATGTTTTTTTAACTTATACGACATGAATGGATTTTTATGATTTCATAAAACATTATTTCCCTGAAGGTTCCTTTAAATTTTTTCATGTTTATTTTTAAATAACTTCTTTTAGTATAAAATTTTATGACATGTTAAGAAAGGAAAAATGTTTTCGAAGTAGAAAGGATATTTTCCTCAAGAATGGAGTTCAAGTGTTTTATTAAAATTATTTTCTATCTAAGATAATATAGGGTTAAGTTTCTATCCCTATTTTTACATTGATTGGATTATGATGGAATTATTTTAATGAATTCCTTTTATCTTATATGATTTTTGTTATGATGGCATGATGTTTAAGAATCCCATTTTTATTACATGGGTTATGCTATGATGTATGATTTATGATTTTGTGGCACACATAAGAATGGTATCATTATAAGATAGGTGGGACCTATATCTCTCTCCAATGAATTGGGTAAAGATTTATATCTCATGAGATAGACATGGCTATAACGTCAAGTTAATCCGGTTCAGTGATATATGACTAGAATGAGGAGTGAACCCGTTTCAGAAAAAACAATTTCCACTATGATAATCTTGGAAATGAGTCTTGAATCATAAGAAATGATTTTCTATGATTATGTGTGTATGCCATAACGTTTCATGTCTTAAGTTATGATTGTTGTGATTAAATTTCACTACTATGATTTATGCCATGTCATGATATTATGATCTCTTTTGCAGGATAAGATTTTTAAAATGTTATGTTCTTATGAATATGATATGATTGATATCTCCTTCGTTTACCCTTACTGATCATTTGAGCTCACCCTTTTGTATGTTTTCTTTTCCCCAGGTCAGGAAGAAGGATATTAAGTAGGATATGCCAAAAGGGACTCTAGATATGATGAAATAAACAGGAGACAATATAGATGATTTTTGAACCAGTTGTTTATGATTTCCATTTTCTAACGACACTATACCCATACGGTCCTATCATGGGTTTTTATATGTTTTAATAAGTATGCTTAAATTTTGAAGTAATAACAACGTATGTAAAGTATGGATCGTTATATTCACCCATCTATTAGGCCCCTTTTAATTGATAAAAGATGTCTAGACAAGGAAATCAATAACGCATGTTTTCATTAAAACAAGATGCTTATTTGATAGGGTTTTATTGTTTGTGTCTATATTATATATAGGAACTTACTTTTAAATATCCATTAAATCCAATGGAATCATTACAACTTTCACCATTGAATACATATGTTACTTATTAGATCAGATCTTTGTCCACACAGAGGACTCCATCACCAACCCCGCATCTTCAATACTAGGTCTCAAACTCAGTGGTCCTGGAAAACATCAAAATGGCACAATCCTGAACCATGAGTCCACCCGAAACGCCATATAGTTTTCAAATCCCCAATGATCATCCGGTCATTGATGACTGGTGGTCCTGATGTAACTGACACTAATTACTGTATGCAACCATTTTAGGAGATTATTCATAGAACACTGTAACCATTCCATACCATATCTCATGTAGGTGGAACAAGAGGCCACATACAGCTTTTTCTAAGAGACACATGGGTCCTTATCAAAGTCTCATAGCAGCAATTTCTACCTCCAACACCATGTGGTAGTGAACCCTCAACTTTATGAGGGTGTTTTCCTTGACTATATGATCCAAGCCCTTCAAATATGAGAACATAAGATGGTCCATCAGGTATGACATCTGGTAAACAGGGAGTAAGGTCCCACCTCTTCCCCCTCAAGAGAAGTTCACCAACCCAGTTTGGTGGTAAATTTTGAGTGGGAACATTCAACTATCCACCTTCATTCAGCTACCCAGCTGATTCATGTGGAAGCATTCAAGGAATCCCGGTAACCAAATATAGCGGAATAATGTGAGCGGAAACATCCTACACCCACCAAGACTACCACCAAACTCATTTAGAAACACTCATAGAAGCTTAATAACCAATATTGGAGGCAAAAATATACTATCTAAACAAACCTACCCACATTCATCAAGCCTACCAGAAACCTCATTTGGAAGCACTTGGAGAAGCCAATCGTAAATCTCTGACAATAAGCAGGGGTTAGAATAAACTCTCTTCCCCCACACATGAGTACTGTCAACATCCAATTGTAGGAAATAGAGGATATGAGTAGGAACATACACCTACTCCAGATAAAAAATGGTCATATATCCCCATTCAAGTCTCATAAGTAACCAAACATATCCTTGAAATGGTGAAAGTACATATGGAAGTCCATGACCATATCCTATAGACTTGTAAGGACATTATAACAGTGATAAAATTTTTACCTGAGGGATAGAAACATAAATACTTCCACACAAGTAGAGTGTCTCATCAGTATGTCACCCTAGAGAAGATAAATACCCCTACTCCCATACAGGAGGGTCATAGATAAAAATCCCCTATATTATACATACAACTTTATTAGGAATATACACCTGCTCCAACTGGAGGTAATTGACATATTCCAAAGACCACTCCAAGGTAGGAACAAAAAAATACCCATGAAAACCTCTTCTCCTAGTAAGTGGCCTCAATTGCTTGTAATAAGGCATCCAAGAAGAAACCTCATCAAACACGATTGGAAAATCAATAGCTGATCTATGATCCCAATCTACATAATACTAGAGATCTTGAAGATCTTAGATGCTTATCTATGATAGCTCAATATCCTAATCTTCCATTACAAAATTTTTGGCGAAATGGAAGTAATTACAAAGTTCCTCCTCATGCACTTCACCATCAAGGCTTGCTTTATGTCTACAATCTGATCAATCTTGAGATCTAAGCTCTTGATGAGACCTGCAATATCACTTTACTTGGTCAAAAGATCAAGAAGAAAGAGGGTATTACCCTTACTGTAACCCACCATGGTATTATTACCAATGATGGTGTCTGTTGGAAAATTTCTCTCTGTAGTAGTGTTTCATGTTTTGAAGATTATTATCTAATGAGAAATTTAGTGATGAGAAAGCCCTATTATCATGAGGTACTTGAAAAAACAATGCCAGTCATGTTTGGTGACTTATCATTGGTAGGTGAAATATTTTCTGAATCAGATGACAACCCAAGGTGAAGGTCATTCTTCGAACCAACCTTAGGTAACTTATCTTCTAGTGTAATAAATGAAACCCCTAATGATCTCATTTCTTATGATAAAGGGACAATAAATCACCCTCTTGGGCCAGACTAGGTAGAGGAACCCTAGTGAAAGATGTAGAATACGTGCTATACATGAGGAACCATCTAGCTAAAGATGACATACTAGTCATGTTCTGGCCTTTATCCACCAATCAATACAAAAATCCAAAGATGTTGTTGGAAAATTGTGTGCACGACATCAGTGACAACATATGGGAAACTATTCATCACTTTAATGAAAAGGTATTGACTTATGATGAGGATCACAATCACATCAAGGTAATATAATGGTTGGAATTATAAATTGATTTGGAATATCTCTTGGCTTCATGACATCCAAATATCGAAAAATAGAAAGGATCCCTTCAATGTGCTGGCCTCATCATATTAATGATGTTGCACCAAATGATCATAGATACCCTATCTAGTGTTTGTATCAGTGGATGGAGTGAACATGGAGAATTATATTTCACCATTATACCTAACCAGAAAAGTTTCTATATGGTTCTAAAATGAAATTTTTTAGCTTTAGTATGTATTAAAAAAATGGAATCTGTTAACGACATAAGATATGATCAAAAAAATAAGGACCTGAATGAATCTCTCCAACATCAGGCTGAAAGAAAGTAGGCTATTGAGATACTCTTGCAAAAGTAATATGATAATATCAATAATTACTCCCATTTGGTTGCAATTAGCTGTTAGATAACACATAAGTAAGAGATATCACAATTTCCTTCATAAACATGAAATCTAAGTGCACACCGAATGATTCACCCAACCCACATTTAAAAAAAACTCCATAGAATCAGAAGAGCAGTTGTGGTAGTGTCAGCCATAGTAGTTCAGGAGAAAACCCAATATATAGGGTAAGGGGATTTTTAACCCAACTTTCGGGGTCTGAAAATGAGGCCCAAAACGATGTGAAAGTGGAACTTGAATAGCCCCAACCCTCAAGGATGGGGTATTTTTCACCATAACAAACCCTCCTCAATGTGAATCGGTCTTCTCCCAATTAGGGAAAACACAAAAGAATGGATCCTCCTAGTTTGTCCCATCCTGTGAATTGGTTGCATCAGTTGAAACTTGTATGACTGATTTATTTTGGGATTCCATTTGAATTACTATCTTCAAAGAAGATTATAGAAAGAAAACAAAGGAGGGGAAAAAATATCGTGGGTGGAATAGAAGAAGACATTCTCACAAAGACACTGATAGAATTCCTAAAATGAATTTATACTTTTTAAATGTCATCAACACCACCCTCACATATTCCACATAACACATGTCCAATTCAGAGGAGTCTGAAGAGGAATTCTAAGTTTATAATGTTGTCTACTCCGAAACAAATGAAGGAGGTGTTTTTTTCTTGGATGAGAGGATTGAACTAAATTTGGTCACTCTCTCTAACAATCCATCATGACCTCCTAGAAAGGAAAAAAATAGGGAAAAATCCAAGTGTCAAATTATACCTCACCCTCCTTCTAGAGAGGTTAAACCCCTTTCAATGGAATACCTATTCTCTCAGCAAGGGGAGGAGATTAAATAATTGAGGAGACTCAATACAGAATTAGTAAAAGGTATCCTTACGACTATACAATTTTGGAAAGGAGATACTTGGATTTCACTTCTAGATAGTACACCTCAATAAAGAGGTTTTACCATAACAAATAAAGTAGACCTAGAACATACAATCAATATGGGATATTGACCACCAATATATTTGGATCTCACTATAACAGATTTAGAATTACCTTCATTGGGTATACAACCAAAGTAGGTTGAGGAAAAACCTTATAGTCCTACCCATATTGGTTACCCACAACAGGTACCAGTAGCGCCACCACTGAGAGACCTACTAACCACTAAACCTATTAATGTCCTAGCCACGTCACCCGTTCATGCTCTAGCTACTACACTTTTCTAGGATCCAGCTCATGTAGACATTCTTTGAATGCTTCTGTACACTTTCGATTAACTTATGGATATATTAGAATACATCGAGGAATGATATGAACTAATATAACTGGAAAAGAAGCCTTACCATAAATTTGTAGATCTGAATCTTCTCCTAAAAAAACTTTGGGAATCCCAAATTTCTAATTTTCAAACTCTTAAGAGATATAAATCATCACAGGATGTGTTTCTTCACTTGATGTGATCCCAAGATGAGTACCCCTAAATAACAGGGGGTAGTGAAACTTAGGTGATTCATGAAATTGCAACAAAGATATTCCTTAGTGTGGTACACAATTTTGAAATCACAATAAATCACTGGATTTGAAGACCTCCATTAGAAGTTTCTTTTTAACTTCAGCACAACTATGTAGAAGACAAATATATTTGATCCCATGAAGTACTAAAAATGGGAGAATGAAATGGTCTCAGGTTTCATTGCTCGGCAGAAAGGATTGAAATAATCCTTAAACCTACCAATCCCTCAAGAATATTTGTTTCTCATCTATATAGAGAATATTCAAGATGAATTCTTCAGATTTTTAATCCTTGTGAAATACATAGGAGTGATTTAGGACCTTGCTGCAATATATTAATAGGTGGAATACTCCATCATAGAGAACAATGAAAAGTCCTGAGTAATTCCATATACCTAGGGAAGGAGAACATGAAAATAATAGGAAACTACAATTATACTTAATCAATACCCTGTACCTACACCTACTTCAAATCCTACACCATATCATATGGATCAACCTCTTAAATGTCAGTAGTAATACTCGCCTCATTAGGATGATCAAAGAGATCGGATTTATAAATAGTTTGAGAAGATGAAAATCAAATTCTATTCTTTTTGAAATAACAAAGTCCCCATACAAATCATCTAAAAAAAGAAAAAAAATTAGATGAGTTCCCAAAGCCCAGGAATCCCAAAAAAGGGTGATGGAGATCATTCAATCTCTTTCCCATTTCATCAAACACTAGGTCACCACATCCATCATTATTTTTACTTTGAAATACCTCATGAAAAAGATGGTAGACTCTTAGCAGGTGAAACTAAAAAAATTTACTACTCATGTTATGTATGATGATACCCCTAACCCATAGGAGGAAAATATATGGAAATAAGTTTAAAGTAAGATTACATATAATTTCGGTGATTGGATGGTAATAAAAATGATCAACCAAACTCATTCTATCCTCTGATCACAGTTAACGCAGCCAACTGTGCCTCCGACTGCCTCCACTAAAACACAACTCATTCCATCAGAAACATGATCATATGAAAACCAGTCCTTCAAAAAGAGACATAGCCAGAAGAGTAAAGAGAAAACATAGGAATAAGTTCTTATTCTAAAATTGAAGCTGTTTTAAATTTTAGAAAACGTCATTATGAAATTCCTAAAATAATGGGAACTACAATGAAAAACATAAAAATAATATTTAACCTCTAGACATAATCTTCATCAGATAAGGAGTTAATATTTGGTTTCATTACTGTTATTCACTTAATGGATCTATTCACACATGATGATTCTAATTATGAACCAAAATTACTGGCATATAATCGGGGAATTGGGGGAAGGGGTCATCAGAGTTGAGGATATAGGGGAAGACGTAGTTCTGTTAGGAGTCACTACTTCAACCACACCCCAGCTAGAACCATCTATGTGTAAAAAACTTGTGAAGAGATATATTGTGATCTTAGTATTAAAAAGGGAAACCCCTTATGCATTATAGGATCCAACTTGACCCAATCATCATGGAATATTGATTGGAGAATATGTGATTAACTAATCAGCCCCAACATGTATGTAGTCCCAATAGACCTAATATTCCATTAGTGGAATCAATTTCAACCACTACTCTGAGGGATGGTACATCTACATTAGGAACATCCTCTACCACATCAACTATGAAAGAACTCTCCCATACATGGAATCACATACATATGGTTCATAAATATCATGTATTGTAGAAACTGGCTGAAGTACGGGATATGTTGTCAATCCTATATTCTTTGACTCTATAAAAAGATCTTTGGTAAGCACTCATCAAGGCTTTGTTAATCTCTATAGAGTTTGAAGTCAAGGTTGCTTCGGTTTAAGTATATTTTGCAGAGAATGATCTAGCATAATTCCATGCAGTCATCTCTTTCATCGACCTAGATGAGTATGTTGTCTTATAAGGACACATTAGACCCTTGTATATATCCGGAAGGATACATGACATTGATATATGATGATTATTTGTTGAAAATTTATTAGCTGTCAACCATATTCCAGTTTAGTTACTCCACTAACTGCGTATCAATGAATTTCATTTACCCCCATCCAATATAATTTTGTAGGGTTTTGAAAAGATTGAGAAAGAGCCTCTCGGTGAGATTAAAATCATTAATCTTTTTGTAGATATTGTGTATGACTCAAAATTCATGGTTTTTAGTAGGATACAACTTTTAATGTCCTACTAGGAATACCTTGACTATATCAACATGTAGCTTTTCCTTCTTAATAAAAATATGGCTCAAATATTGTATCAATAGTTAAATTGGTACATTTCATGGTAACAAGGCCCCATTCAAGTCATGTAAGTCAAAGTACATTAACACAGGGTTCTACCAAAAATGAGGAAAAACATCATGGAGGATGACGTTGCTTGAATCAATTCCCCAAATGGTCTGGATATGATCTTAGTTAATCCTTTGAAGCATTTCTATGCCGAGTATCTACTTCCCATTAATCAAATTGAAGGGGTTAGCCCGAAGTTCATCTCTCATTCAACAAATTTTGTAATGTTAATCATGAAAAATGAACCCGATAGAGTATAATAATTTGTCAAATCAAGGGAAGAATGAAGCGATTCCCATTCTCAATCCCTTATCTTCCCATCAGAGATCAAAAATGGAATCTCACCATTGATTATTCTCGAAATTATTTCTTCATTTTCTGGATATCCAAATAATGATTACTCCCCAGACCCAAATATTCTTTCTACATATCTTACTTCCTAGATATAGGTGAAAATGGTAAACATGAGGGAAAAGAAGAAGATGAAGACCTCAGGGTTTCCCCTCGAGCATTTGGGGAAGGCATCTCTGCCACTATGGATGAACTCTGAGAGATAAATCTGGGTAAAAAACCCAAGACCCACTCTAATTAGTGCATCCTGGAATCCCAAATAATAGGAGGTGTATATTTTATTCTTGATGAAAAACTATAATGTTTTTTCTTGGAATTACATATATATTCTATTCCTCAACCCCGATGGGTCCACCCATCACTTGGGTTTTCCAAAATACCATCAAGGGTACAAACAGGAAGCTAGAAGGACACACCATAACCACACCTCCAAAATCGAGGCTGAAGTGGAAAATTTCATCATGTTATACTACATTCTAGAGGTATAGTATCTGAAATATCTATAAAATATTGTACATAAGAATAAGAAGAATGGTAAAATCATAGTTTTCATTGATTTTAGAGATCTCAGTCAGCATTGTCCCAAATATGACTTTCTCACTCCAAATAAAGAACTCCTGATTGATGAAACATATGGTTATCTAGCCATCTCATTCATGGATGGATATTTTGAGTACAACCAAATTTATATGACCCTGAAAGATGAATAATACATAGCCTTAAGATCCCCCAAGGGGTATTATGCTATTGGTTAAAGCCCTTTGTCTTAATGAATACCGGTTCTACAAACTAATGTGCCATGCATCACATATTCAAAATCTTCTTATGGAGGTCTACTAAATGATATTATGATGATATATTAGTAAAGTACCGGAAACTTTATGACCACTATGCCAAATTAAAAACCATATTCAACAAGCTGTTAAAACATATCTTGAAAATAAACCCCTTCAAGTGTGATTTTTGTGTAAACTTGGGAATATTTATCAGCTTTGTTGTATTCCATCATGGCATTGATGTTGATCCTGAGAAAAATGAAGCTATACATAGAATTTCACCTCCTTAAAACCATAAATAGTTGAGAATACTTTAAGGATAATTGGCCTAAAACTAATGTTTCAAATCCAATCTTGCAGGAAAGTGTTTTCCTTTCACAAAATTTATGAATAAGGGTGTCACATATCAGTGGACCAATGATTGTTAAGAGTGATTTGACATACTCAAGAAATACATCTTGAGCCCATCAGTATTAATGCCACTTGTAGTGTAAAATACTTGTAGATACCCAAATCTTGATGTATATGGACAATACATTACTTTTGAGGAATACTTAATACATGACAAAAAAAGACACCCAAAGACCGTATTAGTTTACTGTCTTTCGAAACTGGGAACATAATATTCTAATCATGGTGAAAGATCTTCAACATCTCCCATAAAGATCTTCCCCTTTGGTTTTCTTACCTAAGATTTTTCTTTAAATCCTATGGAATGGAAAACATAGAAAGGGTGATCTCAAATTCTCAGTAAGGGTAAACATGGAGAACTTAAAAACAATCCATAAACATTTGAACGTAAAAACATGAACATAAAACATAAAAATCATGAGCAATGACATAAATCTTGGTAGTAAATAAGTCATAGATCATAAAAGAAAATTAATCATGATAAAATAAAACACGTAATTGTGGAAAACCATTAATAACATGATATGATTTCCATAGTAGCCACGACATTCTTATTAAGACCATAATAGTGGACAAAGTACCTTACTGAATCGAGTTCACTCCTCATTCCAGTCCTGTATCATTGGACCAGATTAACTCTCTGTTCTAGCCATGTATATCTCATGAGATATAAATCTTTACCCAATGCATTGGAGGGATATATAGTTCCCACCCATCTCATAATGAAATCATTCATTCATGTGCCACAAAATAAACATACATCATTCATAATAACCCAACGAATAAAATGGGTTTCATAAATATCATCCCATCATAACATAATACATATAAAAGAAATGGATATAATTTCATCAAAATAAAAATCAAACCATGTAAATAATAGAGACATTATACTTGAAGCATAAACATACTAAATAATTTCATCTTAGATGGAAAATAGTTTTGATAAAAACACTTGAAATGAATTCTTGAGTAAAATATCCTTTCATCTTCAAAATCGATTTCTTTTCAAAAAATTCCATGAAATTTTTAAATAAAATGATTTTGTTGAAAATAATCATGAATTATTGTTTAGGAAGATTCATGAAAATTAGGCTTTATGAAACCGTAAAAATCCGTTCATGTCGTATAAGTTAAAAAAACATTCTCCTCGAACTTTTGTTGGAAAAGTCAAAAAGTTCCTCGTATGGTAAGCATAAGAAAGATTCCTTCCATAACACAATGTAAAAGTCAAAGAGGGTTAAATATGAATTTAAACATACATGGATTAATATTAAACATTTTATTAATTTTTTTAGAAAACATGGACATGGATGATAAACATAACCCCAGTAAATACTTACGTATATGTTATCTCTCATAAAACTGAGATTGCAAAATTATCCCTTACCTTAGGTCCAATTTCATCCTTACGTGTCTAAAACTATTTTATATTGGGTTTAAACATATTATTAACTTGTAAAAGAACCATAATAATATTTATGATATCATATATGATTCACTTATGACTCTATATTACCCGTTTTTTTGTCAATTCCATGTTAAAGCAGCGTTTTGGGTAAAATCGTTTCATTTATCGTACGTGTTTGGACTTGTGGTTCTTGATATTATTATTACCTATATAATGATTTAATTACTTCCATAATTTAAAACATGATTTATATATCATATATATCCAGTATATATATATATATATAATAGATAGATAAATGAAATGAAACACACCGTTCATGGAGATGGCAGGCCTTACGTACGCATGGACGCTGTTTTCCTTTAATTATTGACTTGAATGGAAGTAAGTAGATGACATATATATATATAGTATCCTTTTTATGTCATATATATCAATATTATTCATTGTATATACTTTATAATCATTCTTGAATGGTTAATATAGAGAATGAGTCTCATCGCGTCGTGGAGACGGTAATTTGTACGTACGCACGAGTGATGATATCGTTCCCATAATTATTTAATGGAATTGTATTGGATGATATAACATCTCAGAATCATTATGATGTTATAATAACCGTATATAGTTATTCTTTACACCATTATACCCATCCAATTAAGGTGGTGGTAGAAAAAAAGATTACACCATGGTGTGGAGACGGTATTCCGTACATACGCACGCGTGGTAATTTTGTTTTCCATATGATGGATAGAAGGTGAAACAGGGTTGTTTAATATTTATAATAACATATTAGTATATTAATTATATTGATGTAATTACTTTATAAAGAAACAACTAAATAAGAGTATGTAGAAGAATAAAGAAACATGAAAGAATCGATAGAAGAGATTACCTCTTCTTCGACGAGCATCCTCTTAACCTCCTATTAGGGCACTAAAGTTGGTATTTAAAGAATACTAGGACATCTAGTAGGTTTCTATGGAAGTGTAGAAGTGAAATTGGAAGGGTTTTTTCCGAACATTAGGGCTCAAATTTGTGTGAAGAGGAGAGGGATGTTGTGCCCTTTTATAAGGGAGGAGAGGGGTACCCTAGGAAAAACATAAAATAATATTTTATAATAAATTCATATTCGGTTTATAATGGCTCCAAAGTGACTTATTTCGAGGCTAGGGTTGATATGGGACTAAATAATTTCAACCAATAGGTTTTAGACAAGTTTATGTTACCATAGTATCCTTATCATTTAGATTTAACTCTAAGTTAAATAATTTAACTTTTACTGTGTCTTCTTGTATTCTTAAACTATATGGTTAATAAACATACAATAAACTGCCATTAGAACCCCATGTGTTTCATTAATGTAATATATATTATTATATAAGTCTTTTGGCCGAACCTTATATTTTTAGGACCATTATATCAATTCATAATATAACATTTGTTTTAAAAACTCTTTAATGTCAATTTTGACACTATTTGGTATTTTGTTTTTTGTAAATTCAAAACAGCATTATTACTTCGAAAACAATTCATCTAAACAATCCTAATATGTTTTATTAACCTATAAAATTATTGTAATTCATAAAAAGTCTCAAATGTTTTTTATTTGGGTATTTATAATATCAATTATGTTAATATTTCATTAATAAGATAATTATTCTATCATCATTGTGTCATAAATAAATTAAATTATTTAATGTCTAAAAAATATAAATAAAACACCATTATGTAGGAAATATTATTATATTTCTAATGAATATTTATAGTTTTATTTATCTTATGTATAACCCTATATTAAAAAATTTTTAGTTATTAAACATCGATTTTAACTATTTTAATTCTTCTTTATAAAAAATAATAATACATGTCCTAATATAATCCAAGTGGACCTAAAGGGTAATATTTTATTAGAAAGTTTGTTTTTGGTCAAATTAAACTTATCAAATAGAACTAAAACATGTGTTTGGGTAATAATAATATCATTTTTACCCTTAATTACCCTATTTACTTTTAACCGTGGTAAATAAAAGTAAAAAGTTACTATTCACCAAAAATTATTTTTATCTTATTGAAGCACATTTACTACTTGATATTAATCATGTATCTCGGATTTTTGGAATTCCACTCACAGAAGTGGTGAATTTAAGTTTTATGTGAATTTACAAATTCTCCTTGGAGATGGGTAAAAGATGGTGAAATGTTCAATAAAATTTTTATATATCTAAAATTATTATAAAATGACTCTAATGAATTACATTGAACTTATATAGGTATTATGTATCTATTTTGACCTAAAATATATTCAAATAAAATAAATAATTATTTAAATAAAACTTCGGTTTTAAGCTATAACTCAATGTTTTTCACTATTCATCAAAAATTGAATGTTTTAATAAAAATACAAAAAATTAACCCTAGGCTAATTTTGATTTTCGGAATCCAAAAATGAAGTCCATTTTGAAAGATAAAATTAATAAAATTTCAAAAAGTTGGTATTACTATTCATAACAGCTAGTTTATATAATGCTTTAATAACATATCATTGTTTAGTGAAACTCGGTATTGCGTACAACACAAGCTATCGAGGAAGGTTGCTCTTGCATGTAACGAAAGCCAAGATTAGTTTTTTGTATACTATAAGATAATACAGTGTTGTGTATAGCACATGATAATCTTGGTGTAATGTACAATAGAAGATGTCATAGAAATTAAAAAGAATATATCTCATAAAATCTTGGGGTGTTACTATCCACTCATTATTTATGTGATTACCTTGGAATGATCACTGGGTTCCTTCCTTGCTCAAAATAATGATGAAGGGAATGAAAAAAAACCTTACTCATCTCAGTCAATCCATTCTCAATACTAAGACATCTTATGTAGATATGGAGAATAGATTCCTAACGTTAATCTTTGAGGTTCACACGTTTAGGCACTATCTACAGTACCATGATGTCCACTTAGTTTTATGCAATAACCCACTAAAATTTATCCTTTTTCATCCTATGATGACATGATGTCTATAATGGTGGGTAGTTATTCTATAATAGTTCAATATACAGTTCATGCCTTAAAAATCAGAGAAATATTAGGCCTTGGTAGACTTTTTAGTTGGGAACCCATCTACAAAAGAGACATCGTTAAATACTGAATAATCAGATGAAGATATATACTCTATTCAAGGTGGCCCCTAGATGTGGGAAATGTAATTTGATGGTGCATCCATGATCCCAATGGGGAAGAGAATGGAATGCCCTAAACATAAAAAATTTGGGTTATGTATCATGATCATTTCCACAAAAGGTAGTTCTACCCTACTCTTTTCTACATTTAGAAGGCTTTAAAAATAATTAGGTAGAATACCTCGCCCTCATTATGGTTTTGGAACTAGTAATACAAATAAAATTCAATCACATGGAGGTGTAGGGAAACTCAGAGTTGGTAATCAAGAAAATCAATGAGAATTGCACTATTATAATAGTAGAGAAAATAAAAAAAATTGACTATGTTTGTGGTTTGATGACAGAATTACCCTTAGAAGCAATAATGACTCATTTCCTACAATAATATAATTTATAGGTTGATGTTTTGGAAGACTCAACTATAACACTGGAGTTTTTAAACTGAGATGAAACAGTCATCATCATTTCTCATCACCACATTGTATCACCTTTTTTTCAAGTCTGAAAAAAGTTGATTGATAACTTCATCACCATCCCTAATCTATATGGTCCTACTACAGGATGGATGATTACCATCATAGAATACATCCAAGATGGATTAATTCCACCAAATAAAATTATGAAGGATAAAATCAAGTTTTGAGTGGTCAATTCCACTATTTATAATAGCACAAACCACAAAAAGGTCCTATAAAAGTGAATCTTTGTTGGTGTCCTTCTCAGATGTATTGATGGAGAAGATATTATGGATATCATGATAGAAGTACATATAGGAGCCTATGGTGAATCCACAGAATTAACCAAGAAGTGCCATTCCTTCCAAGTTCATACTAACTTCATCCATCAACCCCAAGAGTTTATATATACTTATAAATACTCTAGGACATTCCCCTTTGGGGAATGGTTATAGTGGGGCCCTATCCCCCACCTAAGACAAATCATTTTAAATAAATCTTAACTAATATTGATTACTTATCCAAATAGGTAGAGGAAATAAAAATTAAAGTAGTTGAGGCCCAAATATTTGTTGGTTTTTTGAAATACAATATCATTACAAGTTTTGGTATCCCTCATACTACACTGAAGGACAGTAGCACAAATATTTTTATTCCACATAGGTTGAAAAGTTGTACCAGAAATATGGTATCAAATCCAACCATTCATCCTGCTATCATGCAGTGGCTAATGGATAGATTGAGGCTTTCAACAAGAACCTATCAAACATACTTCATAAGATGGTGGATGAATATAATAAGTATTGTCCTAAAAATATATTTCATGCCTTATGGTCTTATCAGATTATGATCCACACTGCTATGTAAGAGACCCCATATTAGCTAGTATATGGGATCGATGTAGTCATGCCCATTGAGGTTTAGTTTCTATTTCTCTGTGTTACCATCTATGATCTTCTATCTATAGATGAAAAATCCTAGAAATAGATGGATAAATTGGAGTGACTGGATGAAAAAATATTGCATACCTTGCATCACATGGAGCTCTACCAGAATATGATAACACGATCTTTTAGAAACAGGTTCCATCACCAATCATTCATCCAAGGATAATTGGTACTAGTCCATAGGACTCTAATGATACCAGGAAAGAAGCCTCTATGTCTTGATCCAATATAGGAGGTTCATTAATCCATACACAAGGTACACTATAATATATCTTATTCCTTGATCTTAATGGATGAAGAGCTCATTATGACTCTAACCAATGCAAGGTTCCTAGAGAAATATTACATGTAATAAAACTATAATCTTCTTAGCTACATGACATTGAACTGAATAAAACCATATATGTCTGTGAAGTTCAACATTAAACTAAATAGTGGGTATTTGTTGCATGACCTTAAAAATTCATGACATAACATCTATGCTACATGACATAAAACTACATGAAATCATCATCCTTATTGCATGACAATAAACGGACCAACATAAGGTCCCCGTCCCATGACATAAAACATAAACACACCCTTCATCCGTACTGAAGGACATAAAATAACATTATTAAAGTCCCTATCATTCGATGTCAAGTTACCCCCAAAGTACCTTGAGTTGAGATATCCCTCACAGTCCCTTAAAAATGAGCGTCCATCTCATGTGTAGGTCCTAATAATATCCCCCTAACCCCTCATTTGGTTGATATTACCTATTGGATAAAAATGAGGAAGAAAAGATGGGAATCTCCCATGAATAAGACATACTCACATCATTTCCACTCTATAACAGAATTTGAGACCCTTTTATAGGTATAAGCCCCAACATTTTCACATCATTACTGCAAGATGATAAATTGCATGACCAATGTCCTCATAATACTATGGTAAACTACATGATCTTTCTAATAACTACATGTGGCTTGATTCCCATTTATAATGGCACACATAGTGACACATATATTTCCATCCTCGTCCCCAACTATGATGAAAATAATATATAGACATCTTTTCCATATGTATGAATCAAATATACATAGGGATATTTTCCTTAATATATAGCTTGATTCTCATTATAATGTCATTCTTGGTGACACCTAGACCTCATGATTTAGGCCCAACCTTTAGTCTAGAAAATGTTAATGCCCCGTTACCCACAATGAAACATAGTTGTTATGAGTAACCTTTTCAAGAACTACATTTGGATTAATTATTACTTAATCAAGATTGGTAGTGATGCCCTGATCTCCCATATTGGGTCTAGGAGCAGTCAAAAAAAAAAATCCCTCCTCCCTTTTTATGAATCAACCTTGCACGAGGAACCTTTTCAAGAACTACATTTGGATTGATTATTGCTTCATAAAGATATACAGTGACACCCAGATCTCTAATCTTGGGCCTAGGCATTGTTAAACCACAAAATCTTCTTTACTCCCTGTGTACAAATTCAAACATGCATTGAGAATATTTTTAGAACGACATGTGGCTTGATTCTTTCCCTAGAAAGATACATAGTGACACATGGATCCTATGCCACAACCCATCCACAATATTTCCCCTTATTCATATTAGTTCATCTTCATACCTACCACATGATGTTAAACTTCATGGGATATCAGGAAATATTTATGACTTGATTATCATCTTGATGAGATATATAGTGAATCATAGATCATACCTCCCAGCCTAACCACCACAGAGTGTTCATTTCCCCATCCTTCAGTTTTTCCCTTATGCTGTAAAAGAAACCTTTTTACACACCTTGTTTCTCATATTGATCATAGATCATGTGGGATAAGGAATTTGGTAATGGATTTCCCTACACAATAAAGTAATATCAACTCATATCAAGGTTATCATTTTCCTGGATTTGAGACCTTAAAAGGCACACCAGATATCTTTGTTGAATGATAATAAACTATATTATCTCCTCAAGAACTAGACGTGTCTTGATTCTCATTCCAATGAGATACATAGTGACATTCGAACATTCAATCCTGGACCTATCTTTAGTAAAATTTGGGTAATACCCCAATCTCCCATGTACGATCCATATCTACATGATAGGATTGAATACATGTTCCAAACCTATGAAAGAGACTATATTAAGCCCCCCCCCAATTTCCACCATATATGAATTCAATCAGTGCGGGGTATATTCACTTTAGAACTATGTGTGGATGAATTTTTGTTCCAATAAGATACATAGTGATTTCTAAGCCTCATATCCCAATTCAAGATACTAGGTAAAGAAAAATACTTCTCTCCAACATACAAATAAATATCCACAAAAGATCTCTAATTTGGCCCCCCTCATTAAGAGGACCGCCAAGGAAACATAGATGTTCCACTTCTATATATGAGTAAGATCTATGAAATGTATTCCAAAATCAGGTGAAATAGATGTATAAATGATTAATTTATTCTCAAACATATCCCTTCCTCACATGATACTCCTAATCATTAAATTTTTTAGGTCTTCATAATCTTTCCTCAACTTATCGTGGCAGAATGTATGATACCCAAGAGATCTGTTTTCTGACTATGCTATGATACACCACAGTTAGATTTACATAAATAAAACTAAAAAATGGTTTGGTCTACCAAATTATTCCACTATTTGAATATAAAACATGCGACTCATTTTTCTTTGTATGAGATATCCCAAAAATGGGTTCGTCAATCAGAGATAACTTCACTCTTGGGAGAAGCCTCTTCTGTCCCTATAAGATTTGATGAAAATATGATGGAACCCACAATTTAAGGTCTGTGATCATCCCTTGAATATGTTTCCCATACCCTCTCTACTGATATGAAAGATCCCAAGACCATTGTTTAAAATATCTTCCATCATGTGTTCAAAGTATATTGGAATATCCTTGGATCATTTGGCCTCATATAATCCATCATTTTTATAATATTATGGTTATATTATCATGATATATAAAAATATGCATTGTATTCGATGCACCTAGGTTAGACTTGCATTGGGAACCTCTTTTCCCCATTCTTGGGAAATTTTAATAGAAATATCCATTCCATGTTTAGGTAATTTTCACCTGCAAACCAAACTCTATGCCTGGGGAAATCTGAATCTTAGTAAACCTCCATTCGATTTTAGAAATACATTATTAGAATCCGTACAAACTTATTTTCCTAACTATTATGTAATACAACATAGTTAAATTTTTATATGTTACTCAAAATTTTCAGATCCTTTCATCTAAAGGATGCCGCTATTGACAACGCATAACTTTCCCTAAATGGCCTTGAATAAAATAGCACAGAAAAAGGGGTTTTCAATCTGCAGTAACATCATCATCAAGATATACCTTCTCTAAACCATAAACTATTTTCCCCATACCAATATTCAGATCCAGGAGTCCCCAAATCACATCTTACAAAATTTTCCTCCCACATCAGAATATGGTAGTACATTTTTGGAAGAATTCACAGGAATGGGAGAATCATCAACCCATTAGTCAAAGATTAAGATCTTAAACTATATCTTCTTGATGTTCTTTCAACATGACATTAAAATGTATATCATGATTTTCATTCTGCATGAATTTAAATTGTAGATCTTTACATCCTCATTGTATGATGTTATACTATGCAGTAAATGACCTGATGGCATGACATTAAACTGCATAACAATTTCAGATTTTACAGAAATGGGTCTCCCCCTATGATCGAACATTTAACAAATATATCCTCTTTCACTTGATCCAATTTCATGTAGGATTAGTTTACCATTCATGTCTAGTATCAATATAGATATTCCCATCATTTTCTAACAACTCCCTTTGGGAAAACCACCCATCATGGTCTTGAGATATCTGAATCTTAAACTTCAACAATCTGTAATAGAATTTTTGAATTCAAAATAAATTATTTTCTTAACTATTATATAATATGACCTAGTTGGATTGCATAAATTTTTCAAACATTCAGAGAATTTCGGCCAAATAATGACACTATTTACTATATAGTATGAACCTTAGTTGGACTTCATAAAATGGACCAAAAAATGGGTTTTTCAATTAGCGGTAACTTCATCCTCAAGAGAGACCTCCTCTATTCCCTACCGTTATGTTTTATATTCGGGAACTAAAAAATATTGGCTCATGATTCCCCACTGGATATTTGAATAATTTCAGAACATTATTGGACCGTATTCCCTATGTGAGTCATTATTTAAAAACTTATGGTCAAATCTATTCAAACTAAAAAACTAGCCTCATTAGACTTGATTTCATTACTTTAAACTTCCCATAAAAAGATACATAGTGCTCGCTATATTGCAACCCCATAAAGGTAAATATGGAAAAAAAATCGAGTCTTTGGTTTCTATATTGGAACTCTATATTGTTTTTGAGAAATATCAAGCGATAAAATTATAAAAGGAACCAAACTAGTTAGGAAAAAACAAAAAAAAAGAGTTCTAAGAAAAATCTAAGAGTTTCTCTCAAAGAATCATTCATAATAACCTTATAAAAAAAATTTGGGTGGTGAAATAAAATATAGGGTTGTTCATACGATCCTAGTAACCATCAAACTATGATTTCTTTCCCTCATGTACTACAGAAAAAATTAAAGAATTTCCCCATCCCATAACCGTGGTTGTCACTAGTTGATGAAAATATAATTTTATATTATGAAAATTAGTTTCAATACTATGCTATGATCTTAGAAGGAATACATGTATGAATACATAGATGATTTGAAACAAAATTATTTTAATTTATGATAAAAAAACCATAGGATCATCTAAAAAATGTAGTACCTCTATCACAATTCATAAGAGGTTTTCAACATAACTCTTCATTTGTGGAATAAAATACCTAGCCCCATAAACCACCTATTGAACCCCAATCAACTAAATGGATTTAGTCTCCTTTTCCTGATGAATCAGTTCCGTTGTATCCATAATGGAAGTTGTCCCTTCATTTTTGGATTCTTCTAATGATTGGTGGCGTCGTACAAGCTAACCCTAAGTGGTATTTAATTTCTATTGAAGTTGAGACACTTGAATGAATTTATACTTATTCAATTGTTTACATTTATCCATCTTATTTATATGGTTGGACTTTACCTAGGATAATGCAAACATGATATCATTAGCTTTGATGAGAAACTTCTCCTTTATGAGGTCCTATTGAAGCTCGTATTCTCACTCCCATTTAAGAATGATCTCATTCAAAATAAGATGAGTCATATGGTAATAAAATATGATATATCCTAGTATAAAAACATAATTAATGTCATTGTATTTTTAATGTAAGGTCTTCAAGAAGAATCTCTGATATTATTCTCTAGATATCTCACAAACCCCCAAAACTTTTTTTGCAAATAGATTTCTTCAATTATAAATCTGACTCAAAGCCACTAGAAGAGGGATAAAAATACTCGGGTATTAGTTAACTTATTGAGAATCACTGCCCAATTCCATTCGGATTAATAATGGCTTATTGTTCGGGTCCCGATTTCCTTGGCATAGAGGCTTTTCCCTAAAACCTAGCCACATAAGTTGATGATTCTAAAACAGCAGGAGATAATCATATTTGGACCCCAAATAAATGTAGACAAAATTAATTAGGTATTATTAGCTTCCAGTGATTCTACCCAAGTAACATGTCTACAACTGAGGTATATTCATCCCTAACATCCCTGAATTCGGCAGTTTTAACTTGAACCTCTTGATTAGGGGCGCTTTCCTATGTCTACCTAGGACTTGCCAAATGTGGCTCAGAAAAACTCTCTATTTCAAGGTCCACCTGAGCCACCCCCTCAAAAGTGAGACTAATATGGAATTCAATGTCTTGTTCATGAACCCTCACTATGAAATTATCTATGGTTATAATTCACATTCCTATCAGTCATTATTAGAGAATCAGTCACAAAGAAATTGTTTTCAAAAAATAATGACTCACATGTAATTAATTCCCTACCAAGTGCCTCAAATTACGCTAAAGTACTAGAAAGATTAATATGTTCCATTTTCTCATCAAATTTCATGAAAAGATTTTTCATTGAATATATTGATGTCCTAGACCCTGTGGTAGTCTCACACATTAAGAAAATAAGAATAGTTGGCTTGGGACCCAATATAAAACCCTCCTTTGATAACTTGTGTCCCCAAACAGATTCCATAGTGATAGTCATAAATTCAACATCAGTCATCATAAGGTTCTTTGGTACATGGGAAAAAACATAAATATTATAATAAAAGGCCATTAATCATAATAAACACTTTATGATGCACATTTTATATTACCAAAATCCTCCTCCCTTTCCAAAATATTAATAAGAGTGACCTAAGAAGATGACATATCCTCAACCCTTGACAACACTTCTATCAAGGGAGCTGACTCATCAGTAGGGGTCCATGAAGGGTTTAAATAATCCTCCTTAGTCATTGAAGGTTTGTTTATAAACCACTCTAGGTAGGAGAGTGAATAAGTTACTGCATTCATAAATAGTGTTAGACACTTGTTCTAGATAAATCATAGATTAAGGGTGACATTATGGGTTACCACAACTAATGAGGTGTTGATCCAATGATTTTATCCTCTAATGCACTTTTTTTCGGTGGACTAGGGTTAGCATCAACCACATGAAAGACAAGTATAAGAGGGGAAATATAGTATCCCCTTCCTTTTGATCCTCCATTATTTGATACCCTGGGGATAATTATCCTGATTCGGGAGATGATTCATCAACCCCAAGTGGGGTACTAGTTGTTACATATTTTGGTGAAAGAACCTCAATTGTTTTATCCATGGCTCACTGAAAACAAAAATGATCTTCACCTCAGAAACAATTCTCTATTCTAGTAAAAATAAATGAAGAACAAAATAAGATATAAAAAAGGAGGAATTAAATACTTGATATTAAAATAACCAAGCCATTCCTTAGAAGAATAATGGTTAATTCCATTTGAAATGACCTACCTCATCATATCCTACACCCACCTTGTAACTAAGATCTAGTTGTTAGTCACCTAAAAAAGCATCTCCACCCTCTAGATATAAATACTCACCTTAGTGGGATTGTCCTTGAATTAGATATCAGGTGGATCTTAACCATTACTTATCCATAGAATTATCATCCCAGAATGAAGGATTTCCCATATGATTTCATCATAAAAGAATACTATTTTCCAGAGTTTCACTACCTCTGGCCATACTAATTTTGAAGCCATACCGGTCTGCCTTGAAGATGATTCAACAACCCTGGATTTTATAGGCTTCCTAACCTTCTCTATCATAGATGGGGGATGAGAAAAAAGAACCCATGTTTCTTCTTAGTGGTGGTGAGTAGACCATCTATGTGTAATCTCAGTTGGTGTGGCCCTTTTCATTTTGGCTGGTGGACTGAATCTAGAACAATTCCATTGGGATGAACTTGGGATGTCATCATCTGCATCCTCTGAAGGGGCTATAGTATCATACATAGGATAATAATCATCTTTTCTAGTAGGAGAATCTTTTTACCCCATTTTCCATACTTGGAGGATTCTCCAATCCCAATTCGAGGAAAGTATTTTTCAAAAACTCTATTGGGGTATGATACAATCAATTCCATAGCATACCGGGAAGTCTATCCACTAGTTGCATTTTCTAGATTCAAGTGGATAATCGCTTGAGTCTAGTCAATGGATATAAGCATCTATGGATTTTAAGATACCATAAGATTCATTTCTCACCAGACATGCACTTGTAGAGATAGAGTTATTTGTTGCAGGCACTTGAATTGGATAACAAACCTGTATGGAGCATTGACCTCACATATAACCTCTTTATCACAATGATTTTATAGAAAAACATTTTTAGATTCCATAATATATGACTTTATTTCAGTGGTAGCCTTCAGTAATTGGAAAAAAGCCAAGTAGGTGGGCCCCGATATAGGAAAAAGTTGAACTCCTTGAGTAGGCTCATCCTCAATAAGAATTTCAATAGGCTTTATAGATATAGGAATAATACCAAAAATGTCTTGAATATATAGTCAAAATGGGATTCTCAAAACCTAGGCTCTTCTTAACAAAGTGTATGATATAAAGTGAACTGCTAACCATCCCCACAGTATCTCGAAAAGTCTCTCAATTCAAAACAGGGATTCCCCACATGAATAGAAAGAAATATTTAATAAATCTTCACCAGGATGGGGATTTATAATCCCACATTCTTCTTCTCATCCATCTTTTGCATCACGAATAATGTTCATAACATTATTCCACCATTGGAATCACTTATTGACAACAGATTGGTTCACAACCACATGGCTAAAATGTAAAGACCTGGCCCCAGTTGCCCCAAGCCGGTGCCTTATTTGATTACGTTGTCATACATATAAGGAATAAAAATCCTTAAGGACCAAGTATTTTAGTATTATTGGAAATAAGATACATACATAAGTTCAACTTTACATAAGGAAAGGAAAAACAATAGTAAATTATTCTATTCAAAACATCCAGGCCTCCTAGATTATGCTTGAAAGTCAATCATAATTTACTTCTTCACACACTGAGAAAATTAAACATAAGGAAGGGGTGAGCTCAAATTCTTAGTAAGAGTAATAAATATAGCAGAAGATAACATAAACATAAGACATGGTGAAGAATTGAAAACACATGCCTTTAATAATGAACATGAACACGTTATGGAAGAAATATGAGTTGAGTAAATAATGCCATAATAAAACATAATCATGGGTATTGTACTAGTCGAATAACCACATGAACATAAAATAATAGCATCATAATGAGGAAATTTCATATGCTGGACATCATAACCATACCGTCCAGGCCTCGTGCTAGGACCATAAATAATCATTTTGTCAAGGCCTCGTGCCAAGACCATAGATTGTCTCATGAGACCTACCAATGCATCGAGGGGCTATAGCCGGCCCCAAACGTCACATAATAAGTCCAATGCATTCCTCATATGAGCGTGGATAAACATAAACAGCATATACATTCATATTGATACTATCATATTAAATGTAACTAACTTTCCCCAATCATTAGACATAAACCACTAACCATTCCGAGTAATATGGTGAATGGTTTTAGGATAGTTAATCCACAATAGATTTAGTCATAAACCATTAAAAAAATATGGTAGATGACTTCATAAATTATTAAGACCTATAATACATAAGAAAAAATGAGAGTGTTGAATCAAATGAAAATACTCTTATAAGATCATTAAGAAATCATGATATAAATACTCTTTTATTTTAAAAAGAAGAGTTCTTTTGGAAAAATATTTGTATAAAACCAGAAGTGAAGTAAGATATTATTTTCATAATAAAATGATTTATTTTATAAATATAATGGTTTCTTAAAATATATTAGATATTTTACTTGAGAATAGGTAAGAAGTTGAGATATTCCCTTGAAAATAGGTAAGAAGTTGAGATATTCCCTTGAATCGGGCTTGTATTTTGAAATCAATTTTGAAAGTTCCTTTTAAAACATGTAACTAGCCATAAAATAAGGAAGGTTTTAGGTTGGTAATCATATATATAATACTCAAAACTAATTTATGAGGAGTACAGAAAAATAAATAAGAATTTCATTGAGTTAATTAGACAATGAAAGTAACCCAAACGAAAATGGGAATTCAGGTGAAAAAACCCCTACCTTAACTCCAAACATGTTCCTCTCTCAAACTTAAGCTCCTAGAATATGAAATTATAATTATAAATAACTTATTTTATAATCTATTAGAAATATATTTATTTTATCATAATTCTAGTAAGTTCATTTATGTCTTTATTGATAAGTTATTGTATTGAATTTCGTCGTTCCGGAGTGTTCATTTTCTTTATTTACATATTTGGTTCACTTATTTTTAATTATGTGGAATAGATGTAAATCTCTGGAATTGAAATTATATATTATTTATGAATATAAATAGGTTTTATGGGTCATTTATATAACTTGGTTACATAGAAAGATGATGAATTATTATATATAACCTTAATGATAATGGTTTCGGTTAATTTGTTGGTTTTGATTACAATGAACTAATTTTTCATTATAACTTAACACCATTTGTGAAAAGGGATTACATAATATTACTTAGGTTATATTACATACATAATAATCTATTTCATCCAATACAAGAATGGTTTCATGACCATAATTAAGAATGATAATAAAAATCGAAAGCCCATCGTCCTTGAATGTGGAAAATCGACTCTTCTCGGATGGTGTTCTTGCTACCAGTATAAAAGAGGGTAAAAGGGGGATATGATGATAAATTATTCCACTATCATGAAACAATTCCAGTACATATAAGTTAATAGAGTCATCACAAAATTTTTATAAGGATATGTAATAGAAAAATAAAACAAATGGACTTGAAAGGAAAGACAAAGAATTGAAAAGGGGAAATTACCTCTTGAAGAAAACATCCTTGAGAGCCTCCTTAAGAAAGATTTTTTGGTATTTTCATGAGAACAAGGCTTGATGGACGTGGGAGAGGAGGTTGGGAGGCTATTTGGATAGAATTTGGAGAAGGCACAAGGCCTGAGAGGAGTGAATTCAAGAGGGAGTGAGAGGGGGTTTTTATAGTGGAGGTGAGAGGGGATTTCTCAATCTTATATTCATTAATTTATCATATCTCCTCAAGAAAAGGAATAGTGAGTAATCGTTGACCACGAGTAGTGATTTTATCATTTGAGTTCGAACCAAGTGGGCTTACATCACTTGAGATGTCATGAATAGTGTATTTAACTGATAATTTGCATATACGGTATTTTACCGTATTTCACTATTCATAAAAAATTCAAGTATTTCATAAAAATACTAAAACATTACTCCAACCATTTTTTGATGTGTGGAATCAAAAAATGAAGTCCATTTTTAAAAAATAATTTTCTAAATATTGTTAATTTAATATTTAATTAAAATCATAATTTATTCTAAAAATAACAGTTTTAAAACATTTTTTTAATTTATTTTAATGCATAGGTATATCATACTTACACTTAAATGTTATTTATATACTATCATAGGTAAGGTTACTATTCATTAGGGTCTATCAATATTCATAAGGGTATGTTACTATTCACAAGTGTAGGTTACTATTCACCATAAATTATGTTTTTCTTATTGGACTACAAATAACTTATTGATCGCAACTGTGTATGTCAGATTTTTTAAATTCAAATCACAGAAGTGAAAAAAATATGTCTTAAGGGTCACATAGAAATTTTTAGTTAATTATGTTGTGATTTCATGTGATTATGAAATATTTTTTAGAAATGAATTTCCAAAAAAATATTGGGTCGTTACATTCTCCCCTCCTTACAAAAATTTCTCCCTCAAAATTTCATTTTACAGTCTAGGCCAAAAATAGGTGGGGGTACTTTTCCTTCATTGCTTCCTCCAGTTCCCATGTTTCCACTTCGTACTTATGGTTTTTCCATAGTACCTTGACCAGATGAGTAGTCTTATTGCGTAGAACATTGACTCTATGATCTAAGATTTTCACTGGCTGCTCCTCATAGGAGAGATCATCCTCCAACTGTACCACCTCGAAAGAGAGTAAATGTGAAGGTTCTGGTATGTACTTACTTAAGAGGGATACATGAAAGACATCATGTACCTTCAACAAGGTAGATGGAAGTTCCAGTCAATAGGCCACAACTCCGACTCAATCAAGGATCTCAAAGGGGCTGATATACCTAGGACTTAGGTTCCCTTTCTTCCCAAACCACATGACCTTATTACATGGAGATATGCGTAGAAATATCAGGTCTCCAACTTTGAACTCAAGGTCTCGTCGATGGTTATCCACATAACTCTTTTGTCAACTTTCGGATTCCTTGATATGCTGCGGAATGGTTTTCACCTTCTCCACCATTTCTTCAACCAATTCAGGTCCTATAAACATTCATTCACTGACTTCATCCCAACATGCCGATGTTCTACACCTTTTCCCATAAAGGGATTCATATGGTGCCATATAGATGCTTGAGTGTAAACTATTGTTGTAGGAGAATTCAACCAGTGGAATATGTTGGACCCATCATCCTTTAAATTCCATAGAACATGGTCTCAACATTTCTTCCAGTGTCTGAATAGTCTGCTCAGATTGGACATCAGTTTGTGGATGATAGGTCGTACTAAAATTCAGTTCAATACTTAAAGCATGTTGGAGACTTTTACAGAACATCAAGGTGAATCTAGGATCATGGTCGGATACAATAGAGATTGGTACTCCATGTAGCCTTACCACTTCTTTGATGTAAATCCGTACAAGTTGATCCAATGGGAAGTCCTCTCGAATCGCGATAAAGTGATATGTCTTTGTAAGACGATCCACAATGACCCATATAGAATTGTTTCCTCTAGATGACCTTGGGATCATAGTGAAAAATTCCACGGTAATGTTCTCCCACTTCCATGATTGTATGGATAGTGTTTGCATCATACCCTTATCCTTTTGTCTCTCAGCCTTCACTTGTTGACATACCAGACACTTTGATGTGTATTCAACGATATCCCTTTTCATATTGTCCCACCAAAAGTTTTCTCAGAGATCTCGATATATTATTGTGATACCAGGATGTATAGAGAAATTAGAGCTATGAGAATCATCGAAGAGTTCTCTCTTTTTCTCAAGAATAGCAGGAACACAAAGCCTCTTCCCGAATTTCTAAATTCTATCTTCATATGTGAAGTCAGACAACTTCCCATCATTTATAGCTTTAATTTTCTTTTGAAACTCCTCATCATCAGCCTGATAACGTTTTATCCTCTCCAGTAAAGAGGGTTGGGAAACCATTTGAAAAATTAGTGACGTGATACCTTCCTTGATAATTTCCATATCCAGCTTTTGTAGATCCATGAACATATGATCCCTTTCAACTCTCATCTTGTTCATAATTCCATGGTCCTTTCTACTCAAAGCGTCTGCCACCATTTTTTCCTTCCCTGAGTGGTAGTTTATTGTGCAATCATAAACTTTGAGTAGCTCAACCCACCTCCTTTGTCTCATGTTGAGTTCTTTCTGTGAGAATATATACTTTAAAATATTATGATCTATATATATCTCACATTTTTCTCCATAGAGGTAATGTCTCAAAATCTTCATAGAAAATATTACTACTGCTAACTCAAGATCATGAGTTTGATAGTTTTGTTCATAAATGTTTAGCTTCCTAGATGCATAGGCAGTCACTCGATTATTCTACATAAGGACACAACCGAGTCCTTTCTTTGATGCATCACTATAGATCACAAAGCCATCATTCCTTGATGGTAGGGTTAGGATCAGAGCATTCACTATCCTCCTCTTCAATTATTCAAAACATTCTTCACATTTTCTTCCATATAAACTTAAATCCTTTTCTTGTGAACTTGGTCATCGGGTTGGCTAAACGGGCGACGTTCTGAACGAAAATGCCTATAATAACTTGCTAAACCAATAAAACTACATACCTCAGTTACATTCGTTGGAGTATTCCATTCTTGAATAGCCTTTTTCTTCACAGTATCTATAGATATTCCATCCTTAGAGACAATGTGGACCAAAAAGTAAACTGATTGGAGCCAAAAATCACACTTGCTAAACTTCCCATATAATTCATTTCTTCTCAGAGTCTTCAGAATAGGGCATAAGTAATTTTCTTGTTCTTCATAGCTTTTATAGTACACTAGGATATAATCAATAAACACCACTACAAAGTCATTGAGATATTCCTTGAAAACACTATTAATTAGATCCATAAAAACCAATGGTGAATTAGTTAGTCAAAAAGGCATTACTGTAAACTTGCAATGATCGTACCTGGTTTGGAATGCTATTTTTAGAATGTATTCCTTCCTCACAAGTAACTGACTATATCTAGATCAAAGAGAAATCTTCAAAAAATATTGGGCTCCATGAAGTTGATCGAATAAATCATCAATTCGTGGAAAATGATACTTATTCTTTATTGTAACAACATTGATTTCCTTGTAATCAATACACAACCTCATAGACCCATCTTTCTTCTTAACAAAAAGAACAGGGTCTCCCCACGGGGAAACACTAGGGTGAATAAACCCTTTATCACTTAATTCCTTTAGTTTTTTATTTATCTCCACTAACTCCATAGTGGCCATTCTATAAGGGGTCTTTGATATGGGACTTGAACTAGGAATTAAGTCAATGTAAAACTCAACTTCCCGCTCTGGAGGATGTATAGGTAAATCCTCTAGAAAGAAATCAATATATTTTTTCACAATAGGTACATATTTTATTCGAACATTCTTTTCTTCACCCATAGTTATTTCATTCTCTTCCTCCCCGATAATTGAATTTAGTTGAGCTACTGGGGGTGGATCTAGATAAGAATCAGGTGGTGATGTTTCTTCTCTAAAGATAAGGTAATCCTTATCATCATTGAAAATTTTAACCTCCTTATTCCTACAATAAATTTTTGAATCATGATCTGAAATCTAATACATACCAAGGATTATATCAAATTAAATCATGGGTATGACAATGATATCAGTAGATAAAGAACTTTTATATGACCTAATGGGAACAGATTCACAACACATTGTTGCAATGATACTTCCCTTAGGATTTTTGACTGACAACTCCCTTGTTAAATCAAATTGTAAATATCTAATTTTCTTTTCAAACAGGGAAGATATGAAATAATGTGATGATCCCGAATCAAATAAATAATTGGATAAGTTTGATGAAATGATCAAAGTACCGACCACCATGTCACTCTGAACTTCAACCTCTACAGTTGTGATTGCATAAGCTTGGCCATACTCCCTTGGCCTTTTATGTGGAATGTTTCCTTGACATTTTGGAGAATCATTAGCATAGTTCCCTATCTCCTGAAAATTATAGCATTGAACATTATTAGCATCATTATTTCCCTCACAATCACCAAAAATATGGCCTTTCTATCCACACTTGAAGCATACTCTTTTTCCATTTAATCAGGCACCAAGGTGTTTCTTTCCACAATTATCACAGGGTAGAAATTCAACTCTTCCCATCTTACCTATTTTCTAGTTTCATTTCCCAGAGTTTTCGGTATCCCTCTTCTTCTATTTCATTCCCTTAAAATCATAAAACGTAGAGAATTATTTTTCTATCTTGATAGCACATGAAACTATATCCTCATATGATGAAAAACATTGGGATACCAGTGCCCGCTGGAGGAATGGCATTAGGCCATCAAATAATCAATCAATTTTTCTCCTTTTAGTTAGTATGTAGTCTAAAACATGTCTTTCTAAACTTGTAAAGTTGAATTCATACTAGGGAACATTTTCATCCTCCTTCTACATCAGATTCAAGAATTGTCTCTCCATATCTGCTCGTTTTTCATGAGGGAAATATTTTTCTAAAAATATTTCCTTAAAATCCCTCCATTCCATATCTTCTATTTATTCCTCCTCATTTGTGTTTTGGATTAATTCCCACCACTGATCCACATATCTAGAAGGTTAACAAACTTCCATGTTAACCTTCTCTTTGTCATTACATCCCAAAGAAAGAAATATCTTCTCAAGGGAACTTATCCACTGCTCAGCTACAAATGGGTTTGTAGTCACATTGAATGATGGAGGCTATTGTCGCATAAAGTGATCGAGAATAGCTCCTCCATGTGGTGGATCAGGATGCTCCATACGGGTAAGGTTATTATTCAAAACCTAAGTAAGTTTTCCCAGTATAGTTATGAGTTGCTCAGCTCCAGTCATTGCACTAGAGCCAACATCATTATTTTACATTAGAGGAAACTCCCTACAGGGGACACATTCATTCATGTTGTTTCAATTCCTTCCACTAGGAGCCATTTTTAGATAATGGAATACACTATATTTGGTTATGAATCATAATGAATAATCTTAACTTAACAAAATACATAGCAGAAATTGAAATCCTAGGCATGACTAATCCCATAACCACAAACATGGTTTCTTTGAGGAAAATTTTACATTTAAATCCTTCATATTGTCTTGTAACGAAAATGTGAATTATTCTAAGAATATCCATCGGGAGTGTCCTAACCAAGAGTGCATCAAGGTCCATGGTTAGGAACTAGTTCTCGTTCGAGTCTAGCTCAAATTAGTGTTTTCGAGTTTTACCCTTAGATGCATCAATGCCATAGCTGCTTCTACATGCTCATATCCAGACAGGGATGTATTGCTTGAAATATCCACATAATCTAGTAGTTAACAAAATACTAGTACGTTCATGTATTTTTATTCTGAAAACCATCTTATGGACTCTTCCCTAATCCATGTTTTCTAAATCCACTTTCCATGTTTTCATCTAAACTTCCTCTGATACAAACTGTAAATACCTGATCCCAATTGCCTAGAGATGGTGCCTTATTTGATTATGTTGGAATACATACAAGGAATAAGAATTTCGAAGGACCAAGTAGTTTAGTATTATTGGAAACAAGATACATACTTAAGTTCAAATTTACATATAGAAAGGAAAAACAAAACTAAATTATTCTATTCAAAACATCCAAGCCTCCTAGATTATGCTGGAAAGTCACTCATAATTTACTTATTCATACCCTAAGAAAATGAAACATAAGGAAGGGGTGAGATCAAACACTATTTAAGAGTAAGAAATACATCAGAATATAGAATAAACATAAGACATGGTGAATAATTGAAAACACATTCCTTTTATAACGAAATTGAACGCATTATGGTAAAAATATGTGCTGAGTAAATAATTCCACAATAAAACATAATCATGTGTATTGAACTAGTCAAATAACCACATGAACTTAAAATAATAGCATCATAATGGGGTAAATGAATATTCCAGACATCATAACCATACTGTCCAGGCCTCATTCTAGGACCATAAATAATAATTTTGTCAAGGTCTCGTGGCAAGACCATAGTTTGTCTCATGAGACCTACCGATGCATTGAGGGTCTATAGTGGGCCCCAACCATCACATAATAAGTCCAATGCATTCCCTATATGAGTAGGGATAAACATAAACAACATATACATTCATATTGATACTAACATATGAAATGTAACTAACTTTCCCCAACCATTAGACATAAAACACTAACCATTCCGAGTAATATGGTGAATGGTATTAGGATAGTTCATCCACAATAGAGTAAGTCATAAACCATTTAAAAAATATGGTATATGACTTCATAAATGATTAAGCACAATAATATATAAGAAACAACGAGAGTTCTGAATCAAACAAAAATACTCTTATAAGATCATTAAGTAATCATGATATTAATACTCCTTTATTTTTAAAAGAAGTGTTCTTTTGGAAAAATATTTGTATAAAACCATAAGTGAAGTAAGATATTATTTTCATAATAAAATGACCGATTTTATAAATATATTGGTTTCCAAAAACATATTATATATTTCACTTGAAAATAGGTAATAAGTTGGGATATTCCCTTGAAAATATGTAATAAGTTGAGATATTCCCTTAAATTGGGCTTGTATTTTGAAATCAATTTTGAAAGTTCCTTTTAAAAAATTTAACTATACATAAATTATGGAAGGTTTATATTTGGTAATAATATATATAATACTCACACAGAATTTATGAGGAGTAAATAACAATAAATAATAATGTCATTGAGGTAATTAGTCAATGAAAGTAACCCAAATTAAAATAAAAATTCGGATGGAAAAACCCTTACCTTAACTCTGAACGTGTTCCTCTCCCGAACTTAAGCTACTTGAATATGAAATTATAATTATTAATAACGTTTTTAATAAAATATTATACATGTATTTAGTTTATCATAATTCTGGTTAGTTCATTTATGTCTTTATTGATAAGTTATAGTATTGAATTTCGTTGTACCATAGTGTTCATTTTCTTTATTTTCATATTTGGTTCACTTGTTTTTAAGTATGTGGAATAGATGTAAATCTCAAGAATTGAAATTATATAATATTTATGAACATAAATAGGTTTTATTGGTCATTTATATAACTTGGTTAAATGGAAAGAGGATTAATTATTATATAGAACCTAAATGATAACTGTTTCGGTTAATTTGTGGGTTTTGATTACAATGAATTCATTTTTCATTATAACTTATTACCATTTGTAAAAAAAGATTACAGAATCTTACATTGGTTATATTACATACATAATAATATGGTTCAACCATAACAATAATGGTTTCATGACCATAATTGAGAATGATAATAGAAATTGAAATCCCATCGTCCTTGAATGTGGAAATTTGACACTTCTCGTATGGTGTTCTTGCTACTAGTATAAAATAGGGTAAAAGGTGGAGATGATGATAACTTATTCCACTATAATGAAAACATTCAAGTAAATATAAGGTACTAGAGTCATCAAAAAATTTGGATAAGTATAGGTAATAGAAAAAGAAAACAAATGAACTTGAAAGGAAAGACAAAGAATTGAAAAAAGGAAATTACCTCTTGAACCAAATTTCATTCAGATCCTCTTTAAGGGAGAGGTTTTGGTCTTTCTATGAGAACAGGGCTTGATGGACATGGTAGAGGATGTTTAAGGGCTATTTGTACAAAATTTTGAGAAGTCACAAGGCTTGAGAGGAGTGATTGGAAGAGGGAGGGAGAGGTGGTTTTTATAATGGAGGGGAGAGGGGATTTATCAATATTATATTCATTGATTTATTATATCTTCTCAAGATAAAGAATAGTGAGTATTCCATGACCAATAATAGTAATTTTATCATTTGAGTTTGAACCAAGTGGTATTACATCACTTGTGATGTCATTAATAGTGTATTTAACTGATAATTTGCATATACTGTATTTTATCGTATTTCGCTATTCATAAAAAATTCAAGTATTTTATAAAAATACCAAAAATTATGTTTTTCTTATTGCACTCCAAATAACTTATTGATCACAGTTGTGTATGTCAAATTTTTGAAATTCACATCACAAAAGTGACAAACTTATGTTTTATGGGTCACATAGCACTTAGTAGTTAAGTATGTTGTGATTTCATGTGATTATGACATATTTATAAGAAAGGAATTTCCAAAAACAATATTGGGTCGTTACATAAAAATTCCACAAGAAATGTCTTAGAAAGAATGATTGATTTGAGTCAATTACTGCATTTTTCATACTCTCCCTTATCCAAATCTATTCAGAATGTATTAGGAGTGCTTTGCTTTTATATCTTGGGACACCCATTTTGGTATTTTCAAGTGGGAAACTTCCCCTATGACTTTAGGAAGGGACTAATCTTTACAACATGATAGATATCCCCATTAAAGTGAGGGTATTCCTTTTTAATTTTATGATATATCTTCTTTAGATCACATGAAATAGATGGTTTCTATTTAGCATCATCCCGCATCTCCTTCAGGGGGATGAACTCATCATACTATCTCTAAGTATCTAAGCCCCAAAAATTTTATGGATGCACCAAAAACTAATACAAAATTCTCCAGTCATAACATGGAAGGGGATTGTCTATAGGTTCACTAGCTTAGAATCTTAAGAATGAATTCATAATTCCTATAAATATAAGTTTTCCCTGCCCAGACGGCCTTATAAATTTTGACATCTTATATATCCTTCTTCAACAATGCATAAGTTTGGATCCCCCAGTAAAATCACATCCACACTGGATTAACACCCCCTTTAGTGAGGAAATCCCAATCTTTCTTCCAACCCTTTGATAGATCGGTTTGGGAATCCTAAAAAACGGATGGATAACAATGCGATTTAAATTCACGTGTGTATGGCTTGAGATCTAGAGAACACCGACTATGGTGCATGACACATGCTTTGGATGATGTACCGTAATTAATATATGTACTCATGCTGGAAACATTGGTAGTAGTGAAATTTTTTTAGTATTGAGACTATGATAGAGGGGTATAATTATTCATATCCAGTTTCAAGACCCCCTTTAAGTCACCACAATCATAAAATGATATATAATTACCCTCAGAAATTTTGTGATGATATTTCTTCAGATGTCCCTCTTGGTAGAGTAAAGTAGTATCATGAGAATCATAATAATCATGGCCTATAAACATCACAATCTATTCCAGAAAATTTATATCTTGTCCATCAGAAACTATGCTCTTTTTAGAGAAGATTGAACCTATAAAGGATCATTAAGTTTTCAGGTTTAGATAAGTCTCCATTTAAAAAATTATAGAAATTGAGAAAATTTGGAAAAGGCAGGAACTCGTGTATGTGCCTTGAAAAAGTGACTCATGTGGGGACATTGGTCATGATCCATGTGTAATTCATTCTCCTAGATATATGAATCACACATATAGATACATACTATGTCTATGTAAATGATTCATTTAGTGAAAACGCTTCAGCCAAGGGTTAGTATGGTAGACTAGTGCAGAAAGACCTGAAAGTATAATGTCATGAGGGTCATCAATCTAAATGAGGACCCTATTTATAGATGAAAAATCCTCCCTAACGAGCCAATGTGATCACCCTACTTATGTGGGATACCTAAGTGGACATCCGACATAGAATACCCGTGTGATCCATCCACCATTTTCATCCAGACCTCAGGATTAGACTATCTTCTTCCAATCAGATCCAATCACGAGGGGGGGTGGATTTTGTTGATACTTAATTTAATCACATTTATGAAAAATAGACAAATTAAAATACCTTAGGAAACATATAATAAGGGAAATTAATAATGAAAAAGGACCTCAAATCCACCCAAAGTACATTCAATTAGGTACCTTAAAGCACCATAATCACATAGGGTACCTGCGTAATCATCCTATATGATTATCCTGAGTGAGATACTATTCTAGAAAAATTATAATGAAACATAGGAAAGCCACAAAAATGAGATTTACCTTTTCCCATGGTCCTATATTTTCTTATGAATAAAACCCTAGGTTTTTTTATTTGTATGGATAGAAATTCCTAAAGGTCAACAGATGCTCTTCTTGCCTTAGTCATTCAAGAAATCCCTTTGAAACCTTAAAAAATGCTTTCTAAAACATAATGGGGAGGGAATTAAATGAGGATAGTGAAATTAAATTCCTATTAGTGTTTGGAATAAACAATACCTACACGAGGCATTTAATCACATTATGGTTAATGAATACTAGCACAAGGACCATTTATTTAACAAGGGACGTACGTGAGCCACCTTAGGGAACACCTATGGAGACCCTTGAAGACTTTAGAAAGGTATCTCCCAAGGGTAGTTTCCTAGGTGGTCCAGTTAACAGGGTTCAAATAGTTCACCTAGACCTACCTATGTGAAGCACCCCCTATAGGAGCCACCCTTTGATCGCCATAACCTTTAGCTTGCGTGATCCACTCATTATACCATCATCAACTCCATCCATGGTAGGGCATCTCCTCCTTTGGATCCCATTTTTGAAAGGGAACAAATTGAAACCTCCACAAAAACACCGAACATACAAAACCATGGGAAGTGGAAGATCAACATGTCCCCCATTTGGGTGTGTATTCCTATAGTCAAAGGATTCCTGTACTTTTTTGATTGATCATTAAGGGTCCTCAGGGTTCATGAGAGTGTGTATACCTATAGACATGAAGACCCCCATCCTTGGGAATGTGTCAGGGAGTTCATAGTCTTACAAACTAGTGATATGACTATGTCCCACCCTTCTGATCTCTAAGACACAGATCCTCAAGTTCATAGCAGGTAGGATTACTATTATGATTTATTTTCCACCCAATGTGGAATGATATCCTCCTCCATCAATACAGAAGTAATTTTGTAGAATCCATACTAGAGTAAGAACCTATCCTTTCCTACAGGAGGTTTCCCTCTTGCTCCTCACTACCTCATAGCCACTGGGTCTAGGAGGTGATGGAAACTAGAGCCATATCCCCACTCTCATGCTTCCTTCCTTCCTCATTTTCCATACCCTAGACATGTTCTAAGGTAATGTGAAGA
This sequence comes from Viscum album, assembly GCA_963277665.1. Classification (NCBI taxonomy): domain Eukaryota; kingdom Viridiplantae; phylum Streptophyta; class Magnoliopsida; order Santalales; family Viscaceae; genus Viscum; species Viscum album. The sequence continues at coordinate 551,881,552 of OY728144.1, forward strand.
GATTTAAGTGTCATTACCTTGGCCTCTTTAATTATATTCCTAACCTCTTCCTTCATTAATATAGGGGTAAGATGAGGTTGGTTTACTCAATGCAATATCCCTCTCCCTTCAAGATTTGATTCCATGTTCATCTACAGACAAAGGTAGATTGTTTGGTATCTTGGATCATCCTCTTCCTCTTGTTTGTCACACTGATCATGACTGACATGGTATTAGAGGTTAAAATTGACCATGAAATCAACACGAACCATGCCATCTATTAAACTATGATAACTTTTATTCCTAATACAATTCATATATGTATTATTCCCATTTAGGTCCTACGATCAATGGGCATCCTCATTATGACTAAGCCCCCTAATTCCCTTAATCCAATCATCCTCTTCAAGGGTAAGCCCTAAAATAGGCTTCCAAATCCCCATGAGTTGAGACATCCCTAATTTTCCTTTCATAAGATATCATTTTTATCAATAATCCTAAAGTAAATCATCTCAAAAGGCATTATTACCCTATGAGACAAACATTTAAGATCCTATATAGACATAGCTCCCCACAACTGAACTATGTTGTATTTTATCCCCATCCAAATGGGATATGTGGGAAGCCTCTATTGGGTCCAAACCCAAACCCCAAATCTACCCTATTCTTTCTAGTCTAGATTCCCAGCAGAGTTTAATTCAATTTATAAATTCATATCCATTATAGTTTCCTTGGCATGCTTCGACATAAGTCTCACACCAAACATTGACTAGGCACCTACCTCTTGGACCCTCTCACCAAATGATGTTAAACTGTATGGTTAGGTCCTTATCACATGACCCTAAAAAATGATGTTCCACATTAAGAAGAACCAAACTACATGTTCTTGATTACTTTCATTAGGATACGTAGGAATCCCATTTATGGGATGGATCCCAACATCGAATCAAATCCCATATCCCAGGATGAAAATACACTCTAGATCACCCCACTGAGTGGATAGAAAACCAACAACATTGTAATAACAACTATAGAATATCTAAGAAGTACCTGAGAGGATACCATCAATGGAGAACCTCATATACATATAGATATCTCTATTGATGAAGAGACTCGTATATATACAGATGATTCTATGATGTAAACATGCTAATAATTTTTTTAACTCTAAAATGACATAAATCATAATAGGGAATAAATAATGGATTCATGAAAATATATTAAATCCACAAGAGATTCTCGTAGTAGAAAATAACCCCACCCCCTAAAAGAGAGCAATGAGCCCTACCTCCCATCCTCTTGACCAATGTGAGTTCTTTACTATCAGAGGTCAAAATCCCTACTGAGCACATTCCTTTGGAAAACAAGTCCTTTTGGATATATATAACCATTGGGTGTTTTGGGTTTCATAAACAAAATTAATGGAAACCATGAAAAAACTATGAAACCAAAGTGAATGATTGCAAAAAACTCAAACCCATACAATCAATCATTGACTGAATGATTTTCATATGGAAATAGTCACATATGGAGAACATGGGGGCACTCAATTGTTTAAAAAAACAAGTGTAACCTCTCCCAAACTTATAAAAGGAAATCCCCACCCCTTACTTATTTACTCTATAAAACCACTTTGGTTCATCCAAAACCTACCCAAATAACTTCAAAAATTCCATCCCCTAATCCTAGAACCCTTAGTTTGGGAAAAAAGACAACCTAGGAAGGCTTTAGTGAAAACCTAAGGATGATACCCAAAGAATAGGTAATTTTATTCAATGAGCACCTTTATTTTACTTCTTTCTCCACCTTATTAAATTTTAAATAAACCATGATGATATGATAACATTAGTATCTTCAATATAATAGGATGTTTTTATAATAAGGGTATGAACAAAAACCATCTCCACTTACATCAAAACCACTTCATCATGGTTTATTAAACATAACAGTACATAGAAGAGGTTATACATATTCATGGTTCTATTTTAATTTAATAGCATTCTTAAAACCACTATAAAGAAGGTTAAATAACATTTAATCAAAATGATGCATCCGGTAAGGGATTTCTTAACTCAATTTATGTTCATTGGGTTAATATTCTACTTTAATGGTTATGTCATTTTAAGACTATGTTTATAATGATTTTTATTACCTTATATTTTATATTATATTTTTATTTAGATTTATATTTGAAATAAATAATCAATCCTTTTATTAATTTTCACATCAATGTTATGATCATTGTAAAGGTATATTTCAAAATATCATTCTAATCAAGATTGTTTACACTAGAATTTTAATTGAAAGAAATTATTTGACCATTTTATAATAAAACCACTTGATTTTATTATCATATGGTTATTCATGATATTTTTAATTAATAGTTATATTTTTTAACTATTTGGTACTTAAATTAAATGTGATTCTTTTATGAAAATCCAATTTAATTTCTCTCTTTGGATGAAAATTTGTTTTCTTCCAAAACCATATTTTCTAAAAATGATATAAAAAATTTTATGAACCTTATCAAAATTATTTATTAAATAAAATTTACCCATTTTTACTTTTTTAAAAATTTCTTCAAATGAATCTTTTGTCAGTTTTAAAAAAATGGTAGTTTTGATTTTACAGAAAATATTAAAGGAATCTCTATTTTGAAGTGTAAGACATGCAAAAAAATTTCTATCACCATGAAATCAAAATGTTTTAAAACATAAGTTATAAGTTTTCATCCTTATTTTTCAATGAAAGTATTTTTTAATGTTTTATGTTTAAAAAAATAATTTTCAAAATGATAAGGGTATTTTCTTAAGAATTTTTTATGATATTTTTATGTTATTTCAATTCATCAACAACATAAACACTTTATTATACTTATGGTCTACTGGGGAAATGTTGTATTTATATCAAAATTGTTATTTATTTAGATGGTTTATGATTAGTTTGACTATGGATGTGCTATTTTGATATCATTCACCATATTATTCTGGATGTTTTATAGTCATGTTTATTGATTAGGTAAAGTATTCACAATTTGTATGATAGTTTTTTGATATGAATATTTATGTTGTTTATGTTTCTACACTTCATATGAATAATAAAATACACTGAGTATGTGGAGTGTGGGTCCCAGAATTTATATATCCCCTTGATTCCTCGACATGTATCATGAGACAAATCATATAGCCAAATCAGATGGGTTTATACCCATATATCTTATCTATCTTGTGGATTGACCCTGACAGTAACTATCTCGAGGATAGATCTTGATAGTAACTATCTTGAGTATTGATCTTGATAGTTCAAATTTCCATCATCATGAATTCCTTCATTATAAATTTAGTAATTGATACTAAATTTGGTTGTTCGATTAATTATGATATCCATGGGTACTTTTTCAAGATTATGTGATTATCTACATGGAATTACATGATAGTCATTTATTCATACCATATAATGAGAAAGTTATTGATTACATGGCATGAGATTTTGTTACAAAACTTTCCATATTGATTTTTCTTATTGATTCATGATATATTTCACCTTACATAACCCTTAATGAACATTAGATCTCACCCTTATTTTTTCTCTTTCCATAGGATATAAATATGAATTATTAGAATGAGTTTAAAGGATGATATGTTTTTAATTTTTTAATTTTTTATTTTCTTTTCCAAATATAAAATGGTATCGTGCATGTATATAGTTTTACAAAAGTACAAAGATTTTTAGTCCTTAGGGATGTGATTCCATGCATCTATGCCTATGTATTAATGTAAGAACCCAGCTCTAGGCTACTGGGGTTGGGGTTGTTATAGTCCATATCAAATAAAATTTAGTAGAAACAATAGGAAATAGATTTAGGGAAAATAGAGATTAGGGATCATAGACCTATGATAGACTTTGAGGATAAGTATATAAGAACATCAGAATGTTTTGGTAAGGTAGATATGATGTGGTCTTTACTTGAAATACATTATTTTTTGGATACTACAAGTTGTATTGGTTATGGAATAGATGTACCTAGGGGTAATAACCCCTAAAAGGGTGAATTGTTCTTGACCCAATGACCATGTATTCCAAGAAAAAATTCCATACTACACACGTCGTTTAACAGTCCAGAGGGATATTCTTAGGATAATCCACATTTATTTATAAACAATTATGAAGGGTTTAAGAAAATAGATATCCCCAAAGAAACCATGTTTATGATCATGAGATTAGCTATGTTTAAACTTTTCAATTTATGTTAAGTATTTCACAAGATTTGGTATTATAATTTTTTTTTCATAAATATATGATATAATCTAGTGTATTACAAGATTTATAAATAGTTCTTATTCAAAGGAAATGGAACCACATAAATTTACTCAATCTAATGGGTAAAAATTATTGCTTTTTGATGGTTTTACGACAACCCTTCGAAGGAAACTATTCAAACAAAAATTATCATCATATAATAAAATAGTATAATGTTATAACAAGACTGAGAAATAATTGTATAATCATTATAGCTTTAAAGTGAAGTAAGAGAAGAATATGATGATAATAAAAAGGACAAATAAAGGGAATAAGGTAAAGAAGGGTTTTCCCACATGTGATAATTGTGGGAAGAAACACCCTCATAATTTCCTAAAGGAAATTAGAGTTTTCTAAAAGTTTGTCGAGAAAGGACATCATGATTTGATTGAAGGAGAAAGAAAAAAATCGGTAAAGTACAATTATTCCACTTTTAGGAGATGGTGTGAAAATCAACAACTCAAGTGTCAAAGGAATATAACCCAAGAGACTCCAATGTATCATGGCCAATATTATGATATTACCAAAAAAATAAATAATGATTAATGTGATTGTGTTTGGATCATATAATTATGAGATTTTATTATTTTATCAATGATATCCTTGTTATATGAATTATGAAATATATAACAATTGTACTACAATATGTTTTCATTATTTATTTGAAAGAGTGTATTCAGCGGTACTGATGAACACGAAAAATAATGTAGTGGAAAGGCGAACTTTGTGTAAAACCCATTATTGAGGAAAAAACCCTCAGTATGTTCCTGGTCTAGGGATAATGATATTTGGATAAAGAGATGATTGATATGGAAAAAGTAAATTTGACAGTACTGAGTAACTTGGGATAGATTAATGATTTTTTGACAAAGTGGTTTATACTATAATTGATAGAGTTTATAGCATCTTTTATTTTATGGAATATATCCAAAAATCGGTTTTTTTACTTTAAGAATAAGGAATCATCCATGTTTTCAATAAGGTTTTAGAGTAATTTAGGTCATTACCATGTTTCAGAGAATAAATGATAAAGATATTCACATATTTGGTATGTGATGATTAAGAGAAACTTCATGTTGTTTTAGGGATTGATGATAAGTTAATTTTGGAAATTTAATGACCTTATTTATAAATTTATGGATATAAATATTTCGGAAGGCCTATAAAGTTAACCATTTATGAAATTGTTAAATTTGAACTTTAGATGAGGTTTTAAAGATTGAATTTTTTTACATTACTATATGGAAATATTTTCATATCGGATACCTTTTGCTAATAATTTTTTCATAATAATAACTAGAGGTTGAATAAATCAGTTATAATTATATTATAGATGATATGATTCAATGAAAGTGAATTTTAGTTCTAAATGCATAAAAAATTTATTCTTTGATATTCAATTATTTATGTAAGGGATGAATTGGAAATTGAACAAAGCACAACTAATGGATGAAATTATACTTATGATACAGAAACATATGAAGTAATTATATTGCAATATATTATTATATGGTAAAAGAATTCCCCAAATATAGGAAAATGATATTGAATTTTTTAAACCTAATATATTCATTTATATTAAGCTGATGGTCTATTAGATCATTACAGATTTTTAGATCTGAGGCCCTTATCTTTCCATTGATTATTCATTTTCTTGTGATCAATGACCTCTATAAATCTCAATTATTATTTAAAATCCTCTCCTATGTAAAAATATTCACCTTCCAACAATGTTATCCTATGTAGATACCTAGTTATGTGTTATTTCATACCATCTTTTTACTCAATTTCCTCTCTTATTAAGGAGATATTTTATAAACTCATTTTAGGATGTTGGTTTTCAACAAAATATTTTTCAAATATCATAGTATGGATTACCGAGATCAAGTTTAAATTAATATGAAATGATTTAATTAATGTGAGGAGAATGTAACACCCATAAATTCTAAAATAATAACGTTTTATGTGTCATATAACATTGAGTTTATATTGCATTACATGAAACATTAAGCTTAGCATATGTTACAAGAAACTATAAGTTTAAACGAAATGTTAAACATAATTAAAATATAATTTTAATAGTTATAACCTAGATTTTAAATTATAGGGAATGTATAGTAATAACTAAATTAGAAAAATTGTGGTTATCTATTTATTTGTAATAAAATAATAGTCATTTACACTACTATAAAATATGCCTTTAACAGTGCTTGATATGGCCTTTATTAGCACTTGTAAAGCGTTGACCACCCGAGTGAGGTTAAAATCCCTAGTATTTTATCAATGATTTTAAAAGAAATCATAAAGATACAATTTATAAATTCTTTAATTTAGTGCCACTAAATGCACTATTTATCAGTGCTTATAAAAGTGCCAATAAAGGGACTTTTATCAGTTCTTATAGAAGCACTGATAAAGTTTACCTTTATCCAAACTTATAAAAGCATTTATAAAGGACCGTTTATAAGAGCAAATAGAATCACTGATAAAGTAGACCTTTATAAGTGCTTTTAAAATCATTGATAAATGTGGCCTTTATCCGCACTTTTAAAAGTACTGATAAAGGGCCATGGTATTGTTTCTATAACATCACCACACAACACCAAAAACACACAAGATATCATAAAAAAGTCCCAACACAATTTTTAAATGAAATTAAACATAAAACAAAAACACAAGAAACAAAAACTATATTATAGATATTTCAAACATTGGTTTATACAATTACATAAATACACATTATTACATACATTCAAAATAAATCAATGTTCTTTTGTCTTTTAATCCTGACCCGACTCATGTTATTGTCAAACAAACCACCCATGATCAAACAAAATAACACACCTATATAAGAAATATTTTTATGTTTTTAATAATATAAAAAACTAAACCAACAGAAAGTGTTAATTTTACTAAAATTGATGTTAATTTTAAATAAAAAGTCCCACTTTGTGTCATACCGGCAACACTGTGCATGAGATTGAGGTGTAACTAATTCCCAAACATCTCAAAGGACTTGTGGATAATTTTCCTAAAGTATCAAATTAATATAAATGTGGTTTCATGGTTTTGAGTACGTCAATTATCTTTTTTTTACTAAAATTACCTTTTAAATTGGAAACACTCACTTTTGACTCATTTTGATCACATCATGTATCACATTGACATGAAAAAGATTCCAAAACGTCACAAATGGATTATCAATCAATTTCCTAAATTAGTAAGGCATTTTGAGTTTATTTGATCAGTTTTTTGTGAGTGACACTTTTTGAACTAAAAATTCTATTTTAAACTGATAATGAACACTTTTAGTTATACCAGGAACATCGTGTATTGAATTGAGGTGAGGTTGATTCCTACTCATAAAAAATGACTTATGGATCATTGTCTTAATGTAACGAACCAATTTTTTTCAATGGAAATTCCCTTCTTATAAATATGTCATAAAATCACATGAAAACACAACATAATGAACTATTAAGTGCTAAGTGACCTTTAAACATAAGTTTCTCAATTTTGTGTTTTGAATTTCTAAAATATGACATACACGGTTGTGTTAAAGATGATTTTTGGAGTCTAATGAAACAAATATAATTTCCAGTGAATAGTAACATACCCTTGTGAATAGTAACCTAACCTTATGAATAGTAATATGACCCTTATGAATAGTAAATCATCCAACATAAGAGTAACCTTACCCATGAACAATTAAATAAAATTTAGACATCATAGAAATTGACAGTTTGAACTTAGTAAACGTTTTGGTATTTTGTAAGTCATAAATAATTAGTTATAATTAATTAATTAATTTAAAAGAAAATTTATTTTCTTAAAATGTGTTCATTAATTATAAAATCAATTTCTTATAGTTTTTAGATAATTTTATAAGGCCCTACGTAATTTTTGAAAACACTATAAAATCAGTTTTAATTTTAAAAACTATTTTTAAGTAAATTATGATTTTAATTAAACATTGAATTAATCATATTTATAAAATTATTTTTGAAAAATGGTCTTCATTTTTTGATTCTACACGTCGAAAAATGTTAGGGGAAATTTTTTGGGATTTTTCTGAAATACTTCAATTTTTGATGAATAGTGAAATACCATAATTTACAAAAATAAGCTGATTATAAAGTCATACGTGATGTTCTGCTGATGTAAGCCCACTTGGTTCGGGATCACATGATAAAATTACTATTCTTGGTCATTCAAGACTCACTATTCCTTGTCTTAGGGGAAATTAATAAACTAATGAATTTTACATTTAGAAAACCCCTCTCTCCTCTACTATAAAAACCAGCCTTCACACCCTCATTTCCTCACACCTCTCAAGATCCCAACCTTCTCAAATCTCTATCCAAACATCCTCCCTAGCCCTTATTCAACGTCCAAAAGCTTCTGGTCTCATCAAAAGATCAATCATAGCATCCTTATGGAGAATCTCAAGAGGAGGATTTAAGAGGTAATTTCTATCCATCTTCTCCTTTAATTTCCTTTCATGTTCAAGTTCATTTCTTGATCTCTCCCCACCTATCATCATACAAATAGTATTTTAACTCCATTATTATAAATTTACTAGAATTTTATGATGCTAATAAGATATTATATCATTTAAACCCCTTTCCCTCTTCCTTTTATTTTATTAAAGAGAACATTATTCGTGAGGTGTTAATTTATCACCTTCAAGAACGACATGTTTTCTTCTTCCATTTCTACCATCAAATATGGTCATGAAACCATTTTTATGGTTGAAACAGAATTTGTTATATGTATTATTCCCTATTTAATGTTCTGGAACTAACTTATGTCCATATTACTAAGTGATAAATTAAAACAAGTCCGTTGTGATAAAAAAACCACCCAAATTAACCCAAACAATCATCATTTAATTCTTATCTAATGATTCATCCACATGGATATAATATGATTAATTATAAGATCATTAAATATCCTGTAATATCATTAATAACATGTAATATCAGTTCTGGATGTTTACCCATGTTCTACCCAAACTTCAATTTAAGAATACAAGTGAATAACTCAAGAAAACCATAAAAACAAACATTCTCAAACTATGTTTTAAAACTCTATAACTCATCCAAAGGAACAGAAAATCACTTGATGAAACCATAATGAACCATATTAATTTACACAAGGTTCTGGATCTCTAATTAATGAATTTAATTTCATTATAGAGGACATTAAAAGGAAGGAAGCATTCAGATACAAGGTAAGGGGAAATTCTAAAACCCAACTTTCATCCTCCAGGTTCTCCCTCTTTCACTCTATTTTTGATATGGTCACTAATTAAAGATCATTTCTTCATCATTTTATTTCCTTTATGAGATATACATGTTTGTCCCTGGTTTTTATGTCAAACAAAATGTTTTCCAAAAAGAACTCTTATTTTAAGAACACACCTTTTACTTCTCAGTCAAAGTGGACGGTTCTTGTAACATGTATGTTATTCCCTATTTATTTTGGGAACCCAAAGTTTATGAATGTTTTCTTATGAAATGTAAACCATTAATTTCCATGGGTTAGTTATGTTCACTTTTGATATATGTTACATGTGTCAAGCATGATAATGATAATGTTATGATGTGACAGGTGCGCCCAAAATTATATAGCGCAATATGAATGTTTAAAATTAACAGGTGGGCCTGGAATTATATCGCTCTCCAATGCATTGGGTAAAGTGATTAATGTCATTAGTTAATGTGAAATGATGTGTGAAAAAGATTATATCTTGGTTCACAAGTATGTGTGGTAGTTAACCATAAAGACCTGATGTTTCATTTGTATGCATTGCCACATTTCAAGTCTTTGATTTATGCTCCTCCCATGTTCATGATCTTTTGACTATGTAATGATTATGATCACCCCATTCTATATTATTCTTATATATCCTCTTACTGGTATTTTAGATCACCCCTTTTTATGTATATTCTCAGGTGGCTACATGTACTAAGGAGAGGACAAGTGCCAATAAGAAGCTAGAGAAGAAGAAATTAAATAAATGTTTATGCTTGATGTTGTAATTATTATGTACGGTCCTAGTTTTCCCAAGACACTAAACATTTGGATCCTCTATGTTTAATAATAATGTTTTTTACATCTTTAAAATGATTTAATTGTAATGTAAGAAAAGGCTGGGATGCTATAGTTGGTATCAGAGGAAAGGTTTAGTTAATTTGGGAATTTGGATTAGTAAACCCTAGAGAAAACCTCAAGCATGAGACTAAGTACATATATGGACACAAGAATGTTTATATAGGGATCCCATATGTTATGTTTTTGGTATAAATTATTTAAATGAATAAGTTATTCATGACTTTTTTACTTATGTTTTTTTCTAACCCTGTTCTATTTTAGAAAACAGTGGGAACCAGGAGAAATCAGGCCAACAACTTGTGCAAGGGCCAATGCAATGATTGCCCGAATGACATCCCCAATGATTTGGGATGTGGAGGTTAAAACTTCATGGTGATGATTACCCAATTATCTCAGATTATGAACAATAACCATATTAATGGGGAATGTACTCCTTCACCAAAGACGGAGAAACTGGCTATCGATTTTTTTATGCGGCAATGACCACCGATTTTTATTAGATCTTTTGATCCACTAGTTGCGGAACAGTAGGTCAACTCCATGGAGGAGATCTTTTCTGTGCTTCACTGTTCTGATATGGAGAAGGATACCCTAACCTTTTATCTTCAATATGGATAATCCGATCAATGGTGAGATTTGATTAAGAACACCAAGCCAAGGGAGGAAATTGAATAGATGGAATGGTAAGACATTAAGGTAATGTTCCTTAATAAGTATTTCAAACGAACTCATCATACGAAGATGGAGAGAGAATTCATATATCTGAAGAAAAAAAGAAGGAGAATATGTCACAACCAGTGAAGTGAATTTCTTAAGGCTTGTAAGGTATGCTTCAGGTTTTGTTATCAACAATGATAGAAAAATTGATAGATTCTTTAGTGGATTAAAACCAAACATTCGAAAGGCTCTTGAAATTCAAGACCTTGGGAGTTATGAAGATGTTTTTCGGTGTTCACTCAAAGTGGAGATGGAGTTTGGAGAATGGTCCCACAGTTATGGTGATAAGAAACAAAAGATGGAGTTTCATGTCGGTGGATCTAATGATAAAGGTGTGAAGAAAATTCAAAGACCCAAATGCTAAAAGTTTGGAATGTTGCACCATGGGAAAAAAATACAAGGGATGGGGAAATGCTTCAAGTGTGGGAAAGAAGGAAATCATGCTCAAGAGTTTCAAAAAGACACGAAAAGGAAGGAGAATGTTGCCGATGAAAAGAGATAACCACTCATGGTTCAATGCTACAACTGTAGGGAGCTAGGGCACTATTCAAGTCAGTGCACTAAACCTCGAGTTCTCAAGGGTAATCAACATCATCAACCACCCAAACCAAAGGAACAAGGGAAGTCTTATGCCATCACTACTACATAGGTGGAGCATGATAATGATGTTGTAAAAGGTACACCTCCTATTCGCTCACGAATGGAAAAAATTCTTATTTGATTCTGGTTCTATGCATTCCTTTATATCTTGCAAGTTTGCTAGAACTATAGAATCAAAGCCCTGAAACCTTGAAGTAGAGATATCTATAAAAATTCCGAGTGGTGCAATCATTGCAACCCAAGTGTTTGAATCTTCTCCTGTTGGCGTATGTGGGAAGATTATTCAAAAAAATCTCATAATACTTCCTTTGGTGGAATTCGACTCTATAATGGGAATGGATTGGCTCTCGTTACATAGAGCACATATCAACTATTGGGAAAAGGAAATATCTTTTCATATTACAAACCATCCTATGATCCTCTACAAATGCAAGCAAGATCATGAATCTCCTTTGAAAAATCTTTCAATGGAGTTGGTGTTGTTTCCCTATGAAGACGGATACCTCGCCCAAATGGTTGAGTCGAAGGAAAGTTCCAACCTTGGGGAAATTCTCATCGTGAGTGAATACGGTGATGTATTTCCAGAATAGTTACCCGGAATTCCCCCAGACCGTGAGGTAGAGTTCTCAATTGAACTCACACCCGGAGCTACTCCTATCTCGAAGTGTCCCTATAGGATGGCTCCTATCGAACTGGAGGAGTTAAAAAAGCAGTTGCAAGAGCATCTGGACAAAGGGTTCATACACCCTAGTGCATCACCTTGGGGGGCACCAGTTCTCTTTGTGAGGAAGAAGGAAGAAAAAATGCAGCTGTGTATCGATTATTTGGAACTCAACAAGATCACCATAAAGAACAAGTATCCTCTCCCAAGGATTGATGACTTGTTCGACCAGTTAAGAGGATATCAATACTTCTCAAAGGTGGATCTTCATTCTGGATATCATCAGGTAAAGGTGAAGAAAGAAGATATTCAGAAGATCGGATTCCGTACAAGGTATGGGCACTATGATTTTTTGGTGATGCCCTTCGAACTTACTAATGCCCCTGAAATATTTATGGATTTGATTAATAGAGTCTTTAGACATTACCTATAAAAATTTGTGTTAGTGTTTATTTATGATATTCTCATATACTCCAAGAGTAAGGAGGAACATTAAGTACATCTAGGACTTGTGTTGGAGACATTAAGAAAGGATAAGTTTCATGCCAAGTTCAGAAAGTGTGACTTTTGGATGAATCAAGTCACGTTCTTGGGACATGTGATCACAATTGAGGGAATTTATATGGATCCTTAAAAAACAAAAGTAATTGAGGAATGGCCCAGGCCCTCTAGTGTCACAAAAATCCAAAGTTTTCTTGGATTAGCTGGGTACTACCAACGTTTTGTGATAAACTTATAACGATTGTCAAGCCCGCTAACTAAGTTAAGAAGGAAAGGGGAAAATTATATCTAGATGGAAGAATGTGAGGGAAGATTCAAAGAGCTAAAGAGAAGGATGATCACTGCACCTGTACTCACACTACCAAAAAGTGGATAATGTTTTGTGATATACAGTGATTCTTCAAAGAAAGGCTTGGGTTGCGTACTCATGCAAAATGATAATGTGATATCCAACACCTCACGATAGTTGATGATCCATGAGCAGAACTACACGATGCATGATCTAGAGTAGGAAGCTGTGATTTTTTTCCTTGAAAATATGGTGACACTGCCTTTATGGTGAGTAGTGTGACATATACATCGACCAAAAGAGCATAAATTATATATTAACACAAAATGATATCAACATGTGTCAAAGGAGATGGTTATATCTAATCAAGGATTACGATTTCTCTATTCACTATCATCATAGAAAGGCGAACAAGGAAACTGATGCTCTTAGCAGAAAAGAACCTGCTACTCTATCCATGATGCAGATTGAGAAAGACCCTATCTTCTTAGATATTCAAAGAATATATTAGGAAATCATAAGTGCAGGGGATACATCCTACCTTTTCCCAAATAATTGTGCAACCATCCATCTAGGAGAAGATTAAGGAAGTACAAAGGGATGATGTGGAGATAAAAAAGAGGGTGAATGCAGTAAAGGAAGGGAAGCTGTAGGAGTTCCATATCGATGATTGTGGTGTGATTTGGTTTGGAATGTGGCTTTGTGTGCCTTCATCACCCAGGATAAAGAAAGAGCTATTGGAAAATCCACATATCTCAACATTCTCTATTCATCCTGGGAGTACCAAGATGTACCGAGATCTCTGAGAAAAATTATGATGGGATAACATAAAGAAGGAGATTGCGGAATATATATCAAGGTGCTTGGTATGTCAACAAGTTAAATCTGAGCAACAAATGTCCAAAGGTATGATGCAGCCATTGCCTATACCCATGTGTAAATGGGAAAATGTTACTACGGACTTTGTTCCGGGTCTCCCGAAGAAGTCGAAGGGAAAAAAATGCGATATGGGTTGTGGTTGACCGCCTCACCAAGACTTCCCATTTTATCACTATTAGAGAAAATCTCTCACTTGAAAAAAATGCAAAGATATATGTGAAGGAAGTGGTGAGACTGCACGGTGTTCCACACTCAATTGTCTTTGACCGTGATCTAAGGATCACATCTAAATTCTGGAGGAGTCTTTAATATGCTTGGAGTATTAAATTAAATTTCATCATGGCCTATAACCCCCAAAATAATGACCAATCTGAAACGAATATTCAAATGATTGAAGATATGATAAGAGCCTACTCTCTTGAATTCAAAGGTTTTTGGGATCATTATCTCCCATTGGTTGAGTTCTCGTAAAACAATATCTTCCACTCGAGTATTCAGATGGCTCCATATGAAGCTCTGTATGGAAAGAAATGTAGAACTCCAACCTGTTGGGATGATGTTGGAGAAAGAATGCTACTTGATCCCAATCTTTTTCAAGAGATAACAAACAAGGTTAAAGTCATCCAAAAACACATCAAAGATGCTCAAATTCGGAAAAAGAGCTAAGCTGACAACCGTCGAAGGGACATGGAGTTCGACGTTGGAGATAAAGTATTCCTTCGAATATCTCCATGGAAGATAGTCATTAGATTCGGGAAGAAAGGGATGCTAAGCCCAAGGTATATTGGCCCCTTTGAGATCCTCGAACGCATAGGAACCGTGGCTTATTGTCTTGCACTTCCACCGAATATGGATCAAGTTCACGATGTGTTTCATGTATCACTACTGAGGAAGTACATACCATACCCCTCACATGTACTAAAATCAAAGGTGGTGTAGCTGGAAGATGACCTCTCCTATGAGGAGTAGCCAGTAAAAATTCTGGATCAGAGAGATAAGGTTCTATGCAATATGACAACCCATATTGTAAAAGTGTTGTGGGGGAACCATAAGTTTGAGGAAGCAACTTGGGAACCGGAAGAGGTAATGAAGGATAAACACCCTCACCTGTTTGTTTAAAGTGAAATTTCTGGGGTGAGATTTCTTAAGGGGGGAAGAATGTAACGACCTGAATTTTTTCAATGGAAATTACCTTCTTATAAACATGTAATAAAATCACATGAAAACATAACTAAAAGAACTACTAAGTCCTAAGTGACCTTTAAACATATGTTTGTCACTTCTTTGTTTTGAATTTTGAAAATCTGACATACAAGGTTGTGTTCAAGATGATTTTTGGAGTCTAATGAAACAAAAATAATTTCCGGTGAATAGTAACATACCCTTGTGAAAAGTAACCTACCCTTATGAATAGTAATATTACCCTTATTAATAGTAAATCATCCAACAAAAGAGTAAACTTACTCATGAATAATTAAATAAAATTTAGACATCTTAGAAAGTGATAATTTGACCTTAGTAAACATTTTGGTATTTTGTAAGTCATAAATAATTAATTATAATTAATTAATTAATTTAAAAGAAAATTTATTTTCTTAAAATTTGTTTATTAATTATAAAATCAATGTCTTATAGTTTATAGATAATTTTATAATACCCAATGTAATTTTTAAAAACACTAGAAAATCAGTTTTAATTTTAAAAAATATTTTTTAAGTAAATTATGATTTTAATTTAATATTAAATTAATCATATTTAGAAAATTATTTTTCAAAAATGGAATTGATTTTTGGATTATACACATCGAAAAATGTTGGGGTAAATTATTGGGATTTTTCTGAAATACTTGAATTTTTGATGAATAGTGAAATACCGTAATTTACAAAAACAAGCTAAATAAGCTAATTATTGGGTAATGTGTTATGTTATACTGATGTAATCCCACTAGTTTCGGGATCAAATGATAATATTACTATTATTTTTCATTCATGACTCACTATTCCATGTCTTAGGGGAAATTACTCAACTAATGAATTTTATATTAAGGAAACCCCTGTCCCCTCCACTATAAAAACCACACTTCACACCATCATTTACACACTCCTCTCAAGCACCAAGCCTTATCTGAACTCTGACAAACAATACTCCCTAGCCCCTCTCCCATTTCGAAGAGATTCTGGTCTCATCAAAAGACCTATCCTAGCTTCTTTAAAGAGGAATTCAAGAGGATGATTTAAGAGGTAATTTCTCTCCCTCTTCTCCTTTAATTTCCATTCAAGTTCAAGTTCATTTCTTGATATATCCCCACCTATCTTCATCCAAATGGTATTTTAACTCCTTTATTATAAATGTAATTTAATTTTAGGATGATAATGGGTTATTATATCATCCAACCCACTTTTCATCTTCCATTTATTTTATTAAAGAGAACGCTGTTCGTTAGGTGTTAATTTATCACCTTCAAGAATGACATGCTTTCTTCCTCCATTTATACCTTGAAATCTGGTCGTGAAACCATTTTTATGGTTGAAACAGATTTTCTTATTTTTATTATGACCTATTTAAAGTTCTTAAACTAAATTATGTCCATATTACTAAGTGATAAATTAAAACAAGTTCGTTGTGATCGAAAAACCACCCAAATTAACCTAAACAATCTTCATTTAATTATTATCTAATGATACATTCACGTGGATAAAATATGATTCATTATAATATCATTCAATATTTTGTAATATCATTAATAAGATGTCATATCAGTTCTGTATGTTTACCCATGTTCTACCCCAACTACAATTTAAGAATACAAGTGGACCACCCAAGAAAACCATAAAAATAAACATTCTCGAACAATGTTTTAAAACTCTATAACTCATCCAAAGGCACATAAAATCACTTAATGAAACCATAATGAACCATATTAATGTAAAAAATATTCTGGATCTCTAATTAATGAATTTAATGTCATTATAAAATACATTAAAGAGAAAAAAGCATTCAGATACATAGTAAGGGGAAATTCTTGAACCCACCATTCATCATTCGGGTTCTCCCTCTTTCACTCCATTTTCGACATGGTCACTCCATTAAGATTATTTCTTCATCATTGTCTTTCCTTTATGAGATATACATGTTTTCCCTGGTTTTTATGTCAAAAAAATGTTTTCCAAAAGAACACTTCTTTTAAGAACACACCTTTTACTTCTCACTCAAAGTGGACGGTTCTTATGATATGTATGTTATTCCCTCTTTCTTTTGGGAACCCAAAGGTTATGAATGTGTTCTTATGAAATGTAACCTATTACTTTCCATGGGATAGTTATGTTCACTTTTGATATATGTTCCATGTTTCAAGCATGATAATGAAAATGATATGATGTGACAGGTGCACCCGGAATTATATAGCGCAATATGAATGTTTCAAAGTGATGGGTGCACCTGAAATTATAAAGCGCTCCAACGCATTGGGAAAAGTTATGGATCTCATGGGTAAATGTGAAATGATGTGTGAAAAATATCATATCTTGGTTCACAATTATGTGTGGTAGTTAGCCACTAAGACATGATGTTTCATTTTTATGCATTTCCACATTTCAAGTCTTTTATTTATGCTCCTCCCATGTTCATGATCTTTTGCCTATGTCATGATTATGCTCACCCCATGCTATATTATTATTATCTATCCTCTTAATAGGGTTTATATATCAACCCTTTTTATGTATATCCTCAGGTGGATACATGTACTACGGAGAGGTCAAGTGCGAATAAGAAGCTAGAGAAGAATAAATTAAATAAATTTTTATGCTTGTTATTGTAATTATTATGTATGGTCCTAGTTTTCCCAAGACACTAAAACTTTGGATCCACTAGGTGTAATACTATTATGTTGTTTATCTTCAAAATAATGTAATATTAATGTAAGAAAACCCCGAGACACTATACTTAATGTATTAAAACAATCTGAATGTGTTTTCTCTATTTTGAGTAGGCAAATTTTCTCTTTTATTAAAATGAATTTCAATTTTAAATAAAAAGATGTGATTGGTGTCATACCGGTCACTCCATGCATAGGATTGAGGTGTTGTTTACTCCTACACGTACCAAATCACTTATGAATTTTTTCCTAAAGTAAAAAAATAATATGAATGTGTTTTCTTGGTTTTGATTACTTCCCTTGTATTTTTTACTAAAATGTCATTTTAAACTTAAAACAAATGCTTTTACTCATATAGATCACATCATGTCCCAGTTGGACACGAGACTAATTATTACCCATAAAAAAAAATATGAGTCAATTTACTAAATTATCAAGAAAATAAAATCGTGTTTTCTTGGTTTTTAGTGAGTGACCCTTTTTAAAGTCAAATTTTTATTTTAAATTGATAATGAATGCATTGAATCAGTTTTTTTTTACTAAAATTAATATCAATTTTAAATAGAAATAAGTACTTAGAGTCATACTGGTCACAACATGTGTCTAATTAAGCTAGATATGACTTCTACACATCTCAAAGTATCAAAAAATCCTAATTTTCAATGTTAGCATGATTTCTATTGACTTCTTTTTGTCAAACGACCAACACTGTATGAGAATCTTTGAACAAACCATATCAACAAAAAAATAATCCACATGTATAAAAAAACAATTATTATGAGTAATACTAAAAGGAAATAAATTAAAAATATATATAGAATAATATATTAATAATATGGAAAATGATTTTACTATGAAATATTAAGATTACCCCTGTGATTGAGCAGTGGAGGGAACTTAATGGGAAGTGATAAATTTCAACACTACAGGGGTGAAAGGCTTTGAGGGAGAAGAATTATATGGAAATTTTGGTCCAGAAAGGCATGAAAGATGGAAAGAGCATGCCAACTCGAGCAAAATAATCCACCTATATAAGAAAAAAATTATTATGAGAGTAATACAAAAAAGAAATAAATTAAACCTAAATATGAAACCATACATTAATTCTACGGACAATGATTTTAGTATGAAACCATCAAGATTACCTCTCTAATTGTTTAGTGGAAGCATTTTTTTCTCTTCATAAAAATGTAATAGAGATAAATTAAATTAACGTGATAAATGCACCACTGTAGGGGTTAAAAGGATTTAAGGGAAAAGAAGTGGATGCATTATTTGGTGTAGAAAGGCATGGAATATGGACATAACACCCCAACTCGGATGAAAGAATCCACCTTTATAGGAAAACAATTATTATGTGAGTAATACTAAAAATAAATAAATAAAACATAAATATGTAACAATAAATTAATTCATTGAAAAATGATTTTACTATGAAAACATCATGATTACCTCCATAATTGAGCATATGTAGCGTCGTTTCTCTCCCTGCAAAGGTAGTAGAAGTAACTTTAATGAAACTGATAAATACACTACTATAGAGGTAAAAATGATTTGATGGAGAAGAGGTATATGTAATATTTAATTCATAAAGGCATGAAGATGGACAGGGAACCCCAAATTGAGAAAAATAATCCACTTTTTTATGAAAAAAATTAATATGTGAGTAATACTAAAAATAAGTAAATTAAAAAATAAAATAAAATAATACATTAATTATATGGAAAATGTTTTTAATTTTCAGACATCAAGACTTCCTTTATATTTGTGGATTGGAATCATCATTTATCTTCCTACCAAGGTAGTGGAAGTAACATGAAAGAAAGTGATAAATTCCCCAATTAATGGGTGAAAAGGTTTCAAGGGAGAAGAAGATTGTGGATGTTTTGGTGCGAAAAATAATGAAAGATAGAAAGAGAACCCCAACTCAGAAAAATAATCCACCCATATAATAAAACAATTATTATGTGAATAATAATAAAAATAAATATATTAAACATAAATATGTAACAATACATTAATTATATGGAATATTATTTTACTATGAAAACATCAAGATTACCACTGTGATTGAGCAGAGATAGTGTTGTCTCATTTATTATAAAGGAATGAAACATGGATATAAATCTTCTAAAATAAACGAACTCTGCAAGGAATGAAAGAAATTAAATTAAGATTCCCTTATATAAATTTTCATTAAAAAAGTATACCGTAACATTAATTTTACATCATTACAAATGGTTTCCTTCACTATAGTTTGCTCTTACGAGGGATTGGTAACATCATCATGTGTAGAAGCAAATTTCTTCATGATTATTCAAAAATTCAATTTAGATTATGTTAATGCATTAGAGAATATATAATATTATGAGGAAAAATATAATATATTAAATTTTTTTTACCTTCTCATTTAACTCACTTTTTTTAAAGGTTTCAATGATTTTGTTTCTCTATCGAGAATCCAAATCCACTCTTTTTGGCCCCCTATAACGTACAAAACATTATCTATATTGTGACCAACATGAACCGATTTTTATTTCCCAATGAAAGGGTTATCCTCGATTGAATATAGAAATTAAATAAAGAGAAAATAATATATGTTCATCTAGTTGGTTTTGGCGATGCGATGCATGTTTTAATCTAAAGTGATACTTGTGTATTGGAAAAACCTACTTGGATTCATACTGGTCGACACCATCTATCAGATATATATGAAAATGATTTCTACACATCAAAAATGACTTATAGATCATTTCCATAAATTATAAAAACAATCTGAATGAATTTTCTCAGTTTTGAGTAGGTGAGTTGTACATTTTTCTATAATTGACGTCAATTTTAATTAAAAAGATGCACTATGAGTGATATCAGTCACACAATGTGTTGGATTGAGGTGAGGTTAATTCTTACAAGTTTCAAATGGATTATAGATCTTTTTCATTAAGTATCAAAACAATCTGAATTTATATACTTAGTTTGGAGTACTTTTTTTTCTTTTTTTACTAAAATGTTATTTTAAACTGGAAGCACACACTTTGACTCATACTAATCACATCATGTATCATTTTGATGTGATATTGACTCCTATAAATCAAAAATAAATTATAAATTAATGACCAAAATTAATAAGAAAATCTTTTAAGCAGAACCTAATTTTAGTTAGAGTATTCAAAGAAGTGAAAATAATTCAAGAGGAGTTCTTAAGAACATGGGAATAACTGGTGATGTGCTTTGAAGACCTTATTAAGTATGATCTAGAAAAATCTATAACTATTATTTTTTGGAATCTCTTTAGGGACAAGAATGCTAATAATCTCATGTTAAATTTTAACAACTATGTTTTTTTTTCTTTAGTGCTTACTCGGGGTGATTCTGTAGTTTCTTAACTTTTCAAAAAAAGAGTTTGATAATAAATTTTTTTGTCTCAGTCAAAAAAATCCGAGCACATTTTCTTAGTTATCATCTACTGATTTCTGAACTAAATTATTGATTTTAAACCGACAATAGACACATTGCAAAAAACCGGGAACACCATGCATCATAATGAGTTGAATCTAATACCCATATGTCTAAAATGAATTATGGATTATTTCCCTAAATTAATAAAAAGTAATTTCAATGGGTTTCCATGGTTTTGAGTAGGTCAATTATCCTTTTTATTAAAATTGATGTCATTTTTTTAAAAAAAGATGCACTTAGAGTCATACCTGTCACACTATTCATCAGATTGAGGTACATATGACTCCTACACATATAAAACGACTTATAGATCATTTTCCTAAAGTATAAAATAATTATGAATGTGTTTTCTATGTTTTTATTAGTTAACTTTTTTTTACTAAAATGTCATTTTAAATAGGAAACACACAATTTGACATATGCCGATCACATCGTTTATCAACTTCATGTGAGACAAATTCATACATTTCACAATTGAAAAATAAATTTAAATTATCAAGAAGATAATAGTGTATTTAATTTATTTTTAGTTGGTGGAACTTTTTGAAATAAACTATCATTTTTAAATTGATAACAGACACATTGAGTCATAGCTGTCACACCTTGCGTCGAATTAAGGTGCTACTGTTTCATACAGATCTAAATTTTATTATAGAACATTTTCCTATGTTTGAAAAAAGTAAAAACCACCAAATACCTATTTTTACATACATATATACTCTATAATTGTTTTAATAAAATAAAACCTATGAAAAAACCTGGTTTTATTTAAAAAATATAAAAATCATCCTCAACCAATTATTTAAGTAATGTTTTATTAATATAATTATGGATATATGTGAGGATAAAAATGAAATTAATTCATCATTAAATATTTATACACATAAATTCAAATAAATTAATTTTAGTAACATACACTTTTCAAAAGAAATTACACCATAAAACCCAAAGACCCCCAGGCTGTGCAACCCTTTAGTTGCGTATTCTGACTCTTCTGTCTCCACCCTCTCCATTTATTTCTCTCCCTTCACTCAATCATTTTTATGGTTGTGTTGATATTTTATCTATAAGGAATTGGTGAAAATGGAGGCATCTAGTGAATAACTAGTGTCAATGGTGTAATTCTCGCCAATGGAAGGCATTTCCCGTTTTAGAGAACACAATGAAGAACATGGGGAAATGCCTCCTTTTAACATTATTTTGTTCTCT
Organism: Viscum album; assembly: GCA_963277665.1. Lineage (NCBI taxonomy): Eukaryota > Viridiplantae > Streptophyta > Magnoliopsida > Santalales > Viscaceae > Viscum > Viscum album. The sequence goes on from OY728144.1 coordinate 551,904,136, forward strand.
AAAAGGGGAAATGACTCCCATTTGTGATAATTACACCATTAAAACTAGTTATTAACTTGACGCCTCCATTTTCACCAACTCCTTCCAGAGAAAATATCCACACAAATAGAGAAAAAATAGAGTGAATGGCGGGAAATAAATGGAGATGGTGGAGATGAAAGAATTAGAATACGCAACTACAGTGCTGCACAACCGGGGCGTCTTGGGTTGATACAGATTTATTTAAGACAATGAGTGTATGTTACTAAAATTATTTTATTTTATTTTATGTGGAGGCAGAGTTAATGATGAATTAATTTCATTTTTATCATCTAGTTCATCCACCAAGATCCGAATTAAACTTTGGTTGATGATTTTTTATATTCTTTTTGATCAAACTAGGTTTTTTAGTAGGTTTTATTTTATTAAAAAATTATTGTGTTTTATTTGATTGGAAGAAGAGGTCGATGGAAGTGTGTACTTCATTGACACTTGCATCGATAGGAAATATACCTGAATAGGGTTCACGTCTTCCACCGTAAAAAACTATAAAATATAGGTCACTCCTCATTCGATACATAGATAAATAAAGCGATTATACCTTAATATTATATATATATATGTTATATATATATGTATTATATTACTAAATTTATTTTAATAGAATGATATATATATATGTACATTATTTATAATATTTAAATTTATTTAAATAAATAATATATTATTCGATGTATATACATAATAATATTTTTTCTAATATAACTAAAAAAATACTACTAATAGTAATTTTAAAATATATAAATTATAAATAATTATTATTTTGTTTTATTGTGTATGAAATAAAAATATTTATATTTTGGAAAGCATAATTATTTCAAAAAAATGTTTATATAGTTACCCAATTTTATTATTTTTGAAAGTAACATGAGTTTATAATATTTTATTAGTTATTTAAGTATAAATTATATTAATTTTAATTAAATTTAATCATATACCGAAAATGTATATATAGACATAAAATTATGAATACCTAAAAATAATTTCTAATATATAGAATTTAATAACTTTCATTCTATTTTGGAACAAATGATATAGTAACCTAAGGATTCTGGGGAGACCATCTATTACACATTGACCCATCATTGAGATTCTATGGAGGTCCATAAAGAAGTTGACATAAAGCAACGATATACATCTACAAGATATATCAGAAACAAAGGATAAAAACACACCATCCCTTGAAACATCTATCCCATACACATTTAAACACACACACACAAACACACACACATATATATATATCACAAAATTTATAATACATATAATTGAAAAAATGTATATTTAAATATAATTTTTAATGAACATATATATAATCCCTTTCTAATTTAGAAATAAAAAACCATAAATTTTCAATAAATAATTATAAAATCACCCTTACATTATAAGTTCTGAAAACATATATAAATAGATAGAAAGATATATATATATATATAGATTTATTTAAAATAAAATTAAATGAATAAAAATATATATAACCCTTATAGCATAATATTATAAGATAGTAAAATAAACTCAACACCACACTAATTTTGAAAATAGAGACCCATTTAAAATAAACAAATATGGGATCGTCCTTACTAATAATTATCTTAAAAAAATAACCCAATTATTAGAAAATAAAATTTTAGGGAAAAACCATTACACTAGAATATTAAAACAAAATTTAAATAAATAAATTCCCTTACATGAATTGTATAAAATCAGCATATATTTCAGATCACACCATCATCAAACTGAGAATTGGTTTTCTAAATCAATTTAATTAGAACTAATAAATGAAATTGATTCAAAACAGTAATGAAATCTAAGGTATAAATATTGAGAACAAAGAAAATTGATTAAAAAACAATTTAAAAAGACTAAAATGGGATATCCAAAACAATAGTGAAGAAAAAGATTTATCATAAGAAAAAGTAAAACATAATACAACAATCGATGCACAAATACAGATATAAAATTGAAACCTACAATGTAAAATAAAAAACTCTTGGATCCATATCTCAAAATGAAAAGTATAGAAATAAAGTTAGAACCTATAAAAGAAAATACATGGCTACCTCGTTAGGTTGAAGAAAATCCAAGACCCTAAAATATAGATATTGATGTTTTATTCGGAAACCTTAAATTACACCGAATACCAGATGTGGGATAATGTTCGAGCAAGTGGAGGAAATGAGTTTGTGTGATTTGAGCTTCGATTCACTAAGGAGGACTGAAAATGTGTGGCTTCCATAGAATGATTTTGATATAATGGAGGGTTCAGAACATGTTAGGCTTTTTTTAATTAGGCTAAGACACTTTTATCAGTGATTTTTTTAAAAGCATAGATAAAAAATCCTTTGATAAGTGCTTATTATTTAAGCGATGATAAAAGTCTTATTTATTGGCTCTTTTTTTGTGACGATAAAGGAAGGTCTTTATTAGCACAAAAAAGTACTAAGAAAAACCATATTTATCAGCACTAAAGTTTTAGGGCTGATAAATATGACTTTTATCAATGTTTTTTTAGTAGTAATAAAGCATCATCTTTATCAGTGCTTATTACTTAAGAGATCATATAGGATTTATTATTATAATTATAAATAAAAAAACACACACATATATATACTTAATAAATATAAATATACATATAAATACAGTAAATATATTACTTACCTAAATATATTTATTATAATTTTATAATTATTTAAATATATAATTATATATTTATAATTATATAATTTTTTTTAAAAAATATGTTTTATATAATTATATATATTTATATATATTTTTATATATATATATATTTAATAAATACATATAAATATAAATGTATTAAATATATTTATTATTTATGTAAATTTATTATAATTTTAGTAATTACTTAAATAAATAAATATATTAATCTTTATTATATAAACACTTAAAAAACTATTAATTTATTTATAATTATAAATATATAATTTTATAAATATAGTATATATATTTTTAAAGATATTTATTTATGAATATATTTTTTTAAAAATATTTTTTTATATTTATTTTTTACAAACATTTTTTAACATTATGAATGAATATCTAATTTTAATTGAACACATACTAAAAATGATTGAAATTGAATAAATTAAAAATGAGTGAACTTTAATAATATTGAAAAAATAGATCAATTTTGTGTGTGTGAATTTTATATAAAAACACATTAATTACGTATACGTGACATCAATTTACACAAATTTGATCTTTGTTAAATTGAAAAATCAAACGACATTCAATTATAAGTCCATTACTCTATGAAATTAGTCAGTATTTTTAATTGATATTAATTTTTAATTATAAACCATTATTCACTTAATATATGACTATTTAATGTAATTCTCATAAATATTTTGTAATATATAAATCATATTTATATGCATTAATATATATCTATATATTTAATATATAGTATAAATTAACATTATCAATAACCATATAAAAAATAAAATGTTTGATATATTTATCAATTTACTTTTTTTTAATTTTAATTTTTTTAATTTTCATTTTTCATATATATATTTAATATATACTATTTATTAGTAATTATAATTTATATATATTATAATAAATTTATTTATTTTTTTCAGTAATAATTTAATTAATAAAATTTGTGATTTTTAATAAACACTTTTTTTTAATATTTTTTCTTTATTTAATCATTACATTTTTTATTCATACCATTATGATTTCTAAAAAAACTGATAAAGAACTCATTTTTGAGCGCTAAAAATATAGCACTGATAAAGGGTTAAATATATCAGCACTTTATTTAGTACTAATAGAGATGTCAGTTATCTGTGCTTTTTAATAGCACTAAGAAATACCTGTGCTATTCCACACCAGTTTTGTAGTTGTGTTAGAAGAAAAAGAATTGTTTTCTGAAAAACAATATTTTTCCAGAAGACAGATTAGTCAAGCATTACACACATAATTTACAATTAATTTTTTTTTTCCAATTTTAGAAAATTTATATTATAAAATAAACTTCATTTTTGAACTTATAATTCCAAAATTATCCTTGGATGATTTTTTGTATTTTTTCTGAAAATTAACATTTTTTAAGAATAATGAAAATACTAGGTTTTAATTGAAAATTTCCATTTCATTTGAATAATTCATAAAGCTAAATTATATTTTGAATTTTTTTTAAAGAGAAATTATTTAAATTTTATATCAATTAATTAAATTTTTACCATTTTAATCATTTTAATATCGAATTTACGAATAAAAACATTGTAAACTTTTGAACACATTCACTTTTAAAAACTCATTTTCTTGTCACATATATAGGATTAATTTTGAATTAAAACTTTCCTATTATGTGAATTGAATTTATAAAAATAGATTATATATTTTTAATTAGAATAATTTATAATTTATAATAATTTTGACTTAATTTTTTATCAAAATGAAAAGTGAATGTAGTAAAAATTAATTATCCAGGTTAAGGTAAAAAATGTGTTCACTAGGGGGTTAAACCAAAACATTAATGGTAAAAATGATCTATAAAATTGTATAAAAAATATTTTTTGGAATATTTTCGACCATCAATTCTCTAAGGATATATAATGTTCCATGTTTTTCCCTTTTGACATATGAAAAATATGGTATCACTCAATTCTTTTTAAAAATACTAAGTGCATCCTCTCACCCACTTATAAAAGGACACTCTCCCTCCTCTCTTATTCCCACCTTCAAAACACTTTTTTGGACAAGAACTAACCAAATAAATTCCAAAATTTCTTCATATGATCCTAGAATACTTATATTTTGAATAAATCCAACCTAGGAAGGGTTTATTTTAAACCTAAGGAGGATACCCAAAGAAGATGTAATGTTCATCAACAAGTGTATTTATTTTACTTCTTTCTTAACCTCCTCAAAGTCTTATTAAACAAGGATTATATAATAAAATCAGTACATTTCATATAATTGGATGTTAATATAAAAATTTAATTACCTAAAACTGTTACCGCTTACGTTAAATGGGTTCTATAATCATTATTCCTGTATACGGATGACTACCACCCCGCGAATTGACTTCATTTGTTTTTCAATTTAAAACTATCAAGGATGGGTATGATGATATATATAAAGTATATATAATATATTAAAAACATATTTATATATATTGAGTCACTATATCATATATATCATTTTTACCTTCTATTCCATATGGGATACGATAATGTCGCTCGTGTGTATGGTAGACTACTGTCTCACGAAGTGATGTGATTCGTCTTTCACTAACGTTTCACATGAATGTGATAAAGAAAATTTAATGATTATATGTGATATAAATTACTTAATTATTATATTCATGAAAACTTTATCATTATGTTAAGAAAATATATATCATTTTATTTCTTTTTTGTTTCACTCACATAAAGATGATAACATTGTCCGTGTACATGTGGACTACTGCCTTTACGAAGCGATGTGACTCTATTTTCATAACCAAAACATATATGTGAAATATAAAAGTATTTAATATGGTATATATGATATTATTTTACTAATTTAACGATAAAAAACTACTTACCATCTTTCCATAACGATCATTGGAAAATGAAGTTGTTAGTAATGCATATGTTTGACCTACCATCTCCATGATCGTAACATAATTAATTTTTATTAAACATATTCTATAATTGGTTTTAAACAAATAATTGATTTATAAATATTATAATTATTTCATGATTACTATTCTTGATAATATAAAACTATATAATATGCGCCAAAAATAGATTAGCCATGAAAAAACATGCATGAGAAAACAAGGCAATTAACACGCAAAATATTGAAAATAATAAAAAATTATTAATGACCGAGTGATAATATGTTATAAAAGGATCATATATGATATTATAAATATTAATATAGTTATTTATGAATTTAATATAATTTTTAAAACAACTATATATGAGGTTAAATAACTTTCAATCAAAAGGAAGCATGAGGTAAGAGATTTCATAACTTAATTCCCATTCAATGGGTTAATCTTCTAATTCCATGATTATGATACTTTAAGATTATGTACATAATGAATTTTCATTAACTTATATTTTATTTATTCTTATTTTTTTGGATTTATAGCTGAAGCACATAATCAATTCATTGAATAATTCTTACTTCAATGTTATGATCATTGTAATAGTTTATTTTACAATTTCATTCTAATCAAGATTGTTTAATCTTTAATTTCAATTGAAGGAAATTATTTGAAAATTTATTAATAAAACAATTTAACTTTATAACATTTGTATATTCATTATATTTTTAAGTAATATTTCTATTTTCCACTCTTTTTTATTTTAATTAAATATAATTTTTTAAAAAAAAGAAGACTTGGTTTCTCTCTTCGGTCAGAACTTTTTCTTGTTACGAAACCATCTTAAATAAAAATGTTTTATAAAATGTATTTAACCTTATAAAAATAGTTTATTAATTAAATTTATAACTATTATTAATTTTAATTTTTTTTTCAAAGGAATCTTATGTTTATTTTTCAAAATAATTCTTATTTAGATTTAAAAAGAACGTGAATGGAATATTTGTTTTAACATGTACGACATGTACACAAGTTTCTAGCAACTTGACCAAAAACTGGTGTAAATATTATATTATAATTTATCATGTTTATTTACAAATAAATGTATTTTAGAAATGTTTTATGTTTTAAATACTGATTTTCAAAATGAAAAGGATATTTTCTTTAAGAATGTTTTTAATGATATTTTATAGAATTTCTTTTCATCAAAGACATAAAACCTTCATTGGACATATTATCCACTATGAATTGTTGTATTTATATCATCATTATTATTTATTTGGATGGTTTATGTTCATTTTGACTATGGATGTGCTATTTTGATTCCATTCACCATATTACATTGGATGTTTTATAGTTATATTTATTGATTAGGGAAGGTATTCAATTTTTTTATTCTAGTTTTTAAATTAGAGTTTTTGTTATTTATGTATCTACCTTAAAATGAATAATGTAATGAACATAATATGTAATGTGCAGGGAATGAACTTTATATTTCCCTTTGATGCATTTACAGGTCTCCTAAGAAAAATCAGTTGTCTAAATATGATGGGTTATTTCCCACAAATTTAAACATTCATGAGTATAGATCTTTAGAGTAACTATCTTGGGGATCGATCATAGTAGTAAATATACTAATGATAGATCATGATAGTTCATACTTGTGGAATTAGGATTTCCATAAATATGAATCTTGTTATTAATATTCAACGTGATTATTCAATTAGTTTGAATATCTATGGTTAGTTTTTCAATCTCATGTGTTTATATATATATAATTACATCACCATGATTTATTACTACCATATCATGATCATTTTATTGATTAAATAGAATGTGTTTAATTTAAACACCTTTCCATTCTGATGTTTATTATTGATTGATGATATCTTTCATTATACTTAACCCTTTCCGATCATTTTATCTCAACCTTATTTTCTTTACTTTCCCCAGGATATAAAGATGAACTCTTAGAATGATTTTCAAAGATGCTAAGTTTTTATTTTTTTAATGATTTATTTTCCTTTAACAATGTAAAATGGGTATCATGTATGTATCTAGTTTTCCAAAAATTCTAAACTTTTAAGTCCTTTCGGATGCTATTCCTTGTATCTATGCTAATATAAAAAATTAATACACCAACTTTGGGGTACTGGGGTTAGGGTGTTTACACCCATTGATATGTAATATCATTAATTTATTTATTATTATGATATTATAAGTTTCAATTACTATTATACTTTCATGTAACATATTATTCAATATTACAAAAGTGGTAAGGGTTCTATGATACAATATCATTATTTATCAAGATTGTTTATGATTATACTTACAATGATGAAATATTATTATATTTCTCTTAGAAAATTCATGAATTTTCTTCTCCATTGTTTATAACAATTGAATACATGTTTTCCATTTATTTTCCACTCTTTATGTACTCAAGACATCAAAATAATGTTTTAAGACAAAACTTCTTTATTTCTATCTTTGTACAAAAAACCTTTTTCTTCTGTATTAATGTTTTTTAATTTCTTTTTAATTTTTTTTAAAATTATAAAAATGGTTTATTAAATAAATATTACCCATGTTATAATTTTTAATAATTTTTTTGAAGGAATCTTCATATCATTTTAAAAAATAATTGCCTTTTGGGTTTTACGAAAAATGTGAAATGACACATTGATTTTACCCATAAAACATGAATAGTAGTTTATTCCATCATTCTTAGTCAATATTTTAAATATTAATTTTTGAGTTTTATAGGTTATTTTTAAGGAAAAGTATTTTTAATTTTTTTTATTTTCTAAAAAGTATTTCTTTAAATGTGGAAAGGATATTTTAATCAATAAAATTGCCAATTGATTTTTATTCAAAAATAATTTTCCATATAAGATGAAATCTTTTGATGTTACATATCTTTTACTAGTTATATGATCCATGGATACCACTCTTATTCTTTCCATGAATGGTTTATATCTATGATGATAATATACTTATGAATCCAATATCTTTTATAGGGGTTTGGTTATGGTGAAATGATGAAATGGTTATGAAACATATTTCTTTTCCATGGGTTATATTATGATGAAATGTTTTATGAAATCCATTTATTTTTAAATGTAATAATATGATAAATGTTTAATGATCTTGTGGCTCAAAAATTTAAATATTATGTGATGGGTGAGACCTATATCTCTCTACGATGCAATGGATAATGATTAATATAAAATGAGCTGAAGATTTTAATCCTTGATATACATGGTATGGTTTTGAAATATTATAATCATGTTATCGTAAACTTATGCTCATTTAATTATTATTTGATCATTTATTTCTCACTTTTCATACCCATACCGAGCATGTTATCTCACCCTTTATTTTGTTTCCTTTCCCCAGGTTATGAAAAAAGGTTTAGATAGTGTAGGTTTGTGAAGAGTACTAAAGGGAAAGATATTTATGGGAGATTTTGAAGACATTTTAAAAAATTATAAGATTGCATACCTATTCTCTAAATACACTAAAATACTATTTTCATGTGTTTTGTGTTTTTGTAATTTATTAAATTTTCATCTAAAAATGTAATATCCATGCATGGAAATCCTCAGTCATTATAAAAAGATAAAGGTTATAATTAAATAACACTTGATTTATCCTTAATGATTGGTTTTATTTTTTACCTTACCCTTATCACCTTAGTATATGAGTAATTTTGGAACCATTTTCCAAGAAATTGACTTAATTATATTTTAAATCATTAAAAAATTACAAGTGTTCCACTAACCTCAATTATAAAATGGTACCTCTTCCTCTGACTTCTTCACAACTATTGAGAAATTTAGATTGAAAAAACCAGAAAATATATCCTCCCAAATCCGTATACATGTTATATAAGTTATTATATTCCCCAAAGACCAAACATATGATCCTTACGAAATGAACCAATGGGGGTTCACCTTAGAGAAGGTAATCATCTTAATTAAACTCTTTCTTTATTTACCTATTCTTTTACCACCTTCAATTATGTACTAACAATTCTAATATAATAATAAAATTATGTAAAACATACTAAGATTTTATAATTTGGATGAAATAATATTTATTCATCTCCTTCACCATCAAATGGGAAACAAATCCATCACTCTTGTGTATAGAAGACTATAACCTCGCAAATTGATGTAATTTGTTTTCCATAACCAAATCTCAAGTATAGTCATGGTGATGGAACTATAAAATATATATTATATTTATGAATTAATATTTATTCTTTAAATTTAATATATAATATACTTTCTTACCCATTCATCCATTAAAAAATTATGATGCTGCTCATTCGTACTTATGTCGTACCATCTCCATGAGGCGATGAAATTTATTTTTTCATATCCAACACTTAAAGGTGATTAAAAAAAGTATATAATGAATAAAAATAATATTTATAACCTTAATATCATCATTAATATGATGAAAATATAACATATACATTATAATTAAAATATCCTTAATAAAATAAACAAGAGAAAACTAAGTACTTAACACCCAAAACAATGATAATAATGAAATATTGTTAATTAAAGAGTGATAGGTTATTATAATAAGATCCTATATGATATTATAAATATTAATATGTGTCTGGAACAAATTAATAACAACTTTAAACTATTATACAAGAGGTCAAATCATGTTCAATAAAGTGGAATCTAGAGGTATGAGCTTTCTTGACTCAATTTCTATTCCTTAGGTTATACTTCTATTTTATCGACTATGTTATGCCATGATTATGTGTGAAATGAACTATGATTTTGTTGTGTTTTATTTCAAATTTTTGTTTTATATTTACAATTTTATACATAATCACTTCATCTATTAATTCACATTTCAATGAAATTATTTTTATAAGGGATTTCAACTCAATTTACACTCATTTGGGAAATATTTGGTATTACACACCCATTTAATTTTATGTGGTTAATATAATAAACCATTTATGTATTTAAAATTAATATATATTTATTAATGATGATTAAATTTTCAATTCAAGTGTAATAATTCAAGGGTTTATAAATTAAAATGTTATCGAAAAGATAAGAATTTATTTTACAATATAATTTTTCATGGATTTATTATAAATGTTTTAAGAAATATTATAAAACATCATTCATAAAATCCATCTATTTTCTTAACCTCTAGATATGTGAGGAGGTTTTTTATTTTCATCCAATGTTTCCTCTATTTGGAACTATAATCAAGCAAAGAAATGTAAAAAAAATCCTATCTTATTTCTCTTTTTTTTAATCAGGTATATTTTTTGTCCATGTATATATTTTTCTTAATTGTCCTAAAAAGGAACATTTTATTGACTCAAATAATTTATTATGGAACTTTAGGTTATAATTGAATTTTTAGAATGTTTTAAAATAATATTTATAATGTCTTTAAAATCATCATTTCCAAATTTCTTTAAAAAAATTCAAAATGAATGTTACTTTTTAACATATATGATGTTAATTAACTTTCCTACTACCATGAACATTTTAAGAAATTTATCATCTTCCATAAGTTTTAAATGGTCTCAAAAATAAAAATATTTAATGAAAACTTAATTTCATGTTTGTCTTCAATTTAATTTTATTATCCAAAATTCATGCATTTATTAAAACACCCGATGAATTAATGGCTATATTTTTACTATTATTAATTTTGTGTTTATTAACATTCTCTTCAAATGTTCACCTTTTTGTGATAAGTTTTTTTTGGACAATAAATTTCATTAAAAGATCCATATTCTTTATATCATGGATATTATAATTTCTTAAACCACATACCATTTATATATATTATGTTTTATTGTGAATGTTTTTTGATTGATTTGGGAAATGTTTATATTCAATATGCTTCGATCAATATTGGTATTTTTTGATAAGGAATATTATTTATGAATTAATTTGACCATTCAATATATTAGAAATGAAATGGACATGTAGTGAGGTGTGGGTCTCATAATTATATATCCCCTAGAGGCTTTGATAAGTCTCATGAGACAAACTAGTTGGATATAATTATTAAATGCGTTTTTGGTGAATACCAAACCATAGTTTAAACTATCTTCGAGAAATTAATTGGATGTAAATATATCATGATGTTCGATATTATGACATGAAATTTTATTCATTTCCTTTATTTGTAATTCAATTATTATTATCCATGATATTGTTTTATTGATATTATCCGTGGATTAATTTCTTATGAATGTTATTGATTAAATAGACTGTGATTTCAGTTATTTACATTCCATATTGATTATTCATTATCTACTTATGATATATTATGTTGTACATGACCCGTACGAAGATTTTGATCTCACACGTATTTTGTTTCCTTACTTAGGATATAGAGAAATAATAAATGAATGATTTTAGGAATATATAATATTTAATTTCACTATGTTTTTATATTTTATTTCCAAGGAAATATGGAAAAAAAATTTATATCTTGTTCTTTAAGAATACTAAACTGATTAGTCATTTGTAATAAAATTTATTTTATTTTATGTCAATGTAAAAATGAAGAAAAATACTCCACGTTACTAGATTTTGGTTTATTACACACTAGAAATGGATGATATTAGGAAACACTGGACATCAATCTTATCGTTGCTGTGTTTTACATAGAGAGAGAGTTCCTCCTCACTAACCTTTTAATTGGATGATTTAGGAATAGGCGATCCAATCATGTATAATTTCACCTCATAGAATAGTACATTGCTGAAGAAAATTTAACATTCCTAAAAATTCGAATCAGTGAGAAGGTTATGCTTCTCTAATACTGATTACAATGATATAGAAAACGTTTTATGACTTTCCATATATATAATAAAATTAGATTTTATTAAATTTTCATAACTAAAAATTTAAATAGTACATTTTAATTTATCAATATCACAATATTTTATTAAAACACAACATTCCTCACCATGGGGATTTGAATAGCTTGTTTCATGGATATTCTAGTGGTAATGATCAATAAACCCCTTCTCATAACATCAAATATTACTTAACAATCTATTAAATGGTATTTAGGTAGGTTTAACTTTCTAACTTCATTAACTAAAAACTCTTTGATTGTTGAGTGGAATCCCTAACATTGAAATCATAGACTTGGATTTCCTCAACAAATGCCTACTAATTGTACAAATTCTCACAGAGGATATAAACCCTTAATATAAACTAGTTTAAGTCGATCCAAAACCAAATATAAAATTTCTTGATAATTGAAAGAACCCTAATAGAGGCTAGTTAATCACATTGAACTATGATTGTATCTTAATCCATGTAATGAAAGGATTTTATAACATAATATTTTATTTTCTGGATTTTTATCATGATGCATAAATTGCAATTTTATCTTATTTAATGATCATTAATATTAACTGTATTTTAATTAAGTAATTAACCATGAATAGATAAAATTTACTTATAATCAAATTTATGTTAATTCCATGTTATATTCTTGTTCATTCAATTATTTAATAATAAAAAAATCCATAAATAATTAACTACAAAACTCATAGAAATAAAATAAATAAAGTGGAATAATCATGAGTTTTTCTAATTATTGGTTTATCTAGAGGATGATAACATAACCCTTAAACCTAGGGAAATAAATCATGGAGCCATTCATAGTTCATGTTGCAGCAATCCACCTATGATTTCATGTATATCCAGGGTTGGTTTCACCTAGACTCCAAATTTGGATGACATCCTCTTTCATTGGAGCTTCATCCTTTACATATGATTTTAATTATACGTATGTGCGGGGAACCAATAAAATTTAAAAGTGGATTTATATAAAAGAAACCATGTAAATGAAAGTCCTCTGTAGTATAAAGGAGGGTATGACACATAGGAAATAATTTTAATTTAATAATAGCTATTATAAAACCATGAAATAATAATTAAATTAAAATACACCAATTTTATACATAGTAAACATGTTGGAATTGATTATTTTATTAAGATAAACAAGCTTGAATTAATTCATAGTGAACCTTATTGAGGATTGTGGTGTATTTATTATGGACGAAAGTCAAGTATAATGATTGACAAATAACTCTTCATCTTTAGCACATGTTCCAATGAAGATGAATTTTTTTCAACAATAGATCATAGAAGATTAAGTTTGCTAAGAAAATGAAGTAGTTGGCCAAGACATGAAGTTCTGAGGTGTTCTATAATGATGTATATGGATTGATTTTCTAGTGTTAAGAATTCCTTAATATGGTATGAGGATGCCTCTATTTTAAATGAATGAAGTCTATAAATTATGATTTAATATGTGTGAAAATTATCATATGGCCATTTCACCGATTGGGTGCGTCATACTATCACTTATGCCCAAGGTTAATCCATTTTTCCATATAGTCGATCATGGATTGTAGGTGTGGTTGATCATCATGAACTACTATAAAATAGGAATTTAACAACGATTCCATTTATCAGAGCTAAAACAAGTGAAGATTAAGGGTACCATTCATTAATGCTTTTTTAGAGCTTAAAAAAGGAATCCTTTATCACTGCATTTTTTGTTGTGCTAATAAAGGGTGCACAATATCAGTGCTTTATTTTTAGCATTGATAATGGGTACCCTTTATCAGTGCTTTATTTTTAGCACTAATAAAGGGTAGCCTTTATCAGTGCTTTATTTTCAGTTCTCATAAACAGATCTTTTGATATCACTTTTTAGTGGAGATAGAGGTTCAAAAAAAATTAAATAATGAAAAAAATAAAAAATAAAAACGAGTTTATCAAAAAAATATGAAACATATTATTATTATTATTTAAATGATTATTTATAAAAATGGATTAATAGATTATACTATTTATAAATTAAAATACTAACAAATGATATAGATTAAATATATAGATATATATATGAATGTATATATATATGATTTAAGTAATAATAAAATATTTATTTTTTACATTAAATGGTCATATATTTAGAGAATAATGTTTTATAATTAAAAATTAATATGAATAAAAATACTAACTAATTTAATCGTATAATGGACATAATTGAATATTGTTTGATTTTTCAATTTAACATAGATAAACCTGTGTTATTTTGATTTCACATATACATAATTAATGCATTTTTATATACAACACACAAACAAAAATATTTATATAATTAATGAAATCTTATATAGAAACACACACACCTAATATATATGAAATTTATTCAAATTTTAGTATTCATTTTAAAATTTTATTATAACATGATACATTTAATATATCTTGTCATTAGTCATTGTAAATTTTATTTATTTATTTTTATGTTTTTATACTTTGGAATTATTTTATTTTTAAAATTTTTTATTTTTTATTTATTTTTTCGAATTTAATCAATTTTATTATTTATTTATATAAATTTATTTAATAAGTTTTAATATTTTTGATAACTATTCAACTTTATTTCAATATATATCTATATTGTTTTAATAATTTATATTTAATTAAAAAAACTTATCCATTTTTTCAAAATTGTTAAAGTGTACTCAATTTTAATTTATTAAATTTCACTGATTTTTAACATGCATGTACTTAAGATTAAATATTCATTAATAATTTTAAGAATATATCTGTAAGAAAATGTTTATAAATAAATTTTTTATAAATGTATATTTACTATATTTTTAAATTTATATATTTATAAATATAAATAATTAAATATCATTTTTAATATTATTTTAATAATTATAAATAAATAATAATGTATATTTAAATAATTATAATAATTATAATATATTTTTTTAAATAGTGAATATATTTAATATATTTATATTTATATATCTTTATTATGTATATATATAATTATATAAATATATATAATTATATAAATATTATATTTAAACAAAATTATTAATATAATCATAAATAAATAATTGTATATTTAAATAATTATAAAATAATAATAATAATATTTAAATAAAGAAAATATTTACTATATTTAAATATATATATATTTATTATATATATATAATTATTTAATATATTTAAAAATATTTTTATATATAATTATAAATCCTTTATCAGCTCTTAAAAAATAAGCATTGATAAAGATGTATTTTATCAGACCAAATTAATTTAGCGTTGATTAAAGGGATCTCTATAAGGGTTTTTTGGAAGCATTGATAAAAGTGACCCGATCTATTTAAAGTACCCTAACCAGTCATGAACTCGTCATGATATCCGAAGTTTTCCATGGAAGCCACCATATATCGGTGCTCCTCCTTGATGAATTAAAGCTTGAATCAGGGGTCGAATGAATCTAAGGGTCGAAAGTTTTCCAGTTTTTTGATATCTCTACTTTATGTCGGGTGATTCAATGCATCAATTAGAGGTATCTTATTTTTTCCTCCTCCTCACTCATTGCTTGTTTTGTTTAGTGATATCTCTTCTCATTTTTATCATCATTCATTCTATACTATCTACATATCCCTATGGTCAACAATGTTTATTTGATATGTTTCATTGAAAGGAGAAAGGGTTATCAGAGCTTGAGTAATAGATATGAATGAGTTTCTATCCAAATCTCGTAGCTTCCTCAATTGATTTTCTAAGTAATATTTGGAATAATATTTTAATTGTTGATTATTTTATCCTTCCATTTATGTAACACCCCAAGATTTTATGAGATATATTCTTTTTAATTTCATTGATTTCTTCTATTGTACAATATACCAATATTATCTTGTACTATACGCAACACCGTATTAGATTATAGTATACACAACAGTATTCTTGGCTCATATTACACACAATTTCAAATTCGTTTTGTGGAAATTATTCTACGCAACATTAAGTATAGATTTTGTTTAATGTAAAAATGAAATAAGTTTTGATTATGTTATACGCAACAGAAAATGGAGCTTGCACTACACGCAACCCGGACTTGGCTCTCATTACACGCAATCACAACCTTCTTCGATAGCATGTGTAGTATGCAATACCAGGATTCACTAAACAACGATCTGTTATTAAAATATTATATCAACTAGCCGTTATGAATAGTAATACCGTCTTTTTGAAAATTTAGAAATTTTATTTTTCAAAATGGACTTCATTTTTGGATTCAGAATATCAAAATTATCCTAGGCTGAATTTTTTGTATTTTTTTGAAAACTTTCAATTTTTGATGAATAGTGAAAACACTCAGTTATAGGTTAAAACCAAATTTTTATTTTAATAATTAATTATTTTATTTAAATTTATTTTAGGTAAAAATAGAAACATAATACCTATATAAGTTCAAAGTAATTCATTAGAGTCATTTTCTAGTAATTTTAGATATATAAAAAATTTATTCAACTTTTTACCGTCTTTTACCCACCTCCTAGGTGAATCTACAAATTTACAAAAAACATAATTTTACCACTTCTGTGAGTGGAATTTCAAAAATATGAGAGACACGGTTGATATCAGTAAGTAAAATGTGGTTCAATGAGTTGAAAATAATTTTTGGTGAATAGTAACGTTTAACGTTTATTTACCACGGTTAAAAGTAAATTGGGTAATTAAGCGTACAAAATGATATTATTATTACCCTAACACATGTCCTAATTTTATTGGATAAGGGTAATTCGGAAAAAAAAACCTTTGGAATAAAATTTTTCCCATTAGGTCCACTTGGATTAGATTAGGACATTTATTATTATTTTATTTAATGAAGAGTTAAAATAGTTAAAATCAAAATTTAATAACTAAAACATTTTTAATATAGGGTTATAAATAAGATAAATTCGACTATAAATATTCATTAGGAATCTAAAATGATTTCATACATAATTCTAATTTATTTATATTTTTTAGACATTAAATAATTTAAGTTACTTATGACACAATGATGATGCAGTAATGACCTTATTAATGAAATATTACATACTTTATATTATAAGTACCCAAATAAAAGTAATTTGAGACTTTTTATGAATTAAACTAATTTTCTAGGTTAATATGACATATTATGGTTTGTTAGATGAATTGTTTTCGAAGTAATAATGCTATTATGAATTAAAAAAACAAAATACCAAATAGTGTCAAAATTGACATAAAAGAGTTTTTAAAACAAATATTATATTATTAATTGATATAATGGTCATAAAAATATTAGGTTAGGCCAAAATAATTATATAATAATATATATGAAATTAATGAACCAATTAGGATATGATTGGTAGTTTGTAGTAGGTTTATTTACCATATAGAGTAAGAATACAAGAAGAAACGGTAAAAGTTAAATTATTTAAATTAGAGTTAAATCTAAATGATAAGGGTAAAATGCTAACCTAAACTTGTCTAAAACCTATTGGTTGAGAGAATTTAGACCTATCCCCATCATATCGTCGAAATAAGTCACTTTGAAGCCATTATAAACCGAATATGAATTTATTATAGAATAATATTTTCTATTTTTCCTAAGGTGGCCCTCACCCCTCGTATACAAGGGCACTCACCCTTATCTCTAATTCACACCTACAAAGCCATTTGGATCGGCTAACCCTGGCCAAAATACACTATCAACTATCCTCTCTTCCTCTTAGAGGCCTTACTTTAGTCAGAAATCCATCCTAAGGATCCCTTTTCATCAAATCAAAAGGAAGAAACCGAGGAAGAGGTAAATATCTCACCACCTATTTCAAGTTCCATTCTTCTTCCAATTCCTCCTTATTTGTTGTTTCCATTATAAAATAATAACTCCAGTATCTTACATATACTGTGATGTTATTATAAAAATTGTACAACCATATTAGTTATTTCATCCATCCTATGAATGAAAAAGTCACCACACATGCGTACGTACGACTTACCGTCTCCACGTCGTGGAGTAGTTTGGTATTCAAACATTTCATTCTTTGGATGGGTACTATAACGAATATAAATGATATAAATAATAAATATGTCATTATTATTATTCTTTATATATGATATACCATCCAATTATATATGATTTTAATATCAAAAGAATGATATTGTCGCTCGTGTGTACGTACCGACTACCGTTTCCACGATGCGATGAGATTCATTCCCCATGTTAACCATTAAAGAATGATTATAAAGTATATAGAATAAGTAATCAGGAAAAATATGACATAATAATTCTAATGGATTTATGTATATATATATATTTAATTTACTTCCATTCAATTTAATAAGTAAACGAAAACAACATTCATGCGTACATACGGTCTACCATCTCCATGAACGGTGTATTTCGTTCCATTTATCGATCAATTATATATATTTATATTGTGAGTATATATTATATATAAATCATGTTTTACATTCTATATGTAAGTAATCATGATCTAATTAATCATATGAATAATTAAAAGTCAAGCACGTACAAAAAATGAAATGATTTTAGCCAAAACGATGCATTAACATGGAATTGACAAATGAAAAGTAATATAAAGTCATAAGTGAATCATATATGATAGAATAAATATTATTATGGTTATTTTACAAGTTAATAATATGTATAAACCCACTATACAAGATTCTCAGACACATACCGAATAAATTGGACATAAGGTAAGGGATAATTTTGCAACCTTATTTTTATCCAAGATTGCTTATACGTAAGTATTTACTGGCGTATATTTTTTATCCATGTCCATAAAATGTTTTTAATAGAGTGTTTAATATTATTAGATGTATGTTTAAAGTCATGTTAACCCCATTTTGACTCTTACATTGTGTTTTGGAAGGAATATTTCTTTTGTTTACCATACGTGGTACTTTTTGACTTTTCCGCTAAAACTACGAACAAAATGATTTTAAGTTATTCGGCATGAACGGATTTTTATGGTTTCATAACACCTTATTTTCATGAAGCTTACTCTAAAAGATTTAATTATTATTTTCAAAAAAATTCTTTTCTTTTAATATTCAATGGCATTTTGTGAAAATAAAATGATTTTGAAGAAGAAAGGATATTTTCCTCAAGAATTCATTTCAAGTGTCTTGTCAAAACTATTTTCCATCTAAGATGGCATTATTTAGTATGATTATTTTTCAAGAATAATGTATCTATTATTTACATGGTTTGATTCTTCTTATAATGAAATGATATCCATTTGTTTTATATGGATTACATTATAAACCCATTTTATTATTTGGGTTATGATGAATGATTTATTTTTATTTTGTGGCACAAGTAAGAATGATTTCATTATGAGATGGGTGGGACCTAAATCTCCCTCCAATGAATTGGGTAAAGATTTATATATCATGAGATTGACATGGATGGAATGGAAAGTAAATCTGGTTCAGTGATACAGGACTGGAATGATGAGTGAACTCGATTCAGTAAGGGACTTTTTCCACTATTATGGTCTTGGAAACAATTCCTTGGAAACTATGGAAATCATATCATGTGATTAATGGCTTAACACAATTAAATGTTTTATTTTATCCTGATTAATGTTCATTTTAAATTTATGACTTATTTAATGCCAAGATTTATGTCATTTCTCATGATTTTTATGTTTTATGTTCATGTTTTTACGTTCAAATGTTTATGGATTGTTTTTAAGTTATACATGTTTACCCTTACTGAGAATTTGAGCTCACCCTTTTTATGTTTTCTGTTCCCTAGGATATAATGAAAGGTTTTAGGTAATAAAACTAAAGGATAAGATCTTTATGGGAGATGTTGAAGATCTTTCACTATGATTAGAAGAGTATGTTCCGAGTTTCCAAAGACACTGAACTAATAAGGTCTTTGGGCATCTATTTTTTTCATGTATTAAGTATTCTACCAAAGTAATGTAATGTCTATGTATGTAATGATTTGGGTCTCAATAGTTGGTATCAGAGCAAAGGTTTAGTTAACCTTTGGAAACTAGGATGTGAAAAAATTAGTGAAATCCCTAGAGATATTTCTATGGTATGTCTAGGGATGTCTCTAAGGATAAGTATACGTATAGGTTATAATCCTAGAATTATGGTAACAATCATATAATTGAACCTAAGATGTTATATATTGAAAGAAGTCCCCCTTTATTATGTTGTTTTCCAAGCATGATTTTTGCCTCTCACACTGTTATTTTTGGGTTTTAGATGATGGTTGGAACCCGAAGGAACCGTGTTGTTCAATGAAATGGACAATGCAATTATCTTCCTCCCGAACAATGAAATGTGATGGGAGATGGAGTTAAAAATATTATTTCTATAATTACACAAGCTATGAATCATTCTGGACTTCAAAATGAGTAGAGAAAGGAACAATATTCTATTGAGTCCTTCATGAGGCAATGAACACCTTCTTTTAGTGTGTCTTCTGATCCACTTGTTTCTGAAAAGTGGATTAGTACCACTGAAAAGATATTTTCCATACTTTGATGTTAGGAACATAAAAAATTCATTCTGGATGTTTACCATTTAGAAGGTGAACCAGACCAGTGGTGGAATCTAATTAATAATACAAGGACCAAAGATGAAATTGAATCCATGGAATGGGATGGGTTCAAGAACTTGTTTTTAATAAGTATTTCCCACGTATTCTTTGAAAAAAATATGGAAAAGGAGTTCCTTGAGCTTAAGCAAAAGGATGATGAATCTGTTGATATATATGAGCCGAATTTTACAAGGCTTGCAAGGTATGCATCTGGATTTATCATCCAAGATGAAAGTAAAGTTGATCGATTCTTCAGTGGCTTAAAACCAAGTCTCTAAGGGAATTATCTATAAGAGACATCGGTATCTAAGAAGAAGTTGTGCGTTGTGCTATCAAGGTGGAACTGGAAGTGGGTGTTACGTATCCATCTCATGGTTTTGACAAGAAATGAAAGTTCGAGATTATGGAAAAATCTCAGAAAAATGGTGAAAAGAAGGTGAATGTTTCTTTATGCTCAAAGTGTGGAAAGAGGAATGGTGGAGATCGTATAAAAGGTACTAGAAAATGTTTCAAGTGTGGAAAATAAGGTTATCGATCAACTGAGTGCTGAATTAATGGGAAAAGGTATATAATGATGTGAATAGAGAAAAGACTACAGAGAACGCAACAGCAACACTTTAATGCTTCAAGTGCAAGGAAATGTGGTATTATGCTAACCAATGCCCTAATCCAAGGGTTAATGATGATCAACATAAAAAACCTCTTAAGGAAATGGAGAAAGGGAAGTCACATGCAACCACTATTGGAAATGTTGAGTATGACAACGATGTGGTGGAATGATTATGTGTTTATGTAACGGGATTCTAAAATAATGTTTTGGAATCTCATTTATAGTATTGTGGTATATTAGAATATCTATGTATTGGTCCATTTTGGTTTTCCATAAGAATACGTTACCGGTAACCCTGAAAAGTGATTGAAATATTTTTAGAAAGCAGATGATATGGGAATAATGAAGGGATAAGAAGAAAATAATATGTTTGATAGTATTCATGAGCCCAGGATTGAGAAAAGGACAAAGTGATATCATGGTTTGAGTATATAAAATTTTTGGGTTTTTGGTATGTGGAAAGAGTTAAATTTTGATAGAATTCATGTTTTCACTAAGGTTCTATGGTAATACATGTTTCAAAAAAATATACAATTAAAGTAATGACATGTTTGGAATGTGACCAAGAATATATATCTTGTGATATATGAGGGATAAATGATTGTATTCACATTCTTGTTATATGACCTTTTTAGTAATTGTTCTATTTATACTATGAGTTTGGAAAGAAGTATTTTGGATAATTCTTAAGGTTGGAATGAATTATGATGAACATTAGATATTATTGTTTAAGGATAAAACCTTTTTTCAATATTATTTATGGAATGTTATAATAGTGTAGTTTAAAAAAATGACAACCTGCAAGACAGGCGACAACCCATCACGTCAGACAAGGTTGTGGGAATCGAACCCACAACAGAAGTGTGAGAGGCCTTCATCACCTACCACTGGCCTACAAAAATTACATGGTTTGTAGAAATTAATTTTTTTATTAATCGGCATGATAGATGAAGTATAAGTTCATTTTAGGAACCATATATGATTTATCTCACCATAGATGGACTTATGTATATTGAATAACTTATTCTAACCTTTTTGTGATAGAAACAGATGGGATGAATTATAATTCTATTGCATGATCTACTAACACTTTATGAATTACAAATTCAACTTCATTTCTTTAAATAGAGATGAAGTGGAAATTGTTTATGGAATGACCAATGATGATATTACACTAAAATCAAGTAAGTATATCTCTTTATGTAAAAATTCATCAAAGTTAGGGAAATGATCTTAAAAACCTAAAATGTTGTCATAGTACTCTCATATCTGATGAATTAGATGATGCCTTAGATCATCAAAAATTTATGGCTTTGTGATTGTTTGATTTTTCATAGCCATGTTCTCTACCACCCTCCATCAGAACATGACAGTTAGATTGTAACGTCCCGGTTTCAGGTTCCACTCAACCAGTGCCCTAAACTTGGTTGGTGACATGACCTCAAGCAAATTTCCCCAAATTCCAAAGGCTGCCGACTAGAAGCGAGGGCCCAGTTATGATTGTGGGGAAACTATTCCATTATTTGTAAAAGTGTAGCGTAGTGGAATAATAAAAACATTCAAAAACAGCTGAAGCAATAAAACATACACATTTAGAATAAACAACTGCATTAAAAGATAACCGACAGTTTTATAGATAATGAAGCAACATGTCTCAAGTTCTAAGAAAACAACCAGAACATGTTACAGAACAATAAAGAACAGTACAATACAGAGTACATTAAAACAAAACAAAACAGTCGGTAGCATCGCGAGCCGAAGCCCGTTACCATGATCCCCTACTCCTTAGAAACAAACATGTACCTGTATAAGGACTCTTTCCCTTATCCACACCCATACAAACGTAATTTGTTTGGGCTGAATACATGACCCAAACAAGGTGTGAGAAATAAATCCCACTAGGTACCCACCAAAGGCTTGTTCTTAACTGTGTGTAAAAATACATCAATAGTGTGAAAAAAGTAAATGAAATTAACTAAGAAGTACTAAAAAGTAACCAACTTTACCAGTTTCATTACCATTTAAATTTTCTTTAGTAGTTTAATTTAATAACATTCAATTTTCCTCTGAAGTAAGCCCTCGGAATAATCAGAACCTTTCCCTCAGGCTAATATAACCATGGCCCTCAGGATTACCCTCAGGTAATCAGAATCTTTCCCCCGGGAATTTCCCTCAGACATAACAAATATTTCCCTTAGGCATACAAAGTTTCTCCCTCAGGCACAGAAGTCACTACCCTCAGGCATACGAAATTTTTCCCTCTGGAAAAATAGGATGTTACCCTCAAGCTAAGCAGTACCTTGCCCTTAGGCTAAACAAACAATTCCCTAAGGCTAAAAAGAACACTTCCCTCAGGCGCAAGTAAATGGGCCATGCCCAACATGCAAATAAAAAATTCACATTCAATTCCTCTGAAGTAAATTAAAAAACATTATTACAATGGAATACCATCGGGTATCCTGGACAAATGGTTAAACAGAGGAACGCACCCCCGGGGTGGTCATGGATCCAAACAGTGATCCCAAACAATAGTTTATTATCACATTAAATTACTTATACAATTATAGTTATTTAAATAGCCAAGGCCTCAGCCACACGACACCCCAACATGGGTTCGTATCACAAAAATACAAACAAATGAACAATAGTTGGAATTTAAACACCAAGCCATCTACCTTAAACACCCCTGAACAGTATACACGAACTACGATCCTCGAATTTTCCAAGAATGATGTATATCTGAGGTGAAAGAAAACCCCGTTCAAACTCAAATAACTTCCCTTAGAGGAATAATCAGCAAGAATGGATTAATGAGAGTAGAGGGCTTAACCGTGTGGTTCCAACGAGATCGTCAGAGGCGAAAAAAAATTCCCGACGCTCGATCTGGAGAACCTCGAAGGTCCAAACTCCTCTCCCGACTCCTTCCTCCGGTTCTAAGCCAATCCTGTGAATAGGGTTGGCTACTTCCCATTTTAAGCGAAAAAACAAACTACACGGTGTGTACTATTGACTACATAGCGTGTAATTTTCTCATTTAATTGTTCCTCTCGCAGCACCGCCACACTGTTCATCTATCGACATGAGTGCACGACATGTATTTCTGATTACACGGCATGTACTTCCACTCTGCTGGCGGATGCTTCCACCACCTTACTATTTGCCTAACGACTGACTACACGGTGTGTAGTCAGTTTTTACACCCTTCGTCGACAACATGGCTACACACCTTATGTACTCATCCCACACGACCAAAGTACATAGCGTGTGGAATAGTACATGGTGTGTAGTCCCAAAATTTAGGATTTTCCCCATTTTCCTTATTTTTCTCATAAACACTTATTGAAAAGAGAAAGGAATAAACCCATACCTCAAAACTAAGAACATGGTTCTTACAAACTTCCCCCTTAAAGCAATTTGTCCCTGAATTTTCCTTCTAAGGGTGGTGAAGATAAAGCTCAGAACAGCTCTGGCCACTGAGCACGTACGTCGGTCTCCCGCTCCTAGTTCTCGTCCTGCACTCGGCCATGTTGCCATAGCACCCGTATGAGAGGAACTGACCAGCCTCAGAGAACCTTTGTGCTCCTAGCAACGATACGAATTAGATGCTCCTCAAAGGACGCATATACCTCGAGGTAAACCTCCACGGGCTGAAAGACATGAGACATGTATGAATGATAGCGACGCAACTGAGATACATGGAAGACATCGTTCATGGCTCGGTACCTCTGTGGTAACTACAACAGATAGAAAACCAGTACGAGTCTCTCCATAATCTCAAATGGACCCACTTACCTTGGTGAAAGTTTACCCTGTCTCCTAATCCGTCTGTGTCCCAACCTCGGCGAAACACGCAAGAAGACCTGATCACCGACCACGAACTCCAAGGGTCGTCTGCGGCGATCAACATAAGATTTCGGACGAGACTGCACAATATCCATCCTCTTCTGAATCAACTAGACCTGCTAAGAAGTCTCATGTACGAGCAGTGGTCCCAGTAAAGCTGCCTCACCTGCCTCTAACCAGCATAAAAGAGATCATCATGGCCTACCATATAGAGCCTCGTATGGTGCCATCTCTATAGTTTCCTAAAAACTATTATTGTAGTCAAACATGACTAGGGTTATATGATTCTCCCAAGAGCCCCCAAAGTCTAGGATGCATGCACACAACATGTCCTCAAGCACCTTTATTGTACGCTCTGACTGACCATCGATCTAAGGGTGGTAAGCTGTGCTTAGAATCACCTGTGTAACCAGTGCCCTCTGAAAACTATTCCAGAAACAAGACGTAAAGCATGAGTCCCTAACTGAAATGATAGAACAAGGGACCCTATGAAGACGTACGATCTCCCGGATAAACAACTTTCCGAGCTCGTCAACACCGAAGGTTTCCTTGATCGGAAAAAAGTGAGCTACCTTCCTGAGTCTGTCCACAACAACCCACACAACATCATTGCCTCGAAGGGACCTCAACAACCCAGTCACAAAATCCATCGTGACATCATCCCATGTCGATTCCAGGATGGGTAACTACTGTAATAGTCTGGATGACCTCTGATGCTCCGCCTTCACCTGCTGACAGGTGGAACATCGCGTAAAAAAAACTAGATATCTCTCTCTTCATTCCTAGCCACCATTACTGACGTCTCAAGTCACGGTACATCTTGGTTACTACAGGATGAACTGCCCAAGCTGAAGCATGAAACTCCCACATCAACTCCCCGCGTATATCTCATGGAACCCGTACTCATACATGGAAACACAGTACCTCATCATCATCTATCATCCACCTAGGAAGAGGGTCCTCACTTTTCACCAACTCCCATAGAACTAGGACTTCCGAATCAGATATCTATCTCATCCTCACTCTATCCAGGAGGGTATAAGTCACAAAAAATGATAAAAGATTGGCCCCGACTATCGTGCACCTCCATATGCATCTCAGTGAACAAATCCATAAGCTCCCATTCACTACTGGCCTCCTGCACTGCCTGTATCTGAGTCTTCCTACTTAGTGCATTATCTACTGTAGTACATTTACCAGGTGTATATGCAAGCTCAAAGTTGAAGTACTGAAGGTATTCGACCCACCTTCTCTGTCTCAGATTCAATTCATGCTGAGTAAAGATGTACTTGAGACTTTTGTGGTCCGTGAAAACAACAAAATTCTCTCCCAAAAGATAATGTCTCCAACAGCGCAACGCATGAACAACTGCATCCAACTCAAAATCATGCGTCGGGTAATTCCTCTCATATGGCCTCAACTGCCAAGACCCGTATGCAACAACTCAATCCCCTGCATCAACACTGCTCCCAGCCCAATATCTGATGCATCATAGTAAAATGTATAGCTCTTCCCCTGCTCTGTAAGTATCAGGACTGGTGCGGATGTCAACCTTTCCTTCAGGTCCTGAAAGGCTATCTCGCAAGCTTTTGACCAAACAAACTTCACACCCTTCTTAGTCAAACCCATCAATGGAGCAACTAAGCAGAGAGGTCCTGTATAAAATTCCTGTAGTAACAAGCCAGCCCCAAGAAACTCCGTATCTCAAACACGTTCTTAGGATGCTCCCAGGAAACTATTTCTCTCACCTTCTCTGGGTCTACTGCAACTCCTTCCTCTAAGATGATATGACCCATTAAATGAATCTAGTCCATCCAAAAGTGGCACTTTGAGAGCTTAGCATACAACCGATCCTCTCTTAGTGTACTCAATATGATCTCAAGATGGGTGGCATGGTCGTGTCGAGTGTGAGAGTACACCAAGATATAGTCCATGAATACTACCACAAAAGAATCCAGATAAGGATGGAATACACGATACATTAGAGCCATAAAAACTGCTGGCATATTCGTGAGTCCAAATGGCATAACCAAGTACTCGTACAGACCATATCTGCTCTGAAAAGAAGGAAGAGGTATATCTGATGGTCTCACACGCATCTGATGATATCCGAATCTCAAGTAAATCTTCGAGAACACTCGTGGTCCAAAAAGTTGATCAAAAAGATCATCAATCTTCGTCATGGGATATCAGTTCTTAACTGTCAACTGGTTCAGCTTCCGATAATCCCCACAGAGTCTAAGGGTACCGTCCGCCTTCTTTGCAAAAGGACTGGATAACCCCAAGGAGAAGTTCTGGGTCAGATAAAACCCTTTGACTTTAACTCCTCTAACTGTCTATTGAGCTCTTGTAACTCATGTGTAGCCATTCTATAAGGAGGAATGGATACCGGTGCCACTCCTGGAACACACTCAATAGGGAAATCCACCTCATGCTTCGGAGGTAGACCTGAATAGTCATACGGGAAGACATCACTAAAATGATCAAACACTGGAGGGAAATCCTGCAGACAAGTCCCCTGATCATCCAGATATAAACTCGCAATATGGGTTGTGACTCCACCTCTCCCATGATGCTCTGGTCTAGCTAGACTCACCATAACATCCCACTCTCCCTTGTATAGAAACTCTCTTCCCTTTGGTGACATGAACCTCACCCATACAACGATTTCAATCTACAAAGGCTCGAAAGGGAACCAACCAGTCCATCCTGAGAATGGCGTCATAAGATATCATTTCTAAGATATAGAGGTCCCATAGAAAGTGACACCCTCCAAACTCAAGGGGGAACTCCTTGCACTGATGCACACCAGCCGTTATAGCTCCCAACAGAGTGTCTAGCCTCATAACAGTAGTAGAAGAAGAAACACAGAGCCCAAGGATCTCCACAACGGTTATAGATATAAATATATGTCTTGAAACCATATCAAAAACGACTAAAGATAAAACAGAAGCTACTATAATAGTACCTCTGACAGTTGAATGTCATGGGATACTGCTCCTAATGGGCCTGTTTCACTGCATATGTCTGCCAAGTGCCACGACCCTACGACACAGCCTGGCTACCCTAAGTTGTCCTGCCCTGCTGACTATGAGATCCTGGTGTCTGGCTACCATGACCACGACCACCATCCATGCCTTCACGCCCAGACGTATTCCAGTTTCCCTACTGGTAAGAATCCACTAGCCCTGCTCCCACATGCGGAGTCTGCACAGAACCTCTCTCACTAGCCACTGGTGCAAACGCCCTACAAAATCGCTGTAGATGACCCATCTTGCCGCAAGCTTGGGACTCCACTAGGTCTCGTGGACACTGAATTCTCTTGTGTCCCTCTCTACCGCACTGGTAGAAAAAGACTGGGCCACCTAAAGAAACTGCATGGATAGTACTTCCACCGTGAGAGAAACTCATCTGTCGCTTCCTCTTCCAGGTAGAAATAGTACCAGAAATTGGTGCCGAACCTCTCGGGCCTCCACCACTTGCCTCCCAAAGGTTCCTCTCTGCAATAAGCCCTTGGTTCACAATAAAATGTACAAAAGGCAACCTAAAAACATTCACAAGTGCTCGAATGTCTTATTGAATACCATCCTCAAAGCGTCTGGATCTCAACGTCTCTTCAGAAACCAGAATGGGTGAAAAATGATGAAGCTTGGTGAAACGAGAAGAATAATCCATCACTGATATAGCGCCCTACTGTAGGTTCATGAACTCTCGAGCTCTTTCTTCCCTCAGCGTCTCTGGGAAGAAGAAGTCATAGAAAGATGTCTAAAAATATTCCCACACCATGTCTCTGTGATGCTCTGACTGGGTGGTAACATCCCACCACCTTTCGGCGGAATCACGCAGCATATACGTTGATAGATTGACCCTCCACCCTGGAGGTGTCTCAAGATGCTCAAAAATAGTCTGCATAGACCCCAGCCAAGACTCCATAGCCTGTGGTCCTCCATCCCTTGAAAACGTAGGTGGATGCTGCTACTGGAATATATGAGTCAGCTCGGCCATAGATGTGGCAGCCGGCGGTGCTCCCTGAAAGGTCTTCATGAAGCGCATAAAGCCTTCACAGAACTGCGCCTCTATGCCTATGTCCGGTATAACGGCTAGCGCCACATTTTCTACTGGAGGATCCACTAGTTTCCCATGGCCTACCATCTCTTGAGTATAATCGTTGCCGCTCTCCTAGCGAACAACGCGTGGTTGTCTCGACGACATGACTCTACAAGGTCAAACACACACCTTAGATCAAGATTATCAAAGTCTGAAATGAAGGGATAAAAATAGGAACAGGAGGAAGAAGGCATTCCTGATTTCAAAACAAGACTGCACGGTGTGTATACTGACTACACGACGTGTACCTGACTTCTCTTCCCCTGTCCGGGTCCTTCTACACGGCTAAGACACACAGTTCCCGTTGAACAAAACTACACGGCGTGTATACTTACTACACGGCGTGTATGGTGTAATTTTCCAACTTCCCGTGTCGTTTGTGACATAATCGACTACCCGGATAACACTACACAGTGTGTTACACCTGCACACAGTGTGTACACCACTCCGTCTTCCCAACCACACGGTCAGGTCCACACGGTCTGTCACCGATCAAGAGTACACGACATATCCCACAGGTACATGGTGTGTACTGGACGAGCTCCGCTGACCTGTGTTGTTAGTTACACGGATCACACTACACTGTGTGTTCCATATACACACGGTGTGTACACGACAGGATTACACCGAACCGTGTTGTTAGTTACATGGCCGGATCCTAGGTCAGACTACACGACCTGTTCTACAGTGGACACGGCGTGTATGTCTAAATGTCTCCTCCGTCTGTGTTGTTAATTACACGGGCAGACTCCAGGTCAACACTACAAGACGTGTATATCTAGTACACAACGTGTTTTCCCCACGAATTTCCCCTTTCCCGTGTCCCTGCTGACACGGTCTATGACACGAGAAGAGATTACACAACATGTACCGAGGGTACATGGCATGTACTCAAAAATTTTTCTTTTCTTCCCGAAAAGAAGAACACACGACGTGTGTCAAAGGAACTACACGACGTGTATCCTGGGTTTTTTAGATAGAAAGCCACTGAAATGACTCCATAACCCATAAAATACTAAAATACAACACTTAAGTGCCAAATTCCGATCAGTGAGGGCCCATACTCCCCACGAATCAATGTTTGGCATCTTATATGTGTTATAACAAAATAAATAGTCAATGGTTCACCAAATTCCGGTCAATGAGGGCCCATACTCCAAAAAACCAATTTCTGGCATCCATTCTATTAACAAGATCATACAACAATACCCTATCACATAGCAGTTATTTTTATCAAAGCAGTTATCACAACAACAGGCTTTTCTTGCACAACAACTATCACAACAACATGCAATTTCTAATGCAGCTACGTGGCATGAATCTATGCATGGCATGTGATTTTTAGCATGTGCCTAAATGATGCATGAGATGGCATACCATCATCTCATCCAGTTTCAATTGAATAGAACCTAGGGATAAAATATAACATCACAATCACAAGTGCGTCACCCAACAGTGAAATCATATCAACTGTAAAATATTGCAAAATCAAACAAATTGAAAAAATACGAGGTAGAATGGATTTTCCCTGTACATGGGTTAGCTATGCCTGGGAACATATTATTACCAACTACCATTACAGTCCTATCTCTGAGTAAGGCTCCAAATAGTAAGTCAAAGAAACAAAATCCTTTGATACCACTTTGTAACGTCCTGGTTCCGGGTGCCACTCAACGGGTGACCAAACCCGGTTGGTCACTCGACCTCAAGCGCATTTCCCCAAATGCCAGAGGCTGCCAACTAGCAGCGAGGGCCTAGGTCTAATAGTGGGGAAACTATGCCCTCATTTGTCAATGTGTAGCACAGCGGAATAATAAAAACATTCAACAACAGCGAAAGAAATAAACCATACACATTAAAAATAAACAACTGTCGTAAAATATAACCAACAATTTTATAGATAATGATGAAACATGTCTCAATTTCTAAGAAAAAAGCTAGAACATGTTAGACAATAATACAGTACAGTACAATATAGAGTACGAAAAAACAAAACAAAACAGTCGGTTGCATCGCGAGCCTATGGCCGGTCCCATGCTCCCCTAATCCTCAGCAACAATCATGTACCTGTATAAGGACCCTTTCCTTTATCCACACCTACAGAAACATAATATGTTTGGGATGAAGACATGATCCAAACAGGGAGTGAGAAATAAATCCCAGTAGGCACCCACCAAAGTCCCGTGCTCAACTGTGTGTAAACAGGCAACCATAATGTGCAAAAGTAAATGCAATAAACTAATAAGTACTCAAAAGTAACTAACTTTACAAGTTTCATTTCCATTTAAATATTATTTTAGTAGTTCAATTTTATAACATTCAATTTTTCCCAGAACTAAGCCCTCGGGCTAATCAGAACCTTGCCGGCTAATATAACCATGCCCTCAGGATTACCCTTAGGTAATCAAAATGTTTCCCTCAGGAATTTCCCTCAGGCATAATAGATATTTCCCTCAGGCGTAAAAAGCGTCGCCCTTAGGCACATAAGTCACTACCCTCAGCCATACGAAAAGTTACCCTCAGGAGAAATAGGACGTTGCCCTCAGGCTAAGCAGTACCTTGCCCTCAGGGTAAATAAACAATTCCCTCAGGATAAAAATAACATTGCCCTCAGACGCAAGTAAACGGGCCATGCCCAACATGTAAATAAGCAATTAACATTTAATTCCCCTCAAGGAAATTTAAAAAACATTATTACAATGGCATACCCTCGGGTATCCTGGCCAAACAGCTAAACTGGGGAACACAACCCCGGGGTGGGCCTTGATCCAAGCAGTGATCCCAAACAACAGTTTATTATCACATTAAAATATTTATACAATTATAGGTATTTAAACAGCCAAGTCCTCAGCCACATGATACCCCAACATGGGTTCGTAGCACAAAAATACACACAAATGCACAACAGTTTGAATTTAAACACCAAGCCACCTACCTTAAACGGCCCTGAACGGTATACACGAACAACGATCCTCGAATAGTCCAAGAACGACGTAGATATAAGGTGAAAGAAAACCCCGTTCAAACTCAAATAACTTCCCTTAGAGGAATAATTGGAAAGAACGACCTAAGGAGAGTCAAGGGCTTACCCGGGCGGTTCCAACGAGATCATCAGAGGCGAAAACGAATTCCTGACACTCGATATGGAGATCCTTGAATGTCTGGCCTCCTCTCCCGACTCCTTCCTCCAGTTCTAAGCCAATCCTATGAATAGGTTTGGCTAATGTCCATTTAAGTGAAAAAAACAAACTACACGACGTGTACTATTGACTACATGATGTGTACTTTTCTCATTTAACTGTTCCTCTGGCGGCACCACTGCACTGTTCATCTGTCGACATGAGTGCACGACGTGTACTGCCATTCCTCTGGTGGATGATTCCACCGCCTTACTATTTTCCTGCCAACTAACTAAACGGCATGTAAATACCCACTACACGGCGTGTAGTCGGTTTTTACACCCTTCATCACTAACATGGATAGACAACTTGTGTACTCATCCCACACGACCAAAGTACATGGTGTGTAGTCCCAAAATTTAGGATTTTCCCCCATTTTCCTTATTTACTCAAAAATACTTAAGGAAAAGAGAAAGGAAGAAACCCGTACCTCAAAACTAAGAACCACGTTCTTATATAGATTTCTCTTCCATATCCATATTTTCACCTCTGTTATCCTATGTGGAAACCCAGTGATTAGTAAATTTGAGTAACTATTACATTTAATACATTAATTTTTAAATTAAGTTTGGTTATTTTTTTTACGATGTGGGTTTCTATGAATGAAACTTTCAAGTAGTAAACGATTTATAACCCCGACGAATCTCAAGGGCGAAATTCATTTTTAGGGGGTAGAATGTGACACCCCGAGATTTTATGAGATATATTCTTTTTAATTTCTTTGATGTCTTCTATTGTACACTACACCAAGATTAGCTTGTACTATAAACAACAACATTTTAGCTTGCAGTATACGCAACACTATTCTTGGCTCATGTTACACACAATATCAAGTTCGTTTTGTGGAAATTATTCTACGCAAAATTACCTATAGATTTTGTTTAATGTACAAATGAAATAAGTTTTGATTATGTTATACGCAACACCAAAGGGATCTTGCACTACACGCAGCCCTGACTTGTCTTGCATTATACACAATCAAAACCTTCCTTGACAGCGTGTGTAGTATGCAATACTGCGTTTCACTAAAAAATGATATGTTATTAAACTATTATATAAACTAGCTGCTATGAATAGTAATTCCCACATTTTAAAATTTTATAAATTTTATTTTTCAAAATGGACCTCATTTTTGGATTCAGAATATTGAAATTAGCCTAGGGTGAAGTTTTGGTATTTTTGTGAAAACATTCAATTTTTGATGAATAGTGAAAACACTGAGTAATTGGTTAAAACTGAATTTTTATTTAAATAATTAATTGTTTTATTTAAATTTATTTTAGGTAAAAATAGATACATAATACCAATATAAGTTCAATGTAATTCATTAGAGTCATTTTATAATAATTTTAGATATATAAAAAATTTATTGAACTTTTTATCGTCTTTTACCCACCTCATAGGAGAATTTGAAAATTTACATAAAACATAATTTTACTGATTCTGTGAGTGGAATTTCAAAAATATGAGAGACACGGTTAATATCAGTAAGTAAAATGTGGTTCAATGAGATGAAAATAATTTTTCGTGAATAATAACTTTTAACTTTTATTCCCCATAGTTAAAAGCAAATAGGGTAATTAAGGGTAACCATTGATATTATTATTACCATAAAACATGTCCTAATTCTATTGGATAAGTGTAATTCGACCCAAAAAAACCTTAGGAACAAAATATTACCCTTTAGGTCCACTTGGATTAGATTAGGACATTTATTATTATTTTATTTAAAGAAGTGTTAAAATAGTTAAAATAAAAATTTAATAACTAAAAAATTTCTAATATAGGGTTATACATAAGATAAATTAGACTATAATTATAAATTATAATTCTAAAATTATTTCCTACATAATGGTAATTTATTTATAATTTTTATACATTAAATAATTTTATTTATTTATGACACAATGATGAAGCAATAATTACCTTATTAATGTAATATTACATACTTGATATTATAAATACCCAAATAAATGGAATTTGAGACTTTTTTGAATTAAAATAATTTGATAGGTTAATATAAAATATTGGGGTTTGTTATATGAATTTTTTTGAAGTAATAATGCTGTTATGAATCTAGAAAAAAAGAAAAAACAAAATATTGTCAAAATTGATAGAAAAGAGTTTTTAAAACAAATATTATATTATTAATTGATATAATTGTCCTAAATATCTATTATTAATAAAAAAGACTTATATAATAATATATATGACATTAATGAACCAATTGGGGTTTGATTGGCTGTTTATAGTATGGTTATTAACCATATAGTGTAAGAATAGAAGAAGACACTGTAAAAGTTAAATTATTTAACATAGAGTTAAATCTAAATTATAAGGTTAAAATGGTAACCTAAACTTGTATAAAACCTATTGGTTGAATATATTTCGACCCATCCCCACCGTATCCTCGAAATAAGTCACATTGGAGCCATTATATACTGAATATAAATTTTTTATAAAATAATATTTTAAGTTTTTCCTAAGGTGCCCCTCACCCCTCTTATAAATGGGCACTCCCCTTCTCTGTAATTCACACATCCAAAGTAATTTGGTTCAGCTATGCCCTAACCAAATACCCAATCAACTGTTTTCCCTTCATCCTAGAGGCCTTCCTTTTGTTATAAATCCAACTTAAGGATCCCTTTTGATCAAATCTAAAGGAAGAACCCGGGAAAGATGTAAATATCTCACGACCTATTTCAAGTTCCTTTCTTCTTCCACTTCCTCCTTCTTTGTTTTTTGCATTCTAAAATAATAAATTTAGTATATTATATATACTGTGATGTTATTATAAAAATTTTATGACCATATTAGTTATTTTATCTATCCTATGAATGAAAAAGTCACCAGACATGCATACGTATGGCTTACCGTGTCCATGTCGTGGTGTAGTTTGTTATTCAAACATTTCATCATTTGTATGGGTATAATAATGAGTATAAAGGATATAAATAATAAATATAACATTATTATGACTCTTTATATATGATATACCATCCAATTATATACGATTTTAATATCAAAATAATGATATTGTCGCTCGTGCGTACGTACGGACTACAATCTCCGCGATGCGAGGAGATTCATTCTTCATGTTAACCATTAAATAATGATTATAAAGTATATATAACAAGTAATCAGGAAAAATATGACATAATAATTCCACTGGATTTATGTATATATATATGTCATTTACTTCCATCCAATTTAATAAGGAATCGAAAACAACGTTCATGCGTACGTATGGTCTACCGTCTCCATGTACGGTGTAATTCCTTCCATTTATTGATCTATTATATAAATTTATATTATGAATCTATATTATATATAAATCATTATTTACATTCTGGAAGTAAGTAATCATGATCTAAGAGACTTTAGTAGCAACGAAAAAATTGTGTGTTCTGCTATCATGGTAGAATTGGAAGTTGGTGGTACATGTCCATCTCATGGTTTTGACAAGAAACGAAAGATAGAGTTTAAGGAAAAATCTCAGAACAATGGTGAAAAGATGGTGAATGTTTCTTTATGATCAATGTACAGAAAGAAGCATGGTGGATGTAACGTCTCGGACCTGGGTGCCACGCAACGGGTGCCCCGAGCCCGGTTTGCCACGTGACCTCAAGCGCATTTCCCCAAACACCAGAGGCTGCCGACTAGCAGTGAGGGTCCAGGTATGATAGTGGGGAAACTATGCCCTCATTTGTCAAAGTGTAGCACAGCGGAATACCAAAATAAACATACAACAATAGCGGAAGCAGTAAACATACCCAACTGAAATAACTACAACATTGGATATAATCAACAGTATATAAGTGATGATGCTACATGTTTCAAGTTCTAAGAAAACAGCCAGAACATGTTATACATCAATGCAGTATAGTAGAAATTAGAGTGCAGCAAAACAAGAAAAACAGTTAGCAGCGGCATCACGAGCCTAGGCTCGGTCCCATGCCCTCCTACTCCTCAGCAACAGTCAAGTACCTGTATAGGGACTCTTTCCCCTATCTACACCTGCAGTAATGTAATCTGTTTGGGCCGAAAAGTGTGACCTAAACAGGGTGTGAGAAATATATCTCAGTAGGCACCCAACAAAGGCCCGTGCTCAACTGTGTGTAAAACATGGAACAAGTGTGCAGTAGTAATATGCAATAACTAAGCAGTACTCAAAAGTAACTAACTTAACAGTTAAATTGCCATTTTATTATTCATTTAATTCCTTTAATTTAGTAACATTTTTGTGCTCAACAGCACCAAGGCCTCAGGCCAT
Organism: Viscum album; assembly: GCA_963277665.1. NCBI lineage: Eukaryota > Viridiplantae > Streptophyta > Magnoliopsida > Santalales > Viscaceae > Viscum > Viscum album. The sequence continues at coordinate 551,941,215 of OY728144.1, forward strand.
CCAGTACCGTGCCCTCAGGCTAAAATAGTAACCACGCCCTCTGGATTGCCCTCAGGCCATACAGAATCCAACCCGTAGGTATTTCCCTCAGGAGTAACCGAAATTTCCCTCATGCATTTGAAGTGTCGCCCTCAGGCACAGAAGTCAAACCCTCAGGCACGAAAGGTTTCTGTAGACGCCGGAAAAGTCCGTTGTTCCCAAACGAAGCTCCGGATGCGGAAAGCGAGGTCATATTTGGAGTCGGAAGAATGTTTCGGAGGGCCCGGAGGCCTTGCGCGGAATTTCAGAGGTCTGCGCGCAAAGATGATGATCCGCGCGCAAAACCCCCGGGATGCGCGCAACTCCCTTGCGCGCCGTGCCCGATTCCGCGCCCGCGAGGAGAATTCCGCGCTCGCGCCTTGGATTCCGCGCCCGGGGTTGCCTATAAATACTAGGCGACCCCCAACGTTTCACAGGTTGCTGGAAGTCGAACGGTCTCCCGCGCGCGCAATTCAACCCCTTCCGCGCGCAATGCCGATCTTCAGGTAACCTCCTTTCTTTCGCGCAATAGAGCCTTGGGGTCCGCCTTCGCGCGCAATCCCCTTGGCTCATTTCCTTTGAATAAATTTCAACCCGAAGGCCTTTGCACGCAAAAGAAGCCTCTTGCGCGCAATTTCCCCCGGGTGCGCGCAATCCAACCCGATTGCGTGCACCCCCCATCTTCAAAGTGGCCATTCGTTAGAGAATGAGCCGTTGCCCACGCGCGCTACCCGAAGCCCGGTGCGCGCAATCCCAATCATCCGTGCGCAAAGAGCTGGTCCAATTGCGCGCCAGCCCGCCTTTTTGCGCGCCGACCCGCGGTTTTGCGCGCAAAGCTCCTCTTTTGCGCGCAATCCGCCAGGGTCGCCTCCCTTGACCCCCTTTGGGTACCCGCCTGCGTGGCGCCCGATGGTCTTCATCGCAGGTGCCCGCGTTGTGCGTCGTCTTTCCGTGCGGCCCCCCCTAGGCTCGCGCGAAGTGACACAGACCTACCAGCGGCTTTATCGTCCAGCATGACGCTAAACTGCATTACGTCCGAGCTACAAGACGTTAAACTGTTCAGCATTCGTCCTGCATGACGCTAAACTGCACCACGTCCTACACGACGTTAAACTGTATACGTCCAGGCTGCACGACGTTAAAATGCCTAGCCCCCATCGTCCGCGCTGAAAGACGTTAAACTGCCAAGTGTTTCGTCCTCAACACACGACGTTAAACTGTACTTCGTCCGGCAAGACGTTAAACCGTCCGCTTTGTCCTTAACACACGACGTTAAACTGTACTTCGTCCGGCAAGACGTTAAACCGTCCGCATCACCCGATCCCGTGCCTCGCACGCAGGGTCTCCCCCGGTTTGGATGTGGCCCCCACCCGCTCGTCTCTGCAGGGATGTCGGGATTGTCCCCCTTTTGGGACGATTTAATGGGAGTGGCTTTTCCCTACGGGGGCAGGGTATTACAAACCCCTAGTTTCTCGTGGGAGGCTGCACATGTGTATCTCCATTGCGCCTCCCCACTACCGAAGCCAGTAGAGGGTGTGACTGGGATCGAGGTGTCTCCTACTTTCGGTCCAAGTCCCTTCCAACTGAGTTTTGCCGCATCCGGGCTGCCTCAAGTGCGTAAGTCCTGACAGAATGAACTACGTGGACTTTGATCCCTGTCTTCTAAACAGGGTACGTAGGAAGCCTCCCTGAGGTCCAAGCCCACCACCTGGTCGTCCCGGTCGTATTTACGTCGGTTCGTCCATCAGTGGACCCCTCCAGGGTTCACGCTTGCATTGATTCACCTATGAATCCGCCCCTGTGGGAGACTGCCCGTGTGTATCTCCACTGTGCCTCCCCACAGCCCCGTTTTTCCATCGTCCAGCATGACGTGAAACTGTGATCCACCCGGCCGTTCCATCCCCCTCTGTGCGAGGTGGTTCGGTTCAATCCTCCGCCCGGCGGCCTAGAACTCTTCGTGAGTCGGCTCGCCGACGTCCAGCATGACGTTAAACTGTATACCCGAACTACGTCGACTTTGATCCGTGCTAACGCGCGGTACGTAGGAAGCCACCACGGGGTCCAAGCTCTTCACTCCATCATCCATCCTGATCCTTACCCGGGCCGCCACATCCCGGTGGGGTCATGCCACTTCACTCCACTCCACGTTACTTGGGAAGCCGCCCATGTGCTGGCCCCAGCGTCGGAGGTTCCCCGCAAGGGGTTCTGTCATCCGATCCACTTTTCGTGTTGATCGGTCTGATGCCGTCCCCGCTGGACGTTAAACTCGCGGCATACCCCGTGTTAAACATGGGAAGCTGAGGAAAACCTCAGGTGACACAGTTCCCCGCACCTAGTACGGGATGCCTCAGGCCATCATGCCTTCGAGAAGCCCTATTAGGGACGGAAGACAGATGTGCAGAGCCGCAGTGCTACGACACGCCCCCAGCACCCAGAGCCACTCGGCCTTCTCACCGCAGGTTGCTGCCCCGCCCAGACTCCTTGGAGCGTCCGGGCGGAAGCAGCGTAATTAACCGGTGTCCATGAAGATATGGCGCCGGGAACGAGATTCACGAACATTCTTAAGTCTATGAGGGAGACCCGGATTAGGCGACGAGTTCCAAGGAGACGTCCAAGGAAGGAGGAGCCGACATCCCATCATCCCGGTTTCGATCAAGGAGCAGACGCCCCTGAATAAGGGACGAATGCCGCCCGCCCTTGGAAAGCAGGACTGCGGGACCACAAGCCGCGCGCCCATCCCCTCGGGTTGACGGGTGCACGCGCGAACGCGTCCTGGCGGAACAGCGTAACCCGACGCACATCCGCACCGAAATAGAAAAATGGTGAACCCGACGTGAATCTCTTCCCCTCGATACGAAGACCGATGGCTTTCAGAGGTGTTGGAAGACCGGCATGTTGCCCGGCCAAGCATTCAGTCTTACTCGCCAGGGGCTGGGGAAGTGAAATCGGGCACTCCGTCTCGCAACGTCGAGGGCCTGGGTTCCCCCCACGGAAGGCGTCGTGGCACTAATGGTTGGTTGTCGATTCCTTTTTCCTGTCAGTGTTAATGGGTCATTCTCCCTGCTTTCAGAAATCAGGTCGCCCGATCCAGTGCCCGATCGCCACCCGCCCACTGGCGCAGGGGCAGGGGAAACACCGACGCGGCTACTCCGCGCGGTCCCGCCCGTTCCACAGCCGTCCCAGCAGCCGCAATTGCGGGACGACCACGCCCTCTCTCCCCCTCGGAGGTCATCCAGAGAAGGGTGATCAACACCCTGGTGCGGAGATACGAGGAAGAGGGAGTCATCCCCACTAGGGAAATGGCTCGCCTAGGCCTTGAGGAGGCTGCGCCTCGCCACTACCGCCGCCCCCGAGGGCCGCGCAGGGAGGCACCGCTGCCTACCTCAACGTCCAATCGCTTCGGGAGTTTATCCCCGGAGCGCTCTGACAGTTCCCTTCCCTATGCGGATGAGGTGGATGATGCCCGGGATCACCCTATCCGGGATTCGCTCCAGGGATCCACGGTAAGGGCTCCCGCCAGGCCACGGCGACACCGCCGCCAGGCCTCTCCAGTCGAAGAGCGGGCTCTCCACCTGCCCGCGCCGCTCATCCCGACTCGTCTGTCTCGACGCCAACGTCGGGCACGAGCGGAAGAGGATGCCCACCTTGGGGCTCTAGCAACAGCGGCCGCATTGGCCCAAGCCACTGCTGGCTCCAGTCGCCAGGCCTCTGCGCATCCTGAGCAGGGGAACTCCTATGCCCGACCTGGATCGAGGCCCCGACCGCCCCAAGGGCAGGTTGGGTCGACTCTCCCGGTTGCTGGCACTGGCAGTAGCCACCGCGGACCACCTCGCGGTAGCGCTATTCACCGGCAGGATCTACTCTGTGTGGCCGATCCAGGAGGCATGGGTCATCCCACCTTCCGATCCCGGCCCGGAGTCCTGCCCGGAATCATCTCTCCCCGCGTCCCCTTTGATATCTGTCCCGGTGCCCCTCGCACCTTGGTTCCCAGTCCTCTTGGCCCCAGCACCAGTGCGGCCGGAGGACGCCAGGACAGAGATCAGCCCTGCCCCGGAGAACCACCCAGGGGCAGGAAGGCAAGGCGTCGACGCCGAGGGAAGAATGTTACGGAATTCCGGACGGAGATCCGACCGGTTTGCTTCTCTGACTCAGAGGCGGAGTACGATTCGGCGACAGAGCCCCTTCCCCAATCTCGCCAGTCAAGGGCAGGGGTAGGAATGCGGCACGTCAGCCTCGTGCTCCCCGAGAGCGAGATCGATGTGATCCCCGCTTCTCTCCGAAGGTATATCCGGAGTAACGAGGGCCTGGTAGACCCCCAGGGATCAAGCTTGCGGTTGGTACCGGCCCCTCCGGAAGTGCCTTCCGCCTCGATCGGAGAAGCCGGAGACTTTTTCTGGGGATCGACGGTCGAACCACGATCTGGTGCACCCTCGGCGAGCACCGATGCTACGGCAGGATGTTCGCTCGCCGGCCCGTCCTATCGTGATGTGGTAGCCAGGGCACCGCCACCCTCAGAGGGCGGCCCGGGATATGGAGGCCAATCGGCCTGTTCGCCGTATTCACCGTCGGCCAGCCCGTCGGCCCGGCGGCCCGCCTCGGCACCACTACCAGTTCCCCGTCCGTTCCCAGCCATGGAAGAGGACCAAGGAGATCTGGGTCCCGAGTTTGAGTCGTGGAGCTTCTGGACCGTCCTTGCAGAGGGCCACTTCCCTGAGAAGTTTTGGCCAGTCGCAGGACCGAGCTTTGATGCACCCGAATCGCTCACCCCGGATGAGTTCGAATGCTTCCGCCGAACTCTCCGGGAGACTCGCTCCTGTCTTCACCGCCTACAAATGCCATACCCCGGGAGTCAAGCGCACCTGGAGGATATTGGTGAGCAGTGCCGTCAATTTGACCTGGCCATGCTCCCCGCGGTTCGGCACCCCGGGTCATTTGGGCACCACGAGGCCCTCCAACAACGATGCGTTGAGTGTTTCCAAGTACTCCGCAAAGTTATCGAGGAAGCCACTCCCCACGTGTATATCCGTGGATGGGGGCAGTACGCTGCCCTACGCTTCAGTGTGATCCGCCGACAGCCCGATTCGCTGGGTGGCCCTGAGGGTATATCCCCAGGGACAGGAACGGTCAATATGGCTGACCTGTCGGGAGAGGGGAACGACTTGGAACTTCTCGACGGGGGCTTCCCCCCCGAAGACAAGCCGTCGTCAGATCCATCGGTGAGAGTTACTCGTCATCAGAGGAACCTCCTGGGGCTCCCCGCACCCACTGAAGCACTGACGTTGAGCCGAAACGTCAGCAAAGGAAAAGAGCACAGCGAGGCTATAAAGCCCGCCGACCCATCTGCCTCCATGCAGAGGGCAGAGGAGGATCCCGAGAAGGCTACGCTACGTCAGCAGCTCGCCGAACAGAAGAAGCTGGTTGACCAGCTCCTCGCCGAGCGCGCTGCAGAACGGCGGCCTGACTACGGTGATCCTAGGCCAGGACAGCAGGGACCGGAACAACCGCTCCTCGACGAGACTCTCCCGGGCAACCGTGATTACGCCGTGTTCGCCGACAGGAGAGAGGCCATTGCCTATGGCAAGAGGGCGCGGTATGTTTCACCACACCCTCCCGAGCGGCGTGACTACCTGAGAGATCCCGCTCGGATTCCTCCCGCTGCCCCAAGGGCCGCTCCGCCCGCCATCCCACGAGCTGCCGAGTTCGACGACCCGGTCGACGACCCGATTGAAGGGCCATGCAATGCACTCGTGGTTAGAGATCCTCGCCAGGACTGGAACCCATGTCCGGACGATCCGATGGCGGCACTCATTGCCCGCTTGGAAGCCTTGGAGACTCGGCAGGTGGCGATCCCACCGGACGGCAAGCCCTACCCAGCATGGGTGGATGACATGCCGGCGCCTCCGGGATTCGGGAATCCCACTTTCGCCCCCTTCAACGGAACTAGAGATCCGCCACAGCATTTAGCCCACTTCAACTCGAGGTGCGGGCCTATGTTGGGGACTCCGGCGCAGCAAGAGGCCGCTAAGCTTCGCTGCTTTGTTCAGACACTAGAAGGGCCAGCATTTGTCTGGTACAGCCAGCTCCCCGTCGGGTCGGTAACCAGCTGGGAGGACCTCCGTAGACAGTTCCTCTACCAGTTCAGTTCCACGACCCGGAAGACAAGTATCGCAGACCTCTTTAAGTGCAAGCAGAGGCCTGATGAGCGAGTCGCGGACTTCGTCGCCCGATGGAAGGGTCTCACGTATTCCCTTGACATGCCATTGACTCAGGAGCAGTTGCTGACAATGTGCGTCGGGAACGTCAAGACCGAGCTGGTCCCTTCCCTGATCACTCAAAATTACCCCGGAGGGTTCAGGGACTTCTCAGACAAAGCTCAACGTCTTGAGGAAGCCCTGCAACAGGCCAGCCAGGCACACCCGCTGCCTCCTATGATTCCTGCAAGGAGAGTCAGCAGGGCTGAGCCCGCTGCTGTTGCCCAGATAGAGGCCCCCAGGCCGTTGGAGCTGCTGCCGGCGAGGCCAGCTCCACAGCCTCACAGGAACCCGCCTCCACGGGCTCAGTTCCCGGCCCAGCAGCGGCAGCCTCAGAACCGGCCGGCCCCTCCGCGTAATGTACCGCCGCAACCCAGGCGAGATAATCAGGGTCCACCTCCTCGGCCGGCCCCTCCAGCCCCTCGTCAAGACCATGCTCCCAGGGGCCCGCGACACCTGACTTACTCATTCCACGAGGATCAGGTCCCCGGTTATTTCCGGAGCGCCTTGGAGCAGAGGATTGTGCGACTGCCTGAGTGTTGGAAGCCAGAGGAGGCACATCTTACGAATAACCCCCGCTACTGCCCCTACCATCGGGCCCTGGGGCACACCATCCAGCGGTGCTATGTGTTTAAGGATTGGCTCCAAGACCAGATTAACAACAATGTAATCAGGTTGGGCCCAGCTCCAGCACAAGTGGCGGGCGTGTTCGTGGGATCAGATGACGATAGTGGCAACGAGGATGAATGGCAGCTGGTCTCCAACCGCGGATCCCAGAAGTATAATAACTGGATGGCCCGCAAGACGACCATTCGCGCCCATGGAATCATCCGTGCGCGCTTGAATCAGCCTGAGCCCCCAGAATCTGCGGGTGCTGCTTCGGCATCGTCGTCCCAGCCTGCCTCTTCCAAGAGGAGCAAACGGCGGCAGCGCAAGAAGGAAGAGCGCGCCCCGCCAGTTCCGCCACTATCCCGCACTCTCGGGGATTTCATGCCCCCGGAGATGGGGGTCCCTCCTCGGATCCGCCCGGTGATGGATGATTCGTCCGATGACGGTATTGGGTACGCTTCGGTTAACACCGTCGAGCTGGTAAATCCCTTTTCGGTTCCCGACGTTGAAGAACACCAGGTGGACCTCCCTAGTGTCCCCGGTCGTCGCTACCGTCGGAAGAACCGCAGCAACAGGAGTCGCCGGGGCACAGCCGTTGGTACCTCCAGCCAGGCCGTGCACGCCACTGAGACTAGGCAGCAGGCCCAAAACTGAGCTCAGCGTGCGCAGCCCCCCCATCCGGGGATGACAAATTCGCCTCCGCCACTGTTTGTGGTGTGGGACCAGGCAGAACCGCCTCAGCCGCGTCGCGACCAGCTCCGCCCTGCCACAAGTCCATCCCGGCCTCCTGACTCCAGTACGGTGACCATTTCCCGGACTGCGACCAGTGAACAGCGAGATGCGCCAAGTACCAGTCGGCCGCCGATCCAACCGGCAAGGCCCATCATGCCACCAACCGCAGAGCAACCTCCTGCAACCAGGGGCTCGCGCTTGGCCAAAAAGTATGATGTCCTGAAGCACTTGGCCGACATACCAGCAAGGCTCTCCATCCTTGAGGCTCTGCGCATGTCATCTGAGATGCGCGAGGCACTCGCTGAAGCCCTGAAAAGCCCCCTCCAGTTTGAGACAGAGGTTGCGGCTGCAGAGGCCTTCCACGCCGAAACGATCGAGGACGCCGAATGTCAGGCAGTTATCTCGTTCTCTGGTAAGGATGAAGACCCTCCTATACAGGGACACATTTGTCCGCTGTATGTCACTGGCCAGTTCAATGGCCTTGATGTCCGGCGCTGTCTTGTCGACACGGGGTCCGGGATTAACCTGATTCCAACTCGGACGCTCCGGAGATTGGGGTTGTCTGAGGATGACTTGATTCCCTCCGACCTCAGGATCCAGGGGTACGATCGCACCGAGCAAACCCCGGTCGGCAAGATACGTTTGAAGACCCAGTTCAGTGACTTGGTTGCCAACACCGAATTCATGGTAGTCTCTCAGGACACCGCGTACAACGCATTGATGGGCAGGCCATGGCTTCACCTTCACGCGGCGGTTCCCTCGTCATACCACCAGTGCCTCAAATACTCCCTTAATGTTCGAGTAGGTGTGCTTCAAGGAGATGCCTCTCCTTTTGCCTCATGTAAAGCCCGCTATCTGGACGCGGACTATTACAAGAGCAAGGATAAGCAGATCCTGGCAGGTGAGGTTGAGCCTGTCGCTGTTGCAAGTGATCCCTGGGCAAGTCTGGATGACGCTTACGTCCTCCCGATTCACCGGTTGGACGTGGCCATGGTCTCGACGGTCCGCGAGTCTCCTGATGAGATGGCCGCAACCGCCCGTGCCAGCACCAGTGGCCCAGCAGGATCTGGTAGCCCCGATGCAGTTTCCAACGCAGTCTCTCCCGTGGACGATCCCTCCCCGAGTGGAGAGGATATGGAAGATGCACCCCCAGCCTTTGAGGAGGGCGTCCCCGCCACGGTCGATGAGTTAATACAGGTGAACCTTGGAACCGAGGCCGATCCAAGACCCACATTGGTTAGTGCCTCCATGCCCTCTGAGGAGCGGCAGCAGTACGTGGACTTTCTCAGTCAGCACCGTGATGTGTTCGCTTGGGGCTATGACGAGATGCCGGGGCTAGATCCTCAGGTAGCCGTCCACCGCCTTGGTCTCCCGGCGAACCATCGCGGGTTCAAGCAGCCTCCCAGGAAGATGCACCCATCCCACGGTGCCATGGTTGAGGCCGAAGTTGACAAGCTTATCAAAGCCAACTTCATGAGGGAAGTTCAGTACCCCAAATGGCTGGCCAACATTGTGCCGGTCAGGAAGAAGAACGGGCAGATCAGAGTCTGCATCGACTTCCGCGATCTCAACCGCCACTGTCCGAAGGATGATTTTACCCTTCCAGTGACAGAGCTGTTGATTGATGCCACGGCAGGGTTCCAAGCCCTCTCCTTCATGGATGGATACTCCGGATACAACCAAATTCGGATGGGCCCTGAGGATGAGGAGTTCACTGCCTTCAGGGCCCCCCAAGGTACCTTTTGCTACCGGGTCATGCCCTTCGGCCTGAAGAATGCAGGTGCCACCTATCAACGGGCGATGCACCGCATATTCAAGCCAATCCTCGGCACACTGGTGGAATGCTACGTCGACGACTTGGTTGTCAAATCGCGCCAGCGTCAGGACCATCTCAAAGATCTTGAGAAAGTGTTCGGCTTCCTCCGGTCTCGCTGCCTGAAGATGAACCCGTTGAAGTGTGCCTTTGGGGTCACCTCCGGAAAGTTCCTTGGATTTGTGGTAAGATACCGGGGTATTGAGATCGACCCAGAGAAAATCAGGGCGATTAGCCAGATGCCTCCCCCAGGTACCGTCCGAGAACTGCAAGGGTTCCAAGGCCACTTAGCCTATATACGCCGATTCATCGCGAATCTGGCCGGCAAGTGTAAGCCCTTTTATCGGCTCATGAAGAAAGGTGCCACCTATGTATGGGATAAAGAGTGTCAGACCGCTTTCGAGGAAATCAAGCAGTACCTGCTTCAACCTCCGGTCCTGATGCCGCCTGTATCCGGGAAGCCGCTGGTCCTCTACGTGACCGCCCTGGAACGGTCCCTGGGTGCCCTTCTCGCCCAGAAGAACAACGAGGGAACGGAGAATAGCCTCTATTACCTCAGTCGCATGCTCCTCGATGCGGAAGTTAGGTATTCCCCCATCGAGAAGAGCTGCCTGGCGCTCGTATTTGCCGTACAGAAATTACGGCACTACTTGCAGCACCATGAGGTACAGTTGGTTTCTCGGGTAGACCCGTTGAAATATATCCTGAGCCGGCCTATGTTGACTGGCCGTCTAGCGCGGTGGGCTGTGATTCTCCAGCAGTTCGACATCAGGTATGTGTCTCAGAAGGCCATCAAAGGGAAAGCATTGGCAGACTTTCTGGCAGCTCACCCGACCTCCGCGGATCAGCCGCTGGATCTAGGCTTTCCTGATGAGGCCATTCTCTCGGTTGATCGAGCCGATCCATGCTGGCAGATGCACTTTGACGGTGCATCCCGAAGCCCCACCGGTAGAAGACTCGATAATCCTAAGCTCAACAGAGTGGGCTTGGGTATCGTCTTCATTACCCCGGAGCGAGCCGTGCTGCCATACTCTTTCCTGTTGTCAGAGGGCTGTACCAACAATGAGGCGGAATACCATGCCCTCATCACCGGCCTCGAGTTGGCTCTCGAGATCGACGTGCCCCGTCTGTGCGTGAAAGGGGACTCCGAGCTGGTCGTTAAGCAGATCAATGGCGACTACGTTGTCAGGAAGCCGAAACTTGTGCCATTGTTGGAGTGCACCCTCCTTCTGATGGCCTGGTTCCCTTCTCGGCCGGAAATTGTCCATGTTCCCCGGTCGCAGAACGGTCGAGCAGATGCTTTGGCCAGCCTCGCTGCGTCACTTGCGGAGCCTGAACAGGACAACCTGATCGTCCGCGTGACGCGCCGCAGGCTCATCGCTCCCGTTATCCCGGAAGAAGATCGCGGCCCGTTGGTAAGTAATCTCACCACGGTTGCCCCTATGACCGGAGCCCCGAGTACCCCAGATATGACAGTCGGATCAGCCCCTGATTGGAGGAAGCCTTTGGTTGAGTACCTCCAACATGGCATTCTTCCATCGGATCGGGCCGAGCGCGAGCGAGTTCGACGCCGCGCATCGCAGTTCGTCCTCCAGAGCAGTCCCGTCCTGGAGCAGATCCTCTACAAACGCGGATTTGATGGTGTTCTCCTCCGTTGCCTTCAGGGATTTGAGATCCCACGAGTCATGCAAGAGGTCCATGCTGGTTCATGCGGCGCCCACCAGACTGGGCCGAAGCTGTCCCACCAGATTTAGAGGTTGGGATACTTCTGGCCCTCTATGATCCATGACTGCATCGAGTATTCCAGGAGGTGCCATGCGTGCCAGGTTCATGCGAACTTTGTGCATCGGCCGCCGGAGCCTCTCCATACCACAAGGTATTCCTGGCCCTTTGCAGTCTGGGGACTGGACGTTGTGGGACCTTACCCGCCGGCGACAGCTCGCCAGTGCCGGTTCATTCTGACCGCCACGGACTTCTTCTCCAAATGGGCAGAAGCGATTCCGCTCAGAGAGGTCAAATCCTGTTCGATCGCTGACTTCGTGACCTCCAACATCATCTATCGATTTGGAGTGCCTCACGCTATCCTCACGGATAACGGAACCAATTTCCGAGCAGCCGAGTTGAAGAAGTTGTACGCCAAGTATAACATTCGCTCGAACCATACATCTCGCTATCATGCGCAGGCGAATGGACAGATCGAGGCGTTTTACAAAACCCTCTCTAACATTCTGCAAAAGATGGTTGGTCAGAACAAGAAGAGTTGGCCGGACAAGCTCCCCAACGCCCTCTGGGCTTATCGGACGATGACTCGCAATTCCACCCAGATGACCCCTTATTCCCTGGTGTATGGAGCTGAGGCCGTCCTGCCCATCGAGATCCAGCTGCCGTCCTTGAGCACTGCGGTCTACGACCAGCAAGCGCCGGACAGAGTTGCTGAAGCCCGTCTAGTTGAGTTGGAAGCACTGGATGAGAATAGACGTCGCGCTTTGCACAACTTGGAGAGGCATCAAAGCAGAATGGCTCGAGCTTTCAATAAGAAGGTTCGCCTCCGCTCCTTCCTGCAGGGTGATCTAGTGCTAGCCCTAAGAGCGCCGATGATCCCCGGCAGGAAGCCACCCAAGTTGGAGCCCAAGTGGGAGGGACCCTTTGTTGTCCACAAGGTCTATCCCAATGGCGCGTACTCCCTAGCGACTATGGATGGTGAGCGTGTCACTCCTCCCACCAACGCTAGGTTCCTCAAGCAATACTTTGCCTGAGTGTTCATCGTTCCGCATGACGCTAAACTGCACTTCGTCCCGCATGATGCTAAACTGCACTTCGTCCCGCATGACGCTAAACTGCACTTCGTCCCGCATGACGCTAAACTGCACTTCGTCCTGCATGACGTTAAACTGCACCACGTCCTGCACGACGTTAAACTGCATTCGTCCAGGCTACAAGACGTTAAACTGTTCAGCATTCGTCCACGCTGCAAGACGTTAAACTGCCAAGTGCTTCGTCCTGCATGACGCTAAACTGCACTACGTCCGAGCTACAAGACGTTAAACTGTTCAGCATTCGTCCTGCATGACGTAAAACTGCCCCTCAAGAACTACGTGCGGCTTGATTCCCATCCTTATGGGATACGTAGGACCGCCTGAACATTCATGTTTCAGGCCCAGCCCCATCCTTCGGGAATTTCCATCCCATCCCGGGCCCTTGGTCCAGTTGCCTCTGGGTATGTGGCGTATGGTGTGAGCGCGGGGGATTATGCCCTCATTCACGTCGGTTTTCTCGCCACGCTGTACGCCCCCCACGTTTGGGGATGCCTTCTGCTCCCCCCTTCTTTTCCCCTCATCGTCCTGCATGACGTTAAACTGCACTTCAAGAACTACGTATGGATTGATTCCCATCCTTATGGGATACGTAGGACCGCCAGGACATTCATGTTTCAGGCCCAGCCCCATTTCCCGGGAATCTCTATCCCGCGTTGGGCCTCTGGCCCCAGTTCCCCTCCTTTTTGTGCGAGGCGTATCGCGTGAGCGGGGGATTATGTCCTCATTCGCGTTGGTCTACTGGCCACGCCGTACGCCTCCCCCCGCGTGTGGGACTACCTCACACCCCTCATCGTCCTGCATGACGTTAAACTGCCTCTCAAGAACTACGTATGGCTTGATTCCCATCCTTATGGGATACGTAGGACCGCCTGGACGCTTGTGTCTCAGGTCCAGCCCTGTCTCTTGGTTGATCACGGGAATCTGCCCTCTTTTGGTTGCTCTCAGGGTGAGTCCTCCGACCCTTTCCGGAGATCTGTTAACATGTTTTGGGTACTTCGGTCTATGACTCGTAGTGTCAGATTCAATCCCGACAAGTCCTGTGTTGCTTGTCAGGCCTCGCGCTTCCTCTTGTTAGAGCCTTCACTCAAAGGGATCCTCGTTAGCGGTTTGGGTACGATGCCTCAGTGCTCTCCTACCGCTCCGGGTCGATTTACCAACGGGTCTTGGGCCGCAAATCGATATGAATCCTGCGATTGAGCGGTCGATGCTCGTTTGCTTGCCCCGTCTTAGGCTGACGCGATCGGATGTTGTGTTGCGAATGCGTCAGCAACATCCTTGATCGCCATGTCGGCTCTTTCAGGCTCTGAACATTGGTTGCGCAGTCCTCATCACACTCCGCCTTTATGCGTTGTAGTGGAATCTGGACACTCTTTTCATACTGACCTTCAGTACACCTTTACACGTTAGGCAGACCAACCAAGGTAATGATGTCGTTCGAGGCTCCCATGATCTGAGCACCAAGGATATATGCGGATGTTCTCCCCAAGGGCCATGCGTAGCTGGACCCTCGTCCCCATAAGGAGGGAGGAGTCGCTCGAACAATCGCGTTCTGAGCCCAGTATATCTGGAGGCTAGCATCTCTGCCCCTCGGGTGATGGACATACGCAGGCCCCTATCCCAAGACTCTTCTCCTGGAATCGTGCATGACCGCAGGGCTGGGTATGCTCCCACCTCCGCCGTACCGCGATAAGCGGATTCCTCCATGGTCCGAACCACACGACCTTAAACTGTGTTGTCTGGTCCTACCACACGACCGTAAACTGTGATCGTCTTGGCCGCCCGACGAGAAAACGGCACTGCATCGTGATGTTCCCCTCAGGGGGCACTCATGTTGGGCGCTGGTTAATAACCACGCCATTCATCAATGCCTTCCATGGCTTGATCATTGTGGCGACGCCAGATATTTCTCAATCACAGGCATGTCGCCGCACGAAAAACCATTCATCTCTAAAGGACAAACAAGAAATATCAAATGCCGCTCCTTTTGTGTGCGAGGGTCAGACCCGCACTCTTCCGCGCGCTGGTGCCCGATTGTGTTGCACCGCGCTTCAAGAACTACGTGTGGCTTGATTCCCATCCTTATGGGATACGTAGGAACGCCCGGATGTTTGAAACTTCGGGTCCAGCCCCCCACCTCTTAGAGATTCCCCCTTCTCTGGGGAATCCGCCGCCTTCAGGTCACCCTCAAGGCGCGTTCCCCGACCCCTTGCAGTGGTCCACCGGTGTCAAGAGTACTCTGGTTTATTGCCAGGAGGGTCAGGATCCGCTTGGCCAGGTTTCCTCCGCTTTTCAGGCTTCGTGCTCCCTTTCATTCGGACCCATCGTCTACGCCCTGGGTGGAGCCCCCGTGAACGGTTCGGACACAATGCCTCAGTGCTCTCCCACCGACTCGGGCCGGTACCCCCAATGGCCTCGGGCAGCAAATCGATATGAATCCTGCGATTGAGCGGTCGATTCTCGTTTGCTGCCTCATTCCACCAACGGTTAGTGCGATGTTGATGCTGCTTTTCCGCCACGGTCGGCAGTACTCTCATATCGTCACGCCGGTGCTCCCGGTCCTCGAGTGAATGGCCGCATGATTCACATTTCCCACCTCCCATTCTGACCAGGCGAAACCTCGGCACTCTCGACACTATCCCTCAGTGCATCTTTGCATACCCGGGGGATGGGACCACGATGCGGCGTACTTTGAGGTCTTTATGGTCCGAGCTCTAAGACCTTAAACTCAGATCTCTCTTTATGGTCCGAGCTCTAAGACCTTAAACTCAGATCTCTCTTTATGGTCCGAGCTCTAAGACCTTAAACTAAGATCTCTCCTTATGGTCCGAGCTCTAAGACCTTAAACTAAGATCTAGCCCTTATGGTCCGAGCTTTAAGACCTTAAACTAAGATCTACCCTTATGGTCCGAGCTCTACGACCCTAAACTAAGATCTCCCCAAATGGGGTCCTACGTCCTGCATGACGTTAAACTGCACTCTCAGAACTATGTGTGGCTTGATCTCCAGCCTGATGGAGTACGTAGGAACGCCCAGGCATTCCGACTCGGGTCCAGCCTCAGGGATCGTTAAGTCCCGCCCCTCCTCGTCGCCGGCCGTCTGGCCTGACTTCGGGTAGAGTGGTGCAGTTGTGATATTCTCCCCGATTCAGCTCGGGATGCCCCATCGCAAGGATGGGAAGCGACGGTTTCCTCATCAGAGAGGTGCTGTCTGAGAATTGAGGTGACTCACGGCCAGATTAGTGCATCCGCCTAATACATTTTCCCCACGGTGGCGCAATTTTGAGAGCGTTGGATTCTGTCCGAACAAATCGTCACTTCGCCCCACGCTTCGCATTACCTGTTGATCTGGATTTTCCACCCTTGTGTCTGAAGGAACCCCAAAGCGGTATTCATGATGACATGTGGTCCGCCTCCTGCAATATGAATGAAGGCCTTTTTCGGTCCGTCTATTGCAGTTGTTATGGTCGATCCACTGTCTGCCTACCGTCTTGGGCATTTCCTGGAAGGCCGACCGTTGTGGATGTCCGGATTCGGGACACGCGATTCACCCTTTCTCAGTTCCCTATGTTCGGATAAAATCTCAACGCCCCTAGCATTGTCCCGCTCGTGTGTTGGAACAGGTTGGGGGAATGGTACATTGATTAGGTCTGAGGTCTCCTTTCCTAGGAATGACCTCCCTCTTTTCTCCAGAAATCCAGGCCCAATTATGGATGCCTGATGCTTGGTTAACACTCCCGCAAGACAGTGAATTGTGGTTGAGCATATTAAACCAAAAGATGCAGATAAATATATTGATTCATACAGATGGATCAAAGTAGCGGAAGAAAATGTTTTGGGAATGGAAAAACAAAGCCCTTAGGGATTAGCGTGCTGAATGAGTCTTTCTAATGCCGCTACCCTTTGGCTGGTGGCCTCGAGAGCTGCTTCTCGCTCTCTGCGTGCCCTCTCTTCGTCGGCGGTCGCAGCACGCAGTTCGTCGATTCTGGCCTGTGCACGCTCCCGCTCGACCTGAATTGTCACCATCTGTTGGCCCGCCTCCGTCAGCTGTACTTGGGCGTCAACCAGCTGAGCTGCTAGTTGCTCCACAAGCTCGGTACACGTCGCGACGAAGGCCTCCTTCTCTGCCGCCTGCCCTTCGAGACGCCGGACTTCCTGCTCCGCCGCGAGGAGCGCCCGCGTGCTCTCCGACATGTCCCGACTTTGTGTGACGTCGGCACGCCGGCAGCTCTCGCGCATCTTTTCGGCCATGAAATCACGGACCGTTAGATGGAGGCGTTGAGCATCAGCTCCCCCGGCACACAGGAAGCGCAGCCAGGTCTGAAGTGATCCCATGCGCCCCAGCCACTCCGATGGGTCTCGCTTGAGGAATCGCTGGATGCACTTCCACCCCCTACGGCGCGTTATCCGGCTCTCCTCGACCGCCTCCGTGTCTGAGTCGTCCATCTCCTCGGGATCGGCAGGCCGGTAGGCAGGGAAGGCAGCCAGCAGGTCTGCTGCAGGGTCCGCCCCTGGGAGGTCCTCACGAGGGATAGGTTCCCCAACATCCGGGCGACCTTCTTCTCTCTCCCCAGCGGCGCTGACACCCTCGTCAGCCCCCGACCTCTCTCCGATGTCAGCACCGCCGGTGTCCGCAGCCCCCTGATCAGCAGTTGGTGGGGCCGGCTCGGTTTGGGAAGTCTGTTCCGGAGCAGGCGGCATGTCCACCACTGGTCCACTCGTAGATGGCCCGGGTTCGGCAACCCGATGAGCCTCCAGTGTTGAGATCACTGCGCAGGGCATGCCATGGTTAGTCACGGATCGTCAACGGCAAGCACCAGCAGTAAAGTAGGGAGACTTACGGGAGTTCGGAGCGTCATCTTCCGCTACCCCGGTCGCCGCAGGAACAGTTGCAGTAGGGGACCCCTTAGCGCTTGTCAATTCAATGATAGGTGTCTGGCCCCCGCCTTGTCCTGCTGGCGCCTCTCCTACTCCCGCTGAGGATGCCCGACCAACATCCGTGCGCTCCTGAGAAAGATGGAGAAATGGGTTAGAAGCTGCATAAGAGAGTGGATGAAGCAGATTGAGTAGGGATAGAAGCAGACCTCGAGGAGCTCAGTGACATCAACGTTGTCAGAGCCGGCCACCTCGCCGCTCTCCCGTGGGCTCCCCTAATGGGACCTTCCCTCGGAGCCTTCATCCTCCCCCATTTCCTCCTCTTCTTCGGAGTCGTTGCTACTGTCGTCTTCTTCCGGCGGCATCTGTTCCGGAGCGGGCTCGAGACCGAGCATCACCTTCACCAGAAGGGATGGCTCCGCGCGCTGACCACGTTGGCGCGCGTACTCGTCCATGGCCGTCAGATACGCATACTGCCGGTTGAAGTCCACCCTGTCGGCAATGTGGAGGCGCCCGACCTCTGGCAGATGGATTCCTTCTCTGAGAATCTTTCGCCAGATGGCGTCGGTCCCCAGTGACTGCCGCAGGGTCATCCAGGCCGACCACAGCGCCGGGAAGACTGCATCGTGGGAGGGTTCGAGCAGACGTCTCACCTGCTTCCCGGGCCGCTCTTCGACCGCCGCATATGCCCCCTCTCTGGGCGCCGAGGTCGTAGCGGCAGCTCGCGATGTGCCCGCCGCCGAAGTCCCTGCCCGCGCCGGCTCCGCTGTTTGGCGCGCCTCCATTCTCCCCCGTGTGGCGGCGCCTCGCCTCCTTCCTTGACGCCCGGTCTCCGCACGGGTAACCTCGAGCCGCCGAAATAGCTTCCGAAAAAGCCCCTCAGGGTACGTGATGGCCCAGTGTTCGGCGTACTCGGTTGCCAAGCCTGCGTCAACTCCGGTAGGAGGGAGAGTGATGACGTCGCCAGAGCCGAAAGCGGCAAACATCAGCCACATCTGGCGAAGGACGCCAGGGTTCGTCTCCTCCCAGACAGCAGTGAATACCCTCTTCGGCATCCGTTGAAGGCACCCGAACTGCCTGGCGAAACGGGTCGGCATGTAAGGCTCGCAGATCACCTTCCCGTCGATCCGAGCCACGAGCACCCTACCCCGCATGTTCAGGAAGTATTCATGCTGCTCCAGCGGACCCTGCCCATTGTCGATCATCTGGACGACGAGAGTGGGGAACGAACTGAAGTTGAAGTTGGCATGATTGCCAATCCAGATCCGCACGCCCTCCTCACTTAGGGTCATCGGAGCGACCCCCGCGATGTTCAGCAGGGAGGGTCGCAGGCCGTTGCCCGGAGGAATGATGGCGTTCGGAAACGTGTACCCACCGAGGTGAGCAGCCACCCAGCCGTGAAAGAACTGAAAGGGCCCACAGATCCTTCGTGGCGACCCCCCTCGTGAGATGCGTCCCAGGATGGCATACAGCCTCGCCAACACTGGGACCCCGAGGTTGTATCTCTTGTTGGCGGCCATAGAGCCCGCCACTGCCAGTGTCGCCGGGCGAACGCCCATTCTCGCGTCCCGCACTGGCAGGAGCCACCCACTCAGAAAGGCGGCCAGGAACGCCGCGTACCGGACATTTGGGTCCCGGGCCTCGATGACGCGGTACCCCCATGAGCGGTAGTCACCCGTCTCCAGGACCCGCCAGTACGACCCGTTCCGGCTCCTCTGAGCTGCGGTCGGGCACCGCTTCCCCCTGCCTGGCATCTTGACCGCCGGGTCATGCTCCAAGAACTGGCCGAACCATTCCTTGTAGGCTATGTCCTTCTGGAAGTCTTTGATCCCGAGCCACTGCGTAGCCAGGTCAAGCAGATGCCAGGTCAGGATGGGAGTCCGTGACCTGTCCTCCCAGATGTTCTTCGGTGGCAGGAACTCATCGTATTGGTAGCCCTCCAGCGGGATACCTCCGATGCAGTGGATGTCCCAGAGACCGATGCCGACCTCCCCATGGTGAAGATGGAAGGTGTTGGTATCCGGAGACCATCGGGTGAACAGCTCCGGCCCGAGCTCGGACTGCTGGTATAAGTGGAACTGCGACGTCCACACCGCCTCGAACAGGCCGATGTACCGCAGCTCCTCTGCGAAGTGATCGCAAGTGTGGCGTACCCAGAACGCCCAGGCCCACTCACTGGTGAAGTTGCCCCCAGACCGCAAGTCCCAGTCCTTCAGCCAGCCCTTGGTGTCGTCCGTGACGCTCTGGCGATATATGCTCGAGTAGAGGGCTGGAGAATTCTCCGCAGTAGGCTCACCCCCATCAATGGTTCGCGTCCTCGGGTTCAGGACATAGACATCCAAGTGTCTGGTCTCCCTGGCAGGATGCCCATTGTTGGTGATGTTATAGCGGAGAAGCTCGTCCTCCTGGGTCACCCAGGTCCGCGGCGCATCAATCTCGAACCCTGGCACCAGGACCTCATCTAGGATGCCGAAGTTCCAGAGCGGCAGTTTGTCCGACAGTGGATATGTCTTCTGGGTCGGCGTCAGTAAGTCGAACAAGGATTGATTGTTGGAAACAATCTCCTTGGCTCCGTAAACCTCCTCGTTCGTCGCCATCTCAGCCCTGCGAGTGGCGGCATCCCCCTCATTTCCTCTGTGCGCGGCCATCTCAGAAGTTTCGGGAGTCGTGCGGGTTAAGGGATGAAGCGTGCGGGATCGGACGAGGCTGGTAGAGAAGTTTGAAGGTTGGCGCGCAATCCAAGTGGGCGGCGCGCAATTGGGAAGACTGTCGCGCAAAGTTCCGGGTTTTCGCTCAAAGACAGGCGGAATCCGGATGGTTTTGCGCGACGAGCGGGCGAATTCCGCGCCGGAAAAGGCAATTTCGCGCACGAGAGCAGAGATGCTTATCGCGCGGAAGGCCAATGTATGGCACGGAGGGACCCAGTGCCCCTATTTATAGGCAAGGCCGGGGTCCGCGCTGCGCGGAAAGCGCTTTGCGCGACCGCAGCGGCGAATTTCGCGACCGGCGCCCCTTTTTGCGCGCCTAAGTCCCGCGCCGCCCAGGACTTCGGCATTCCGGCGTCTCCCTCGGAACCCGATCGTTGCGACCTCTCGCCGATCAGATTCCGAGGGGGGGCTTTTGTAGACGCCGGAAAAGTCCGTTGTTCCCAAACGAAGCTCCGGATGCGGAAAGCGAGGTCATATTTGGAGTCGGAAGAATGTTTCGGAGGGCCCGGAGGCCTTGCGCGGAATTTCAGAGGTCTGCGCGCAAAGATGATGATCCGCGCGCAAAACCCCCGGGATGCGCGCAACTCCCTTGCGCGCCGTGCCCGATTCCGCGCCCGCGAGGAGAATTCCGCGCTCGCGCCTTGGATTCCGCGCCCGGGGTTGCCTATAAATACTAGGCGACCCCCAACGTTTCACAGGTTGCTGGAAGTCGAACGGTCTCCCGCGCGCGCAATTCAACCCCTTCCGCGCGCAATGCCGATCTTCAGG
Organism: Viscum album; assembly: GCA_963277665.1. Classification (NCBI taxonomy): domain Eukaryota; kingdom Viridiplantae; phylum Streptophyta; class Magnoliopsida; order Santalales; family Viscaceae; genus Viscum; species Viscum album. Next base: position 551,961,801 of record OY728144.1, read on the forward strand.
TAACCTCCTTTCTTTCGCGCAATAGAGCCTTGGGGTCCGCCTTCGCGCGCAATCCCCTTGGCTCATTTCCTTTGAATAAATTTCAACCCGAAGGCCTTTGCGCGCAAAAGAAGCCTCTTGCGCGCAATTTCCCCCGGGTGCGCGCAATCCAACCCGATTGCGCGCACCCCCCATCTTCAAAGTGGCCATTCGTTAGAGAATGAGCCGTTGCCCACGCGCGCTACCCGAAGCCCGGTGCGCGCAATCCCAATCATCCACGCGCAAAGCGCTGGTCCAATTGCGCGCCAGCCCGCCTTTTTGCGCGCCGACCCGCGGTTTTGCGCGCAAAGCTCCTCTTTTGCGCGCAATCCGCCAGGGTCGCCTCCCTTGACCCCCTTTGGGTACCCGCCTGCGTGGCGCCCGATGGTCTTCATCGCAGGTGCCCGCGTTGTGCGTCGTCTTTCCGTGCGGCCCCCCCTAGGCTCGCGCGAAGTGACACGGACCTACCGGCGGCTTTATCGTCCAGCATGACGCTAAACTGCACTACGTCCGAGCTACAAGACGTTTAACTGTTCAGAATTCGTCCTGCATGACGCTAAACTGCACCACGTCCTGCACGACGTTAAACTGTATACGTCCAGGCTGCACGACGTTAAACTGCCTAGCCCCCATCGTCCGCGCTGCAAGACGTTAAACTGCCAAGTGTTTCGTCCTCAACACACGACGTTAAACTGTACTTCGTCCGGCAAGACGTTAAACCGTCCGCTTCGTCCTTAACACACGACGTTAAACTGTACTTCGTCCGGCAAGACGTTAAACCGTCCGCATCACCCGATCTCGTGCCTCGCACGCAGGGTCTCCCCCGGTTTGGATGTGGCCCCCACCCGCTCGTCTCTGCAGGGATGTCGGGATTGTCCCCCTTTTGGGACGATTTAATGGGAGTGGCTTTTCCCTACGGGGGCAGGGTATTACAAACCCCTAGTTTCTCGTGGGAGGCTGCACATGTGTATCTCCATTGCGCCTCCCCACTGCCGAAGCCAGTAGAGGGTGTGACTGGGATCGAGGTGTCTCCTACTTTCGGTCCAAGTCCCTTCCAACTGAGTTTTGCCGCATCCGGGCTGCCTCAAGTGCGTAAGTCCTGACAGAATGAACTACGTGGACTTTGATCCCTGTCTTCTAAACAGGGTACGTAGGAAGCCTCCCTGAGGTCCAAGCCCACCACCTGGTCGTCCCGGTCGTATTTACGTCGGTTCGTCCATCAGTGGACCCCTCCAGGGTTCACGCTTGCGTCGATTCACCTATGAATCCGCCCCTGTGGGAGACTGCCCGTGTGTATCTCCACTGTGCCTCCCCACAGCCCCTTTTTTCCATCGTCCAGCATGACGTGAAACTGTGATCCACCCGGCCGTTCCATCCCCCTCTGTGCGAGGTGGTTCGGTTCAATCCTCCGCCCGGCGGCCTAGACCTCTTCGTGAGTCGGCTCGCCGACGTCCAGCATGACGTTAAACTGTATACCCGAACTACGTCGACTTTGATCCGTGCTAACGCGCGGTACGTAGGAAGCCCCCACGGGGTCCAAGCTCTTCACTCCATCATCCATCCTGATCCTTACCCGGGCCGCCACATCCCGGTGGGGTCATGCCACTTCACTCCACTCCACGTTACTTGGGAAGCCACCCATGTGCTGGCCCCAGCGTCGGAGGTTCCCCGCAAGGGGTTCTGTCATCCGATCCACTTTTCGTGTTGATCGGTCCGATGCCGTCCCCGCTGGACGTTAAACTTGCGGCATACCCCGTGTTAAACATGGGAAGCTGAGGAAAACCTCAGGTGACACAGTTCCCCGCACCTAGTACGGGATGTCTCAGGCCATCATGCCTTCGAGAAGCCCTATTAGGGACGGAAGAAAGATGTGCAGAGCCGCAGTGCTACGACACGCCCCCAGCACCCAGAGCCACCCGGCCTTCTCACCGCAGGTTGCTGCCCCGCCCAGACTCCTTGGAGCGTCCGGGCGGAAGCAGCGTAATTAACCGGTGTCCATGAAGATATGGCGCCGGGAACGAGATTCACGAACATTCTTAAGTCTATGAGGGAGACCCGGATTAGGCGACGAGTTCCAAGGAGACGTCCAAGGAAGGAGGAGACGACATCCCATCATCCCGGTTTCGATCAAGGAGCAGACGCCCCTGAATAAGGGACGAATGCCGCCCGCCCTTGGAAAGCGGGACTGCGGGACCACAAGCCGCGCGCCCATCCCCTCGGGTTGACGGGTGCACGCGCGAACGCGTCCTGGCGGAACAGCGTAACCCGACGCACATCCGCACCGAAACAGTTTCCCTTAGGCGAAATACGACATCCCTTGGGCTAAAACATTCACGCCCTCAGGCCAATCACAACAACGCCCCCAGGCTAAATACAAAAATGCCCTCCGTCTAAACAGGTAATCGGGCCATTCCCAACAGGTAAACAAGCAGTAACAAGCAATTCCTCTCAAGACAGTTCTACAATTACTACTTTAAGGGCATACCCTCGGGTATCCAGGCCAAACGGCTAAATAGAGAAACACACCCCGGGGGTGGTTCCGGATCCAAGCAACGATCCCAACCAGCATTTTATTATCACAATTAAATACATAATTAATTATAGGTATTAAATATAGCAATGGCCTCAGCCACACGACACCCCAACATGGGTTCATGGCACAAAAACGCACAATACACTCAGCTGTTGGAAAACTAAACACGAAGCCACCTACCTTATATGCCAACGAACTTTATACCCGAACGCCGACTCCAGAAACTCCCAAGAACAGCGTAGATCTGACAAAGAAAAAAACTCATTAACATGTAAATAACATACGTTAGGAGAAGAACTGGAAAGAATAGTACTAGGAGGGGAGAGGGCTCACCCGTGCGGTTCCAACGAGATCGTCCGAAGCTGAAACGGATTCTAGACGAATGCCTGGCAGATCTTCAAAGATCTGGCCTCCTCCTTTGGCTCCAAAATGGCTCAAGTGCCTCCTCTTCCAAATGAGGAGGCTACTGCCTATTTTAATCCGAAAAAACAAAGTACACGGCGTGTTTTACAAAGTACACGGCGTGTACTCCCTTCATTTAACTATTCAAATGGCGGCACTGCCACACTATTCATACGTCGACATGAGTACACAACATGTACTCTCGAGTACATGGCGTGTACTGTCGCCCAGCTGGCGGCGACGCCACCGCCTTACTGTTTAAGCCTGCCGACTGACTACACGGCGTGTAAGGTACCACTACATGACGTGTAGTCGGTTCCTACACCCTTCGTTGCCGGCATGGCCACACGCCTCGTGTACTCATCCCAACACGACCAAAAGTACATGACGTGTGGATAAAGTACACGGCGTGTAGTTCCAAAATTTAGGATTTTTCCCCATTTTCCATATTTTCTAAAAATCACTTAAGGAAAAGGAAAAGAAGAAGCCCGTACCTCTAAAACAAGAACAGGGTTCTTACAAACTTCCCCCATATAGCAATTCTTCCCCGAATTCCCTTTCAAGGGTGGCGAAGAGAAAGCTCAGAACAGCTCTGGAAACTGAGCACGTACGTCGGCCTCCCTCTCCCAGGTCTCGTCCTGCACTCGGCCATGCTGCCATAACACCCGTATGAGAGGAACTGACCGGCCTTGGAGAACCTTCGTGCTCCTATCAACGATACGGATCAGATTCTCCTCAAAGGAAGCATCATACTGAAGTTCAACCTCCTCTAGATGAAAGGTCTGAGACGGGTCTGAAAGGTAGAGACGCAACTGAGACATGTGGAAGACGTCGTGCATGGCTTGGTACCGCTGCAGTAACTACAACCGATAGGAAACCAGCCCGACTCTCTCCAGAATCTCAAATGGTCCCACATACCTCGGTGAAAGCTTACCCTGTATCCTAATCCGTTTGTGTCCCAGCCTCGGAGAAACACACAAAAAAACCTAATCCCCAGACAAGAACTACAAAGGTCATCTACGGCGATTAACATAAGACTTCTGACAAGACTGCGCGGTAGCCATCTGCTTCCAAATCAACTGGACCTGCTCAGATGTCTCCTGCACGAGCTGTGGCCCCAGTAAAGCTTCCTCACCTGCCTCTAACTTGCACAAAGTTGATCAGCATGGCCTACCATATAAATCCTCGTATGGTGCCATCTGAATAGTTTACTGAAAACTATTGTTATAGGCAAGCTCGACTAAGGGTATATGCATATCCCACGAGCCCCCAAAGTCTAGGACGCATGTGCGCAGCATGTCCTCCAGTACCTGTATCATCCACTCTGACTGTGCATCTGTCTGAGGGTGGTATTCTATGCTCAGAAGCACCTATGTACCCAGTGCCCTCTGAAAACTCTTCCAGAAACGAGACGGAAAGTGGGCGTCCCTATCTGAAACAATAGAACAAGGGACCCCATGCAGACGTACGATCTCTCGGATATACAGCCTTCCGAGATTGTCCACACCAAAGGTCTCCTTGATCGGCAAGAAGTGACCTACCTTCGTAAGTCTGTCCACAACAAACATACTGTGTCATTGCCTCGAGGTGACCTTGGAAATCCCATCATGAAATCCATCGCGACATCATCCCATTTCCACTCCAGAATGGGCAATTGCTGTAACAACCCAGCTAGTCTCTGATGTTCTTCCTTCACCTTCTGACAGGTGGAACACCTCATAACAAAACCAGATTTCTCTCTCTTCATGCCCGACCACCAGTACTGACATCTCAAGTCTCGGTACATCTTGGTAACCCTGGGATGAACTTCCCAAGATGAAGTATGAAACTCCCTCATCAGCTCCTCGTGTATACCCTCTGGAACCCATACAGGTCCATGGAAACGCAAAACCTCATCATCGCCTATCATCCAACCGAAAGGAGGGTCCTCACTAGCCACCGACTCCCGTAGACCTAGGCCTTCTGAATTTGATAGCTGCCTTTTCCTCACTCTGTCCAGGAGGGCAGAAGTCACAGCTAACGAGGAAAGATAAGTATTCCCCTGACTGTCATGCACCTCTAGATGCATCTCAGAGAACAAGGCCATAAGCTGCCACTCACCACTGGCCTCCTGCACTGCATGTATCTGAGTCTTCCTGCTCAGTGCATCGGCTATTTCATTACCTTTACCAGGTGTATAGGCAATCCCAAAATCGAAGGTCTGTAGGTACTCGACCCACCTTCTCTGCCTCAGATTCAGGTGATGCTGAGTAAAGATATACTTGAGGATTTTGTGGTCAGTGAAAACCACAAAATGCTCTCCCAACAGATAATGTCTCCAACAGCGCAACACATGCACAACTGCAGCCAACTCGAGATCATGCGTCGGGTAATTCCTCTCATGTGGCCTCAACTGCCGAGACCCGTATGCCACAACTCGGTCACCCTGCATCAAAATGGCTCTCAGCCCAATCCCTGATGCATCACAGTAAATTGTATAAATCTTCCCCTGCTCTGGGAGTATCAGGATCGGTGCTGATGTCAGCCTTCCCTTCATGTCCTGAAAAGCTATCTCACAAGCTTCTGACCAACCGAACTTCACACCCTTCTTAGTCAGACCTGTAAACGGTGCTGCTAAGAGGGAGAAGTCCTGTATGAAGCGTCTGTAGAAACCAGCCAACCCTAAGAAACTCCGTATCTCAAATACATTCTTGGGATGCTCCCAGGAAACTACTGCTCTCACCTTCTCTAGGTCCACTGCAACTCCTGCCTCTGAGATGATATGACCCAGGAAGTGAATCTGGTCCATCCAAAAGTGGCACTTCAAGAGCTTAGCATATAACCAATGATCTCTCAGTGTACTCAATACGATCTCAAGATGGGTGGCATGGTCGTGTCGAGTGTGAGTGTACACCAAGATGTCGTCCACGAATACTACCAAAAATGAATCAAGATACGGATGGAACACACGATTCATCAGAGCCATGAAAACTGCTGGTGCGTTCGTGAGTCCAAACAGCATAACCATATACTCATATAGACCATACCTACTCCTAAAAGCTATGAGAGGTATATCAGATGGTCTCACGCGCATCTGATGATATCCGGATCTCAAGTCAATATTCAAGAACACTCGTGCACCATGAAGCTGATCAAACAGATCATCTATCCTCGGCAAGGGATATCGGTTCTTAACCGTCAACTGGTTCAACTTCCGATAATCCACACAAATTCTGAGGGTACCATCTGACTTCTTTGCAAAAAGGACCGGAGAACCGCAAGGAGATGTACTGGGTCAGATAAAACCCTTTTCCTGCAACTCCTTTAACAGCCTCTTGAGCTACTGCAACTCAGGCGTGGCCATCCTATAAGGAGGAATGGACACCAGCGCTGCTCTTGGCACAAGCTCGATTGAAAAATCTACCTCACGCACCAGAGGTAGACCTGAAAAGTCATCCGGGAAGATATCCCTGAAACGATTGACAACTGGAGGGAAATCCATCTGACAAGTCCCCTGGTCATCCAGATATAAGATACCAATCTGGGCTGTGACTCCACCTCGCCCATGATGCTCTGGTCCAGCTCGACTCCCCTGAACATCCCACTCGCCCTTGTATAGAAACTCCCTGCCCTCTGGTGACATGAAACACACCCTGCGACGATAGCAGTCTACAAAGGATCTAAAGGGAACCAACCAATCGATAATGAGAATGACGTCATAGATCATCATCTCCAGGACATAGAGGTCCCAAAGGAAGTGACACCCACCAACCTCAAGAGAGCACTCCTTGCACTGACGCACACCAACCCTCCTAGTCCCCAACTGAGTGTCTAGCGTCAAGATATCAGAAGAATTAGATACACCGAGCCCAAGGCTCTCCACAACGGGTACATATATAAAACTATGTGTAGCACCCATATAAAAAAGTACTGAAGATAAGATAGAAGATACTAGAATAGTACCTCTAACTGTCGAAGGTCCGGGATCCTACTCCTACTGGGTCTGTTGCACTGCATATGCCTGTCCAGTGCCGCGGCCCTGCGACATAGCCTGGCTACCCTGAGCTATCCCGCCCTATTGCCTCTGAGATCCTGGTGTCTGGATACCACGGCCACGACCACCATCTCTGGCTGCACGCCCTGACGTATTCCAGTTCCCTGACTGGTAAGAAGCCATTGGTCCTGCTCCCGCACGCAGAGTCTGCACAGAACCCCCTCACTAGCCACTAGTAGAAACGCCCTACAAAACCACTGTAGATGACCCATCTTGCCACAAGCTCGGCACTCCACTGGGTCTCGTGGACACTATGACCTCTTGTGCCCCTCTCTGCCACACTGATAGCACCTGATCGGGCCACCTGAAGAAGCTGCCTGGCAGGTACTACCGCCCGGAGATAAGTCCATCTGTCTCTTCCTCTTGCCAGCATAAATAGTAATAGTAACTGGTGCTGAACCGCCCTGGCCCACACCACTCGATTCTCACAGGTTCCTATCTATAATCAATGCATGGTTCACAATCGCATGTACAGTAGGTAACCTGAAAACAATTACCAGCGCTCGGATGTCATACCAAAGACCATCCTCAAAACGTCTAGCTCTCAACGTCTCATCACCCACCAGCACAGGTGCAAAATTCTGAAGCTCTGTAAAACGAGCAGAGTAGTCCATCACCAACATAGATCCCTGTTGTAGGTTCATGAACTCTCGAGCTCTTTCTGCCCTCAGCGTCTCGGGAAAGAAGAAGTCATAGAAGATTGCCTGAAAATACTCCCACGCCATGTCCCTGTGATGCTCTGACTGAGTGGTAACATCCCACCACCTCTTGGAGGAATCGCGCAACATATAAGTCACGAGCTTGACCCTCCTCCCTGGAGGCATCTCAAGATGATCGAAAATAGTCTGCATCAATCCTATCCAAGACTCTATAGCCTGCGGTCCGCCATCTCCTAAAAACGTAGGCGGATGCTGCTGCTGAAAGATATACGTCAGCTCGGCCATAGATGTGGCAGCCTGCAGTGCTCTCTGAAAGGTCTACATGAACCGCAATAAGACTTCACGGAACTGTGCCTCCGCGCCTGTGTCCGGTATAATAGTTAGTTCCGCATCTGTCTATGCTGGCGGATCAACTGCTAGCCCATGGCCCACCATCTCTGGAGTATAATCGTTGCCGCTCTCCTGGCGAACAACTCGCGATCGTCTAGGCAGCATGACTCTACAAGGTCAAAAGCACGCCTCAGATTCAAGATTATCAAGACTGAAACGAAGGAACCACAAAGGAACAAGAAGAAGAAGGCGTTTCAAAATTTGCAAAACAAGACTACACAACGTGTACACTGACTACACGGCATGTACTTGACTTCCTTTCCCCTGCCCGGGTCCTTCTACATGGATAAGCCACATGACTTCCGTTCACAAAACTACACACCGTGTATAATATCTACACAACACGTATGATGTTATTTTCCAAATGCATGTGTCATCTGTGACACGGCCGACTACTCTAATTTACCACACACGGTGTGTTACACCCATACACGGCGTGTACACCACCCTGTTTCCCAGCCACACGGCTAACTCCACACGGTCTATCCTCAGACAAGACTACATGGTGTGTCCCATATGTACACGGTGTGTTCAGGGAAATGTGACACCGGCCCGTGTTGTTAGTTACACGGCCGAGTCCCCAGGTCACACTACACGGTGTGTCTATAATTCCCACGGCGTGTTCTGTCAAGGAGTTCACTGTCCCGTGTTGTTAGTTACACGGCCGGACTCCGGGTCAACACTACACGACGTGTTTTACCAAATCCCTTCCCTACACCGTGTCACCGCCCACACGGTTTGTGACATGGGAAGAGACTACACGGCGTGTACTCAGGGTACACGGCGTGTACTCAGGGTACACGGCGTGTACGCAGGGTACAGAGCTTGTAATCAAAAAGTTCATTTTTCTTCCCGAACAGAAGAACACACACGGCGTGTATGAGGTCCTACACGACATGTATCCTGGGTTTTCCGAACAGTATTCCTCATAAACTTCTCTAGAACCCAGAAAATACTGAAAACAACACCTAAGTGTCAAATTCCGACCTGTGGGGGTCCATACACCCCACGAATCAAAGTTTGACATCTTATTTGTGTTATAACCAATAACCAGTCAATGATCCACCAAATTCCAGTCAATGGGGGCCCATACTCCCCAAAAACCAAAGTTTGGTGTCCATTATAAACAAGATCAAACAATAATACTATATCACAGGGCATGTATTTATCAAGCAGCTATCACAACAACATTCTTTACTAGCACAACAACTATCACAACAACATGAAAATTCTAATGCACCTACATGGCATGGAAACTATGCATGGCATGTGATATATAGCATGTGCCTATATGATGCATGAGACGGCATACCCTCATCTCATCGAGTTGCAACTAAATAGAATCCACAGATAAAATATAAACAGCACAATCCAAGTGTGTCACCCAACGATGAAAACATATCAACCGTAAAATTGCAAGATCAAGGAATGCAAAGTACGAGGTAGACAGACTTTTCCCTGTACATGGGTTAGCTATGCCCTGGCACAACTTATTACCAACTACCATTCTTCCTAACTCTAACTATGACTCCAAATAGTAAGTCAAAGAAAAGAAACCCCTCTGATACCACTTTGGAACGTCCCGGACCCGGGTGCCATGCAACGGGTGCCCCGAGCCTGGTTCGCCACGTGACCTTAAGTGAATTTCCCCAAATGCCAGAGGCTGCCGACTAGAAGCGAGGGACCAGGTCTGATAGTGGGGAAACTATGACCTCATTTGTCAAAGTGTAGTGCAGCGGAATACCAAAATAATCATACAACAACACCAGAAGCAGTAAACATACACAACTGAAATAACTACAGCAGTGGATATAACCAACAGTATATAAGTGATGATGCTACATGTTTCAAGTTCTAAGAAAATAGCCATAACATGTTATACATCAACACAGTACAGTAGAAAACAGGGTACATCAAAACAAGAAAAACAGCTAGTAGCCGCATCGTAAGCCTAGGCTCGGTCCCATGCCCTCCTACTCCTCAGCAACATTCATGTACTTGTATAGGGACTCTTTCCCCTATCTACACCTGCAGCAACGTAATCTGTTTGGGCCGAAAAGCGTGACCCAAACAGGGTGTGAGAAATATAGCTCAGTAGGAACCCACCAAAGGCCCATGCTCAACTGTTTGTAAAACATGCAACAAGTGTGCAGTAGTAATATGAAATAACTAAGCAGTACTCAATAGTAAATAACTGAATAGTTAAATTTTCATTTTATTATTCATTTAATTCCTTTAATTTAGTAACATATTTGTGCTCAATAGCACCAAGCCCTCAGGCCAACTAGTACCGTGCCCTTAGGCTAAAATAGTAACCACGCCCTCAGGCTTGCCCTCAGGCCATACATAATCCAACCCACAGGTATTGCCCTCAGGCATAACAGAAATTTCCCTCAAGAATAGGAAGTGTTGCCCTCAGGAACATAAGTCAAACCCTCAGGCATGAAAGGTTTCCCTTAGACGAAATACGACAGCCCTCGGGCTAAAACAGTCACGCCCTCAGGCCAATCACAACAACGCCCTCAGGCTAAATATAAAAACAGCCTCAGGCTAAACAGGTAATCAGGCCATGCCCAACATGTAAACAAGCACTAAAAAGCAATTCCTCTCAAGGCAATTCTACGATTACTACTTTAAGGGCATACCCTCGGGTATCCTAGCCAAACGGCTAAACAGAGAAACACACCCCGGGGGTGGTTCCAGATCCAAGCAACGATCCCAACCAGTATTTTATTATCACAATTAATACCTAATTAATTCTAGGTATTAAATATAGAAATGGCCTCATCCACACGACACCCAACATGGGTTCGTGGCACAAAAACGCACAATACACTCAACAGTTGGAAAACTAAACACAAAGCCACCTACCTTATATGCCAACGAACGCTATACCAGAATTCCGACTCCAAAAACACCCAAGAACGGCGTAGATCTGACGAAGAACAAAACTCATTCAAATGTAAATAACTTATGTTAAGAGTAGAATTGGCAAGAACGGTACCAGGAGGGGATAGGGCTCACCCGTGCGGTTCCAACAAGATCGTCCGAAGCCGAAACGGATTCCAGACGAATGCCCGGTGGATCATCAAAGATCCAGCCTCCTCCTTTGGCTCCAAAATGGCCCAAGTGCCTCCTCTTCCAAATGAGGATGCTACTGCCTGTTTTAAGCTGAAAAAACAAAGTACACGACATGTACTTCAATGTAGAAAGCGTGTACTCCCTTCATTTAACTGTTCAAATGGAGGCACTGCCACACTGTTCATACGTCGACATGAGTACACGACATGTACTCTCGAGTACACGGCGTGTACTGTCGCCTAGCTAGCGGTGATGCCACCACCTTACTGTTTAAGCCTTTCAACTGACTACACGACGTGTAAGGTACCACTACACGGCGTGTAGTCGGTTCCTACACCCTTCGTAGCCGGCATGGCCACACGCCCCGTGTACTCATCCCAACACGGCCAAAAGTACACATCATGTGGATAAAGTACACGGTGTGTAGTTCCAAAATTTTGGATTTTTCCCCATTTTCCATATTTTATCAAAATCACTTAAGGAAAAGGAAAAGAAGAAGCCGTACCTCTAAAACAAGAACTGGGTTCTTACAGTGGAGATTGTATAAAAGGTACTAGAAAATGTTTCAAGTGTGTAAAAGAAGGTCATCGAGCAGATGAGTGCCAAAGTAATGGGAAAAAGGTAGCTAATGATGTGAATAGAAAAAATACTACAGAGAACACACCACAAACACTTCCATGCTTCAAATGCAAGGAAATGGGGCATTATTCTGACCAATTCCCTAATCCAAGGGTTAATGATGATCAACATCGACAACCTCTTAAGGAAAAGGACAAAGGGAAGTCACATGCAATCACTATTGGCGATGTTGAGTATGAAAACGATGTGGTGGAATGATTATGTGTTTATGTAACAGGATTCCAAAATAATGTTGTGGAATCTCAGTTATAGTATCGTGGAATATTGGAATATCTATGTATTGGTCCATTGTGGTTTTATATAAGAACATTGTACCAGTAACCAAGAAAAGTGATTGATATATTTTTGGAAAGAATATGATATGGGCATAATGAAGGGATAAGAATAAGCTAATATGTATGATAGTATTCATGAGCTCATGATTGAGATAAGGACAAAGTGATATCATGGTTTGAGTATATAAAATTTTTGGGATTTTTGGTATGTGGAAAGAGTTAACTTTTGATAGCATTCATGTTTTCAATAAGGTTCTATGGTAATATATGTTTCAAAAGAATACATGATTAAGGTAATCACATGTTTGGAATGGGACCAAGAAGATATATCGTGTGATATATGAGGGATAAATGATGCTATTTACGCTGTTGCTATATAACCTTTTTATTAATCGTTCTCTTTATACTATGAGTTTGGAAAGAAGTATTTTGGATACGTCTTAAGGTTGGAATGAATTAAGTTGAAGATGATATAGTATTATTTAAGGATAGAACCTTTTTTTAATATTATTTATGGAATGTTATAATAGTGTAGTTTTAGAAGAAAGACAACCTACAGGACGGGCGACAACCCGTCGCGTTGGACAAGGTTGCGGGAATCGAACCCACAACCGAAGTGCGACAAGCCTTCATCGCCTACCAATGGACTACAGGAAGTCCCTGGTTTATAGAAATTATTATTTTTATTAAGAGACATGATAGGTGAAGTATAAGTCCATTTTAGGAACCATATAAAATTAATCTCACCATAGATGGACTTATGTATATTTAATAACTTATGCTAACCTTTTTGTGATAGAAACAAATTGGATGACTTATCATTCTATCGCATAATTTTCTTACACTTCATGAATGACAAATTCAACTTAATTTCTTTAAATAGAGATGAAGTGGAAATTGTTCATGGAATGACCAATGATGATATTACAATGAAATCAAGTAAGTATCTCTCCTTATGTAAAAATTCATCAACCTTAGGGAAATGATCTTGAAAAACAAAAATGTTGTCCTAGTACTCTCATATCTGATGAATCAGATGATACCTTAGATCATCACAGATTTATGACATTGTGATTTTTGGCTTTTTCATAGCCATGTTCTCTACCACTCTCCATCAGAACTTGAAAGTTAGATTTCTCTTCCATATCAATATTTTCACCTATGTTCTCCTATGTGGAAACCCAGTGATGAGTTAATTTGGGTAACCGTTACGTTTCATACTTTAGTTTTTAAATTATGTTTTGGTATTCCTTTTTATGATGTGGGTTTCTATGAATGAAACTTTCAATTAGTAAACAATTTATAACGTTGATGAATTTTGGGGGTGAAATTCATTTTAAGGGGGGTAGAATGTAACACCCTGAGATTTTATGAGATATATTATTTTTAATTTCATTGATGACTTCTATTGTACACTACAACAATATTAGCTTGTACTATAAGCAACACCGTATTAGCTTGCAGTATACGAAACACTGTTCTTGGCTCGTGTTACACACAATTTCAAGTTCGTATTGTGGAAATTATTCTATGCAACATTAAGTATAGATTTTGTTTAATGTAAAAATGAAATAAGTTTTGATAATGTTATACGCAACACCAAAGGGAGTTTGCACTATACGCAGCCTTGCCTTGTCTTGCATTACACGCAATCACAACCTTCCTCGATAGCATGTGTAGTATGCAATACCGGGTTTCACTAAACAATGACATGTTATTAAAATATTATATAAACTAGCTGTTATGAATAGGAATACCCAATTTTTGAAATTTTATAAATTTTATTTTTCAAAATGGACTTCATTTTTGGAAATAAAATATAGAAATTATCCTATGGTTAAATTTTTATATTTTTCTAAAAACATTCAATTTTTGAAGAATAGTGAAAATAATGAGTTATTGGTTAAAACCGAATTTTTATTTAAATAATTATTTATTTTATTTAAATTTATTTTAGGTCCAAATAGATACTTAATACCTATATAAGTTTAATGCAATTCATTGGAGTCATTTTATAATAATTTTAGATACATAAAAAATTTATTGAACTTTTTACCGTCTTTTACCCACCTCCTAGGAGAATTTGAAAATTTACATAAAACTTAATTTTCCCACTTCTGTGTGTGGAATATCAAAAATACAAGAGACACGGTTGATAGAAGTAAGTAAAATGTGGTTCAATGTGATGAAAATATTTTTGGTGAACAGTAACTTTTAACTTTTATTTACCAGAGTTAAAAGTAAATAGGGTAATTAATGGTAACAATTGATATTATTATTACCCTAACACATGTAATAATTCTATTGGATCAGTGTAATTCGACCAAAAAAACCTTAGGAAAAAAATATTACCCTTTACGTCCACTTGGATTAAATGAGGACATTTATAATTATTTTATTTGTAGAAGAGTTAAAATAGTTAAAATCGAAATTTAATAACTAAAACCTTTTTAATATAGGTTTATACATAAGATAAATTAGACTTTAATTATTAATTCGAAAGATAAAAATATTTTCTAAATAATGGTAACATATTTATATTTTTTAGACATTAAATAATTAAATTTATTTATGACACAATGATGATGCTGTAATTACCTTATTAATGAAATATTACATACTTGATATTATAAATACCCAAATAAATGTAATTTAAGACCTTTTATGAATTAAACTAATTTTATAGGTTAATATAACGTATTAGGGTTGGTTAGATAATTTTTTTTCGAAGTAAAAATGTTGTTATGAATTTAGAAAAATAAAAAATAAAAAATAGTGTCAAAATTAACATAAAAAAGTTTTAAAAACAAATATTATATTATTAATTGATATAATGGTCTTAAAAACCTAAGGTTCATCCAAAAGACTTATACAATAATAGATATGACATTAATGAACCAATTTGGGTTCGATTGGAAATTTATAGTATGTTTATTAACCATATAGTGTAAGAATACAAGAAGACACGGTAAAAGTTAAATTATTTAACTTAGAGTTAATTCTAAATGATAAGGTTAAAATGGTAACCAAAACCTGTATAAAACATATTGGATGAGATTATCGCGACCCATACACACCCTAGCCACGAAATAAGTCACTTTTGAGGCATTATAAACCTAATATGAATTTATTATAAAATAATATTTTAAGTTTTCCCTAAGGTTCCCCTCACCACTCTTATAAAAGGGCAATCACCCTTATTTATAATTAACATCTCCAAAGCCATTTGCCTCGGCCAAAACCTACCCAAATACCCTCTCCACCATCCTACCTTAATCCTAGAGACCATCCTTTAGTCAGAAATCCATCTTAAGGAGCCCTTTTGATCAAATCAAGAAGAATAACCCGTGGAAGAGGTAAATATCTCACCACCTATTTCAAGTTCCTTTCATCTTCCACTTCCTCATTCTTTGTTGTTTCCATTATAAAATAATAAATCCAGTATATTTTATATACTGTGATATTATTATAAAACTTTTACAACCATATTAGTTATTTTATCCATCCTATGAATGAAAACGTCACCACACGTGCGTACGTAAGACTTACCATCTCCACGTCGTGGTGTAGTTTGTTATTCAAACATTTCATCATTTGGATGGGTATAATAATGAGTATAAATGATATAAATAATAAATATAATATTATTATGATTCTATATATATGATATATTATCCAATTATATACGATTTTAATATCAAAATAATGATATTGTCGCTCGTGCGTACGTACGGACTACCGTCTCTGCGATGCGATTAGATTCATTCTCTATGTTAACCATTCAAGAATGATTATAATTTATATATAATAAGTAATCATGAAACATATGAAATAATAATTCTACTGGATTTATGTATATATATATATGTTATTTAATTCCATTCTATTTAATAAGGAAACTATAATAGCGTTCATGCGTACGTACGGTCTACCGTCTCCATGAATGGTGTATTTTGTTCCATTTATCGATCTATTACATATATTTATATTATGAATATATATTATATATAAATCATGTATTAATTTATGGAAGTAATTAATCATTATCTAATTAATCATATGAATAATTACAAGTCAAAACACGCATAACAAATGAAATGATTTTACCCAAACCGTTGCATTAACATGGAATTGACAAATGAACGGGTAATATAAAGTCCTAAGTGAATCATATATGATATCATAAATATTATTATTGTTCTATTAAAAGTTAATAATATTTCTAAACCCACTATACAGTAGTCTTGGACACATATGGAAGAAATTGGACATAAGTCAAGGCATAATTTTGCAACCTCATTTTTATCCGAGATTTCTTATACGTAAGTATTTACTGGGGTATATTTTTAATCCATGTCCATAAAAAGTTTTTCATATAGTGTTTAATATTCATCCATGTATGTTTAAAGTCATGTTTACCCGTTTTTGACTTTTAATTTGTGTTATGGAAGGAATATTTATTTTGTTTTCCATACGTGGTACTTTTTGACTTTTCTGTTAAAAGTATGAGCAGAATGTTTTTAACTTATACGACATGAACGGATTTTTATGGTTTCATAACGCCTTATTTTCATGAAGCTTACTCTTCAAGATTTCATTATTATTTTCAACAAAATCATTTTCTTTTAAAATTGAGTGGCAGTTTGTGAAAATAAAATGATTTTGAAGAAGAATGGATATTTTCCTCAAGAATACATTTCAACTGTTTTGTGAAAACTATTTTCCATATAAGATGGAATTATTTAGTATGATTATGTTTCAAGTATAATGTCTTTATTATTTACATGGTTTTATTATTCTTATGATGAAATTATATCCATTTGTTTTATATGGATTACGTTATGAAACCCATTTTATTCTTTGGGTTATGATGAATGATTTATTTTTATTTTGTGGCACAAGTAAGAATGATTTCATTATGAGTTGGGTATGACCTATATCTCCCTCCAATGAATTGGGTAAAGATTTATATCTCACGATATAGACATGGATGGAATGGAAAGTTAATCCGGTTTAGTGATATAGGACTGGAACGAGGAGTGAACTCAATTCAGTATGGGACTTTGTCCACTATGATGGTCTTGGAAACAATGCCTTGGATACTATGGAAATCATATCATGTGATTAATGGTTTTCCACAATTAAATGTTTTATTTTATCATGATTAATGTTCTTTAATGACCTATGACTTATGTACTTCCATGATTTATGTTATTTCTCAAGATTTTGTTGTTTTATATTCATTTTTTTACGTTCAAATGTTTATGGATTGTTTTTAAGTTTTCCATGTTTACCCTAAATAAGAATTTGGGCTCACCATTTTTATGTTTTCTTTTCCACAGGATATAATGAAAGGTTTTAGGTAAGGAAACCAAAGGGGAAGATCTTCATGGGAGATGTTGAAGATCTTTCACCATGATTAGAAGATTATGTTACAAGTTTCCAAAGACACTAAACTAATACGGTATTTGGGTATCTATTTTTGTCATGTATTAAGTATTCTACAAAAGTAATCTAATTTCTATGTACGTCAAGATTTGGGTCTCTACTGTTTGATATTGTCCACGGAACATTCATATTCACTATATTTTTAGAGTGATATGAATTTTTATATCCGTTTCATAAGATATAAGTGAACATTTGATAGAGAACCAGATCCCGATTGAGAGTTTCTTCACCATAAACCCCCATATTTTCAAGGAAATATAATCCAAAATAGACAGAGTATTAGGTGGAGAAAATTTTGATGATTTTTGACACCGTCAAGATTCCACCATCCATTAAGGTGAATTGTGCTTCATTTGTGGTTGAATGTCCTAGACAAAGATTATTTGAGATGATGGTATATGCTACATTAAATAAAAATATTGAACGGAAATAACTCCTTACGAAAGGCACATATTCCCTATAACATTACAAATTCTCATCCATCCTACAACCATTTAATGTTTCACGTGTTCAATAAAGTTAATTCAACAGTTAAAATTCATCATCCAATTTTACTTATGAGGATTTATTCACACTTTGAAACTATTTTTGTAAGAGTGGGTCATCTCCAATTAAACTTAAAACCCTTATATATTCCATAATTACTATAATTTCTTTTATTATGAAAAAAAGTTTATACTATGTGCCCAAAATCACCATATAACACATAATTTCAATGAAAATGAAATTTTCTTATAAATCAAACTCCATGTCGTCTAGAAATTAATTCTTACTTTCAACCTTTCTATACATAATTCTTGAATCAATAGATCTATTAATAATTTGGATATGTTTAAATCCTTTATCGTTATTAGGTATATTATTTTCCTATATTTAGTTTTTTCTATTCCATAATTGAAATTATAATTTTCAGATGCTTTCAAATGTGTAATATACCATTAATATTAAATTTATTAATTTCTTAGGTTGTTACATCACTTGTTCCAAAAAATATAATGGAAGTTATCAAATTGTATATATGTTCAAATAATTATTAAAAATTATTTTTTGGTATTCATCATTTTTGGTATATGTTTATTGGTTTCTCCCTTAAGGATCTAAGATCACCATAAATGTATATGAAATAAATATTTATTTGTTAAAATGTTTTATTAATAGATTTTATAGCTTCTATTTAATTGAATTAGAGTTTATTATTATTGTTTATCACACCTGGGAATCTTATTACACTTAATTGCCTATATTATATTTTAATTTATTTAGATGATTTAAGAAAGACTTGATGGATCATTTTAATAGAGGCAAGACTGGTCTTAGTTTTTGGATTGAAAGTATTTAAAGTTGGATTTATCCTATAAATATAGAATTCATAGAGGACCCAAGGATTCATATATTACAAAATGTACCCACTAAGACCCCTTGATTGGTATTTGAGAATGTTTATACCCCCAGAAATCTTACCTTAAATTGGAAATGAGTTAATAACTAGTGTGAATGGTGTAATTCTAAAAAATGAGATAAATTACTCATTTTAGAGAACAAAATGAAATACAACTATCAACCTTATCAGATTCATCTACAAAATAGTTATTATTGATTTTTTTCTTCAGATTCATCCCCCATATATTTTATGTTTCTAGCACTACTATGAGAATTACTCAATCCATGGATGAATTATTATAAGTTTATTTTAAGAAACATACGTTCATGTCCACAGGAGATGTAGTACGTGTGTCAAACGACAAAATTAAATGATAAATGTCTAGAAGATGAGCTGATGAGGATGATAGTTGTCTATAACATTCACTTTATAATGAATTCAAAGGATAACACCTACCATATAGAAGTATTTCTTTCCTAAATTCAGTTACCAATTTTCTTCAAATAATACTAAAATTATTGGGAACAATCAAATTTGTGGTCCCTTATTTGAATTATCGATAACTTTTACCTTTTATAATGAATATATTATGTTTATTTATTTATATATTTTACAAAATTAATATTTTATGAACTTGGTAAGATAAATATTAATAGAAAATGGATTCACACTAATCTTTTGACAAAAGAGTTTGAATATGGAGTTAAATATTTCACCAAGTTTGTAATAGAGCATGCATACAAACCTTATCAAATCCTTGTCCATGTTTATATTATTGTTATTCCAGAGAAATTAGTTCATAACAGTTGGAAGAAAATTTTATTTGTAATATAATTTATGATATCTATAAATTTTGAACTAAACATGGGGTAAAACTGAATATTAATACCAATTGGGATGATACTATGGTTTATGGATCATTTGATATGAATACTAGAATGAATGATAGTGGAGATCGCATGGAAGAAATAACAATGGAAATTTAGGATGAACTTCTTGATTTTCCAATGTTGTTTGAAAAGTTAAATAGTTGTGATAATAGACCATTGTATACAAGTTGTACTAAATACACAACATTGTAAATTTTGTTGAAGTTATATAATTTGAAAGTTGGCAGCGAATGGAGTGACACCAGCTTTAAAGAACAACATGGTTTCCAGAAAGATACGATACAATATGAAAATTAACAACCATGTCAAACATATGACACTAATGAATGGTATGTTCAATGGTAATTATCTCTAAAAAATAGGAACTTTTATAAATTATGTCATATTATTCCATATTATCTCACAAGGACCATAAATCACTCATAAAATTCTCTATGTGTGCCATAGATCAATAAAATAAAAATGAATTTTCCTTTGAAATACTTATGGAACATTCTTATCATTATATGGTTTAAAAGACTATATGGATGTCAGGAAACCATGATACAACCGGCATACGATGGAGATACATGAATTAAATATGGGAACCTACGTCATCCATCATATTATCCTCAGTGGATGAAAATTGATTAGTATTATCCTGAATTTGAAAATGAGATGAGAATATTTCATCTTGCATTATATATAGATGGAATAAATCCTTTTGGTGTACATTGTAGTAATCACATTACTCGGCCCACCTTATTGTGAAATTATAACTTTCCTTTATGGTTATGTATAAAGTGAAAATACAGTATGTTTTCTCTACTTATATTTGGACCAAAGAAACTTGGTAATGATATTTATTTTAATTTGGATCCATCGATAAAAGATACAAAAATTGATATGAGATAAAAGTGTTAGAATATATGATGCTCATATAAGTGATGAATTCAAATTATGGTCCATGTTGCATGGGATGATAAATGAATTCCCCTATTCTATAAATATATTAAGAAATAACATTAAAGGAATTATGAGGTGTCCCATTTGTGAAAAATACAAACACCGGGTTCGTTTGAGACATCCCTCAAAGACTATGTTTTAGGACATCAATTTTTTTTACCTCAACGATATAAAAAATTATCCTAGATGACATAATTGGACATGAATATCAAATATGGTACAACACCATCTCTAGTAACAGGTGATCAAATATTTGATAATGTAAAATATATGGAAGTTGTTTTCAGTGAACTATTTTTGAAAAACATTACAAAATTAGGTTGGAAGTAGAGATCAATTATATTTGAATTACTATATTGGAATCATTTGTATATTAGAAATTTTCTTGATTCCATGCATGTTGAAAAAAATGTATAGAATAATTTTATTGACACGTTACTAAATGTTACTAGAAAAAAGAAATACAGAGTGTAGGATATGTTGGACATTATTGAAATGGGGATAAATGATGATTTGGCACCGATGAAGGGAAATGTGTGAACTTTTCTTCCTCTAAAATATTACACTCTATCCAGATACAAAAATCACAATTTTGTATCTTACTTAATAGTGTAAAAGTTGTATAAGGGTATTCATAAAATATAAAGAATGTCATGTCAATGAATAATTTAAATTTACAAGGTATAAAATCGCACAACTGTCAGGTTTTTATGAAATATTTGATGCATGTTTCTTTCCATTGCATTCTACATCAAAATTTACCATAATCTAATTCTTTTTCAAAGCCAAATGTAGTAAATTTATAGACCCAACAAAGTTTCCAATAATGAATAAAGAGGGTGTAGTCATTTTATGTGAATTAGAGATGTTATTATCACCACAAATATTTGATATAATAGTCCACATGGTGGTTCACTTGGTTAGAGAGGTTCAACTATGTGGCCCATTCCATTACAGATGGATTTACCCCATTTAACGGTATATGAATATTTTGAAAGGGTATGTTAAGAATCAATTTTTCCCATAAGATTGTATTGTAGAGTGATATATTGTTGAAGAGAATTTTAAATTCTATACCAATTACCTATCAGATGTTGAAAACATCAGTCTCTGAAAGCCTCTTTACAACATTTTGGGTGAAGGTATTTTCAGAAGATATGTTGTTACAATTACCTAGATAGAGAAAGAGTAAACACACCTTTTTATTTTACATTATAGTGAAGATTCTGATCCATATATTGATTACTATAAATAAATTATTAGATATTTTAATATATCAAGGGATAAAGGATTTATATATAGTACACATAATCAATAGTTTATAGGATAGTTTCGAGATAAAATTTATAATGAGTTATCTAAAAATCCACATTTTATTGCTGATTTACTTCAATGGTTATCCATAGGACCGAATGGAAATGTTAAATGTTACACTAGTTTTTTAATCAATGTGTATACACTTTTTACAAAAAAAAACACAATGACTACAGTATGATGAAAAAAATGGTGTTACACTTATGGTGGAAGCAATTCACATATATGGTTCCATGGATAAAAATACAGTTCATGGAAATAAATCATATTTCGGTATTACTGAAGAAATATATGAGTTGTGTTATAAAATATTTCAAGGTTAAAATTTTCATTGCAAATGGGTTGATAACATGAGTGAAGTAAAAGTTGATGAAATGGGCTTCGCGGAGGTGAATTTTAGTGTGGAAGGGTAAACATTCGTGCTATTCATAATGGAATCACAAGTAGTGAAAGTATTTTTTGTCTTAGATCCATCAAACTAGAATTGGTCAATTTTAATAATGGTGACTAAAACAAATGTCCGGTCAGATGGAAATTAAATCTAGGTTGAACCTTTCATTACGAGATCATAATCAATTCATTCCAATTCTAAAATTGGCATTGTCTTGTGTTTAGAGTGGACCACAGAGAGGGGATTTTGATTCTCGATAGAGGAACCAAATACTGAATCCTTTAAAAAACGAAAGAGAGTTCAATGAGAAGGTAAAATTATTTTCTAATATACTATTTTTTCCTGATAATAATATATGTTTTCTACTGTAATAACATAATCTAATTTGAATAATTGAATTCTCATGAATACAATGTCTTCTACACAAGACAAGGTTACCAATCCCATGGAAGAACAAACTATAATGAATGAAACAATTAGGGAATATTTAAAAGTAATGTTACAATAATCTTTCTATAGTTTCATAAAAAAATATATAATTATACGTTGATTTAATTTTCATTATTCCTTGAAGAGTTTGTTTATTTTATAATATTTATATCCATATTTCATGAATTTATACACTAAAACTTCCATAGAATTATTCTACCTCAAAATATTTTCACATGTACAATGTTGCATTTTTCACTTTCCTTTGAGTTCTCTCCATTGCCTTTATGAGAAGATAAATAAAACTATATATGCTTAATCACCGAGGAAATCTTGATGTTTTCATATTAAAATAATTTTCCAAATAATTATTTTCTTTTTTCATATTTATGGTTAATTTATTTCTTTTTATTTTTACCTAAATAATAATTGTTTTCTTATATAGGTGGTTTCTTTTGTTTGAGTTGGGGTGGACCATCCATATTTTATTCCTTTCTGCACCATAACATCAATATAATTCTTATCCCTCAAAATATTTTCACCCCTACAATGTTTTATTTATCATCTTCCTTCAAGTTACCTCCAATTCCAAACAAAAAGATCAACGACAATGGATCTTCTCAATCATAGAGGAAATTTTGATGTTTTCATAGTAAAATTGTTGTCCATCAAATTAATGTATTGTTTAATATTTATGTTTAACTTATTTTTTTAGTAGTACTCACATAAATTTTTTTTTATTATACATACGGATTCTTTTGTTCGAGTTTCGGTGGTCTGTCAATCTTTCATGGATTTCTATAGTAAAACATCTACAAACATCTTATACCTCAAAAATATTTCACCCTATAGTACTAGAATTTATCATTTTTCTTCAAGTTCCCTCTAATGCTTAATCATAGAGGTAATATTGATGTTTTCAAAGTAAAATCATTTTCCATATAATTAATGCATTGTTTCATATTTATACATAATTTATTTCTTTTTAGTATTGATCATATAATAATAGTTTTATTATAAAGGTGGATTATTTTATTCAATTTGGTGTGGTTTGTTGAAGGCTACTATTTCTCTTCATATATTGGAATTCAATCTTGAAATTAAGATAATAAAAATAATGAAATATGTCAAGCATTCACACAAACATCATGAAATAGTAGATTTCTACTAATTATTTAATAAAAAATTTCATCATTTAATCTAATATTTTTATGTTAATTTCATTATAATTTTTATCCAATAATTATTATGTTTTTTTCAAAGATATTTTGGATCCATATTTGTCTTTCAACAATCCTCAAAAATCCAAAAAAGAGGTAAAATGGTCCCTTCTTTTAATGTTACCACACCTTCCATTGCCTTCATTTTTCGAAATACCAACACTGCATATTGAGTTGATGTTGTTACCCAAAAAAAACATTATAATTGATGAAATCTAGAAGAGTAGAGTAAGATCATGTGCCCATTGTGATGAACTCTCGTGATATAATGGGTACATGATCTTCTTCTACTCATCTGGATTTCAATAATAAGAAATGTTTTTTAGCTAATAACATCGAGTCAATATGAAATATTGGATATTATATAAATAAATACATTGGAAATTGTGGTAACATTGGTAGTTATGATTTTTTTTAGACTTTGGGATGTATAGGAATCAACTGTACCTCAATCTGACACGCGATGTGACCAGTATGACTCAAAATGCTTTTTGTTATTTAAAATTGTGATTAATTTTGGTAAAAAAGATAGCTGGCGTACAAAAAACAAAGAAACAATATTCATATTGTTCTGATACTTTAATAAAATGATCTATAAGTCATTTATGATATTTAATAATCTTTCAAACCCCAATCCAATACATTATGTGCCCGGTATGACTCAAAGTGTCCGTTATTATTTTTTAATTGACATTTTAGTTCAAATAGTGTCACTCATTTGAAAAAAGAAATCACACTTTGATTTCATTTATAATTTAGTAAATAGATTCATAAATCATTTTTACATGTATGAATAAAATTTCACATTAAAATGATACATGATGTTATTAATACAATTCAAAGTGCATGTTTCCAGCTTAAAATGACATTTAATAAAAAAGAGATGTAACTCCCCGACCCCTCTTGAATAGAGCCGCTACATTAAATATTATCATGGAATGGTTATAAGGAATGAAAATACTGAAGTAACCACCAGTTTATATATCTTGAAGAAACTAGATGTATAGATGTAACTCAAGCTACATTGAAAAAGGTTACAAAATATAAAACATAACAAAAACTAAAAACTACAACCACATGAACTCAATAGATGATCTCTTCTTCATCACCGGTTGAAGGTAAACAATGAAAGGGGTGAGATCAAATTCTCAATAAAGGTTAAAAATAGTGGAATCATGAATTCAATAATAAAATAATCATAAAAAATTTGGCATAATCAATATAGAATGGTGAATAAATGAATAAATCACACCATTAAAAAATTGAGAATGAAACTGCATCCATAGATATTGTCATAGTGAAAACCTCATGGATAGTAAAAACTGATAATGAATAAAGATAATGCTTACTAATTGGACATCATGTATCTGGCACATGATACCACAATACCATAAAAATGGTTTAGTTCTGTGGGTAGAAACCTGTCTGATTTTTGGAAACAAACTCGAAGGGTTTGTCACCAAATGATTTCTCTCATGTGACCTACCTATGCATCGAGGGGCTGTAGTGGGCCCCACCAACCGCTTCCTGTCCAAATCATTATTTATACATAGATTTAATACAAGAGCAAAATTCTTTTACATTATCCATATAGAATAGAGGATATAAATTCATCAATATTTCCAGAGTCAAAATAACATTCAAAATAAATACCTTTTGTAAAATGGTGTACGACTAAGATCATAATCATATCCATGAGATGAGAATATGTAAATTTAAATGGAATATAATTTAAATTTAAAACTGATCTCAAATGGGTAGTAGGTACACCACATAAGAAAGAGTTGGTGCACAATACTAAGCAAGTCACAATAAAGTGAAAATTAAGACAAAGCTCGTTACCACATTGTAATCAATTAAGTCGTATGACTAAAAGTTAATAACCACAAAATGAATAATATAATACCATGAATATAATAGGAATCATGATATTATATATCAACTTTTAGTACACCTATACCACATATAAGAAGGAATAGGCGAACAATGGAAATCCCACAGAATTGAAATTGAGATGAGAAACCCCCTTACAAACATTTCAGAATGGTAGCAAGTGTTCCATAGAGGGATTAATGATAAGTAATAGGGTATGATATTATTTATATATCATAAATGTGAATACAATTGAAAGAGAATTGGGTATGTTATTAACTAAACGATAATTTTGGCATGGAAAATAAAGGTGAAATTTTGGCAGCATTACGATGTCAAATAGAAATTTGTAAAATGGTTTGATGAGATATAAAGGTGTATTAAATAATCTATAAATTAAATAGATAGTAAGGGGATAATGTAACATAATATACCATCTTATTAAATGGAATTTGGATGCATAATATAAAAGAAGTTATTGTGAAGAGAGAAATCTCTTACTGAATTTTGGCATGGTAAGGGGTGTACACGGGAGGAATTAATTAGAAATAAAGGGGTCTATAATCAATATAAAATAATAATTTATGTATGTGGGAAGTTTTAAAAGATACCCTATAATTTTTAATTGAAAATAAAATTGTGTAACAATATAAGGAAACATTGATAAAAATAAGAAAAGAAGGAACCCTTACAGAATTTTGGCATAGTAACTGCTTAGGTAAGGGTCCAAATGGGGGAGGTTAAATGATCCCTCACTAAAAAAAACATAAAATGGATATTTGGTAATTTATTATAATGGGATGAAGATATTACTAATTTAAATAAAATAAATTCAAATTTCAAACATGGTTCTAGAATTGAAATAAGGAGAGGAAGGTGAGAATCCCTTAAAGAATTTAGGCTTGGTAACAGGTGTATAAAAAAGGTATTAATGAGATATAAAATGGTTTAACATCATATAGAAATGAAAGGGAAAGTATGAGGGATATTTTGAAACATATCCCAACATGGTAAAGATGAATTTTTAAGACATAAAATAAAAGGAATGCATGATAATATAGGTGGGTGGATGATCCCTTACTTGGATGTGTGATACCAAAGACTTGGGAGTGGATTATTTGGAGCTTGGGGTGCCTTGGGAGGACTATAGGTTGTAGAGAGAAGAATATATTTGATATTAAAGGAGTTTTAGTGGAGAGGTATGGGAGCTTGGGTGGGTTTATATAGGGAAGGTGGGGGAATTATTTATTATTTTGGTTTTGGATACCACATAATAAAATGTTAAAAACCACAATCCATCCCAAGATTTTTAACCATGTTTTTTGGAAAAATGGGGTGTCATATATTATTTTATAAGGATAAGGGATGATGATATTAAAATATTTCAATTTATTATATAGAGGTGAGTCACACATTCAAGGTAATGATTTTAAAATCTTAAAATATTTTATATGTTATTTAGGATTCACGAAGGATTTATAAAAAAAATCTAAAATCAAATTATTTTAAAGTTAAAACATATATTTTGATGAATGTAATTTTTATAGTGTTTTATTACATCACTATTTGGTCATTATGATGTCATATAACTCATTATATATTTATACGGTATTTAATTTTTACCCAAAAATTTGACTATCTCAGAAATTTATGGAAAATTAACCATTGGATAATATTGACACCCTGATTCCAAAAATAATATTAATTTCATATCAATAATTTTCTAAATATGTGAATTTTTACTTTAAAAATAAAAACCATCCTTTATGGATAATTGAAGGGTTATAGAAAAAATAGTTTTCAAACCGTAATAAAAGTTACTTTGGACTTCATAAAAATTATATGATAATTAATATTTAATAAGTGTAATTTAATAATAATATTTTAGTGAAATATTACTTATTTCCAAAATACATTAATTCATCAAAATAGATTCAGTAATTGAATTCGAATATTAACCAAAAATATTATTTGTGCTTTAGAAAATCATTTTCAAACTAACAATAATACAATGAAATTATATTAAGTGTTATAGAAAAAAATAATTATAATGATAGGGTCTTGATACATATCCCTATATTAAACCATCATACACCCTAAGAGTAAGGTGTGTGATGGTGGGGATTTCTTGGCGTCCATCAGTGGACATAGTTTGGGCCATGATCTTGATGAGTTTTAAGTTCTCCCATAAATAGTTTTTCTCATACTTAAGTTGTTGGATCTCAACTTGGGATTAGTCTAGGGAAAACACAAGAAATTCTATCTCCCTTGAAAGCTCTAATAAATTGGCTTCATATGTTACAATCCTAATGGTTTATTCCATCACTTCTTTTTTCTATACCAAAATTATTTTTTGAAACCCTATATTTATACAAGTCATGTGATCACTATTTAATGACATTTTTATGAATACTAAGGATACAAAACAGTCATTTAAATTAAACTAGATATAATAAAACAAAAGGAGTGCATGTGTTTTCA
Organism: Viscum album; assembly: GCA_963277665.1. NCBI lineage: Eukaryota > Viridiplantae > Streptophyta > Magnoliopsida > Santalales > Viscaceae > Viscum > Viscum album. The sequence continues at coordinate 551,990,202 of OY728144.1, forward strand.
ATATCCATATGGCATTTAAATGAAATGTAATTTTATTAATAAAGGTTTAGGTCATTACAATATTACTAATATTTTATCTCATTCCTACAATGTTGTTCATGATTTTAGTTATTCTAATGGATCAAACCAATTAAACTTTTCAAATTTTAATTATCTTAATTTAAATTTTTATCCCATTTTAATATTTTAAATTATTATGACAATTTTTATTCCTTAAATTGAATATTCGAATTAGTATAACAAAATTTAAGTGGTTCCATCAAGAAGTGCATGTAATGATTACTAAATTATAAAATATTACACAATTATAAGAACTAAAATTCAATTATTTAAATTTTGGGTTGTTACATTATTCCCCACTTAAGAAATTTCACCCTCAAAATATCATTTTACATGGTAAGGTGAAAAACGTTAATGGTTATTACACTTCATTGATTCGTCTGGTTCCTATGTTGACTCCTCATCCTTATAGATTAATCACAGTACTTTGATTAGGTGATTTTCCTTTGTTAGAGTTGGTTCCCTGGAACCATATTTTGCACTTTATGAAAAACATGTATTTATTTTTTTGAATATTAATAAATTACTCATCACATCATTATAGTTGTCTCACATGACATAGTTTGTGGTAATATCCTAAGACTAGATTTCACACTAAATGTTCATAGTAGTTACCCGCTACGATGAGAACCCAGAAGTGCTATGAAAAAATTCTTGAATATTTGTTCTATATCTTGATGATATCATTTTAGGGATAGATATTATGCAGGATATCAGGGGTGAATACTCATAGGAAATTGAGGTACCTACTCATGGTGTATTCCATTGGTAATATCCTATAGTATATTATGATAATGAGACCAGAAAGTGGGAAATAAAAATTTATTCATGTCATTGGATGTTCCTATTTGTGAATGTGTGTATTGGTCATTAGTCTTTAAGATTTTTATTAATGGATATTATGAGTCATGTACTTTGAGGTATTAATAAAAATCATGATAAAAGATATTAATAATGAGGTAGGATATGTTGGTCACGTCAAGATTAATATTGTATTAATGAGTGATGAGAGAAAGGATTTATCCCATCTCTTTATTAAAGGAATTCAATTTCTCATGTCGTTTGATGGAAATGATATATCCTAAATAAATCCATGGCCATGGTTCTCTATAGATAATTTCTATTTTTAGAAATTCAAAGAAAGAGGTATAAAGCATATAGATTTTATGGAACTAGGATGAAACCTAATAAATTAGAGATATTATGATAAAGGTATTATATTAATTGGTAAGCATCCATATTATGTGCAATGTCTTTGTATCATTAACTTATTTCTCTATGGGTGCCTTAGCGTGTTGCCAGATGATAACCTTGGACTTTAGTGTGCTTCTCCTAATACCACTAAGAAAAAGGCCTAGAGGGTCACAGACTAAGTGTATCCAAGATCTCTGTTAAATAATATATTAATATTTATTATTTAACAGGTTGAACAAATATTATTCCCATATTTGATTTGAAAATTATTCATTTATTATTGATCATATTTATACCATTACTAGTTATTCAGGAGAATATATTGTGATTAGAATATTTAATAATTTATTTTACTATTAAGTTAATATAATATTTATTTATTTATTGGAAAATAATATAGTGATATTTATTTAATAAACAAATAAACAATATTTAAGGCTTGATAATTATTTTTGAGGAATGGTGGAATGAGTTTAATAGTTTAGTGAGAAATGATAATATTGAATATTATTTAATTAAATAATCACTACCACAAAACTGGGCAAGCCATGCGCCTACCTTTATTAGCGCTAACGGAAAATGGATGATAATGGGGCAGGCCTTTATCAGGGCTAAAAAAGGTGATGATAAAGCTCCCCTTTATCAGCGCTAAAACAAGCACTGATAAAGGTGTACCCTTTATCAGTGATTCTTTAGCGCTGATAAAGGGCACATTTATCGGCGCTTTAAATATCCCTTTATCAGCGCTTTTATTAGCGCTGATAAATGTAACATTTATCAGTGCTTTTCTTAGTGCTGATAATATTTATTGTATACATTAAATAAAAAATACATGTTATAACTATATATATATATATTAAATAATTATAAGATTAATTCGTTATATATTTATTAGATTTATTAATTCATTATATATTTATTAGATTTATTAATTCATTATATTTAATATATATATTTAATATATTTCTTTATATCTAATGTATTTGTTTTATTTATAAATATATAACGTGTTCTAATATATATGTATAATTGAAATTATTGAATATATATGTGTTTTCCAATGAATTGGGATCGATCAATATCATACATGCGCGCGTCTATATATATGTGTTTTCTAATGAATTGGGGTCAATTAATATATCATACATGCGTATACATATGTGCATATTGAATAATTTTTATTTTTAGATTATAATTCATTATGTTACCCATATATAATATATATATATATATATTTAATGTACACTTAAAATTAAATTATATTTAAAAAATAAATATATATTTTATTATGTTTTCAATGATATATATATAAATATACCTTTAAAATAATTTTATAAGTATAAATAGAGATATAAATATTTAGAGTTAAATAAATATATAATAACATAAATAAATTCTTAAATTTATACATTTTTCAGCGCTTTTATTAGCGTTGATAAACTATGTATTTATATATCTAATTAAATAATTATAAGATTAATAATAAATATATTTAGTAGATTTATTAATTCATTATATATTAATTTATTAGATTTATTAATTCATTATATTTATTAGATTTATCAATTCATTATATTTAATATATATTTATTATATTTGTTTAAATTTAATGTATTTGTTTTATTTATAAATATATAATGTTTTCTAATATATATGTACTATAATTGAAATTATTGAATATATATATGTGTTTTCCAATGAATTGGGGTCAATGAATATCATACATGCGTGTATATATATGTGTTTTCCGATGAATATATCATACATGCGTATACATATGTGCATATTGAATAATGTTCATTTATAGATTATAATTCATTATGTTACCCATATAATATATATGTTATAAAAAATGTACACTTATAATTGAAATTAATTTATATTTAAAAAATAAATATATATTTTATTATATTTTCAATGATATATATATATATATATAAATATACCTTTAAAATAATTTTATAAGTATAAATAGATATATATATATTTAGAGTTAAATAAATATATAATAATATAAATAAACTCTTAAATTGATACATTTATCAGTGCTTTTATTAGCGCTGATAAACTACGTATTTATCAGCACTACAAAAGCTCTGATAAAGAGTGTCTTTATCAGCGCTAAAATGAAATGCGCTGATAAAGTCAGTCTTTATCAGCACTATAAAAGCGCAGATAAAGTCCAGCCTTTATCAGCGCTAAAAAAGCACTGATAAAGGTGGTATTTATCAGCGCTTTTCATTTTTGCGCTGATAAATAGGCCCTTTATCAGCACTTTTTACTAGCGCTGATAAAGGTCCACGCGGGATTTATAAAATCCACCGGGTCCTCTTCCTCTTCCCCACACCCTGTCATGCTCTCACAGAAGCCCTCCTCTGCGCCGCTACCTCCTCTACGCCGCTGCTGCCACTATCGCCGCTGCCGCCACTGTCACCGCCTCCTTCTCCTACTCCTCCGCCGCAATCGCCGCCTCATTCTCCTTCTCCTCCACCTCCGTCCACCACCACCTCCTCCTCCGACCTCCTCCTCCTCCTTTGCTCCTACTCCTTCTACTCCTCCTCCTCCATCGCGGACTCATCCTCCTCCTCCTCCACCGGCGCCTCCTCCTCCTCCTCCTCCGCTGCCTCCAAGCTACTTCCGCTACCTCCGAGCTGCTTCCGCTGCCTCCACTGCCTCCGCCCAGCCTCCACACTGCCTCTGGTGCCTCTACTTTCGACGCCTCATTCTCCTCCACCACCGGGTCCTCCTCTTTAAGGTGAGTAAACTTGAATTTGCAGGAATTAATTATGTTTGCATTTATTGTCAATATTGAGATTAATTATGATTTGGCGTGATTATTGTGTGTGTGACACATGTATATGTGGTTGGTTACTTGTTTGATCTTGATTAGCTATCCCCACTAACGGTTGGTGTACTTGTGAATTGATCTTTTTGAGTGGGTTTTGGTGCCTTTTATGTTTTGGTTCATTGTGTGAACCCTTGAGGATAATTACAATTCTCCTTGTGTTTATTTAATTAGAATTTTTTGTATTATTTTGGCCTCCATAAGTAAACTAATGGATGTAGGCATATTCATATGTGCAAAGGGTGAAAATATGGATTGATACACAAATGATAATGGCTTTATAAAATGATGTTCACTTTAAGCCCTGTATTTCGAATCAATTTCCCTCCTTTCCTCCTTAATTTATTTATCCCTCCTCCTTTCAAATGCTTCTTATAAAACCCGAAAGTTTGAAAATTGGATCCTTGGTTCCCAAATTGCAAACTTAGTTTCAAATGCGTTCCATAAATCTAGGTATGTTTGTCTTCTTGAGGTGTGGTTTGGTTTCTAAATGGCATAAAGCCCCGTTTGGAATCTTCCGAGCTTAAATGGTGTTTTCCCCTTGGTTTTGAAAATGGAATTTGATATGTAAATTTTAAAGATCTATTGGAATTTTGTGGTGTTTTGGAAATTGGTTTTTAAACTCATGTGTTGTATAGGTCCAGTTGGCACTTGTGTGTTATTGGTTTATACCGTGCATGTGATGGCCTCTTCATTCTCTCGTATACTACTATAATGGAGCATCAATGTTGGTTGTTTACTATGGAGGTACACCATATGTCGGTAGGTGAGTTTGAACCTAGTAAGTCTAGGGATTTCTTCTAGGTATGTTTAGGTAATTATAATGATTACCTATCTATATGTTCTTCTTTATTTTTCTACACTTTGGTTATATAGTTTTCCAATATTTTTCTACTTTTATTGTTTCAATTAATTTCATCATGGATCTGTGATCACCTTGTTTGGATTCTTCTATTGAATTTTGAATTCATTTTTTAAACTAGATATCTATTTTAAAAAGGGAAGTCGTGATTTGTTTTGAAAGTGGATTTTTTTAAAAATATGTGTTGTTTCTTTAAATGATAAAAACCTATTTTATAAATGTATTTCAAACTAGTGTTTTTGTATTATTTCTGGAAATTAATGTACGGATTCTATGGGGCTTACCTACTATGTTGTTTTATGCTCACACCTAACTTGTGACACTCGATATCAGTAGACCCAAGTTATTTTTAGGTTGGGGTTTCTTATTTAGGTTTCCTTTAAAGCAGGTTGGTCTTATAGTTAGTGGTAGCCCAAAGGTCACGAGGATATCTGGTCGGGTTTTGATTTATTCTATCTCTGTTTTTAGATTCTTTTTTGTTCAGTTGATGCTGTATATGGATCATGTTTATGTATTCTTTATGTTCTATGCTTATGGATCCTCATGGTTTTGTTGTGTGCTCTATTTGGTTTATATATATCCCCATTTCTATATATCACATCATATTATCACACCATGACTCTTATATATCCTTAAGAGGGTGTTCCTCATCATACATGATATATAAAACTATACGATCCATCTTTTTTAGGCCTAATACTCTAATCAAATAGCCTTAGAAAACCTTACTAGGCTATACAAAACTCATACCAAACCCGATCCTTTGGTAAACACAACTACTCCATGGAGACATAATCTATGGATGATCACAAAATCACAAACATTCAATAGAACCCTCACTCTATCTCTTGGTGGATCAGAAACACCCTATTTATTTTCCTTGGTTGCTCTTGATTTCAATCCCTTTCACTGGAACACATATACTCATGCATGAATGCACAATCATGCATAAATTGGAACATGGTTTTTTATTATATGGTTCACCTACCTCAACAAATAGAGTAACCCCCTCACCAAGATCAACTCATCCTCAACCAAGACTATACATGCCTTATCTAATCTTGTACCAATGATTGAGACCCAATCTCAAGGAAAAATTCCCAAATAATTAATTATAGAAACTTATAATTAATTATTCACCTTAATATCATTATGAATAATCTTTTAAAAACTCACTGGGAAACACAACACCACCTAAACCACACAAAACATGGTGCGTTCATCATACAAGGATAACCTCTAGCCAATACAATGAAAATCTACATCATCTGAATTGATTTGAAGATTATATAGTGAAATCACCACACAAATCCTAGTTAAAATCATCCCAAATCATAGTAAAATAAAGGATAATAGTAATAGAGAAGTATCATGGGAAAACTCACTAAAAAACTATAAAAAACTCTCAAGAACCACCCCTCATCAGGGGGGATTAAAGAGAGGAAGAGATTGGATGAATCCCAAGAACCACCAAAGATTTTCTATTAATGAGCACGCCCCCTACCATTTTTTTATGTATCTAGTTTTTTATCTAAATTATACTCATATTCCTTCTCCCCTAACCTATATACTCATCCTATGGATTTAAAATAGGATGAATATAAATAAATAATGGATGAATGCCAATCAGTTTACAAAAGAGTATGAAGAAGGCATGAAAGAGTTTATCAAGTTTTCAAAAGTTCATGCATGTGACTCTTCTCAAATCCTTTGTCCATGTTTACGCTGTTGTTATTCAAAATAAATTAGTCTAGAGGAGTTGGAAGAACACTTGATCTGTCACGGAATAGATCAGAGTTATACATGTTGGAATAAACACGGGGAAACACCGAATGTAGGTAGTGACTGGGATGACATTGCATTTTATGGATCATATGATATGATTAAAAACATGTACAATGAAGATGACCATATGGAGGATGTGATTACAGATGTGAATGATGATGAAGATCGTATTGAGGAAATGACAAGGACCGTCAAAGATGAACTTCGTGATTTCCAAAAATTGTTTGAGAAGTTAAAAATTTGTGTAAAGATGCCATTGTATGGTGGTTGCACTAAATATACAGCATTGTCAGCCATACTGAAGCTATATAATTTGAAAGCAGACAACGGGTGGAGTGACGCCAGTTTTATGAAACTACTTGCTCTCATGAATGACATGCTCCCAAAAGACAATGAGCTCCCGAGCCGAACAAACGATGCCAAACTAATACTATGCTCGATGGTTATGATCTCTAAAAGAATACACACCTGCCCAAATGAATGTATACTATTTCGCAAGGACCAAAAATCACTTAAAGAATTCCCAAAGTGTGATGCTTCTCGATACAAGAAAGATGAATCCAGTCCTACTAAAGTTGTATGGTACTTTCAAATCATTCCAAGGTTTAGATGCCTATATGGAAGTGAGGAGACTGTAGAACAATTAATATGGCATGCAGATATAAGAATTAAATATGGGATACTACGTCACCTGACATAATCTCCTTAGTGAAAGAGAATCGATCATGAGTATCATGAATTTGGAAACGAGTCAAGAAGCTTTTGTCTTGCGTTATCTATATATGGATTGAATCCTTTTGGTTTTCAATAAAACAGTCACAGTACATGGCCAGTTATGTTGATAAATTATAACTTACCATCGTGGTTATGCAGGAAACGAAAATACATCATGTTATCTATGCTTATATCAGGACCAAAACAACTGGGTAATGATATTGATGTTTATTTAGCTCCATTGATCAAAGATTTGAAAATATTGTGGTATTCAGGTGTTACATTGTATGATTCTTATAGAAAAGAAGATTTCACTTTGAGAGTCATGTTGTACGAGACGATAAATGACTTCCCTACTTAAGGAAATTTTTCAGGATATAGCATCAAAGAAACTCAAGGCTATCCCATTTGAGAAGAAGGTACACAATCAATTAGGTTGAAACATTCATCGAAAACTGTGTTTCTAGGACATCACAGATTTCTATCGCGACGACATAAGTACCATTCTTTGACGACATCATTCGATGGAAGTTTAGAAGAACATACAACACTGTCTCCACTAACAGGCGATCAATTGTTTGAGAAAGTTAAAAATGTGGACACTACTTTTGGTAATCCTTCTTTGAAAAACCTTACGAAAATCGGTTGGAAAAAGAGATAAGTTTTTTTGAATTACAATACTGGAATTGCCTATATGTAAGACATTTTCTTGATGTTATGCATGTAGAAAAAAATGTATTTGATAGTGTCATCGGCATGTTGCTAAATACATCTGGAAAAACAAAACTTGCAATTAAGTCTAGGTTGGACATGGTTGAGATGGGAAAATGAGAAGTGTTGGCACCAGTGAAGGGTGAAAAATGAACATTTCTTCCTCCTTCTGCTTACACTCTTTCTAGGCAGGAGATATATCACTTTTGCAACTTCTTGAATGACATAAAGGTTCCAGAGGGGTATTCGTCAAATATCAGTAACCTCGTGTCAATGAGCGACTTGAAGTTAAAAGGGATGTAATCACATGACTGTCATGTTTTGATGAAAGATCTCATTCCAATTACTTTACGTTTAATTTTTCCCAAGAATTTCCGCCATACATTAACGAAACTTTGTTTCTTCTTCAAAGCTATATGCATAAAAGTTATAGACCCGGCGAAATTGCCAGCTATGGAAAAAGAAATTACCATCATATTGTGTGAATTAGAAATGTTCTTCCCACCTTCATTTTTTGATATAATGGTTCATTTGATGGTCCACTTGGTGAGAGAGATTCGACTATGTGGTCCTGTACATTATAGATGGATGTACCCCATTGAACGGTATTTGAAGATTTTGAAAAGGTATGTCAAAAATCGAAGTCAGCCAGAGGGTTGTATTTCAGAGAAATATATTGCTGAGGAAGCCGTTGAATTCTGTACCAAATACTTTTATGGTGTGAAATGCATTGGCCTACCGAAATCTCATCACACTGGGCAGCTTGCGGGTGAAGGAATTTCTGGAAGATAGGTTGTCACAATACATATTACAGATCAGGAGCAGGCCCACCTTTATGGTTTGCATAACAGTTTTGATGTTGAACCATATTTTGAAATCCACAAAAAAAATCTTAGGCATTTTAATCCATCTAGTAATGAAATATGGATATCAGATACACATAATCGATAGTTTATAAGATGGTTTCGAGATCATATTTTTAAGAAGTCAGATGTAAATCTCTAGTCAATTTCGGAACGACTTCGATGGATAGCTGGAGGACCAAGTGTGTATGAATTATCTTACAATTCTTATGTAGTTAATGGTTATACATTTTATACTAATGAACATGATGAAGACAGTACCATGGAGAATAGTGGGGTTAGACTGGTGGCTAAAGCGATGCATGTTTTCAGTGCTAAGGACAGAAATCCAATTTATGCGAATATGTCATACTTTGGCATCATCAAACAAATATGGGAGTTGGATTATATGGAATTTCAAGTTCCAATATTTCAATGAAAGTGGGTTGATAACATGAGTTCTATTAAAATAGAGGATTTGGTATTCGTGAAATTTTATTTCAGTAAGGGGAGAAAGATGAACTGTTTATAATGGCATCACAGGCATTCCAAGTATTTTATGTTTCAGATCTCGCAAACCGAAACTGGTCAATCATTCTGTTATCGACCAAAATAGCTGAAGGGTCAGATGAAAATTCAATGGAAGATGACACTTTCATTGGGACTTCATAATCATTTCACAGTGGTCCCAATGTATATGAAATTTGTTATGTCAGAGGATACCACAATGAAGGGATATGGATAGTAGATAGATGGGTAAAATCCATTCAGCCATTAAAAAAAAGAGAGTTTAATAATCAGGTTTTTTTTTATTGTAATATAGATTGGGTTACATTATGTTATTATCTGTTCACTGCTACTTTTATGTGATTTAAATTAAATGTTAAACTAGTTCTGAAAATAATGACTTCTTCACCTGCTGATGCACCCAATCCCAAGACACAACAGGTCTCTCAACCTATTGCAGCTGGTCCCACTGTTGAGAGACAACATGTCTCTTAACCTGTTGCACCTAGTCACACTGTTGAGGTACAACATGTCTCTCAACATGTTGCAGCTAGTCCTAGTGCTGATGCTAGTGCTTCGGAGAAAAATACTGATGATGCAGAAACCGAGGAAATGGTAGGCGATGAAACCCCGACGACAAAAAAAAAACAGGTGCGCTGTAGTTTGACAGTTTTAGCCAAAATCTTTAAGGCAAAAGAAAAATGAATCAAATATGAGGTGGGATGGAATAAATGAGGCCAGTATGTAAACCCCAACAAATCCATGTTTAGTAGCTACATTAGAATCGTCACTTGAAAACACGTGCTGATTGAGGTAGAGTCGTGGCACCATGTTGTCAGTGGGTTGAAAACATTAACATGGGAAGATATTACGGTAACATTACGATATCTTCTATTTAATTTATTAAAATAAAATAAAATAAAATACTGAAATATTGACTAACTCTTCATCATCTCTTGCAGAGTGCATCTATAGTAGATGTTTCGCACAAACAATATGTATTAAAACTGGCAGGAAGGATTCATAGAGGCTTTTAGACCATTTTAACGAAACATCATCTCAAAGATCCTAAAGGGAAAATCAAGCTGCACCTACCTCCTCTTTATGCACACTTGATATCCCATGGAATGTGGGATGAGTTTTTCAACCGTCATGCAGAACAGACTTTTCAGGTACATTGTGTTTGGTTACACGTTGTGTAACGTTGCTTGTATTCATCACATTTATTGATAGGTTTTTATTTTTGAAACAACAAATGGGTGCTGAAAATAAGGAACGGGCAGAAAAACCAGCATACCCCTACTATAAAGCCAGGCTGGGGTACGCTTCAATTGAAAAACAATTGATATGTATTTTAAAAGTATTGTAATAATTTTATGTGACATAAAACAACATTGTAACCATGTTTCTCTATATATATGTAGATTGATGAAGTAAAATCCCAAGCCACTTCCATTCCATTCCATGTGCTATGGAAGGAGGCTCGTGTTAATAAAGAGGGGAAACTGGTAGATAAAAACACACAAAAAGTGTGGGAAACATGTGTAAGTATGACATAATATAAACTTGTTTTTATTTAAATCACTATTACATAATTATGATTAATTATTTTTCTATATTTTCTATTTGACATAGTCATAGGAATCAACAACTCCCGCACCGAATGCAGACATACTTTCAGCGGCCTTGAAACAGTAAGAACAGTATGGCCACATTAGAGGTGTGGGTTTTGGGGTGTCACCCCGGGCATATTTTCAGAAAAAAAACAAGGGGATGAACAAACTAAAGAATTGAAAGTAATGAGATATAGAGTAGCTACCCTTGAAGAAAAATTCCAAAGTCAGGGAGAGATGCTAGCAAGTTTGAAGGAGGATAGGCAAAGAGAACAAACAACTCAAGAACAACCCGCGCGAGAAGATCCCGCCCCACCCCCACCAGCTTTGAGGTGATCCATTACCCTCAAAGACCTGACATAACCAAGGTAATCAATGTTATAATATTCGTTTCTGTGAAATGTGAATCACATAGACACTGATACCTTTCATGTAATGATATTCTAAAGGGTGAAAATGACTGTGATTTATATCTATCAACTCCCACCCATCGCCTTGTAGCAAGGGCTATGGTGTTCAATATGCAGAATGAAACACTACGCTCTAGACTACTTCAAACCAGTCATGTCAATGTGTCGATTAACATATCTCATGAGCCTATCACCGAGCTTCCCATGCCAAATGACGATGACAACATTCATACGGTGGAAAAAGCTGTTGGAACATTCGTTGTATGGCCGTTGAATCTGGTAAAAAACATGACGACCAGGAGGTATTCGTTTCCAGTTCATTTTTCAAGATGAACCTTTAACATTAAATTAGAAAATGGCTGAAACGATGAATTTTATGACAGAAGGACAAAATGGAGGAGCTAAAACGAAAGAGCGGCTCCAAAAGATCAACCAACCGATCAAAACGATCTACTAAGAGCGCGTTCACCCCGCCCATTCTATATCCACATTTAATATCATTGCAAGCTCATGTGGATACAAAAATGATAGGAAACAGGAGTCACACAATTGTTTTTGAAAAACATATGTACAGAGAGGAAACATTTGATTTCGTTAGTGCAGACGCTGTTGCTGAGATCATCACATATGACTAGCTAGGCTCCTCAGCTATAAATGTATACATGAGGTATGTTTTCATGATTTGATTTTACAGAAGTTGATATACTTTGATAATTATGGCTAAATACATGTCATATTTTTCATAGGAATATATATGAAAAACAATTGAAGGAATTTTTCCATAATTACAAATTTGGAGTCATTAGTCCTCACACCATTTCTACATAATGAGAAGAAATAGATTCTGATTTTCAGGCTGAATTAATCTCAAATCTGCTCAGAACGTTTCAAAGCAGAATTTCAACTGACAGAATCTTTTTAATACCAATATTACAGGGGTAAAACTCTATATTTTAATCATATCAATTATATTTTCATTTCTTTCAGTACTTATTCCTTTTTGTGTTTTTATGGATCATTGGAGGCTCATTGTAGTCAATTTGGATACTCCAAAGATTTATTTTCTGGATTCACTGCATGCATATCCAACAAAACGACCACACCTGATGATGATTGTCAATTTGTAATAAACTAGATCCAAAATTTTAGAACTAAATATCTAGTTATATAATTTATATTATCTTTTATTGAGGATTTTGTTATGATAGGGCAGTGTATGAATATCGTCTAAAGACTGGAATGAATCCAGGGAATAAGGACGACAATGACCACAAGATCTACAAATGGAGAAGTATCTGGGTATATATAATTATATTTCACTATCCAAATACATTTCAAAACAAATTAATTATTTTTCTCGATGTTTCTGTAGTGTCTGAAACAAACAAACGACAAGGACTACCATTATTATGTTTGTAAATTTATGAAAGAGATAATATTTCATGAACAAACTAGCATTCCTGAAGAGATGTTTTTGAAAATAATTACTACTTCATTTAAAATAATTTTTAATCCTTTGTGTATTTATATATTTTCAGTACTACTATGACTGTCACAAAAATACTTATTCAGAAGATGATATAAATGTGTTTAGAAACGAATGGGTAGCATACCTGATGGAAGAATTTAAACAAATAGGACAACGAAGGTGAATTACTAATACTTATGTTATCTTTATATGGCCATTGATATCTCCCTTTACACTTATTGAGCATCTATGATATCCTTTTCTTATGTTTCATATCCTTAGATTAGTGAATTCCTACTACTCAGTTTGAAATTGACATAACATTAGAAAACAACATAAGTGACATATGGAATACCAAGAAAACGCTTTTGGATTGTTTTTATACTTTTGGAAAATGATCCATGAGTCATTTTTTATGTGTATGAATCAACCGCACCTCAATCAGATGCACGGTGTGACCGAAATGGTTAAAAGTGTCTGATATCATTTTCAAATTGAGATAAAATTTAGAAAACAACACTACTGACATACAGAATACAAAGAAAACATGTTCGGATTGTTTTGATACTTTAGGACAATGATACATGAGTCTTTTATGACGTGTAAGAATCAATCACAGCTCAATCTGACACACGGTGTGACCAGTATGAATAAAAGTGTCTGATATTAGTTTCAAATTGACATTAAATTTAGAAAAAAACACAAGTGACATACGAAAAACCGATCAAACACTTTCAGATTGTTTTTATACTTTAGGAACATGATCCATGAGACATTTGTGACATTTATGAATTGAATTCACCACAATCTGATGCACGGTGTGACCAGTATGGCTAAATGTGTCTAATATCAGTTTCCAATTGAGATAAACTTTAGAAAACAACACTACTGACATACAGAATACCGAGAAAACGAATTCGGATTGTCTTGATACTTTAGGAAAACGATACATGAGTCATTTTTGATGTGTAAAAATCGATCTCACCTTAATCCGATGCACGGTGTGACCGACATGGCTAATAGTGTCTGATATCAGTTTGAAATTGACATAACTTTAGAAAACAACACAAGTGACATATAGAATACCAATAAAACGCATTTGGATTGTTTTGATACTTTAGGATAAGGATCCATGAGTCATTTTTGATGTGTACAAATCGACCGCACCTCAATCTGACGCACAGTGTGACCAGTATGGCTAAAAGTGTCTGAAATCAGTTTCAAATTGAGATAAACTTTAAAAAACAACAATACTGACATACAGAATACCGAGAAAACGCGTTCGGATTGTTTTGATACTTTATGACAACGATCCATGAGTCATTTGTGACATGTAAGAATCGACCACACCTCAATCCTACGCATGGTGTGAACGGTATGGCTAGAAGTGTCTGATATCAGATTGAAATTGACATAAACTTTAGAAAACAACACAATTGACATATGTCAAACCAAGAAAACACGTTCTTATTGTTTTGATACTTTAGGAAAACAATCCATTAGTCATTTTTGACGTGTGCGAATCAACCACACCTCAGTCCAACGCACGGTGTGACCGGCATGGCTAATAGTGTCTGATATTAGTTTGAAATTGACATAACTTTAGAAAACAACAAAAGTGACATATGGTAAACTAAGAAAACGCGTTTGGATTGTTTTGATACTTTAGGAAAATTATCCATCATTCATTTGTGACGTGTTCGAATCGACCTCACCTCAATCCGACACACAGTGTGATCGGTATGGCTAAAAGTGTCTAATATCAGTTTCAAATTGAGATAAACTTTAGAAAACAACACTACTGACATACGGAATACTGAGAAAACACGTTCAAATTGTTTTGATACTTTGGATAATGATCTATGAGTCATTTTTGACGTGTACAAATCAACCACACCTCAATCCGATGCACGGTGTGACTGGTATGGCTAAAGGTGTCTGATATCAGTTTCCAATTGAGATAAACATTAGAAAACAACAATACAGACATACGGAATACTGAGAAAATGTGTTCAGATTGTTTTGATACTTTAGGAAAACGATCCATGAGTCATTTGTGACATGTATGAATTGACCACACCTCAATCTGACACACGGTGTGAACGGTATGGCTAAACATGTCTGATATCACTTTCCAATTGAGATAAACTTTAGAAAACAACACTACTGACATATGGAATACCGAGCAACCATGTTCGTATTGTTTTGATACTTTAGGACAACAATCCATGAGTCATTTTTGACGTGTACGAATTGACCTCACCTCAATACAATGCACAGTGTGACCAGCATGGATAATAGTGTCTGATATCAGTTTTAAATTGACATAACTTTAGAAAACAACACAAGTCACATACGGAATACCGAGAAAACACGTTAGGATTGTTTTGATACTTTATGAAAATTATCCATTAGTCATTTTTGATGTGTATAAATTGACCGCACCTCAATCTGACACACGGTGTGACCGGCATGGCTAATAGTGTCTGATATTAGATTGAAATTGACATAACTTTATAAAACAACACAAGTGACATACGGAAAACCGAGAAAACGCATTCAGGTTATTTTTATAATTTAGGAAAATGATCCTTGAGTCATTTGTGACATGTACAAATCCACCCCACCTCAATCTGACACACGATGTGACCGATATGGCTAAAAGTGTATGGTATCAGTTTCAAATTGAGATGAACTTTACAAAACAACACTACTGACATATGGAATACTAAGAAAATGTGTTCATATTGTTTTGATACTTTAGGAAAATGATCCATGAGTAATATTTGACATGTAAGAATCTACCGCACCTCAATCCGATGCACGATGTGACCAGTATGGCTAAAAGTGTCTGATATCAGTTTCAAACTGAGATAAACTTTAGAAAAAAACAGTACTGAGATACGAAATAAAGAGAAAACACATTAGGATTGTTTTGATACTTTATGAAAAAGATCCATCAGTCATTTGTGACGTGTACAAATTGACCACACCTCAATCCGATGCACGGTGTGACCAGTATAGCTAAAAGTGTCTGATATCAATTTCAAAATGACATAAACTTTAAAAACAACACTACTAACATACGAAATACTGAGATAACGCGTTCGTAATTTTTTTAAACTTTAGGACAACAATCCAAGAGTCATTTGTAACATGTAAAAATCGACCGCACCTCAATATGACACACGGTGTGACCGGCATGTCTAATAGTGTCTGATATCAGTTTGAAATTGAAATAAATTTCGAAAACAACAAAAGTGACATATGGAATACCGAGCAAACACATTCGGATTGTTTTGATACATTAGGACAACAATCCATTAGTCATTTGCGACGTGTTAGAATTGACCACACCCCAGTTAAATGCACGGTGTGACTGGAATGACTAATAGTGTCTGACATTAGTTTGAAATTGACATAACTTTAGAAAATAACACAAGTGACATAAGGCAATCTGAGAAAATTCATTCAGACTGTTTTGATACTTTTGGACAATGATACTTGAGTCATTTGTGACATGTACGAATCAAGCGCACCTCAATTCAATGCACGGTGTGATCGGTATGGCTAAAAGTGTCTGATATCAGTTTCAAATTGAGATAAACTTTAGAAAACCACAGTACTAAAATCAGAATACCGAGCAAACACATTCAGATTGTTTTGATACTTTAGGAAAGTGATATATGAGTCATTTTTGATGTGTAAAAATTGACCAAACCTTAATCCATTGCATGGTGTGACCGGTATGGATAAAAGTGTCTGATATCAGTTTCAAATTGAGATAAACTTTAGAAAACAACCCTACTAACATACGGAATACCAAGCAAACGCGTTCGGATTGTTTTGATACTTTAGGACAACGATCCATGAGTCATTTGTGACCTGTACAAATTGACCGCTCCTCAATCAGACGCAAAATGTGACCAGTATGGCTAAAAGCGTCTGATATCAGTTTCAAAATGACATAAACTTAAGAAAACAACACTTCTGACATACGGAATACCCACCAATCACATTCGGATTGTTTTAAAACTTTAGGACAACAATCCATGAGTCATTTTAAACGTGTAAAAATCAACCGCACCTCAATCCGACACACGGTGTGACCTGTAAATCTTTTCATTAGATAAAGATTCAGTATTTATTAAATGATATAAATCATCCAAAAAAAATTGATTTTACATTATTCCCTTTCATTTTTATCAGAATGAAAACATTTGAGTTTAAAATTTCATATTTTAGTTTCACATTTCCTTATTAATGTATTCTTTCATATTACTGATTTAATTTATTTCATTATTGCATTACTAACATAATATTTGTTTTCTTATATAGGTGAATTTTTTTCCTTGAGTTCAGATGCTTTGTTCGGCAACAAATACCGTGGATGAAAATTTTTGAGAGCGGATCACAGATATCAAAGGATGAAACATGAATGTTTATAACTATTTTTGAATAATTTTAATTGTAACCATGTAAAACAATGTTTGAAATGTATATAGTAGTGTGTTTTTTTTGTATTCACGATGTTAAGTAAATGTATATACCATTGTATGTCAAAATATTGTGTGTGGGTGCTATTTTGTACAGGTGTGCATGTGCTACTTTGTGCAGGTATTCTGGTGTCCAGGTGTGCAGGTTCTGTTTTGCAGGTGTAGGCGATGATGCCTTTATCAACGCTTTTTTGAGCGCTGATAAAGGACTCCTTTAACAACACTATAATAGTGCCGATAATGGACCCCCTTTATCAGCGCTCTGAATAGCGCTGATATAGGCTACCTTTATCAGCTCTATTCTAGCACTATTAAAGGCGTCCTTTATCGGTGCTTTTTTAGCGCGGATAAAGTTGCCAATATTAGTTCTTTTCAAAGCGCTGATAAAGGGGACCCCCCTTTACCTACGCCGACATTAACAGCGCTTTTCTAGCGCTTTTAATGCGATTTTTAGTGCTGATAATTGGCCAAGTTGTAGTAGTGAATATTTAATTATAATTCACAATTTCAGTGCATGTTGATAAATAATAATATTACTATTATTATTTTACATGGATTTTTTCTAGGATTAAATAAATAATATAGGCACTTGTGAAAGTATTTTTATTTTAAACATTTCTATACAAATACCCAATTATTTCATTTTACTCATAAGCCAATTCTGTTTGGCATAATACACCTAAGAGAATACTCTTAAGCCTAGAGAGTTTCCTTCCCTAAGAATTCTCTCATGAACATTGTGCAACCATCCTCCACCAGAACTAAGAGAATGCTATGGAAGCGATTATCCAGGTGATTAGGTCCGATTACGTAAGCGCAAAGATCTTCCATGCTTGCACTCGGAGACTCCTTCGGTGATGTTTGGAGATTCTTGGAACACGTGTGGATCACAACAAGAGTAAATTGACACTTGGTTTCTACATCCCAATGACGGTGCACCACAAATCTATCGCTGGACTCATCAATGAAGAAATAATTCCATTGAGGTAATTCTTTATATAATTAAATTAATTATAAAAAATATGTGTTGATCTATTCTCTATGGTTCCTAGGTGATTAATGGTATCTATAATTGATTCAATTCCATTGATCACAGTGGTTAAACACCGTACAGATCTTATATTGATCATTAATTATGGAAAAAATAAAAGTGGGGAACCACCCATCACATGATTCCATTGCACTCAGAACCTATAAGTTATATCATAGGGTGAAAATAATTGTTTATAATTATTTACAAATCATTTTTGATTTACACATTTTTAATTTAGTTTTTTAATTGATGTTTAATCCTTCATTTAATAAGAATTGTGAGATCTACTTCTTCTTCAATCATTTTGTACAGATCTAATGAAAACAATTAATTTTATGTTTAAAATAAAATTGGGAAACTCATCCAAAGGTGCCAAGGTTTTAGTTCATACAATACCGTACAACACACTGTGTAACTAGAGTTACATGACGTGTAGTCATGTTCAAAAGATCATGATTGATTTGGAAATCCATTCAAGATTTTGTTTTAATTATGGAATTAATTATAACATTAATTCACTACATGTTGACTAGGAATATATGGTGGACAGTCAGCTGGACTACACACCATGTGGCCCATTGGGCATAACATGTAGACCATTTTGGTCAGCGATGATCCATCTGTTCCATACACGACAAACTTGATTGGTTATCGTGTAACATGGAGTCAACACAGTGTGTGGCCCATTGGACACACCGTGTTCTGAAAATTTTCTAAGGTATGTTTAACAAGTCGATTCCCATTTAATGTACCTCAGATAGATAATGAAGGGTGTACAAACTATGTAGATCAGACCTACACACTGCATACTTTTACCAAATTATGCAGATTCAATTTTGTTATTTTACTATGTAAACCTTGAGACATGTAATTAGATGTTGTCATAAATATAAGGCACTCTATGTGATAGGTTTTCATATACATAAATATTTAAATATATAATTAATATCTATGTAATTTTCATATCTACATATCATGTATGTGTCATATTATAAGTTGTTACTCAACATGAATTTAAGAATAACACACGATTGAAAAAACATGTAATTCATGTAATCAAAAATTATGTACACTTTCTGAAATTACATTATAAGTTAGGTTTTCCATATATCACAAGAGTAAAAAAGTATATGAGTATAGTACATGTTGGGTAGATTTGGAAAGGTATTCCACATTTTTCCTCCAAGGTGAATTTATGCACAAGGTTAATTTTAAATGAATTTATTTTATTTTTTAAAAATTTTAATGGATGTGAATCTTAAGGAAATTTAGATAAGGATTAAGATAAATGGATTGATTAATTAAAGATAATAATTAATCGATTCTAGCATGATTTATCTTAAATAAAAAATTAATAATTGAATTCTAGGTTTATTAAATGCATAATTTGTTGAATGCATGTAGATGATCGTGAGATAGGAAAGTCTTATTGTATGTGATTGGTTCCATTTAATTTATTATTAAATTAAACTATTGGCCTGTGTGCCTTCTCTCCCCATTATTTTGTTGGGCTTGTGTCCCCATGGTTTCATTTATATAAACCCCCTTCCTCCCTCACCTTCATTTTAGTAAAATACATATGTAATGGATGGAGCTACCAATCTAGAGGAGGAAGTTCATGTTTTGAGACAAGACATAAACAACCCAACAAGATACAATGGTGGATCAGTGGAAAGAAGTAGACACAAACCTCAACTGGTTCAAGGGGTTTCTCCCCTTGGTCAGTGGTTAGTTTATCAGCCGCTAGATAAACTAACCATTGGTATAATCTCATGATAATTACATTTATTTTTTTTCTTCAGTTTCATGGTTATTTCATTATGGATGTCTCTTTGCGATCTCATAATTAATTAATTAACAATAACTCAAGATAGAACCAAAATAAACCAGCTTATGCATAAATATTATCTAAGACATGGTTAATCACTTAAGTCATTCCCCTTAATATTAACAATAATGTGATATAGATAATAATTATAAATTTATGCATAAAAGTATAAAATATCTCAATAAAATATTATGTTAGTATAACCTTCCCTTATACCCATCAGAATTGAACCATAGTTTAAATAGATTTCCTGAAAAAAGTTAGGGTGCTTTCAATTATCTGGGAATTTTAACCTGAGGTTTTGTGCTGACTTAACTTGGATCACATCAAGGGTTGACTAAAAAAGCATGAATTAGTGTAAATGAGAGAAAATAGTTTAGGAAATCCAAATTAATGATTTATCGATTGGGGAGTCCACTCAGTAGATCAAGAACATTGACTTAATGCAGTTGACTTTTATAATTCCTACCTAAAACCATTAAATTTCTTTGGCCAACCAAATTTGGGGTAATGAGAATAGGAATATGGATCCTTGCCACTATAATTTAAAAGTAACATGATATTATGAAGCCAATTTTGATGTTTATTGGGTTGACATAAAATAGTGGGATAGTAATAAATATAATATTTATTTATTTTTCAAAATTTTATCAGATGATGTACTAAAATTATGATCATCTTATTTTTTTTATAAACAACAATAAAATGAAATCCAAATTATCATTCTGATCCATACTTGAGAAAGAAATCCTTTACAATGACACTAATTTCTAGGAGGGGAAAAGGAGCCTACGGGCCATCCTTTACCATGAAAGGAAATTGTATGTACTAAAAGAAGCTTTAAGAGTTGTGCCTAGAAATGATGTGAGGGATTAATAACTATCTCTCTATGAGAAACATCTAGATTATGGTATAGATTTTTAATGTTTCATTCTATAATTCATGTCCATTGATATTTTAAAGAAACATGAGGATATGGATTCATATAGCAGAATGTCTCTCCTTCTGGATCTCTATAAAGAGAATGTCATACAAGAGAGGTATGAGATCGATAATGCTTATTTCACAAAAAATTTTGGAGAGTCTCCACAAATGGGACTCATGTATTAAATATTATTGGCTACATTGAATGCATGCAAATCTTATGGATTAAATTCTTGGATGAGTTGCATACAGATATCATACTTTAATCACTACCCAAGACCTTCCCCAAATTTATTTTCAATTACAATATGAGGAATAGTGAAGAGAATTTTTCGAAACTACTTACATTGATTCTCCTAGTGGACAAGGACATGCGGCATAAAAAACTCACAATACATATAGTGAATAAGAATAGGAAGGAATAGAAAAAGGGGCACATGACTTATAAAAAATCTAAAGCTCCAGAGAACCACCCTACAAAAAGGATTAAGATCTAGAGGTAGGGTAAGGAAAAGGAGGAAATGTGTTTTTCAAATAGAAAAATATTCCATTGGAATAGGAACTCACCCAGAGGCAAGGGGAAGCTAATGGCTCATTCATTATCAAGTGCAATATTTACATTTCTACACATTGGGTATTAGATAAATCTTGTGGTGTTCACATCTGTATCCAAATATAGGAACCACATAGATTTTGAATGTTTTCATGAGGAGAGGTGGATTCGAGAGCTGCCAATGGATCAAAGGTAGACACCCTAGCCACTGGAGACTACTACCTTTCTTTGAAAATGATAATGATTTTGGTTTTAAGAGATTGTTATTATGTAACTATAGTTACCATGAACATAATTTCTTTTTCAGGTTTAGATTCATATGGTTTTATTTTTAAATTTGAATATAAAAGTTTTTTCTTTCATATGGACAACATATGTTATGGTTTGATGCATTTAAATAATAGTCTTTATGGATTAAATTATGAAAACCAAGTGTTGTAAATGATTGATGAATCATGTACACATGACTCATATAACATCCAATTTGGGAATCACTGTCTTGGATATGTAAATGAGATGTGTTTGAAAAATCTCAATAAATATGGTTATTTAGACACTTCTCAGCTAAAATCAATTGAAATATGTCATTCTTGTTTACAAGAAAAAACCAAACCACTATTTGATGGATAGGGTTAAAGGGCCAAAAATCGTCTAGGATTGGTACACATTGATTTGTTTGAACCATTTCTAGCAGAAGCTAGAGGTGGATATTCTTACTTCATAACTTTTACTAATGACTTGAGTAGATATGGCTATGTCTAATTAATAAGGTATAAGTCTGATTCCATTGAAAAATTCATGGAATTCAATAATGAAGTAGAGAAACAGCTTGTTAAGAAGATAAATAGTCTTTAATAAGATTGAGGTGGGGAAAATATTAACCAATAGTTCATTGACTTTCTACGGGAGTTTGGGATTCTATCTTAACTCACTCCACATTATACACCACAGGGGAATGTGGTTAGTGAAGGAGGAGTCGTATCATTTTAGACATGGTAAGGTCGATGATGAGTCTTTCAAATCTTCCAGTATCCTTTTGGGGATATGAATTACAAACTGTGGCATACACATTAAACCGACTACCAACTTAAGTGGAAGGTGGAATTCCATTCAAGTAATGGAGTGGAAAGAATCCCATATTTTCACACACACATGTATGGGGTTGTTAGGCCATTGTTAAGTCCTTATTAGGAAAGAAACTAGAACCACAAGGCTTCAGTTTTATCATTGTAGGGTATCCTAAGGAAACAAAGTGATAATTCCAAAACAACCCCTCAAAAAAAATGTGATTGTTGCCAAAGAATCGACCTTTCTTACGAAGGATCACATAATAAAAATTGATATTGGGAGAAATATTGAGTTTGAAAAAGTTTATTGTCAATATACACAAGAGTTGGTATAGGAATATGTCCCATAGGTCACCATAGAAGAAGTAGTTCCCGAAACAAAATCACTATGTAGAAGCTTAAGTGGGGTAAGAGAACTAGAGAGATATGGATTTATGGTCACCAAAAATGGTGACTCATTATTAGTTGACCATAATAAAACTGTCTCCTACAAGAAATACAATAGGGATATTAGAATATGCAAGATGGATATAAGATATGTATTTTGAGATGTATTCCACCTATTAGAACCATATTTGGGGTTTGGTCAATGAACCAGTTGATATAAATCCTATTGGATGCAAATTGGTATTCTAGAGGAAACTATAAATGGAAGGTAAATTAAGTACCTATAAACTAAGGATTGTGGCTATAGGTTTAAAACATTGTCAAGGAATTGAATATGATAAAAGTTTTTCACTAGTTTCCATGTTTTAGTAAATCTGAATCATACTTTCTATTGCAACATACCATGACTATGTGATTTGGAATATAGATTTCAAAACTATATTCCGTACTAGGAATCTTCTAGAAGATGTCTATATGAAACAACTAGAAGGATTTATAACTCAAGGTGATGGCTAAAGTTTTTTAAATGTGAAAAGATACACTTTAGGATTGAAGAAATCATCGAGGTCATGGAACATTCGATTCAATGAATCAATAAAAGAATTTGGTTTTATTAAGAACGAATGTGAGCCACGTGTTTACAAATGGTTTAATGGGAATGTAGTCATTGTCATAGTAGTTTATTTTGATAACATATTAGTTATTTGAATTGAAATATTGGTATTATTGTTAGTTAAATACTGGTTAAAGAAGTGCTTCTCCATGAAGGTGAAGATGCTTATATTCTTGGGATCAAGACCAACTATGATAGATCCAAGAGTATTCTTGGAATAATTCAAAGTATATATATTTACCAGATACTATTGATATTTTGTATGGAATAATCCAAGAGGGGAATAGTTCCCGTGTCCCATGGTTTATAACATTATAAGAAAATGTGTCCCCAGACACAACAATAGAAAGAGATAACAAGTAAGATACCATATGATTCAGTGATAGGATCAATCATGTATGTCATGTTATGTACTAATCTTTATGCTGCCTATGCAATGATATTGGTTGGGAGATATAAAAATATCAAGGATAACAACATTGGACTACCATTAATGATATCCTTAAGTATCCGAGAAGAACTAAGGATATGTTTCTGGTGTATGGAGGAGATGAGGAGCTGGTCACCAGGGTTTATACTGAAACTGGTTTTCAAATAGATTAGAATGATTTGAATTCCTAATCTAGATATGTTTTTTGTCTCAATGGAGGAGCTGTGAGATGTATGAGTTCAAAGCATCCTGTTGTTACTAATTCTAGAGTGGTGTACAATTATATAGCAGCTTCTAATGCATCCAGGAAATTCTTTTTTATTTAGGAAATTTTCCAAGAGATTGATGTGGTGCCTAGTAGTAAATACCTATCACATTTTATTGTGATAATACTACAATGGTGGATCTTGAATAAGAGAAAAGGTCACACCAAACGTCATAGCATATACTCCAGAAGTATCACATATTGAGTGATTTCTATCATATGGATGAAGTTGTAGTGTCTAGGGTACCCATGGAAGAGAATGTGGTGGACCCCTTGAATATATTCCTATCTCAGCAGAAGCATGAGTATCATGTGATAGCTTGTGGACTAAATTTTATTAGCAGTTTTCTCTTGTATAAGTGGAGGGTCTGTTGGAGTTTTTTCCCTAGAATTAACTTATTTTTTTATATAATAAAAATGTATTAATTATTTTTAATATTAATAAATTACATATCTCATTATGATTTTTTACTACGTGAAATAGTATGTGGTGATGTCCTAAGATTAACTGTCACACTAAAAGTTTATAGAAGTTCCTCGCTATGATGAGAACCCGAATGTGCTATGAAAATATTCATGAATATATGTTATATAGATGGATGATATCAGTTGCATGAAAAATGATACAGTCTAATATAGGTGGAGACTCATGGGACTTTGAGGGACCTTCTCAAGGTGTATGCTCTTGGTAATATCTAGTAGGATATTATACGAACAGGACCTGACAGTAGGAAATGAAAATTTATACATGGAATTGGATGTTCCTATATGTGGAAGTGTGTATTGGTCTTTAGACTTTAAAATTATTAATAATGGATATTACGAGTCACATAATTTGATTTATTGATGAAAACCACAGTGAAAGATGTTCACAGAATGGTAGGACACATTGGGTGTGTCATGAGTAATATTGTATCAATTAATTATGAGAGAAAGGATTTATCTATTCAGTTCATTAGTAAAAGTTAATATCTTAGCCCCTTTTATGAAAATGTTATAGTCTAAATAAATTCATGGCCATGGAGATCTATAGGCATGTTCTTTTTATGAAAAGTCAAAGAAAGAGATATCGAGCAGAAAGGTTGATGACACTGGAATGAAACTTTCTCAATTAGATATATAATGACAAAGGAATTTTATTACATGGTATGAATCCATATGAGGTGACATATCATTGAATCATTATCTTCATTCTCTATGGGTTCCTTGGCATGTTTATAGATGCTAACATTGGTCTTTAGGCTGCTACGCCTAATGAAACTCTGAAAGGAGCTAGATGATCACACACTAAGTGTATCTGGAATCTCAGTAAAATAATATATTATCATATATTATTTAATTGGATGAATAAATATTATTCTCATACATTGTCTAATAATTATTCTTGTATGCTTGGTCAAATTTATTCTGTCACTAGTTATTCGAGAGAATATATTATGAGGAGAATATTTAATAAATACTTATTTTTTATTTTTTAAATACAATAATTATTTATTTATTAGAGAATAATGCAATGAATTTTTTTAATAAATAAATAGATATTATTCAAGGCCCGATAAATATTCTGGAGGAATGGCAGTCTAAGTTTAATAGTCCGGTGAGAAATGATAATATTTAATATTATTTAACTAAATAATATTTTATTATAATTTGAAAGTTCAGTGCATGTAATTAAATAATAATATTACTATAATTATTTTACATGGGATTTTTATTAGATTAAATAAATAAAAAGGTCACTTGTGGAATTATTTTTATTTTATCCATAGAAATCTAAAAACACAATTATGTCATTTTTTCCATAATCCAATTAAGTTGTGCACAATGGACCTGAGTGAATCCTCTAAATCCTAGAGAGTTTCCTTCTCCAAGAATTCCCCTAAGAACTGCGAGAAACCCTCCTCCACTAGATATAGGAGAATAGTTTGGAAGAAATTCTTGAGACAATCAAGGAAAATGATTCTAGTATAAGGATCTTATGTGCTAGCACCAGAAGACTCCGTTGAAAATGTCTGGAGATTCCTAGAACACGTGTGGATCACCTCTAAAGGAAATATACACTTAGTTTCTACAATTCAATGGCGGTGTACCGTAGATATGCCACCAGACTCACCAATGAATAATAGATTCCATAAAGGAGATTATTTATCTAATTAAATTAATTATAAACATTACGTATTGATCTCCACTCACTCTGTTTTCAACATTATTAATTTTCTATATCTTTTATTCAATTTCATTGATTATGAAAATTAAAAATCGTATAGATCTTGAATCTTTCATCAATTATGGAAAAAATAAAAGTTGGGCACTTCCCATAAAACATTTCCACAGTGCCCGGAACCTATAGCCTTGTTGTGTAGAGATTTATCTCCCTTGTCCACGATTTTAATCACCTTCTCCTCATAAGCGATATCACTTTCTAGCAATACCACCTTTGAATTCATTACATGTGATGGATCTAGAATGTAATTCTAAAATAGGGATGCATGGAATATGTTATGTACTTCATAAAGGGTTGGTTGGAGGGCTGGTTGATAGGCTAAAATGCTAATGTGATTGATAATATCAAAGGGGATGATGTTCCTAGGACTTAGTTTTCCCTTCATCCCAAATGTCATTACTATCTTCCAAGGAGATATGTGTAGGAACAATTTATCTCTAACATCAAACTACAAATATCTAAAATGGTTATTAGAATAGCACTTATCTTGACTTTGAGAATCCCTGATATTCTACCAAATGGTATTGAAATTTTCTACCATTTCCATGGCAATTTCAGGTCCCAACATCTTGAGTTCACCAACTTCATTCCAACAAATGGATGTTCTATATTTCTGCCCATAATTGTATTTATATAGATTCATTTGGATGCTTTAGTAAAAAATTTTATTGTACTAGAACTCAACCAAATGAAGGTGATAATCCTATCCTTCTTTGAAGTCTATCGAGAAAGCTCTCAATATCTATTCAAGTTTTTGGGTAGTACACTCATATTTTTCATCATATTGGGGTTGATAAGTCAAAACAAAGTTCAACTCAGTGTTTAGAGAATATTGGATACTTTTCCGAATCATGAAGGAAAAAATTAGATTCTTATCATTTAAAATTGATGATCGTGTTTCATTAAACCACACCACTTCTTTGATGTATATCTTAATAAGTTGATCAAGTGAAATGTCCTCTATAATTGCAATGATATGAGTTTCCTTAATAAGATGATCCACTACAACCCATATATAATTATTTCATATAGATGTCTTTGGAAGATTAGTGACAAATTCCATGATTATGTTTTCCCATTTCCATGTAGTTATGGGTAATTATTGCATTATCCCCATATATTGTTTCCTTTCTTCCTTCACATTATAACATACGAGGATTTTTTATTTATATTCTGAGATCTCATTTTTTTTATTATCCAAAAAATAGCACTATCAGAGATCTCAATACATCTTCATGCTCCCTAGGAATATGGAGGAGGTAGAGCTATGTGCACTATTGAGAAAACAGTTTATTATATCATGATTTTATGGTATACATAGTTGTGAAACAAATATGATAGATCATTCTTCATCAATTTTGAACATTGAGGATATACCTTTTCTTATAGCTCCCACCTTCTTCTAAATTTTTACATCATCTCTTTGAGTATCCTTTATATTCTCTAAAAGGGATGATTGAGAAATCATTTGAGAAAGGAATGATGATTTTTTCCATTATGATTCCCATTTCCATTATTTTAAAGCCAAAGAATATTGGAACCATCTCAATTATCATTAGTGATTAGGTTGTCAGATCATTTATACATTGATCTTCTACAACATTAATTTATTTCCCAATAAATAAGTGGAATGATAATTCATAGTCCATGATAATATCTAGCCATCTTAGCTAGTTAATATTAATCTCCTTCTTTGGGAATATATTTGAGGCTCTTATGATTCATATATATTCCTAACTTCTCCCCATAGAGATAATAAATTGATATTTTAAACATGAAGAATACTATATATAGCTCTAGATAATTATTGGGATAGATTTTCTTAGGAAATTCTAACTAACTTTTGGTTTAGGATATCAATTTATCAATTTTCATCATTTCACAGCCCAAGATCCTCTTTGAAGCATCACTATATACCATGAAATGTTTACCACTTGAGAGATATTTCAGGATTGGTGCAGTGATAAAAATATTTTTTCTATTTATTAATGATATCTTTGAAAACATCATTACATAAAAACTTTACTCCCTTATGATTCATCGTGGATAATAGGTTTGAAAATCATGACAACTTTCTCACAAATCATTGATAATGCTTAGCTAGTCTAAGGAAACTAGAGATCTCCATTACCGATATAGGTATAATACACTCTTAAATTTTCATTATCTTAGAGGGGTATATATATATATCCCTTTTCAAGTGATAAAAGTAACCAAGAACGATACTTCCTCCCTATATAACTCACATTTAGAGGACTTTGTATATTTATTCTAATTTCACAAAGTCTTTCATATAGTATTAAATTGATACTCACATTTCTTCATAATTTTAGAGTATATCCGAATATCATCTATAAATACTATAAAAAATTTGTTTAAGTAATCTATAATGACTATATTCATTAATTATATAAATATTTTTGGAGAATTAGTGAGTGTTAAGGTAATCACTATGAACCCATAGTGATCATACCTTGTTCAAAAGTCTATCTTGGGAATATATTCCTTCTTCAGTTTTAATTGGTGATATCCAGATCAAAGGTCCACCTTATAGAAATATTGGTCCCCTCATAGAGAGGTGCATTGAAACATGCTTATTTTTGGTGAAGAGGATTAGTGTACCCCATGGTGAAGCACTTGGGTATAGAAACACCTTGTCCAGATTCCATTGTAGCTAATTATTTAGTTCTTTTAACTCAATGGTGGACATTTTGTATGGAGTCTTGGACATGTTCACAGATCCAAGTATATGTTTGATTCATTACTCAACCTCTCGGTCTAGAGGAATACCAAGAAACTCATTATGGAATAAATTGGGATAATCCCTCACAATGGGTATGTCTTTGAGAATGAATCTATCACTTCTATTGATAATTTTATCTATAAATGCTTGATCACAAGGAAATAATACCCACTATTGAGATGAATATTAAAAATGAGATTCATCCTCCTATTTACACTAATAAAGAATCTATGGATGACTCGAGACATGAAGAGTGATCTCACACTCCCAAATGATGAGGTTGAATTTATATAAGGAAATCCGATTCATTCCCAATATTGAATCAAAATTCACTAAAGGAATTAGTACAATATTTACTAGGAGGATCACTCAAAAAACAGTGATTGGGGAGGAGTGTTTAATTCCTGAATACCACATGGGGTTGTAATGTCATTTTTTGGAGGTTGTGTCACAACCTTCGAATCAGAAACATATGCCCACATCCTTTTGGGGTTGTTTCCAACATTTCTTGTTCATGGAACAAGAAACACCCAACGGTTACCATATTTAGAATGTTTGAAAACCTGACTTTACAAATGAATTTGGTCAATGGGAAATGGATCTAATGATGATTATTTACTCTCATTGGTCGAATTAAAGGGTGTTCAGGCTCATCAAACTCTTTTGGGGGGAATTATTTCCTACTCTAGGACTCTCGTAAATATTTAATACATGTTTTGAGTTATTTATTAAATTACAAGTATAACACAAGTCACCATTGGCCTAATAATAAATTGTTAGAATTCATTGACATTAAACTCATCTGTATATATATAAAGTTCTTAATTGATAGAGACATCTATATGTATCTAATTTTCTCCATCAATGGTACCCTTTTCCATACGTATTAGAGATTATTTATTATTTTATTTTTATTATTATAGTTTTAATCCACATATTGGTACACTTTGAAAATTATCATCATCTATGGAGGAATGAGTTATTTTGATGGTAGGATCGAGCCCATTAAATGACATTCCATTGTATCTTAGTGAAAGGAATAAGAACCCATGTAGTTCAGTTCTAATAAATAAGACACATAACACCTTTTAAGGAAATTTCATGTGGGCCAAACCAAACAATTTAATGTCCTATGGAAAGAAAGTCTTGGAGAAAGGTTCCTAGTCAAAATATTTTGTGGGACTTATGCCGAGGTTTCCTAAGGATCCTAGAGAGAATGGATACTCATAGAGTATATATGAACCTATTGGGAATGTGGCCTAGAGAAAATTACGATGAATTTGGGATGTTGGATTTTATCCTCATGGAGGTTTCCCACATATCTTATTTAGTCGGGAATCAAACCCCATATAGTTTGATTATTACAGAAACACACCTATGGAGTCCCTATGAAGGTTCTTTTTGAAGGGGATGTGAATCTTTGAGATGGATTCATGGTTTTGAGGACCCATTCTTATGGAGGCCCTCAGGAGTTTGTCTCATAAGATATGTGGTCCTTTGAGATGGTGATAACATGGTTAGGGATTATACTAAATAGGGGGAACTTTTGGGTGGTGAGAAGAAGATCCCGAATGATAATATCCTATTAAGATGGGTGTTTGATCATATATGTTATATGATCATAACTTACCTATAAGACCACACAAATCATGATCAGTGCAAGAAACAAGAGAATGTTGAATATATTGAAAACACGTAATCTCCTTCATCCGCTGGTGCATGAGGCTAGGGAAACAATAGAGAGAAATATACTGGATTTTCTTGTCACCTATCCCATTTTCATAACCCCTTGGGGTTAAAGATAGGAGGGGGATGAACTCATATAAGAGAGAATAAGGAATTAATTATCTCTTCATAGTTCCTTAGAAGAGAAGAGGATAAGTCACTAACCCTTATGAAATAGAAAAGAAATAGTTCTCACCTCCCTCCCTGAAAATGGGGTGGGGGTCTATGGTCTTAGTGATGACGAGTGAATGACATGTACATATCCCCATTGTCTGATATTTGGAGGTCCCTTGAACTTTCCTGAAGGTTGGGGTCCTCGTTACCAAAGGTATGAAAAACTGTACACACCCAGAGAACCTTACCCATTAAGAAGTAAAACTGATGGAAATATCTTCCCGAATGAATGAAATGCCAAATGGGAGACATGTTTGTATGTATTTCTCTATGGACGTACATGTATATAGGATTTAGGGAAGGATTTTTCTGGGCAAACTTTTCATAAGGGATCCAATTGAAGATATCACCTTCAATTAGTGATGTAAAACTTGGATTAAAGTTATCTTTCACAGGAAAGGCCTAGGAAAGGTAAAGAGATTGTAATGCCCTAACTCAAATTACCCAGAGTCGGTGCATTATTACATAACATTGTCATGATAAAAGGAATCATGTCCTAAAAGACCGACTGGTTTAGTAGCCTAGAAGTACTGGATACATTCATAGGTTTTACATTACATCATGGAATAAAAAAATCAACAACATTTTCCCTCTTTTGAACACACTTATATCCTTGTCCTACCCCTACAGGTCAACCATAAAATAATTCTTCACATCCTGAAAAAAATAAAACATAGAAAGGGGTTAGCTCGGATGCTCAGTAAGGAAAACACTATAGATGAAACTTCCATAAATAAGCATAAACATTTAAGGAAATGTATAAGACTAAAACTATATACTTTTAAACTTATAATTCAGCATAATATGGCAAAGATAAAATTAAATAATTCTATTTACTTATTCACATGGATATTCTACTAGTCGAATAATCACATGAAATATCAATAGCCATTTTTATAATGATGGAATGCATAATTCCAGACTTCATAACCACATAGTGAAGGCCTTGTGAAAATAATACAAATAAGATTTTGTCAAGGACTAGTTCCAAGACACTAGTTTATCTCATTAGACCTACCAATGCATCGAGGATCTATAGAAGGATCCACTCATCACTTACTAAGTCAAATTCATTCCTTATATGAAAAGGGTTAAACACAACATAAACATTCATATTAAAACAAACATACGAAATGTCAATACTTTATCCATAAACCTTTAATGGTTTAAAAATAACACATCCATAGTCAAACATATCATAAAACCTTCAATACAATATGGAAGTTTTGTATCATAATAAATCAAGTTCAAACAATCTTAAAATCCATCAAAGGATGCTGTTATAGATGAAATCAAAACTTTTTTAGAGAAATATATCTTTTTATTTTGAAATCATTTAAAAGTCATATAATTATAAAAGAAATATTTTAATTTGAAAATATTTTTATAAGCTTGTATTTGAAGCTTTGATGTTGTTATAATAGTGGTAAATAGCTGCACCCACCGTATATGTTAAAAAAAATACATTCTAACCTTAATTTTGTCGAAAAGGTCATAAAGTACCATGTTTGAAAAACGACGGAAATATTCCCTTCAAAACATATATTGTAAAATAAGGGTATAAATGACTTGAAAACATAGTCTATTAAATATTAAAAATGTTTCATATTAAATTTTTAAGAAAACATGGATGTGGATGATAAAGAGTTCCCAGTAGATACTTACATATTAATAACCTCAGATAAGTAAAGAGATTGTATAATTAACCCTTACCTTGTACTTTTACTTAGTTGATGGTATGTTAATCTCTTATATAATAGTTAAAACATCGTTATTAAATTATACAAGAATCATATACATATATATGATATCATATATGATCTAATAATATTGATTGTTTAATAATATTTTAGTAGTATCATCGTTTCGAGTGTTAACTAATTAGTTTTCCTCTATATGATTGGTTACATAAGACATGTTTGTTATGTATAGGATGTATTTGATTCATATAATGAATGATACTATGTTCATAAAAATTATTTTTAATCATAAAATGTAAATTATTATTGAATTATTATGAGGGGGAATGAATCTCATCGCGTTCGTGGAGACGGTAATCCGTACGTATACACGAGCGACAATATCATTATATTGATAGTGAAATCATTTGTAATTGGATGGTATATCATGTATTCAGAATAATTAAATTGTTATATTTATTATTTACATAATTTATAATCATTATTATACCCATTCAAAATAATGATGTGTTTGAATAACAAACTACACGACGACGTGGAGACGCTAAGCCGTACGTACGTACGTTTGGTGACTTTTCCATTTATAGGATGGATAGAATAAAGAATATTGTTGTACCATATTTATAATAACATCATAGTAAGTATAAGGCATTGAAGATAATATTTTTGGTATGGAATCAATGAAAAATGAAGTGTAATAAGAAAATAACTTGAAAGAGCATGGTGAAATCATTACCTCTTGCTCGGGTGTTTTTTTGAGTTGATAAAAAGGTATCCTTAGATTGTCTTTATGATCTAGGTAAGGCCTCTAGATCGAAGGGTGGATAGTTGATAAGATATTTGGGTAGGGTTTGGCTGATCCAAATGGATTTGGAGGTGTGAATTTAATAGAAAAGGAATAAACCTTTTATAAGATTGGTGTGGGTCACTTTAGCAAAAGCTTGAAATATTATTTTATAATAAAATCATTTTCAGTTTCTAATGGCTTAAAAATGATTTATTTATAGGATAAGGTGGGTATTGGTCGAACAACTCTCAAACAATAGGTTTTATATAGGTTTATATTACCATATTAACCATATCTAATAGATTTAACTCTTAATTAAATAGTTTGACATTTACAATGTCTCATTGTCTTTTTATATTATATGGTTAATAAACTTACTATAACAAGCCAAGAGACCCCCAAATGGCTCATTATTAATATATATAACCTTTTTAATTTATTTTTACGATCCTTATATTTTTAGGACTATTATATCAATTAATAATATAGATTTGTTTTTTAAAAACTCAATTATGTAAATTTTGACACTATTTAGTATTTGATTTTTGTGAAAATCCTAACTGCATGATTACTTAAAAAAAGTATTTAATCAACCCTAAAATGTCATTTTAACCTATAAAATTAGTGTAATTTATTAATATCCTCAAATTACATTTATTTGGATATTTATAATATCAAATAGTTTAATATTTCATTAATAAGGTAATTACTGCATCACCATCATGTCATAAATAAATTAAATTATTTAATGTCTAAAAAATATAAATAAAATACCATTAAGTAGGAAATTTTTTTATATTACTAAGGAATATTTATATTTATATTTATCTTATGTATAACCATATATTAAAAATGGTTTAGTTATTAAACTTTAAATTTATCACTTTTGTCTCTTCTTTAAATAAAATAATAAAAAATGTCCTAATATAATACAAGTGGAACAAAAGGATCATATTTTATTCCTAAAGTTGTTTTTGATCGAATTAAACGTATCCAATATAATTAGGATATGTGTTAGGCTAATTATAATATCATTTTACCCTTAATTACCCTATCTACTTTTAACTCCGGAAAATAAAAGCCAAAAGTTACCAATCACCAAAAAATATTTTCATTTTATTGAACCACATTTTACTTATTGATGTCAACAGTATGTCACAAATTTTTGAAATTTAACTCAGAGAATCGGTAAAATTATGTTTTATTTAAAATTTTAAATGCTTCTAGAAGGTGGGTAAAAGACGGTAAAAATTTCAATAAAATTTTATATATTTCATCTTATTATAAAATGACTCCAATGAATTACATTGAACATATATATATTTTATATATCTATTTTTAAATAAAATAAATTAAAATAAAATAACTAATTACTTAAATAAAAATTTGGTTTTAAGCAATAACGCTGTGTTTTTCACTATTCAAAAAAAATTGAGAGTTTTGAAAAAATACAAAAAAGTCACCCTTAACTAATTTTTATATTCTGAATCCAAAAATGAAGTCCATTTGGTATAATAAAATTTAAATTTTTTCAAAAAGTGGGTATTAAAATTCATAATGGCTAGTTTGATTGGTCATGGTGTGTTAAAACTCCAAGTTGCATACAATGTAAGCTTCTACATTATTCAAAGGGAAATATACCGTGGGTGCTTGGGGTGTTAGATTTTCCCCTCGTTAAAAGAATTTCATCCTTGAAATTTTTAGAACATTATTTCATAAAAGGATTCAGGTGGTTCTTCATCAAAAGTTCCTCGGGTTCCCACATTGCTTCTTCCATCTTTTGGTTTCTCCATTGAACTTTTTCCAGATGATTTGTTCTGTTTCTCAGCACTTGTTCACTAGAATCAAGAATTTTGACAGATTCTTCACAATAATATAGATAAGGTTCTAGTTCAATTTCCTCAATGGTGAGTACATGTGTTGGTTCAAGCATGTATTTTCTCAACAATGATATGTGGAAAAAATCATGAACTTTGGAGAGACTTGGAGGGATTGCTAAATGATAAGATTCAACTCTAATTCGTTCTATAATTTCAAAAGTTCTGATGTACCTGGGACTCAATTTACCCGTCTTACCTAATCGTATAACACCCTTTAATGGAGATACCTTCAAGAAAGAATGATCTTCTACTTGAAATTCCAAATCTTTTCTCCGATTATCGACAAAACACTTTTTTCTACTACGAGATGCTTTGATGTGAGTTTGGATAATCTTGACCTTTTATATTGTTTCATCAACAAGTTCTGGGCCTATGAGTTTTCTTTCACCAACATCATCCCAACAAGTGGGTGTGTGACATCTCTTTCCATATAATGCTTCATATGGTGACATCTGAATACTTTAATGGAAGATATTGTTATAGGAAAATTCTACCAGAGGAAAATACTAATCCCATATACCTTGAAAGTCAGGTGATCAAGATCTCAAAATTTCTTTTATGGTTGAAATAGTCCATTCTGATTTTCCATCAGTTTGAGGGTGGTAGGCAGTGCTCAAACGAAGTTCAGTATCCAGGTCCTTCTAAAGACTTTTCCAAAATCATGATGTTAAACAGGGATCACGATTAGAAACAACCGATAGGGGTACTCCATGAAGTCTTACAACTTCATTAACATATAGTCGTTCCATACATTCAAGTGGTAAATGTTCTCTTATAGTAAGAAAATGTTCTGACTTTGTAAGGCAATAAACAATGACCCATATTGCATCATTCCTTCAAGAAGTCCTTGGTTGCCCCCTGACAATGTCCATCGTAATATTATCCCATTTCTACTCAGGTATGGGAAGAGGTTGCATGAATCCTCCAGGATGTTACCTTCTAGCATTCACTTGTTGACAAACCATACATATTGAAACAAAATTAGCAATAACCTTCTTCATGTTGTCCCACCAAAAATGTTCTCTCAAATCTCTATACATATTAGTGATGCTAGATAGTATAGAGAAATTGGATCTATGAGTATCATCCAACAATTTCCTTTTTAGATCGGGTATATCGGGAACACGAATTCTCTTCCAAAATTTCAAAATTCCATCTTCATATACAAAGTCAGTCAATCTTCCATCATTCAAAACATTAGTTTTCTTTTGAAATTCCTCATCATCAGTCTAAGAACATTTTATCCTTTATAGTAAAGATGGTTTGGAAACCATTTGAAAAATAATTTATGTTTCACCTTCCATGGTTATTCACATATCCATCTTTACTAGATCCATGTATATAAGATCCTTTTCATCTATGATCTTGTTCAAAACTCCATGATGCTTTCTGATCAAAGAATCTACCATGTTATTTTCCCTCCTTGGGTGGTATTGTATATGGAAATAATAATCCTTGAGTAGTTAAATTCATCACCTTTGCCTCATGTTGAGCTCTTTTTGTGATAAAATATACTTCAAACACTTTTGATTAATATAAATCCCACATTTTTCACCATTGAGATAGTGTCTCTATATATTCAGAGAAAATATTATAGCTTCTAACTGAAGATCAAGAGTGAGATAGTTTTGTTCATGAATTCTTAGCTGTTGTGATGCTTAGGCAACAACTCTATCATTCTGCATAAGGACACAACCAAGCCCTTTTTTTGAAGCATCACTACAAATAAAAAACCCATCATTCCCTGATGGTAGTGTCTAGATAAGAGAATTAACTAATCTTCTCTTCAGTTCTTCAAAACATTCTTCACACTCTTTTGTCCAAACAGATTTAACCCCTTTATGTTTGAGCTTGTTATTGGGTTATCCAATTGGGAAAACTTGTGTACAAAATGTCGATAATAACCTGCTAAACTAATAAACTGCATACCTCAGTTTTACTCATTGGTATTGGCCATTCTTGAATTACACTGGACATTGAAGGATCAACATCGATTCCATATTTAGAGACAATATGTCCAATAAAGGAAATATCTTGATGAAAGAAATTCACACTTCCTAAACTTCCCATATAATTTATTTCTTCTAAGAGTCCATACAATAAAGCACAAGTGATTTTCATGATCTTCATAGATTTTTGATTATACCAAAATGTCATCAATAAATACCACTAAAAAGACATCAATATATTCCTTGAAAAATCTACTCATTAGATCTATGAAGACAGAGGGGGAATTAGTCAATCCAAAAGGCAATACTCTAAACTCGTAATGCCCGTACCTGGTTCGAAATGATGTTTTTAGAGTGTCATTATTTTTTCACACAGAACTGATGGTATCCATATCGGATTTCAATCTTTGAAAAATATTGAGCTCCATGAAGTTGGTCAAATAAATCATCAATGAGAGGTAGGGGATACTAGTTCTTTATTATTAGAGCATTGATCTCACTGTAGTCAATGCACAACCTCATAGATCTATCTTTATACTTGACAAAAAGAATAGGGGATCCACATAGAGAAACACTATGGAGAATAAATCCCTTATTACTCAATTACTCTAGTGGTTTCTTTAGTTCTAATAATTCCGTAGTGTCCATTCTATAAGTGGTCTTCGATATGGTCCTTGAACCATTAATTAAATGAATGGAAAACTCTATTTGTCGTTATGAAGGATGTCCTGGTAAATCCTCTAGAAACATATCAACATATTCTTTCACAATTGGTATTTCCAATATTCGAACATTATTTTCCTCACCAAAAGTTATTTCATTCTCTTCTTCCCCAATAATTAAATTTAGTAGAGCTACTGGGGGAAGATCCAGATAAGAATCAGGTGGTGATGTTTCTACTCTAAAGATATGGTACTGCATATCATCATCGAAAATTGTTACCTCCTTCTTCTTACAGTAAATATTTGCATCATGGCCTGAAAGCTAATCCATTATGAGGATTATATCAATTAAATCTTGTGTATGATGATGAAATATGCAGATAAAGAACATTTATATTTTTTAATGGGAACTGATTCAAAAAACATTATTGCGATGATACTTCCCTTAGGTGTTTTGACTGAAAACTCTCTTGTTATGTCAAAATGAAAATATCTAATTTATTTAGAAATATGGGAATATATGAAACAATGTGCTGATCCCGTATCAAATAATGAATTGGCTAAAATCTACGAAACCATTTAATTACCTACCACCACATATTTTGGAGCTTCAACCTCATTAGTAGTGATCTCATAAGCTTGACATTGATCCCTTGGCCTTTTCTAGGGTAACTTTCCTTGGAGCTTATAATATTCATTTTCATAATTCCCCTTTCCTATACAATTTTATTATTCAACATTGACAACCTCTTTCTTCCCTTTATAATCATGAGCTTGGTGGCCATTTTCACCACACTTATAACAGACTCACATTCCCTCCAGGCAAGTATCAGGGTGTTTCTTCCAACATTTACCGCATGATAGATATTCAGCTTTTCCTTTCTTCCGCTTATTTCCATTTCTAGAGTTTTCAGTAGATCTCTTCTTCTATTGATTTTCTTTAAAGTTGTAATACTTAGAGAATTCCTTTTCTCTCTTGACAATACATGAGACAATATCTTCATATGAGGAGAAGTATTGTGAGACTAATTATCGATGGAGAAATGG
Organism: Viscum album; assembly: GCA_963277665.1. Classification (NCBI taxonomy): domain Eukaryota; kingdom Viridiplantae; phylum Streptophyta; class Magnoliopsida; order Santalales; family Viscaceae; genus Viscum; species Viscum album. The sequence goes on from OY728144.1 coordinate 552,029,700, forward strand.
TTTTAAACCATAAATGAATGTATAAATATTACTCCTTTGGTTACGTATATAATCTTCTTCATGCCTTTCTAACCTTGTAAATTTAGACTCACACTTTGCTACATTCTCATCCTCCTTTTGCCTCAGACTCAGAAATTGTATTTCCATATCTGCTTGATGGTCATGAAGAAAGTATTTTTCTAATAAAATCTCTTTAAACTCTCTCTATTCCATGTTCAATACTTCTTTATCTTCCATTGTGTTTTGGATTAATGACCACCATTGATTTGATTATCCCATGATGCGATAAACTGCCATGAAAACTTTTTCCCTTTTTTCTACTCCCCAAAGAAAGAAATGTTGTATATATGGAATTTATGCATTGCTCAGATACTATTTGATTTGTACTCCCATTTAATGATGGGGGGTTTTTCCTCATGAAGTGGTCTAATATTGATCATCCTCATTGGGGATCAGGGTGCACCATATGGGTAAGGTTATTATTGATAACCTGAGTGAGTTGTCCCAGTATGGTGATAAGCTAATTAACACCAGTTGCATCACCAACTCCAATATAATTATCTTGATCAGGAGAGAAATCCCTATATGGATTGTGTGGGTTGATACAGTTTCCTTTCCTTCCCCTATGTGCCATTTCTAAATAATGGCATAAACTATATTTTTCTATGAATCACAATACATAATTCCAAACTTGTAAAATTGTTAACATAAATTGAAAAATTTATGGATGTAATCCATAATCATAAAAATGTTTTCTTTTAGTAAGTATATACTCATTAACCCTTCATATTTGTTTGTAAAGAAAATAAGAATTATCCTAAGAATATACCCCGGGAGTGTTGTAACCAAGAGTGCAGCAAGGCCCGTTGTCGTGCACCAGTTCACATTCGAGTCCAGCTTAAAGTGGTATTTTTGGGTTTACCCATAGGTACATCTATGCAAGAGCCACCTCTACATACTTGTATCCAGACAGGGATGTATTTATTGGGAAACTCACAAAATCTCTACAGTACCAAAATTCTATGAAGTTCTACTATACTAATACTCAATGTCTATCTTACAGTATTGTTCTCTAATTAGTGTTTTTCTAAATCTAGTTTCCAAAGTTTGTACTAAACTTCCTCTGATAATAGATATAATGCCTCGACCCTAGTTACCTAGAGTCGCTGCATTATTACATAACATTGAAATTGTACAAGGAATCATTTCACGAAAGATCATTCAGTTTAGTAGTCTTGGAAGTACTAGATACATTCATAAGTTTTACATTAAATCATGAAATAAAAACATCACCAACATTTTGTACCATTTTGAACACACTTATTTCCATATCCTATCTCAGAAAGTCAACCATAAAATACGTCTTCACATCCTAGAAAAAATAAAACATAGAAAGGTGTGAGATCAGATGCTCAGTAAAGATAACAACATATCAGAAACTTTCATAAATAAGCATAAATATTTAAGGGAATGTATAAGACTAAAACAAAAGAGTTTTAAAATTAAACTTCAGCATAACATGGAAAAGATAAAATTAAATAATTCCATTTACTTATTCACATGGGTATTCTACTATTTGAATAATCATATGCAATATCAATAGCCACTTTCATAATGATGGAATGCATAATGCCACACTTAATAACCACATAGTGAAGGCCTTGTGCCAAGACTAAAAATAAGATTTTGTCAAGGCATTGTTCCAAGAAACTAGTCTGTCTCATGAGACCTACTATTACATCGAGGATATATAGTGGGCTCCACCCGTCACTAATTCCAATTCATTCATTATATGAAAAGGTCTAAAAATAATATAAATATTCAAGTTAAAACGAGCATAAGAAATGTCAATACTTTATCCACAAACCATGAATGGTGTAAAAATAACACATCCACAGACAAACATATCACAAAACCTTCAATACAATATGGATTTTTTGTATAATAACAAATCAACTTCAAACAAGCTTAAAATATATCAAAGGATGTTGGCATATATGAAATCAAAACTTTTTTTAGAGAAATATGTCTTTATGTTTTGAAATAATGTAAAAGTAATATAATTATAAAAGAAAAACGTTATTTTTAAAATACTTATATAACCTTTTATGGGAAGCTTAGACTATGTTATAATGTTGGAAAATAGCCGCACTAGCCGTATAAGTTAGAAAAATTCATTCTTACCTTAATTGTTTCAAAAAGGTCATAAAGTACCTTGTCTAAAAAACGACAGAAAGATTCCTTTAAAAAATATATGGCCAAATAATGGTATAAATGACCTTAAACCATTGTCTAGTAAATAGTAAAAATGTTTTGAATTACATTTTTAATAAAACACAGATGTGGATGATAAAGAGGTCCCAGTAGTTACTTACGTATTTACAACCTCACATATGTGAAGATATTGTAGAATTAACACTTACCTTGTACTTTTCCTTAGTATATGGTATGTTAACCTGATGTATAATACTTAAAACATTGTTATTAAATTATTCAATAATGATATAGATAAATATGATATCATATATGATCTTATAATAATTCTCTGTTAATAATATTTTAGTAGTATTATCGTTTCAGGTGTTAACTGATTCGTTTTCGTTTATATTCATGGTTACGTAAGCCATGTTTGTAATGGATAGGATGTAGTTTATTCATATACAGAATGATATTATGTTCATAAAAATTATTTTAAATCATTAAATGAAAATTATTCTTGAATGATTACAATGGGGAATGAATCTCATTGCGTTTATGGAGATGGTAATCCATACGTACGAACGAGCGACAATATCATTATATTGATGGTGAAATAGAATGTAATTGGATGGTATGTCATATATTCAGAATCATTAAAATTTTATATTTATTATTTAAATCAGTTATTCTCATTATTATACCCATCCAAAATAATGATGTGTATGAATAACAAACAACACCACAACATGGAGATGGTAAGCCGTACATACACACGTATGGTGACTTTGTCATTTATTGGATGGATAGAATAACAAATATGGTTGTACCATATTTATAATAACATAACAATATGTAGAAGGTATTGGAGTTACTATTTTGGTATGGAATCAAAGAAAAAGGAAGTGGATGAAGAAAAGAACTTGAAAGAGGGTGGTGAAATCATTACCTCTTATTCGGGTGTTTCCTTTTAAGTTGATCAAAAGTGCTCCATAGGTTGGATTTATGACCAATGTAATCCCTATAGGTCTAAGGTATGATAGTTGAGAGGATATGTGGGCAGGGTTTGGATATGCCAAATGGATTTGGAGGTGTGAATTTAAGATAAAGGGAAGTACACTTTTATAAGAGAGGTGAGGGTCACTTTAGGAAAAGCTTGAAATATTGTTTTATAATAAAAACATTTTCGGTTTCAAAAGGTAAAAAAATTATTCATTTCTAGGATAAGGTGGGTATGGGTCAAACACATTTCAACTAATAGGTTTTAGATTGGTTTAGGCACTGTGTTAACTATATATTTTAGATTTAACTCTTAGTTATATAGTTTTACATTTACCATGTCTCTTTATATTTTTATATTATATGGTCAATAAACTTACATTAACAAGCCAATAGAACCCCAAGTGGTTAATTATTAATATATATAACCTTACGTAAGTTTTGTTTCCGATCCTTATATTTTTAGGAATATTATATCAATTAATAATATAGTATTTGTTTTAAAAACTCAATTATGTAAATTTTGACACTTTGTAGTATTTGTTTTTTTTTGAAAGTCATAAAAACATGATTACGTAGAAATAAAATTATTTAATCAACCCTAAAATTTCATATTAACCTACAAAATTATTTTAATTCATCAAAATCCTCAAAAAAAATTTATTTAGATATTTATAATATCAAATATTTTAATATTTCATGAATACGATAATTACTGCATTACCATCGTGTCATAAATAAATAAAATTATTTAATGTCTAAAAAAAATAAATAAAATTAAATTATGTAGGAAATATTTTTATATTTATAATTAATATTTATAGTCAAATTTATCTTATGTATAAACCTATATTAAAAATGGTTTTGTTATTAAACATTGAATTTAACACTTTTATCTCTTCTTTGCATAAAAAAATAATAAATGTCCTAATCTAATCCAACTAGACCAAAAGGATCATATTTTAGTTTTAAGGTTGTTTTGGGTCGAATTAAACTTATCCAATATAATTAGTACATGTTCTAGGATAATTATAATATCATTTTTACCCTTAATTACCCTATTTAATTTAAACCGTTGTAAATAAAAGCCAAAAGTTACTATTCAACAAAAAACATTTTCATTTTATTGAACCGAATTTTACTTACTGATGTCAACCATATCTCTCGGATTTTTGAAATTCAACTCACAGAAGCAGTAAAATTACGTTTTATGCATATTTGTAAATTCTACTAAAAGGTCTGTAAAAGACAGTGAAAAGTTCAATAAAATTTTATATATTTAAACTTTTTATAAAATGAAACCAATGAATTAAATTGAAAATATATATTTATTATTTATCTATTTTGACCTAAAATAAATTAAATTAAAAAATAACTCATTAATTAAAAAAAAAGTTGGTTTAAAATAATAACGTAGAGTTTTCCACTATTCAGAAAAAAAGAGAGTTTTCCGAAAAATACCAAAAATTCACCATAAGATAATTTTGATATTCTGAATCCAAAAATGAAGTCCATCTGGAAAAATAAAATTTAAAAAATTTTAATAACAGGGTATTACAATTCATAATGGCTAGTTTGATTGATCTTGGTGTGTTAAAACTCTCCATTGCATACAACAAAAGCTACTACATTATTTAAAGGGAAACATACCGTGGGAGCTTGGGGTGTTACATTCTCCACTATATAAAATAATTTCTTCGTAGAAATTTCAAGCGAATTACTAAATTAAATGATTTAGGTGGTTCTTCATCAAAAGTTCCTCGGGTTCCCATGTTTCATCTTCCATCTTATGGTTTCTCCATTGAAATTTTACGAGACGAGTCGTCCGGTTTCTAGCACTTGTTATCTGGAATCAAGAATTTTGGCAAGATCTTTATAATAAGACAGATCAAGTTCCAGTTCAATTTACTCAAAGGTGAGTACATGCGTTTGGTCAGGCATGTATTTTCTCAACATTGATACGTGGAACACATCATGAACTTCGGAGAGATTTAGAGGCATTTTCAAATGATAAGTGTCAACTCCAATTAGTTTTAGAATTTTGAAAGGTCGGATGTACCAAAAACTCAATTTAACCTTATTTCTGAATCGTATAATACACTTCAATGGAGATACCTTCAAGAAAACAGGATCTCCTACTTGAAATTCCAAATCCTTCCTCTGATTATCGGTATAGCTCTTTTTTCCTACTTTGGGCTGCATTGATGTGGGTTTGGATAATCTCAACATTTTCTATTGTTTCCTCGATAAGATCAGGACCTACGAGTTTTCTTTCACCAAAATCATCCCAAAAAGTTGTTGTGCCACATATCTTTCCATATAATGATTCATATGGTGCCATCTGAATACTTGAATGTAAGTTATTTTTATAGGAAAATTCTACCATAGGTAAATACTAATCCAATATACCATGAATGTTTAGTGAGAAAGATCTCAACATGTCTTCTAAGGTTTGAATAGTACATTACGACTATCCATCTATTTGAGGGTGGTTGGCAGTGCTCAAAAAAAATTCAGTATCCAGGGCCTTCTAAAGAATTTTCTTTAATCTTGATGTAAAATAGGGATCACGATTAGAAACAATCGATATGGGTACTCCATGAAGTCTTACCACTTCGTTAATATATAGTCCTTCCATACATTCAAGTGGTAAATGTTCTCTTATAGCAAGAAAATTTGTTGACTTCGTAAGATGATAAACAATGATCCATATTGCATCATTCCCTCTAGGAGTCTTTGGTAGCCCCCTCAGAAAGTCCGTCGTAATATTATTCCAATTCCACACAGGTATGAGGAGAGGTTGCATGACTCCTCTAGGATGTTGCCTTCCAACATTCACTTGTTGACAAAGCATACATCTTGAAACAAAATAAGAAATATCCCTCTTCATGTTTTCCCAACAAAAATGTTCTCTCAAATGTCTATACATCTTAGTGATGCTAGGGTGTATAGAGATATTGGAGCTACAAGCATCATCCAAAAATTCCCATTTTAGATTGGGTATATTGGGAACACAAAGTCTCTTCCCAAATTTAAAAATTCCATCTTCATATACGAAGTCGATCAATCTCCCATCATTCATAGCTTTAATTTTCTTTTGAAATTCCTCATTATCAGTCTATGAAATTTTTATCCTTTCAAGTAAAGATGGTTTGGAAAACATATGAAAAAGAATTGATATTTTCCTTCCATGGTTATTTCCATATCCATATTTACTAGATCTATGTATATAAGATCCTTTTCAACTTTCATCTTGTTCAAAACACCATGATTTATTCTGATCAAAGCATCTGCCTCCTTATTTGCCTTCCCTAGGTGGTAGTGTATAGTGAAATCACAATCCTTGAGTAGTTCAAACCATCACCTTTCACTCATATGGATTTATTTTTATGATAAAATATACATCAAACTCTTGTGATCAGTATAAATCTAACATTTTCACTATAGAGATAGTGTCTCATTATTTTCAGAGCAAAGATTACAGCTTCTAACTCAAAATAATTAGTGGGATAGTTTTTTTCATGAATTTTTATCTGCCATGATGCTTAAGAAATAACAATATCATTCTGCGTAAGGATACAACCAAGTCCTTTTTTGAAGCATCACAAAAAATAACAAACCCATCATTCTCCAATGGTAGAGTCAAGATAAGAGAATTAACTGATCTTCTCTTCAGTTCTTAAAAAAAGTCTTCACACTCTTCTGTCCAAACAAATTTAACCCCTTTACATGTGAGCTTGGTTAATGGGTTAGCCAATCAGGAAACATTTTCGACAAAAAATTGATAATAACCTACTAAACTATTAAAACTGCTTACCTTAGTTATACTCGTAAGTGTTGGACATTCTAGGATTACCTTGGTCTTTGAAGGATCAATAGAGATTCCATCTTTAGAAACAATATGGCCATGAAAGGAAATATCTTAATGCTAGAATTCACACATTCTAAACTTCTCATATAATTTATTTCATCTAAGAGTCCTTAGGATAATGCGTAAGTGATTTTCATGATCTTCATCGATTTTTGAGTATACCCAAATATCATCAATAAACACCACTAAAAATACATCAATATATTCCTTGAAAACTCTATTCCTTAGATCCATGAAGATATAGGGTGAATTAGTCAATCCAAAAGGCATTATTGTAAACTCGTAAAGCCCGTACCTGGTTCGAAATGCTGTTTTCGGATTGTCTTCCTTCTTCAAACACAACTATTGATATCTAGTTCAAAGGTCAATCTTTGAAAAATATTGAGCTCCATGAAGTTGGTCAAAGAATTAATCAATGCATGTTAGGGGACACTTGTTCTTTATTGTTATAGCATTGATCTCTCTGTAGTCAATGTACAACTTCATAGATCCATCTTTCTTCTTAACAAAAAGAACATGGGCTCCCCATAGAGAAATAATAGGGATAATAAATCCATTATTACTCAATACCTATAGTTTTTTATTTTGTTCCACTAATTCCATAGTGTCTATTATATAAGCGGTCTTCGATATGGGCCTTGAAACATGAATTAAATCAATGGAAAAATCAATTTCTCATTCAGGAGGATTTCTAGGTAAATCCCCTGGAAACACATCAACATATTATTGCACAAATGGTACATCCTCTATTAGAACATTATTTTCCTCATCCATTGTTATTTCACTCTCTTCTTCCCCAATAATTGAATTTAGTAGAGCTATTGGGGGCAGATCTCGATAAGAATCTGGTGGTGACATTTGTGCTCTAAAGATAAGGTACTCTTTATCAGCATCGAAAATTGATACCTCCTTCTTCTTAGAAAAAATTTTCACATAATGGTCTGATATCCAATACATTATAAGGATTATATAAATTTCAATCTTGGGTATGACAATGAGATCAGCCAATAGAGAACATTTATATTCCCTAATGGGAACTGATTCAAAAAACATTATTGTGATGATACATCCCTTAGGTGTTTTGACTGAAAACACCATTGTTAAGTCAAATTGAAAATATCTAATTTTTTAGAAAACTGGGAAGATATGAAACAATGTGATGATCCAAGATCAAATAAATAATTGTCTAAACATGAGAAAACCATTAAATTACCTGCCACCATGTATTTCAGAGCTTCAACCGCATCAATAGAGATCACATAAGCCTGTTCTTTCTCCCTTGTCCTTTTATAGGGTAATTTTCCTCAGCGCTTAGGATATTAATTTACATAATTTCCCTTTTTTCAAAAATTGTAGCATTCAACATTGACAGCCTCTTTATTCCCCTTGTAATCATGATCTTGGTGGCCTTTTTCACTACACTTGTAATAGACCCCCATTCCCTTCAGGAAAGTACCAGGATGTTTCTTCCCATATTTACCATAGGATGTATATTAGAATTTTCCTTTCTTCCCCTTATTTCAATTTCCAGAGTGTTCAGTAGATCTCTTCTTGTATTGTTTTCTTTAAATTTGTAAGACTTATAGAATCCATTCTCTATCTTGATAACACATGAGACAATATATTCATACGATGAGAAGGATTGTGAGACTAATGCTCTATGGAGAAATGGTTTTAACCCATCAAAGAATCTATCAATCTTACTCTTTGGTTATGTATATAATTTGTTTCATGCCTTTACAACCATGTAAATTTAGACTCATACTTTGCTACATTATCATCCTCCTTTTGCCTCAGACTCAGAAACTGTCTTTCAATATCTGCTCGATGGCACCGAGGAAAGTATTTTTCTAAGAAAATCTATATAAACTCTCTCCATTCCATGTTAAAAACTTATTCATCTTCCTTTTTTTAGGATTAATGGCCACCATTGATCTACATATCCCATGAGGTGATAAACTGCCCAGAAAACCTTTTACCTTTCACTACTCCCCAAAGCATGAAAGATTTTATCTAAGGAATCTAGAAATTGATCAGCTACTATTGGATTTGTACTCCCATTTAATGTTGGTGGTTGTTTTCTAATTAAGTGGTCTAACATTGATCCTCCACGTTATTGATCAGGGTGCTCCATATAGGTATGGTTATTATTCATAACCTGATTGAGTTGTCCCAGTATGGTGATAAGATGATCAGTAAAAGTTTCATCATCAACTCCACTATTATTATCTTGTGAAGGAGGGAAATCCCTACATGGATTACATGGGTTGATACAGTTTCCATTACTTCCTCTAGGATCCATTTCTAAACAATGGAAAACACTAGATTAGTTTATGAATCACAATATATAATTTCAAACTTTTAAAACAGTTAACATAATTTAAAAAATTTATGGATATAATCCATAATCATAAAAAAGTTTTCTTTTATGAAGTATATACTCATTAACCCTTCATAATTATTTGTAAAGAAAATGAGAATTTTCCTAAGAATATCCCCCAAGAGTGTTGTAACCAAGAGTGCAGAAAGGCCCGTTGTCGTGCACCTGTTCCTATTCGAGTCTAGCTCAAAGTGGTGTTTTTAGGTTTTACCCCTAGGTACATCTATGCCAGAGCGGCCTCTACCAACCCGTATCTAGACAAAGATGAATTTCTTTGAAATCACACAAAATCTCTACAGTACAAAAATTCTAGGAAGTTCTACTATACAAATACTCAAATTTTATCTTAATGTAGTGTTCAATAATCAGAGTTTTTCTAAATCTAGTTTCCAAGGTTTGTAATAAACATCCTATGATACCAACTGTAATGTCCCAACCACAGTTACCCATTTTTGGTGCATTATTACATAACATTGGCATGATTCATAGAATCTTGTCCCAAAAGACTGATCAGTTTAGTATCCTTGTAAGTACTACATAAATTAATTAGTTTTACATTACACCATGAAATAAAAACATCAACAACATTTTGTCCCCTTTTTAACACACTTATTTCCTTATCCTATCCTTAAAATTCAACCATAAAATACTTCTTCACATCCTGGGAAAAATAAAACATAGAAAGGGGTGAGCTTAGATTCTCAGTAAGGATAAAAATATAGGGGAAACTTTCATAAATAAGCATAAATATTTAAGGCAATGTATAAGATTAAAAAAAGCCTTTTAAACGTAAACTTCAGTACAATATGGAGATGATAAATGTAAATAATGCGACTTACTTATTAACATGTATATTCTACTAGTCTAATAATTAAATGCAATATCAATAGCCAATTTCATTAGGATGGATTGCATAATTCCAGACTTCATAACCACATAGTCAAGGCCTTGTGCCAAGACAAAAAATAAGATTTTGTCAAGGAATTGTTTCAAGACACTAGTCTGTCTCATTATACCTACCGATGCATAGAGTAGCTATAGTAGCCTCCACTTGTCACTTACTAAATCTAGTGCATTACTCATATGAAAAGGTTTAAACATGACATAAACATTCGTATTAAAACTAGCATACGAAATGTCAATAATTTATCTATAAAAAATTAATGGTGTATATATAACACATCCACAGTCAAAAATATCACAAAACCTTCAATACAAAATTGACGTTTTGTATCATAATAAATTAACTTCAAACAATCCTTAAATCAATCAAAGGATGTTGACATAGATGAAATCATTTTTTTAGAGAAATATCTCTTTATATTTTGAAATAATTTAAAATTCATAGAATTATAAAAGAAAACATCCATTTTTAAAATATTCTTATAAGCTTGTATGGGAATATTCAACGATGTTATAAAGGTGGAAAATAGCCGCACCTGCCGTATAAGTTAAGAAAAATACATTCTTACATTAATTTTGTCGAAAAGATCATAAAGTACATTGTTTGAAAAATGACAGAAAGATTCCTTTCAAACAATATATGGTAAAAATAAGGGTATAAATATCTTTATCCCATAGTATATTAAATAGTAAAAAAAATTTTGAATTACATTTTTGAGAAAACATGGATGTGGATGATAAAGAGGTCCCAGTAGATACTTACGTATTAAAAACCTTAGATAAGTAAATAAATTGTAGAATTAACCCTTACCTTGTACTTTTCCGTATTCTATTGTATGTTAACCACTTGTATAATAGTTAAACCATATTTATTAAATTATAAAAGAATAATATACATAAATATGATATCATATGTGATCTTATAATATTGCTTTGTTAATAATATTTTAGTAGTATCATCGTTTTGGGTGTAAACTAATTCGTTTTCCTTTATATGCAAGGTTACATAAGCCATGTTTGTTATGGATAGGATGTATTTTATCCATACACAATAATGATATTCTATTTAAAAAAATTATTTTTAATCATAACATAAAAATTATTCTTGAATGATTACGATGGGGAATGATTCTCATCTCCTTCGTGGAGACGGTAATCCGTACGTACGCATGAGCGACAATATAATTATATTGATGGTGAAATCGTATGTAATTGGATGGTATATCATATATTAATAATTATTAACATGTTATATTTATTATTTAAATCAGTTATACTCATTATTATACCCATCCAAAATAATAAAGTGTCTAAATAAGAAACTACACCACGACATGGAGACGGTAATCTGTACATATGCACATATGGTGACTTTGTCATTTATAGGATGGATAGAATAAAGAATATAATTGTACCCTATTTTTAATTACATCACAGTTTGTATAATTTACTAAACTTATTATTTTGGTATGGAATCAAAGAAAAAGGATGTGGAAGAAGAAAAGAGCTTGAAAGAGGGTGGTGAAATAATTACATTTTCTTCGAGTGTTTCCTTTTGAGTTGATCAAAAGGGTTCCTTAGCTTGGCTTTATTATCAATGTTTGGCTTCTAGGTCGAAAGGAAGACAGTTTATATGATATTTTGGAAGGGTTTGGCTGAGACAAATGGCTTTGGTGGTGTTAATTCAAGAGAAAGGGAAGCACCTTTTTATAAGAGAGGTGAGGGTCACTTTAGAAAAAGCTTGAAATATTATTTTATAATAAAATCATATTCAGTTTCAAATGGATCCAAAAAGATTTATTTAGAGGAAAAAATGGGTATGGATCGAAAACCTCTCAACCAATAGGTTTTTACATGTTTATGTCCTCATATTAACATTATCTTTTAGATTTAACTCTTAGTTAAATTGTTTGACGTTTACCATGTCTCTTTGTTTTTTTAAATTATATGGTTAATAAACTTAATTTAACAAAACAAGAGAACCCCAAGTGGTTCATTATTAATATATATAACCTTATTTTAGTCCTTTTTCAGATCTATAGATTTTTAGGAACATAATATCAATTAATAATATAGTATTCATTTTAAAAACTCAATTATGTGAATTTTTACACTATTTAGTATTTGGTTTTTGTGAAATTCATAACAGCATGATAACTTCGAAAAAAATTATTTAATTAACCCTAAAATGTCATATTGTCCTAAAAAATTAGTTTAATTCATCAAAATCTTCAATTTACATTGATTTGGATATTTATAATATCAAATATTTTAATATTTCATTAATAATATAATTAATGCATCATCATTGTGTCATAAATAAATTAAATTATATAATGTCTAAAAATAATAAATAAAATAAAATTATGTAGGAAATATGTTTAGGTTTTCAATGAATTTTTAATTTCAAATTTATCTTATGTATTCCCCTATATTAAAAATGGTTTAGTAATTAATCTTTGAATTTAACACATTTATCTATTATTTAAATAAAACAATAAAAAATGTCCTAATCATAACCAAGTGGATCAAAAGGATCATATTTTTTTCCTAAGGTTTTTTGGGTCAAATTACACTTATCCAATATAATTAGGACTTGGGTTTGGGTAATTATAATATCATTCTTACCCTTAATTACCCTATTTACTTTTTACCATGGAAAATAAAAGCTAAACATTACTATTCACCAAAAAATATTTTCATTTTATTGAACCAAATTTTACTTACTCATGTAAACAGTATCTCTATGATTTTTTGAATTAAACTAAAAAAAATAGGTTTTATGCATATTTGTAAATGCTTTTAGAAGGAGGGTAAAAAATGGAAAAAAGTTCAATAACATTTTTTATATTTAAAATTATTATAAAATGACTCCAATGAATTAAATTGAACATTTATAGGTATTATTTATCTATTTTTACGTAAAATAAATTAAAATAAAATAACTAATTACTTATATAAAAAGTCGATTTTAAATAATAACACAGCGTTTTTCACTATATATCAAAAATTGAGAGTTTTCAGAACAATACCAAAAATTCACCCTAAGATAATTTTGAAATTTTGAATCCAAAAATGATTTCCATTTTGAAAAATAAAATTTAAAAATTTCAAAAAGTGGGTATTACTATTCATAATAACTAGTTTGATTAGTCGTGGTGTATTAAAACTCCAACTTGTGTACAACGCAAGCTACTGCCTTATTCAAAGAGAAATGTACTGTGGGAGCTTGGGGTATTACAGAGATATTGCACAAGGTTGGATTTGGGTGAACTAGAGAGGACCCACACATGGTAGTCCTGGGTAAAATGGAATTTCTTCATGAAAGGTAGTGTTGTATGTACTATATGTGACTCTTGAAGATGGAAAAAGGAAACAACACTTGAATCATTCATTTCTCTAGGATCCAAGGGTTTCCTTAGGTGTATCTGGAGGGTCTCATGGTGGTCCCAATTTTGGGAGGGGACCTTTGGTCTTGTACATGTTAATTAGGGCGGAGCGGTTCCTCATGCAGGTGTCTTGTGTTTAAAACCCTAGAGAAACCTTAATCCCACCATCTCCTTTAATTTCCTATTATCTTGGGTTTTGGAGAGATAACTGAGTGATTTCGAGGGCCTTAGAAAAGGTCTTGGGTGTGTAGAGCTTCAGGGACTCTTCGAAACATCTAGTCTTGTTAAATGAGGACCCACAAGGTTCTTTTTATAGGCAATCTCAAGACCCTTGGTGAAGGAATCTCCTTGAGAAGGTGTGTCATGCAGGGTAGTGAACAAGTTTTCTCTCTGTGAATCTCCAAGGAATACCTTTTGAGAGCCTTTATGGTACTTCTGACGTGTATGCATGACCTACATAGTGATAATGTTTGAGCATGAAGCGGATCTCCTGGGAGAATTGTGAAACATTTGATCTTACTTACTTATCTATTTTATTGAGTAATTCCCTTGTGAAAATTCGAATTCTCTCAACACCAAAATGAGTGTCACCCCCCCCTTTAGATTGGATTTGATCTTAAGAAGAGGCTCTCATCCTAAGGTAGAGGAAAAATGATGATGGATCCTTAATTTTATATCCTACAGGATTTCATTCACCATAGTGATCATCATTGAAAAAAAATTATGACTTGAATTATGCACAAAGGAGAAGTAAAAGGGAGATCCCCATAGGTTGATCACATTAGTTTACGGCATAGGTGGATCACACAGGCCAAACATAGGGTTTTTTTGTGCATGTTGATTGCGTGGGGGTCCCTGTAAAGTCCCAGAAATTTCAAGGAAATTTTTTTCTTAAATAATTTGTAATTTTAGGAGTCTATGGCTTCTAACGACACTTCATTCCAAGGCTCAGTGTTCCTGGAATCAATTTTCGAAGTTTAGCTCGAGTACGTTTAGTAAACGAATGGGCGGGATTTTATATCCTTTGAACCGATGATCGGAATCGAAATCCTAGGGCACCGGTGAACTCGCTGCGCCGATAATTGCTTAAGAGGACCTTTACCGAAGATGCGTTCGCGCGGGAGAAGAAGTTAATTTTTTTTGGATTAATTGAGAGGTGAATAAAATTGTGGAACCATTTCATTTTTATATCTCAAGTAGTTATAACCTACATGGGGAAGTTAGGGTGGGACCCACTAACATCCTAACTACACATGTGAGGATAAATGTGATTTGGTTCCCACACGATCCCCAACCCTTCACATTTCCATAACTCTCATAAACTCCCCCTTTAAAACTTGTTAACTCCATTTAATTAAGTAACTCTCCCTCTCTCCCTATTTATTGCATGCCAACACACACATTAATTAATTAATTAAAAATCTTCATTAATTAATTAAGTGCTTGAATTTTGTAAATTTTAATGCATGGAATGATTTAATAAAATAAGGGAAGCCTTATTTTTTTTGGGGGTTGGCATGCTGTGTTGGGATTTTGGGGAGAGAACTCTAGTTTTATTTGAAGAACTTCATCCTCAACGAAGAACGTCGTCTCTTTGATGAAGAACATCGACTCGACGACCCTAGTTGAGCCGTCCTCTTCTTCCTCCCTGACAAGGGAGGAGACACCAACGCAAAAACATGCCAATGACGTCACTCCTTTCAATCTTCTCTCCGTGACAAAAAGGGGAGACACTGCTTCCTCCTCGGACGCTCCCCGTCGACGTCTTCGGAACCTCACCCCACGATGCCGCCTTCGGCGACGCCAGTCGTTCGACATCTTTTTTTGAGGTAGGGGTTATGTTCAATTTTAATTGATTAAAATTCAGCGTTGATTTGTCATTGAGAATCTTTTTTACCTTGGATGATTGCTATCTTTTTACACAGAGGGTGCGGGCCGAACTAACATGTCCCGACAAACATCTATTGTTCTCGTTTGTTAAATGGAGGAGCAAGCACGACGCCGTCGCGCCATTCCGGGAACGTGGCGAAGGGAACCAGCGTCGTCGTGCCTGTTTTTCGGAAAGGACCACGGCCCGCTACACGGGTCTCTTCTATGGAGGAACCGGCCGGCCCGTCGGTAGGCCACGTGGAGCTGGGCCGCGGCGCTAAGAGGGCATCGTGCTGGAGAATGGCGGCCTGCCCATGCAGGCCGCTTGCTTCGAAGACCGGCCGGTGCAGCCGGCCGGTTCGGGGAAGGGTGACGCCGCCTAGCGCCACCGATGCATAAGACTGGGGGGGGGGGGGGGGCGCGCCGACCCCCTAGAGCCCACTCGGCTTCGGCCGAGCCAACTGGGCCGCGCCAGGCCGGGCCGAGCCGGGCCGCGCCCCGTCGGGCCGGGCGACACCACTTCGGGCCGGGCCGTGCCACTTTGGGCCGGGCCGCATCCCTTCGGGTTGAGTTATGTTTTTCTTTGGGCCGGTCTGACACCCATGCTGGGTCGGACCCGTCAAACATGGTCAACCCGACCCGTCGGCCCACTGGGCTAAACGGGTTGGGCCCGTTATTCTCTTAAACATGAATAACTTAAGGATCGTGCGTCTGATCGACACGCCGTCTGCGGAATTGGGAATATTTCGAAGAGATGTTCCTTTTTTGATACTCTAAGTGAGTTTTGGATGAATTTGGATATTGTTCGGGTTAGAAATGATCATATTTCTAACCGGGCCCCTAGGACAGAAAAACCAATATCTCTCAGACCGAGCATCCAATTGACGCGTCGTCTGTTGCGTTGAGTTCATTTTGACGAGACGGAACATTGGGATACATCAATGCTAGACTTAGTGACAGTTGATGTATCGACCCCCTTGGATCGTGGAGCGGACCCTCCTGGAATCGAGCGTGTTGTGTGCGGGAACCCTAGAGCTGGCTGCGACTGCGATGACGATGACGACTGTACTTGGATCCTACGTGGGTTCGGCAGCGAGGACAACTGTACTTGGATCCTATATGGGTTCGATAGCGAGGACGACTATAATTGGATCCTACATGGGTTTAGCAACGATGGTTATTGTACTAGGATCCTACGTGGGTTCGAAAGTGATGACATATGTACTTGGATCCTACGTGGGTTCGGCAGGGGAGATAATTCAGACACTACATCTATCATATCCACCCCTCATCGTGTGTAGTATACCTATGTGAGTTGAGTTCAGAATTTCAATCAATATCATTGATACGATTGACTTACTTTCCTGTGTGGACTGGGTTGTGCTTTCCTGTGTGGAATGGGTTAAGTAGAGTTGGTTGATACTTCATGTTATATATCATTCCCTTGGGGTATATCCTTTGTGGATTCTGGGAGACCTTCGGGAATCTCGGGGTCCCTACTAAGTATCGTATACTCACCCCTACATGGGATATTCCCACACTACGTTGTGTTGGATGCAGACGACAGACAGCACTGATCGAGGTGGAGTCTAGTGGAGTGGGACGGTACCTGGAGGTGGACCACTTGGCGGGACGTACACAGAGCGGACGACTGGACTAGAAGAGCTGAGGAGGCCATATGTACCCACCCTTCAGGTAGGATAGCCGGAGGAATAATCGGTGGTTGATGCTTTACTTTACTACTGTTGTATTTTCTTTTAAGTTGTACTGTACTTTCAGTTGGGTTTGTATTCTGGCCCATTTACATTCCAACACTTACTTTTGTACTCAGTTTACCTAGTGTTTACTTCATATTGCATACTCTGTTGTGTTTTTTACTTATATAAAGGAAATTCCTTCCATTTTTTTCAGGATTTACTCATTTGGTGCTAGTCGCCAGCCCCTGGCCTATGGAAGGTGCGATTGGGGTAGTCACGAAACGAGCCTCGAGGACGGGTCAGGAAAAATTTGTATCAGAGGAGTCAGTTCTACCACATAACTCAGGACTCTGATAATTTATTCATGTGAAGAAATAATGCTTAGAGTATTGAGTGTGCGTATCAGTCCAGGGAGTCCAGTGTTGGTGCGGCAGCCGACGTATCTGTACACTAGGACCATGACTTCTAATTTATGACTCAGTGCCCGAAAAATATTGACTGCATGTGTGTTTCAAAAGTTTTCTGTGTGATTTCATTGTGTCAGCTCACCTGGTATACTGTTTTAACCGTGGAACACCTATTTCTTTTTATTATTTCCCCACTATGGTAGCCATCTTGGGTTCAGAGATACGTGCGAGATGGCAGCCCACTGAGCGACAAGGCCTCGGTGCAGGGCCCCATTACAGTAGAGGCACCATCGGTACCTCTACCCACTGGGCCACCGATACCACCAACTCCAGCAGCGGAGAGGGCACGTTTCCTGAGTGCACCGTATGAGTTTTAGAGTTAGAGGCCTCCCAGGTTCCATGGAGAGATGGACCCTTAAGTAGCTGAGGATTGGCTAGAGGCTATCGTCCGAGTCTTCAGATTGGTAGGGACACCAGCAGATCTTACGGTGATCCTTGCGGTGAGTCTCCTACATGAAGCTGTAGGTAGATGGTGGAGGCTGATGCTCCAGGTGCACAACGAGGCATCTCTACTATGGATAGACTTTGAGAGTTTCTTCCGCTCCGAGTTCGTTCCAGCCACCCTCTGTACGGTGCGCATCCAGGAGTTACTACAGCTGCGGCATGGCAGCATGATAGTAGCCTAGTACTCGGTGAGGTTTATCGACCTCTCACTCTACTCCACGGACACGATATGAGACCCATTTTTCCAGGCCCGGACCATCGAGCAGGGGCTGAGGCATGAGATTTGGGCTTCGATGATCTCCCTCAGTATTCCGACGCAGGCAGAAGTACTGGAGCGAGCCCTACTTGTACAGAGATTCTTTGATGAGCCTACGCCAGTGGCGAGGCCTACCGCAGGGCGACATGTAGCGGAGTCTTCTAGAGATGGAATTAGACAGAGGTCACAGAGGTCCAATTGGAGTAGGCCATCATGTGGGCAACCTCAGGATACTAGTTTGGAGGTGTGGGGCACACACAGAAGAGCCAGTCATACGAGAGGCAAGCAATGCTATGCATGCGGCAGGCAGGGGCACATGGCTCGTGACTGCCTGACCCTCCATGCAGAGGAGTAGCAGATGGTTGAGGGACCACCCAGGCAGAGGCATATGTTCGACCGTGGCGGTCTGCAAGGAGTAGGCGGACGAGGCAGAGGAGCTGGCCGAGCAGCGGGTGGTGGGCGATGCTTTGAGGCTCTACCACCACCACCACCAAGAAGTCTACCCCCACCACAGGGAGCTGGCGGATAGAGGCAGACTCAGCTTCAGGCACTGGAGACTTATGACCACGGCGCACCTGAGATGATTCGAGGTACTATCTATCTCTACTCCACCCTTTCTGCAGTTCTTATAGACATTGGAGCGAGTCATTCTTTTATCGTCGCTACCCTTGTTCAGAGCTCGGAGATTCCGACAGAGCTGTTGGATCGATCCTTTGGGGTAGAGACTCCTACGGGAGAAGACTCGATGATTACACACTGGGGACGACAGTGTGAGCTTACTCTAGGAGGCGAGATCTTCGACTGGGATCTTCTTGTAGAGGGGTCGAGGCCTTACGACGTCATCTTGGGTATGTACTGGTTATCTATAGTCAATGCCCAGATTGACTGTATTAGGCACAAAGTGCAGTGTGTCCACACAGATGGGAGCAGGATCACCTTCACCGGTGAGAAGGTAGCCTTTGCAAAATAGGATTGACTTACACAGAGGAGAGGTAAACCAATCACACATCATTTGGATAGTCTCATCCTCGGAGCAGTTGATGTGTGGAGTACGAGTTTTCCTATTGTGGGGGATCAGTATGCGGACGTCTTTCCGGACGACGTTCTAGGACTAACTTCTCACAAAGAGGTAGATTTCTATATTTACCTATACCCTGGGACAACCCCGATATCTACTCTATCATTTTGGATGGCTCCCACTGAGCTTAGTGAGCTACGGGTATAGCTGGAGGACTTGCAGGGAAAGTTATTCATCCGACCCAATGTTTCATCATGATATTCTCCGATTTTATTCACCAAGAAGGTGGATGGGAGCGTACAACTATGTGTCGACTATCGTCGCCTGAATCGGATGACCGTAAAGAACAAGTATTCACTTCCGAGGATTGATGACCTCTTTGATCAGCTCAAGGGAGAACTATGGTTCATGAAGATAGATCTCAGGTCAGGATATCATCAGCTCAGATTTCAAGATGGGGATGTGTAGAAGATGGCCTTTAGGTGTCGGTAAGGCCACTATGAGTTCTTGGTTATGCCTTTCGGTGTAACCAACGCTCCATCAGTGTTTATGAGTCTCATGAACAGGATCTTCCAGCCTTACCTCAATCGATTTGTCATAGTCTTGATCAAAGACATACTGATTTACACGACTACTAAGGAGGAGGACTCCTACTACATGCGGGTTGAACTGGACACACTCTGAGAGAACCAACTTTATGGTAAGCTCTCGAAGTTTCAGTTCTGGATTCGAGTGGTCCACTTCTTGGGGAACGTCATCTCTGAGGTGGGAGTTTCTATAGATCCTACGATGATCGATGCATTACTTGCTTGGGAGCCACCGAGGAGTGTGACAGAGGTGCAGATATTCCTAGGTCTGGCTTGGTACTGTCGGAGATTTATGCCAGACTTAGCCAGAGATTAAGAACCACTTTCAACATTGACGAAGAAGGGGAAACCCTTCGTATGGTCAGATAGATGTCAACAGAGCTTCCAGGATCTGAGATAGAGATTGACTAGTGCGCCCATCATGAGGATTCCAGAGGAGGGAGTAGGGTACATAGTTTACTGCGATGCATCAGGGAATGGACTCGAGTGTGTCCTGATGCAGGAGCGGGCAGTGATCACCTATGTTTCAGGACAATTGAGGAAGAACGAGCAGAACTACATTACAAATGAATTGGAGTTATCAGCGGTGGTCTTTTCCTTGAAGATGTGGCGACACTATTTGATGGGCGAGCGCTTTACAGTCTACTCTGACCACCAGAGTCTCAGGTACATCTTCTTGCAGAAGGATCTGATCATAAGGCAACAACTATGGCTTGAGTTCCTCCCGGACTATGACTTTGAGAGAGTCTATACTCCTGGGAAGTGGAACATAGTAACTAATGATCTCAGCAGGAGATCGCGAATTCAGCTACTTGGAGAGGCGATAGAGAAACTAACCGCATTACAGATAACCTTCGTGGACAGGGATGGATTAGCCTTTATACAGTCACTCACAGTCACTACTCCAGTACTTTAGCGGGCCAGAGAGGCACAACGTGGGGACGTTGATTGTGAGACGCGGCGTGCTCAGATTTCCATAGGGCAGGTGCCTGATGGATTTTCTGAAGGAGCACAACATGTCATCCTCTTTGGGGAAAGTATCATGGTACCAGTTTCATTACAGGAGGAGGTGCTGAGGGAGATTCACACTTCCCCATTGGAGGTACATCCATGAGTTGCGAAGATGTACCAGGAACTCAGATGATAGCACTGGTGGCCAGGTATGAAGAAGGCTGTGGCTGAGTTCGTTTCACGATGACTCACCTGCTAGCAGGTGAAGGTGGAGCACCAGGTACCGGCAGGATTGGTGCATACCTTAGAGGATCCGGAGTGGAAGTGGGATGGGATATCCATGGATTTCGGGATTGGGCTCACACATTCTTCTAGAGGACACTACTCCATCTGGGTAATTATTAACCGACTCACGAAGTCGGCCCACTTCTTACCAATCAGAGAACAGGGCTCAGTGGAGAGCTTGGGACGCCTCTATATTTAGGACACCGTACGGCTTCATGGTGTACCATCATCTATCATCTCCGATCAAGATGCTCACATTACTTCCCAGCTTTGGAAGGGGTTGCAGGAGGCTTTTGGGACACAACTATGCCTGAGCACCACCTTTCACCCTCAGACAGATGGCCAGACAGAGAGGACCATTTATACACTTGAGGACATGCTCCGTGCATGTGTCCTTGACATTGGTCGTAGCTGGGAGGATCACTTACCCTTGGTGGAGTTTTCATACAACAAAATCTACCACTCCACCCTCGGGATGGCACCATACGAGGCATTGTATGACCGTACATGCAGATCACCTATGTGCTGGACCGAACCTAGGGAGTCAGCACTCGTAGGACCAGAGATGATTCCTGCTATGATAGAGAAGGTGCAGATCATCCAGGAGCGGAGGAGGACAGCACAGAGCAGACATAAGTCCTATGCTGATAAGAGGCGAAGACCACTGGAGTTCGAGGATGGCGACCACATTTTCTTACGGGTCTCACCTCGACGTGGGTTACTAAGATTTGGCCGGGGCGACATGTTATCTCCATGATTTATCAGACTATTTCAGGTTCTCAGCAGGGTAGGCGATGTGGCTTATCTCTTGGCCCTTCCACCTCAGCTGCACTGGGTGCACGACGTCTTCCACGTATCTCAGCTGAGGAGATACGTGCATGACCCGACACATATCATTGATCACGGGGAGCTGGACATCGATGACGGTGCCACATTCATGGAGGTCCTGGTGGAGATCGAGGATCGACAGGAGTGGGTCCTATGTGGACGGTCGATTCCTCTTGTCCACATATGTTGGCAGCACGGGAACCTCCAGGAGAGCACATGGGAGCGGGAGGCTCAGATGCGTGCACAATAACCTCATTTGTTTCCTTAGTTTATGATGTAGCTTTACGAGGACGTAAAGCCCTGAGGTGGGAGAAATGTAAAGACCAGGAAATTTCAAGGAAATTTTTTTCATAAATACTTTGTAATTTTATGAGTCTATGGATTCTGACGACACTTGATTCCGATGCTCGGTGTGCCCAGAATCAATTTCCGATGTTTAGATCGGGTACGTTCAGTTAACGAATGAGTGGGATTTTCTATCTTTTGAACCAGTGCTCGGAATTAGAATCTAAGGGCACCAGTGAAATCGCAGCGCCGATAATTTCTTAATAGGACCTTTACCAAAGATGTGTTTGCACGGGAGAAGAAGTTAATTTTTTTTTGGATTAATTGAGAGTTGAATAAAATTGTGGAACAGTTTTATTTTTATATCTTAAGTGGTTATAAGATACATGGGGAAGTTAGGGTGGGACCCACTAACATTCTAACTACCCATGTGAGGATAAATGTGAGGTAGGGCCCACACGATCCCCAACCCTTCACATTTCCATAACTCCCATAAACTCTCCCTTTAAAACTTGTTAACTCCCTTTAATTAATTAACTCTCCCTCTCTCACTTTTTATTGCATGCCAACACACAAATTAATTAATTAATTGAAACTCTTAATTAATAAATTAAGTGTTTGAATTTTTTAAATTTGAATGGATGGTAGGATTTAATAAAATAAGGGAATCCTTATTTTATTTTTGGGGGTTGGAATGTTGTGTTGAGATTTTTCGGAGAGAGCTCTAGTTTTATTTGAAGAACTTCATCCTCAACAAAGAACGTCAACTCTTTGATGAAGAACATCAACTTGGAGACCCCGGTTTCTCCGTCCTCTTCTTCCTCCATGACAAGGGTGAAGAAACCGATGCAGAAACACCCCAACGACATCACGCCTTTTAATCTTCTCTCCGTGACAAAAAGGGAAGACGCTGCTTCCTCCTCGGATGCTCTTCGTCGACGTCTTCGGAACCTCACCCCATGATGCCCTCTTCCGCGATGACCATTTTTCGACATATTTGTTTGAGGTAGGGGTTATGTTCAATTTAAAGGATTAAAATTGTTCTTGGGTTTGTCATTGAGCATCTCATTTACCCTGGTCGATTGCTATCTTTTTACGCGGAGGGTGTGGGCCGAACGAACACGGCCCATCAACCCTCCGTTGCTCTCGTTTATTAAATAGCGGGGGAAGCACGACGCCATCGCACCGTGATGGGAACCTGGCGGAGGGAACCAGATCCATCACTCTAGTTGTGCATAAAGAACCGCGACATGCTACATGGGCCGCTTCAGTGGAGGAACCGGCCGGCCCGTCGGCCGGTCGGGCGTTGCGGGACCGCGTCGTCGGGAGGGCGCCACACTGAAGAATGGCGGCCCTCCCATCTGTGCTGCGTGCGGAGAAGACCATCCGGTTTGGGGAAGGGCGATGACGCCTATCACCCCAGGTGCAGAAGACCGGGGGGGGGGGGGGGGGGGCGCCCCCCTGGAGCCCGCTCAGCTTCGGCCGAGCCGCTCGCCCAGCCGGACCGTACTGGGCCGGGCCGCGACACTTCGAGCCGGGCCGCGCCACTTCGGGCTAGGCCGTGTCCCTTTGGGCCAAGTTATGTTTTTCTTCAGACCAGTATGACACTCCTGTTGGGTCGGACCCGTCAAATGGGGTCAACCTGACCCATTGGCCCACTAGGCTAAACAGGTCGGGCCCATTATTCACTTAAACGCGAATAACTTAAGGACTGTGCGTCTGATCAACATGCCATCTATGGCACTGGGACTCTTTCAACGAGACGGTCCATTTGCGATACTCTAAGTGAGTTTTAGATGAATTTGGATATCGGCCAGGTTAGAAACGAGCATATTTCTTACCAGGCCCCTGGGACGGAAAAGCCAATATCTCTCAGACCGGTCTTCCGATTAATGTGCCGTCTGTTGCGTTGAGTTTCTTTTGACGAGATGGAACATTGGGATACATCAATGCTAGAATTATTGACAGTTGATGTATCGACCCCCTTGGCTCGTGGAGCGGACCCTCCAGAAATCGAGTGTGCTGTGTGTGGGAACCCTAGAGCTTGCTACAACTGCGACAACGATGAAGACTGTACTTGGATCCTACGTGGGTCCGACAGCGAGGACGAATGTACTTGGATCCTAAGTGGGTTCGACAGTGAGGATGATTGTTCTTGGATCCTACATGGGTTTGGCAGCAATGGTTACTATACTAGGATCTTACATGGGTTCGGAAACGATGACATATGTACTTGGATCCTCCGTGGGTTGGGCAGGGGAGATGATTCAAAGACTACAACTATCATATACACCCCTCTTCGGGTGTAGTATACCTGTGTTAGATGAGTCTTGACTTTCAATCAATATCATCGATATTATTGACTTACTTTCCTGTGTGTACTGGGTTGTGCTTTCTTGTGTGGACTGGCTTGTACTTGGGCTATTGAGTTGGAGCCGAATTGGAATTGATGACGTATGTATATGTATGGGCATATAATTAAGAAGAGTTGTTTGATACTTCGTGCTATATATCTTTCCTTTTTGGTATATCCTTTGTGGATTCTGGGAGACATTCGGGAGTCTTGGGGTCCCTATTGAGTATCGTATACTCACCCCTACACGGGCTATGCCCGCACTACGTTGTGTTGGATACAGACGACAGACATCACTGATCGAGGTGGAGTCTAGTGGAGCGGGACGGTACCTGGAGGTGGACCACTTGGCGGGACGTACACGGAGTGGATGACCAGACCCGAGGATCTGAGGAGACCATCTATACCCACCCTTCAGGTGGGATAGCCGGAGGATGACTCAGTGGTCACTGATTTACTTTAATGCTGCTGTATTTTCTTTTCAGTTGTACTGTACTTTCAGTTGGGTTTGTATTCTAGCCCATTTACATTCCAGCACTTACTTTTGTACTCAGTTTACTTAGTGTTTACTTCAGCTTGCGTACTCTGTTGTGTTGTTTACTTATATAAAGGCAATGCCTTCCCTTTTTATCGGGATTTATGCCTTTGGTGCTAGTCACCAGCACCTAGCCTATGGAAGGTGGGCTTAGGGTAGTCATGACACAGGCCCCCGAGGACGGGTCGTGATAGTCCCAACATCTATAATAAGTGTTAATGGACTCAATGTTTATTCTTATCACTTTTTCACTATTTCTGTCTCCAGGCTAGTGGTTTTATTACATTAGTTTTTTTTCTGAATTTTCATGTGCTTAGACTTGATATGCCCTAACCTACATGACACATACACCTGTGCGAGGTCACTTGGGTGAGTGGCCTACGGAAGGTCACTTGGTTCAGTGACCTACATGAGGTCACTTGGGTGAGTAACCTATGTGTGGTCACTTGGGAGAATAAAATTTGTGAGTCCACTTGAGAAAATTACTTGTGTGAGACCATCCATTTTCAAAACTCTCTGAACATACAATTGTTTTTAAAACCATGATTTGTCTCTAATGAAATCTATGTACTTACTTCAAGAATCCCAATTACTTATTATAAGGTTAAGGTTTTTGATAAAAAATATGGTATTCATATCAAGGATATGGTTTATGTCATTAGTCCAAATTACTAAAAAGTATGTGACACAACTCTTCTGTACATAATGAATCAAATGAACAAGTATCATCAAAAATATATTGAGAGTAATTATCTACCACTCTACGAACATTGACATTTGAATGATGTATTTACCCAAAATTTAAAAAATTATTTCTTTATTTCTTGGTTATATTAATACAACAATATTACCACTACAAACATCTTGGCCAAGAGAATGTACATTAATGTTGGAACATCATCCCCACCATGCATCATGCATTATATATATTATTTCCTAGATATGAAGCCTCATACCCCCCGAGTTAAAACTACAATTTTACTTTTCTATCTTTTATGATTCCAATACAGTCCAATCGAAAGGATAGAGGGAATACTGATACCTCCACTTAGGAGGGAGTGTTAGACCCGAGTGGATGTGTGAATAATAGGTATGCCAGACCAGTACGGATTTTTCAATCAAGCTAAACGATGTTGGCAATTATACGGTAGTCTGTGTGGCCCATACATATGTATACAGGAACCTAGAGATCATTCCCAAGCTACTACGATAATATATCCCACAGAACAACACCTTCCATATGATTCATCTAGAATTTGACATTAGCCTATGGGATTTTTATAAGATCTCATAGCTCATATCCTTAGAGAGATCTATTATGAGTTTATACCACCAAAAAACACATATGAAAATGCTGAAAGGATGACAATTTTGGATCGTGATCTATTTAATATATTCTAGGACATCAAGAATGAACACCTTATTAAAATGGGGGGATCTCCATTCTAAGGAATGGATGAAAACTTTTATGGAGCCTAAGGATGAGGGCCCCACTAAAAAATTTCACACAGGGTGTCTTGTAATGAAAAAGGGAGCCATTCCCATAATGGAGAATGTTTTTTATAACTGATTGGGTGTTGCAATCAATTTTTATTTACGTACCATGACACATATTTTAGGCTTCTTATCAATGTGTATATGGATCTATATGCTACTCATTTGAGAATCAAATGATGTTTTAAGGACATGAACATTCATTATAGTGGCCAATCTAGAAGAGGGGAAGAACATAGGGTTGGAAGCCCCTATAATAGAGAATATTCATTGGTGCCTACTATATGAACACACAGGGAAGTCCCCTTTAATAATTCCTACCCATTACAAGTACTATGGGGGTGGATTGTGAGACATTTTTCCTCTTACAACATGCTGAGTGGAATCAATGTTAATGGGGTCTAGTTTTGACCATTTGTTTAGAACATTTTTGGTATCCATCCCCTATCCATGAAGCATGGTGAAGCCTTAATGTGACTAAATATATTTAAGGAATTGAACTTCTTTCTATAAGGGGATACACCCAATGGGACATTCACCAATGATGGAAAGGATGGTGATGAATTGAGATCATATATGATATCCCATAGTTATGGTATTCTAGAAACCCAAATTAATGGACATGATATATGGTAGTCCTATGGTCCATATATATTTTCATTCCAATTCATGTGCCTATAGGAATCATTTTTATCCCCTCTTATGCATGTTGATTTCGTGAGAACTCTAGATTAACACATTTTTGCAGGTGAATCAAGCTGTAATTAATTTTCCTCTAATGAGTATGTCCAATAGGATGATCTCCTAGAACTCTGAAGCATAGATTTCATTATATCACCAAATGTGCATGGATAGCAACTATACCCCGAGTTAGATATGTAATGACTATTGGATGGGAGAATCATGGTAGAAAGAATCCACCCGTTTTATAGATTGACAATGATGAGGCACCATGCTTTCCCAAGGGATCCCATTCACGTTTAAGTTTTCTAATTAGGGTAAAATGGGAAATTCTATCTAATGTTGAATCTAGATGGTGAGTCTTTAATCACCACGTGGAAGCTCATGCTCTAATTATCTTTCCTTTAACAATGAAAGAGAGAGTTGAGAAGCCATTGAAGTCAAGGAGTGTCACGTCTTCTTTACATAAGGCTAAAATAGCCACATATATTTTGAGACCAGAGGAAGTTCGAACTTGACTGAGCTGGACTTATGATTCCAAGGATATGTTGTCACTCCTCTATGCCTAGTTGTAGATTCCATAAAGTGGGGATGTTAAAGACCCATTTGAACTCCACTTCGATTCTAAAACTATTGAGGTAATAATATATATCTGAGAGCTGGAGATGCTCATTCACTCCATCTATGATCAAATCCCCACTACAAGGTTAGTGGAGGACATGATGAAATGGGGGGGATAAAGTGGTTAATGAACCATCCATTGATGAATAAGTCGAATTCGTCGACCCTCTAGATGTAAGTTTCCCCTTATCCTATTTTTATAATTATCCAAGTTCTTATTTTATTTGAAAAATATCATTACTGAGGAAAGGGTGAGCCAAATTATTATTGGTTAATGGGAGAATTGTCCTAGACCCCATCACAAAAATATGCTCAGATAGGATATTCTATAGGGGATGAGGAATCGACTCCTAAAACAATGGAACTATTATCAGGGTAGAAGATGATGGAGCAGGATATAGTGAGGGATTATTATTGAATGCCACCTCTAATACATGTTTTTAAGTAGGAATGTTTTAGACTTCATCTATCAAAATTGAATGAACAACAGAGTGTGAATTTCTTGTCCAATATCCTCACTAGTTAGGTTAATTTTTTATGACCTCATTTATTCTTAAATTTTCCATAATAAATGCTTAATCACGCCTCTTGGTCATATAATCCACTCCCCTCTCCTATCTCATGGGGTTTAGGGTCGAGTCTATAAGAGAAGAGGAGGAAATTATAGATAAGACAAAGATTCTAGATGATGAGTCCACCCCTTTGATAGAGGAAGCATCAAGGGATTAGGCCACATCTGTTCTTACTATTGTAGATAGAGAGGGGGATCCGGGTAATGTACAATTCACACCATATGATGTCATGTACAAATCACTAAATTTTATTCATCATAATATCATAGATCTTTCACATTTATCAGAGGAACTTTTAATCGAATATATCGGTCATATCATCACTTTATAAGGGGTTGACATGGATTTTAGATCATCCAATAAAGGTATTTATGACAATATTTTTATGGTGGGGACTAAAAAACCTTTCTCCCATCGAGAGGACCGTTGCTACTATTGATGGCATAGGGTGTTGAGCCCAACATATTGGAAACCCTTAGTAGTAAAGATTCTATTAGACTTTTAACAATATATATTTAAATAATGGATTAATTTATTCTATATTCTGATATTTTCGGGTCCATGGAGAAGTTTGGGGACTTCAATATGGAGTTGAATATCTATTAGTTTCCATTGTTTAGTTTTTTATCCCACAGATGACCTTACATATAATGGATTAAAATAATTTATTAATGTAGCTTTGTCTCTAGAAAATCTCCCCATTAAAATATACTAACAAGGCATTGAGGTCCACTGTTCTCCTATTTTTATGGAAATTATTGTCGAGGGCCTTAGATTGGTGGATTATCAGGAGCCTATAATCCAAGGCCATGAGAAAATTTGGGGAATGTTATCAGTAGGATACACCAGTTCAAAGTGTTGAGATTGTGGGTTCTATAGAGAAATATTATCTGGCAACTGACCCATCAATAGGTGAGTTCCATCAACTTCCTTGATGCTCCTTTTCCTTTATCCTTACTACCTTAAAATGTCAATGACTAATTTCATTCGTCCTTTAGTGGTAGTAGTCACAGGTACTGAACCCGAAGGGGGGACCACTACCCTAGCACAATAGACTACACATGGAGAGGATTACACTACTTAGGAAGGATAAAGTATGTAACTTCCATAGGTGAACTCATTTCAGTGTACACATCACCCCTTGTGACTAGATCTATGGCATGCCAGAAAGCTCGTTATAATTTCCCGGAACATCACCAGTTCATATGGAATGAAATCTAGGAGCCAGTCTCGAGGAAACCCATGGAATATTTACCTTCTAGACTCCCTCAGATATATAAATGTTTTGGATCATTAGGGTATGGTGGATTTGATTATTTTATGGTCCATGCTACCGTAAAGGAGATCATTTTATAATGGGAGAAAGGGCATGAGTCACAACCAATCCTTATCAAGGAAGGTATGCTCATATGAACCAATGAACATTAAGCTACACTATCCTAGCCATAGATCAACCATTACATGAAATTATCTAAGTGATAGAAGTGGTATGATGTGAAATCTGCTCAAATATCATGCCTCCAACAAGTGATGAATGTCACCCAAGGGGAGCTCATACAACTTCATCATTGGTTGTAAGGGTTTCAAAATGAGGAGGCGACTGTCATTGTGACCACTATAAAGAAACTCTAACTGGATAAAGAGGTTGATTCTATTTAGATAGTCAGGCATTGATTCTCTTTTGATGGATCTCGAGGGACCCTCTAATAGCTAAAGAGTTTTGTTGATGGCCTTTTCTAAAATATGATAGAGTCTCCAATTTGAGGATGTTCCTTTGTGTTTTTCCTACCTAAAGGAAATAGATTTTGTTTTTAATTATATTTTTGACCATATCCGTTTCCTTTATAATTATAACATAAAACTAATGCTGGGTTTTATAGAAATACTTCCTTGTGTCGAGTTACAATGATTATGATTGGGATGAGGAGGTGCTCAAAGTTTTTCTTAGGTCTTTAGACCTAGCGATAATAGTTCAACTATTGCTAGAGTCATATGATAGACCCTATGAACTTTTCAAATTTTGTAGTATCGCTCTAGTTTATTCATAATTTAAATATAAATAAGACTTCATGGGTGAGACTTGACATTTTTTAGGCCTAAATTTAAGGGTTTTCAACATAAAGAGCTTTTTACTATTTCATTGCATTGCTCATTGTTTTTCCTAAACCATGTGAAGTACATGGGTAGTGAGACGAGACACAACTTTTACCCAGGGTGCCCTTTTGTGGGTTTTTATACAAGCTAATACCATGTCGAACTTTTAATTTCTCACTTATTATCACATGATGGATTTTTCATTTTTATTTTCTCACTTATTATCACATGATTGATTGTTCATAGTTATTTTCTCACATTCTTTCACATGATCCATTGGTTATAGTTATTCTATTACATGTTTAACATAATGAATATTCATGGATTGTATTGATTATTCTCTACGAATTTATTACATATACATGTAATATTCATTTTTTTATAATATTAAAGGATTTTATGAAAAACCAAAGGATAATTTACAAATTTTTTTGATTTATGAAAATTATTTTTAGAATCATATTTATTTTTAATATAGAAAAACAACATTCATGATTTTAAATTTTTTATATATTTTTGGGTGGAATCCTAACGGGATTGTGCTCACACTGTATATTTTTATTTTGGTGGTTGTAGATGTTGTTTTGCTGGATCTAGGTAAAGGGAAGGGAATATTATAGCATGTTGGATCTTTTTTCATCATTTCTTTCATAGAGGGATGGTTTGGAGGTGATGGTTGGTTATATGAAGGATTTTTGGTCTAGTCCTTTCATACTTTCAAGATTTACAAGTTAGTCTTGGATTGTATGGATTGTATATATTTTTTTTCTTCCACGTTGTAATCTTGTTGTTTATCTTGTATTCGAATGCACGATACTTATTTATGTTATCTTATTACACGGAAAAACTATGAAGGGCTAACCTGAGTGGATTTTGTAGGTGAATCAAGCTATTTTATTACAGAAACATCGAAGAATATTTACATAATCATCATATTTATTCTTTATGTACATAATATTTAAATTTAGAGGATTCTAATTTTTGATCACTTTGAATTTCTAGGAATTTGATCATCTTTGATCTTATTTCCTTATAGATCAAATTTTCCTCATTTTATAACTTGAATTACACACCCATTTAGGTGTTTTTGATTATTAAAACAATAATGAAAAACACTTTCATCTTCCCAAATGTTATTATTCTTCAAAATTTAATTGTAAAAAATACAATTTTTGTTCAAAATAATTATTGACTTAATATTTGTTTGGAATTACTCATACAAGAATACCTATGACTTATACAGAGTCTGTAAATCATATATATAATGATCTAAATGAATCATAAATAGATTTATAATTACTTATGTGATGATTGAAATGAATGATATGCATTATTAATTAGTTTACACTATTCTTAATGACTCACACACTGTGATGCGTTTGCCACATTTCATGTCTGTTGAAAATGAATTGTATTAAAAATTTCAAATAAAACAGAAGATAATTATATTGAATCATATTTATATGTTTTCACATCTAAAATGAATCATTAATTGGGTCTAAAATAACTCATATGCTCTTCTCCTTTTCATAGATATGACTCTTACGTAAGTCTCAAATTTTCATTTTCAAATTCAACAACAAAAACTATAAACTTATTTAAATTAACTCGAAGCCAGTCAAAAATCATATCAGGCAATATAAAAAAATTCACAATAGATTAATATTTTTTTATAAATTATAGAAATATTTCCCAACTCCTCTAGATTATTTATTATCATTTTTACAGCATATCAATACTACAGTATAGTGTTTCTTGTGCACAACGTCCTTCAATTTTTTGGATTCAATATTAAAATTTACAGATCTTTATCCAAGTGAATTTTATAATTTATTTTAGAAACTAACATTAGTTACTCTAATTATAGTTTCTCCACTAATTAGGATAGTTTTTTTACACATTTTACTAAATCCCATAAGGATTTTTCAAACATAAAGAGTTCTCAAAAGTATCCAAAATAATATTGATAGTATCAAAAGAATTTCAAAAACTCTTTTTATTATATATATTAAAGAAGAATACATGAATAATCAAATACCTAGAATACTCACCATCAAAATTATCCTTCGAATTTCCATTTCCATCATATAAACTTTCCTTTTTATATTTACCAGTAGGCAATTCCATTCCCCTTTGATCAAAATGAATGGGAGACACAGTCATGTTTAGTGGGTGGATCCTCACTCTATGTAATAAACGATACACTAAAGACATTTATATTAATTAAAAATTGATGAATATTCATTATAAAATACCCCAAATCTAGGAAAGGTCTGTATAGGTATAGTGTCTTTAGAAACTGGGAAACATAAACAACTGGTTTATAATACATCTTCATTATATCCCACTTATTCCGCCATAAATAGAACCCTTTTTGACATATCTTAATTAATAATCTTATTTAGGATATATGGAAAAGAATCATATTAAAGGGTGATATAATATGCTCTGTAAGGTCAGATAAGGGAGACGTCAATACTATCATAATCATAAGACCTAAGAACATAACATTTGAAAATCTTATCTTGCATTTAAAAGATCGTGATATCATGCCAAGTGATAAATCATAAAATTTAATTAGAATCAATGAACATAATCAAAATTTATAACATAAAACATGATTTTTTTTATCATACACATATGTATAGAGAATCATTTCATATTAGTCAGGATTTATTTCCAAGGCCATCATAGCGAACAATGTCCATTACTGAACTGAGCTCACTGATCATATCAGCTATGTAATAATGAACCTAGAATAGTTCATATTACATTCATGTATATCTCATGAGATATAAATATTTACCCATTAAATTGGAGCTATATATTGGTCCTACCCATCTTATAATGAAATTATTATTACGTGTGCCCAAAAATCATAAATCATTCATCATTGTATAACCCGAGGAATAAAATGGGTATCTTAGAAATCCTTCCATAATAACCCATATAAATCAAATGGATTTAATAATTATAATTTCATCATAAAAACTATAATATTATAGTGATAATAGGGATTAAAACACAACCCTATTTAAGAAATGTCATCTTAGATGGAAAATAATTTTGTAAAATACATGAAATTAATTCTTGAAGAAAGATATCCTTTCTTCTTCAAAAATAGTTTGTTTTATCAAAATGCCATACAATTTTAAATTAATATAATTTCATTAAGTAAAATTTAAATATTTTAATGTAAGATTAATTAAAATAGTGTGTTATGAAAATCTAAAAATCCATCATGTCGTATAAGTTAAAAGAATGAATTTTTCTCATACTTTTGTCAAATAAGTCAAAAGGTTCCTCATATCGAATGAAGATAAAATATTCCTTTCATAACCATTAATAAAAATTAACCAATGAGATAAATTAACTTTATATAATTTTAAAAGAATAGAAATATTATTACATGTTTTTGAAACATGGATGAAAATGATAAATATACACTAGTAAATACTTACGTATAAAACAACTCAAATAATAATGCGATTAAAAATTTATCCCTTAACTTAGGTCCAACTTCCATTAAATGAATCATAAACACCTATATAATGATTTATATAAGTTCATTGAATTATTTTATAATCATATTCATTTTTATGATATCATATATGATCATATTATCATCCATTTGTTAGTAACATTATTATCAGTCCATCGGGTGTCAATTTCTTTATTTTCTTACGCATGTTTTTCCAAGTATGTTCCCATTCCTATTCATAGGTAATATTTATATAATTTTTGGAATTATATTATTATAATATATATCTTATTTATTCATTTTATTCATTTATATAATGTATAATTAATCGCATCGTATCGTGGAGATGGTAGGACTTGCATACACATGAGCAACGATATCATTCCCATAATTAATGAATAGTATTTAAGTGGATGGAGTATACTGCTTGATAATAAATACAATGTTATAATAATAATATGTAGTTATTATTTCCATCATTTTAACCATACATGTGAGGTGCTGGTAAAAAAAATATTACACCACGACATAGAGATGGTAAGCCGTACATACACACGCGTGATGGTTTCATTTTTCGTAGGATGAATAGAAAGTGGAACATGGCTGTTTTATAATAATAATAACATTAAATTGTATAATTTATTCTATAGTTATTACTTTATAAATAAACAACTCGGGAATAGGAATTATAAGACGAAATAAGTTTGAAAGAGTCAGTAGATGAGATTACCTCTTCTTCAATGTGCTCCCTCTAAATTTGATATTAAAGCACTAGAGTTGGTCTTTGAAGAAGAAAAAAAACCCTAGAATGAAAATAGATAAGTTTATAATAGAATAATATAGATTATGGATTATATTAAAGGCTAAAAATGATGTTAAGAGGTTGGGTAGGAGGTGGATTTTTAT
The DNA here is from genome assembly GCA_963277665.1 of Viscum album. Classification (NCBI taxonomy): domain Eukaryota; kingdom Viridiplantae; phylum Streptophyta; class Magnoliopsida; order Santalales; family Viscaceae; genus Viscum; species Viscum album. The sequence goes on from OY728144.1 coordinate 552,064,862, forward strand.
AATTGAGGCGAGGGACACTTTTGGGATGTCTAAAAATTATAATTTGTAATAAAATCAAACCCCATCCAAAAACCTCTGAAATTTCCCAATTTAAAATATTATATGAGATAGGGTTTTACTATCATCAAACAATATATTTCATACATGTTTTATGTCAATTTAAACTTTATCAGTTTAATTAGCACATAGTTATTCTATTTAATTTTTAACTACGCTACTAAATATTTCAATACTAAAAGGGTGAAATATTTAGTTATTTGATTTAAATTAGAGCATAAATGAATAAATTTTACAATTATAGACCATATAATAATAATTTTATATTTTTAAAAAATGTTTCATTTATTTTAAATAATTTAATAAAACATTATTTTGATAAATAATCAATATTTTCAGTTTTGATATTGTTCAATTTATTGATTTTTAAAAATATTAAGATAACTATATAAATTCAAAAAAAAAACATTTCATTATATTTATAATAGGTAAATTTCTTCTATAAAATTCATTTTAAATCTTAATAAACCCAAATCTTATTTATGTTAATATTTTAATAACATTTGATTGATATTTCCTTTAATAAAATAACTACTACAACAATATTGTCTAATTATTTAATACAATTATATTTTGACTAAAAATTAAAAATAAAACACTAATATGAAGATAAATATAATATATTTAATAATAGTACATTTAGTAGAATATATATTTTGGATCATCTATCATAAAAAAATATACTTTTTGAAACATGAATGAGAAAAGCTTATCATCACTTTAAATTAAATAATATAAGTGTCATAATCTATTCTCTAAGGCTCCAAATGGACATTAACTCTACCCTTAGATGGTTATGTAAGATATATAATTTGAAAATGACATTTGGTAAAGTATTTGGGATTTTAATGGTTATTATAATTTTAATAATAATTATTTTATTGATTTCGCATAACTTAAATAATTTCTGCATCACTAAAGTATAAGTCTTCAAGGTAATTATTTATTTCCAAAAAAATTAAAAATAAATTATCACAATAAATAAATAAAAATTATATTTCAAATTATTATTCATAATATAATTTATCTTCTTTATAAAATCATATTAAAAATGATGCAGTTATAAATATTTTAGTAATATATATTTAACTTTTCTTTAAATAAAATATATTACATGTCCTAATCACTTCCAAGTTGATTTAAAATGACACTATTTATAACCAAGGATCATTTATGTATATAAACACTCATACAATTATATTAGGACATGCGTTAGGGTAATTTTATAATATTATTTTTAACCTTAATTACCTGATTTACCCTTTTACCGTATTAATAAAAAATTTCGATGTTACTATTCATATTGCCAAAAAAAAGTCAAGATATTTACATAGTTTAGATGTACTGATTCCCAATAAGAAATATATTTTTCAAAATTCAAATTAAAAAATATGTAGTTTTTAATGTAAAATTAATCTTGTTTTTGGAAAGAGTGAAGAAGTTTAAAAGTTAAAACATTTCAAAACATTGAAATTGTTTTACATCTAAATTCAATGTAAAGTTAATGATAATGAAATAAATTATATTTTATAATTAAAATATATTATATATATACATTAAAACCATTAATTATCATAATTTGACCATATAAATTATTTTTTTTGAAAAACGTTATTTTCAATTAAAATTTAGTGTATTGTTATTATTCATCAGAATATAAAAGTTATTAGAAAATTTAAAAAATTAATCCAAAGTGATATTTTATATTCTTATTCGGAAAAATGTTTATTTAGTCATTTAAAAATTATCAGTATGTCAAAATATTAAGTTAAATGGTGTTCTCCACTAAAAGGCAGAAAATTTCCCTTTTGAAAATATGGGTTTTTATACATCAAATAAGGTTTATTCATACCTATGAACAAAATATCTATTATATGAATATAAAAAATATTTTATTATGTATACAAAATATATATTTACTTAATTTAATTTACTAATTGTAATTCAAACAATTTATTAATACAAAAATACAAAAATACAAAAATACAAAAATACAATTTGTTTTTATTTTTTTGTAAATAAATCGTAGCCAATAAACTCACGATATATTTTGATAAGTTTGTTATATTAATTCCTACTAATCTAATGAATAGGATAAAATGGTAATTTTATACTATGTTACTCTCATGATTTTTTTAAACTCACAATTTCATGCAATGCAAGCTATTGATGAAATAAAATTATTAATGAAAATATCTCATAAAGACATCCGGGTGTTAAAATCTGTCTCCCAACATACCAGTATTAAATTAAATTCCACATTTTACAGTGAATATATTTACGATGTCATCTTCTCAAAACTATTTGGATACATTAATCATCCACGTTTTTTTTTTCAACAGAAATTTTACTTCATAGTCACTATTTCTTCACTCCCCTTAATAAAAATTGTTGCAAAGGATAATGGAGGGTCTTCTACAAACCATCTCATCTAATTTTATTTTATATCTATCCTTGTGGTATATTAAATTCATGAGAGAAGGGTGGGTTCATAGTTTCATTTATAAATTTTCCATCAATCAATAATATAAAAATCTTCTAGAGAAAACATGATGTAGAAAACAAGATACAAAAATTTAGAAAACAAAGATATCCATTAACGAACTGTAATTTTATACCAACACTGAATTTTAAATTCTTAGGGATCTATATAAATATTTTTAGTAATTTTTACAAAACTATGCTTCATCTGTTAAAATACATCAAAAAAATTCAAGTGAAAGTATGTTCTCCCAAATTTATTATTTGTTCACTCCCCCTTGAAAACCATATTCAATATACGTTAAAAAAATAATGTAAAATTGAAAATCAATACCATATATTTAGATTTTCGGAGGTTCTGTTTTTATTTCTATTTTAAATATAAATTGGTATATCACTGGAATATTTACTTCTTTGATATCTCCTCGTTAAGCGATGCTCTCCAAAATGTTCAGCATGAAAATATTCTTCTACAAATATTATCTAAGAATCATTATTACTAGTTGATGTCTGATACCACTTGAAATATAATCATGTTACGTGTTGCAGGGAAACAACATGATTCTAATTAAAATATTATCCATTATGTGTGGTTTTATTTATTGTATAAGAATGAAATACTTTCTCATCATCATTACGAGCTTCACCTCCAATTCCATTTTACAATATGCACACCCAAAAAAGGGTGGGAATAAGAATAAAACTAGTGGTCTATAAACTATTCTATTGTAAAATCCAAGATGAGACTTATTTATCAAATAAAAATGTCCTTTCTTTGAATGTATAAAGAGTTTGTGCACCTTTTTTCTAGCTTTGTATTTATGTTTTGGTATATGAACTTATTTAATAATTAGAGATTTATTTTAATACTTAAAATTTATTCTTCATTTGAATAACCTTCTCCAATTTAGTAATCATGCGGCATTAATTCCTATATGACTCCAATATTTTCCAATCCTCATTCAACTTATCTATCCCTATATATAATCATTATTTTCGAATATTCTCTATCTTATATTTGTGTGAATACCCCAACATCACAACAAAAATTTTATATCTCAAAGCCTTAATCTCTTTACCCTTTTCAATTATAATCTATTTTTTAAAAGGTATACAACTCATACAATTAGTAGATATATGCCAATATAGCTTGTGCCTTTCCCAAACTTCTTCAATATATTTTTTATTTGACTTACTTGGGAAACTCATTAGGTTTCATATTTATTTATTTAACTCTGTTGGTATACTTACTTTCAAATATTATTTATTTATTTTGTTTATATTGGATCCTCATTTAATTATCAGTATAATAGGTGTGTTGGGATAATATATAAAAATAATCCTCATACCAATGTCCAAATTTTATGCAAAATTCATAAATATTATCCCAATATTCAATTCTATTCATACTTGACATATTCATCTTTGTCTCTGATATCTATTTATATATAATAGGGTTTTCTCATAGATTCAACATTGATCCTCTAGAATTTAGTACTTATACACCACCCATTTACCAACAAATTATGTCATTATTCATTGACATCATGCCTAAAAATCCAATAACAACAATAACTACCAATTAGTTTCATTTTTTACCTATTGTTGAAATCTATCCAGAGTTTCTTCCTTTATATTTTTGAGATGGAACAATACTTTATTTGGATCCATTTCGGAAACATCTTCACTTGGACTTACTATCTTTCAACCTTGATACATTTTTGTGTTTCTAAGTATTTTTATAATGTGATATTTTTTTATATTTTAATATATATACTTTATTATTTTTCAAAATATAATTAGTGATTTTTCCCAGAATATCCTAGGATAATTTAATGCCATTTTGAGTATTATTAAGAGCAAAAAGGATCTCTAAAAATTTATTTCCAGTAATTTTTATTTACTCAACAACATAGGATATTTCAGGATTATTCAACCATACCATTCAATTTTTAATTTGTGAAATTAATTATCATTTAACCTATCATTCTATAATATAGAATTTTCAATCTCCTTCACTCATTTTCTTAAAATTAAATTAACCATATTTAAAATTCATAAATATTCAATGAAGATTTACTATGAATAAATCACTTCGTCAAAAATAATATTCTCACAAGAATCTATTTACAATTCCTTCAGTGGGGAGATATTTATTTGGACCTGTACATCGTCATTCCCTAGGAGACAATTCCTATTGTGTCAGCCCCTACCCCATGGGAGGGGGAGGGACCTCCATCATCCTCCTCTGTGGTCTAACCCCATTCTTTATACCCCTATTCAAATACAAATTTTCTACCTCAATTCCATCACATTTTTATTTTCCAAAAAATATTCTAATTTGTTCTATGAAATTTCACAGCCTTCACTCACAACATCAAATTTCATGGATTCCTCATCTCTTATAAGTTTATCATTGGTTGCTTGATTTAAACATCGTCATCCTTCAGTAGACTTGTTTTTTAGATTATAATTTAATGAATGGGGTTTAGAAAATGAGAAATAATTAGTCTTCTTAATAATAGGAATATAATGATTTAAAAAAGGATTCGATTTTGGATGGGTCCAATGTTCCTTTTTCTAAAACAAATTCTAATTATTTTCTATTTAGTTGGCTCCATGACTTCTATATGAACCATGAATAAACTATGATATAAATTTGGGTAATTTTTCCTAAATTAACCTTCTATTTCAGAACCCCTAAATCATTATCATTCTTGGTAATTTATTGTGTTGTTATTTATGTTTTGATAATATAACTTATTCTGCTCTTATCTCAATTTTTCAAGAATATTATTCGAAATAGACTATTCTCAAATGAAAATTGAGTATGTGGGGATATTAGTTAGAGATGAATTCCGATACAAGAAACCAATCTGTTTTAAGAAGTGGGTTGATTATTTCACTCCATGCATGCATATTGCTCATATAATGGTAGTGTATAGGCATAAAATATCGAATAGACTTGAGAAGATAAATTAGGAGGGTCCAATTTCTAATGTGGTGGTTTAGATTTCATAACTGATTTCGGTCAGAAATATTTTCTTGTTAATGACCACCTGGAGCCACAATCTTCATCCTTTTTGGAGGTAGCTGATTAGTAGGTTTTGGGTGGAGGGAAAGTGGCTCCATCCCAGAGATAGGTTCAGTCAAGAAAGATTGATCCAAAATTTATGGATGTGTATAGCATGTTTAAACAAAATCTATCTATTTTAGAAGTGTATTCCACAATAGTATTCTATAAAAATATATGAGAAATGGAAATATAGACAACAATAAAGGGGGGTAACTTGGGATAGTTGTAGTGTGTCCTTGATTTACCTCTTTACATAATGTGGTTTTCTTGATGCCAGTTGAAAATTTTTCTTTGTAATATATGGTTCTTGGTATTAAGGACATAGGGGGTGAAAATATTTCATCTAATTTTCTAGGGTTTCGGAAGGTCAGGACAAATATTAAAGTGGGAGAGTAGTTTTAAGGTTTGGGTGTTAAAGGGTAGATCCCATATCATCCAAAAAAAATCTAGATTAGGTTTCTTATGATGGGAGAGGTATATATTAGGAAGTGTAAAGTATAAGAACTATCACCTTTTTTGTAGATGAAAGTGTGGAGGGAAGTCATGGTATATGGCCTCACAATCCGAGGTGGAATAAGGGGTGTAAAAAAAGATTCAGGAAGATATATTCTACTTAATAAACAAAAATCCAAAGGATGCAAGGACTATTACTACATTCCTATAAAAATAGAGAATTTTTTTTCTAAAAAAATGAGATTGATAGGGATGGACTTTGAACCTAATGATATAGAGATATACTGGATCGTGAGTGAGTTGATTTAGTATGAAATGAAAATTTATGATAGCACAATCTCTAAAGATGAAGGTAAGGATGATGGCATGACTGGAGAATCAAATAAGATACATGAATACTCAGTAATGATAGAACACTCCAATTGTGAGAATTACACTAATCGGGTTGATCTCACTTAAGAAGTACCTATCATCCATTAGCGAGAACCAGGTAACGAGGTTCCAAATATTGTCCAAAATTTGGAGGTTTTCATACACTCTGAGGAATAAATATTGGAGTTTTCACTCCCAATTAATTCCTCTCAAGAGGGTTCTAACAAGATAGCTATGAGACTTTTACTTATGAAAGCTAATAAGGAGCATATGGAGTGGATCGACAAGAAATACCATATTCTAGTAAGAGGTTCTAATGCAGGGAAGATAAAAATAGAGTAGTATATTCAATCACGTGATAATATGGCTTAATAGTTCGATGAAATTATAAAAGATAATCTAGATATAGAGGTATCTAGTCTCTACCAAAAATTATTTAGGAATAATGTGTCTAATAGACTCAGGATAGATTTTAATGGGGTGACCATATCATACTATAATGAATCGAACTATTATAAATAAAACTACATTTTTTTAATTTAATGCATTTTTAGTTAATGTGTTTATAAAAAAATTCACTTAATTTATTTTATTTTATCCAATTAGATTTAGATGACCATATGTACCACTACCATTTATAATAAATCCATTAAACAATGATCACATGATTAATATAAATGTATGGTTTTAATAAATATAATTGACACAAACAAAGGAAGTGATGAACTCAACTAGTAAGATCATACCCTATAAATCCCATTTATTGGAGCTTCTAAGAGAGTTATCATTTTTGGGATTTCACCTTGACCAATACCAAGCTGTGATCCAATAACTTATGCTCGATAGGAACTCTTTATAGGAGAAGTTCATGTTCAGAGAGATCACAACCCATACCATGTTTTCCAAACCACCCCATAAGTGTCCCAAAATCATGCACCTTACATTTATGGATTTTTTGTGTATTAAAGAGATATGTATGAAGACCCTATAAATATGAATTTGTACATTATTTTTTATAGAAAAATTAATATATTTCCATTATATTATTATTACTTTGTAAATGTTTTTTATTATGATATAATAAAACTCAAATCGTATTTTTTATTAATATTAAAATTAAATTAGTGATTTTATTAGTTAATTTATTTTTCAAAATTAATAATATTTAAATAAATTTTTTCAAATATAAACGTTCATATAATTTTTATGAATTCAAATTTAATTTTTATAAAATTTCAAAAAAAGTTATTGTAAAAAAACCCCTCATTTCTTAATAAATGTAAATTTTATTTTAAAAGTGAAAATTCACATGTTTATAAAACCATTTAGATATAATTAATATTATTTGTAATTATAATGTCTAAATTGTCCAATTGAAAGTTTTTTAATAATTTTATGAGACAATCACTTTTATGGGTAAAAATTAAATATCATATAAATATACATTGTGGTTAATGCCATCACAATGACCCAAAAGTGATGTAATATTTACTATAAATAATATTGAAGGGAAAATCAATGTTTTTCATTTAAGATAATTTTATTTTAAGTTAAGTTGATTTCTTTTGTAAATCCATTATGAATCTTCCAAAACCTATAATATATTTTCTGCTTTAAAATAATTTCTTTAAGACTGTGACTCACCTCCACATAAGCAATATAATTATTTTAAAATCCATCCCATAAACTTATTAATTAATAAAAAAAGTACCATTTGGATGAAAACATGATCAGAACCATGGTATGGTTTGTGGTTTTGGATATTTCATTATGTAGAGTCCAAAACCTAAATAATAATGAAATCACCCCCTTTTCCTATATAAACCCACACAATCCCCCATTTCAATTCGTTGTAAATATTTATAAAACATCCATAATCATTAAAAACCTATCTAAATTTCTCCCAAGGTTCCAAAAATCTCTCAAGAAACACCTCCCATGCATTTGGAGGCTGACACTAAATTAAAGGATCTTCCTCTCTCCTTTTGTCAAGAACTTCTTCTATGTTATGATTTTTTAGTTTCCATTTGTTCATGATGTGATATATTCTTCAATATCCCACATACTATAATTTTAATTTATAAATTATGAGAGACCCTTTTCAGTCCCATTAATCCGCCTATGATCCTTATTATACACATGTTACCATGGTGAAATTTCATAAGGGATTTTTCTCTTCCCATTTCCATCCAAGAACTTCTTTTATGCTTTATCTCTTAAATCCCATTCACTTATGTTGGAATATGTTCATCCATATTACCCTTACTGTATATTTAATTTATATATGATTATATCCCCATTACCTCTGATTAATCCTCCCATGATCCTTTATGTACACCCATTACCATGTCGAAATGTAGTTAGGATTCCTTTATCTATTAAAATTTACGCATTACCTTATGCCTTCTATTTCTAAATTTATCATCTTTGAATATAATTTTTCAATTCCTGATTACTACCCATTTTATGTCTATACCATGAGAGACCTCTTTATCTCTCAACAATCCATTATTATGAATCTTTATGTGACACCGTTATGCTGTAGAAATTTCACTGTGATCCTTTATGCCAAATGAATTGTGTAGTGAATACCATACCCATTTATTATGAAGGGTTTTCATATTTATACACGTATAATTTTGTATTGGGGACATACAAAAATGTATGCTATACTAATTAATCATGAAATTAGTAATAATGATGAATGGATCCTATTTTAGGATCTACACGACACACATAATAAAGAGAATGATATTAATTTGATGGGTAAGCCAAAATTAAGCTCCAATGCACTGGGTAATGTTTAGTATCATGAAAGATTCTGTTAGGATAGTGAGTGAACCTAATTCCTCTATGGGAATTTTTACACCATGATTTCTTGGATGGTTAGGCCTCAACCTATGTTTATGATTCATTCTTTGAATGCGTTTCCTCATTTCCCATGTTATGATTATCATTTTATATCATGTCACTCTGTCATGGTTATGATCCCTACTCTTTTTGTTCCCCATTGATATGCATATTGTGTAACATGTATTATCTTCTTAAATTTATTTAATTTTAATTCCCATACAGGGATTTATAGATCACCCTTTATGTTTTCTGCTGGTTATCCCACATAGTTTAAAAATCCATAGAATTTTAGGAGCATGTTAAGGAAGTTTTTAATAATGTTTTTGTATCCCATGTTCAAGATGTTTTTTTATGTAAATAATTCTGAAATACACTAAACTTCTAAATATTTTGTGTTGTATTAAGTGTAATTTTATATAATAAATTTTTTATTATTGTGAAATAAAGAACAAGTTTATTATAGTTAGTGTCATACTAAATGTTTATTTATTTTTGGGATTAGGATTATTAAATTGTAGGGAAATATATAGGGATAATACTTTGTGTAATAAATAATTAATAAATTTTGTAAGTATAGAGTAATTGTATTATCATTCAAATGCATCATTTCCTAGAAACAATAAGTGGAAGTGGTTCTCGATCAGATTTACCTTGGGGGTAGGAACACTAAAAAGTTGTCCTAGGCCTGACTTGGGGTAATCTTATACATGACAATGGGTCTTATTGTGCACTTTGTTTGACACTCTCAGGGGGATATTATTTGATAAATTCATAATCACATTACAAACCTCTATTATAGAAACAAAAAAATTTCCCATAGGAATATATGTTATGAAATAGGTCATGGATAACATATATTGAAATTGAAAATTTTATAAGTTAAAGAAATAAATGAATTTTATAAGTTATACCTTTAATTTCACTAGATTCCCCCTTTATATGATTAATAGTTTAAAATTAATCATCCAAAAGTTTCGTTTTATTCTCTTTAATGGTCAGAAAAAAGAGGAATCTGGTAAACAATCAATATGATAGGAAATATCATGACTATCCCTACAAGATTAAAAACCCAATGGGAGTGGGAATCAAGTACATAATTATAATAATATCTCAACTAACGCAGTTTATGAGTATAATCATAGATAAAGTGGAGCATCCACACCCCTTTAAGAGAGAACAAGTTGTGATTGAGAGATTTATGCAACAAAGACCTCCCACTTTCAGTAGATCATGTAATCCATTAATCATGGAACAACAGATCAACTCCATTGGGAAGATATTTTACATTCAACATTGTTCCAAACAAGAGAATGTTCTACTATTTTTTATCACATAGAGGGAGAATCTAATTAGTGGTTGAAATTAACCACGAATACAAAGCATGAGGATGATATCAAAGATATTGGGTGGATGTAATTCTATAATATTTTTTTGATAAATATTTTCCTTGCACTCCCCATCTTAATATAGGAATGTATTTTATTACCCTCTATAAAAAATAAGAAGAATATATCAGTAAGGTTGAGGAAAACATAACAATACTTTCATGATACTCCTCCAATTGTTTTACCCCCGAACAATTTTTTGATCCATTTTTTTGTGCTAAAACCTAGTCTTGAAAAATATATGGTGATCCATGAATTTAACAGTTATGAGGAAAATTTTTAATGTGACCTCAAATTAGAAATTGGGATGAGTAAATCATAAGGGTATCATGGGGATAAGAAGCATAAAGTGGAGTTTAATTCTGGTGGTATGATGGAGAAATATAACATTTCCAAGAAATTTTTACATCTCACTTTTTTAAGGCTAGGGAATAAGAACATTGAAAATTGGATAAGGGGAATAATGAAATTATTTAGGTCAGGGAAGGAAGGACACCTAGCTAGAAATTTTTTATAGGAGAAACCTACTAATACGACAGAGGAAAGGAATACTCTAGTTAAAGCTAAGAACATTGTCATTTTATTCAAATATAAGAAACCATGACCATTTTTAAACCAATACCCTATGAAAAGTGTTTTTAGAGACAACCAAAAACCTACAAGGTATAAAGGGTGTGGTTTTTCCATCACTACCGCTGAGGTGGATACCAAAATGAGGTGGTGACATATATGCTAATTATTCATTCAATAATAATGAACATAATTTTTTATTATAGTTCTACGCACTCTTTAATACCATGAATGATCAGTAGACCTATTCCAACTCCACCAAAAATCATAGAAGTTTATAGTCTTGTGAAAATGGAAAATTGGATTATTATTTCATCCCATGTATATAACTTCTCCCCTATCACAATTTATGGGATACAATTTCCAGAAAACCTTATCATACATCTGTTGGTGTAATTTGAAGTAATTATTGATATGGACTGGATTTCCCTATATAGAACCCAAATAAATTTCTATGGGAAGTAAATCACTATCCTTTTTGAAAATCGACCCCCGATTCTATACAAGTTAAAGGAAGAAGATGAATCTTATTTAGAACCAACATCTTAAGGATTTATATTTTGGCCATATGAGAAATCATATATATATATATATATATATATCAAAGGATTGAATCTATGGAAATAATTATCATTGACTATTTTTCCATAGTGAGATAATACAATGATTTGTTTCTTGAGGAATTACTTGGTGTTCCTCCTTGCTGATAGGTTGAATTTTCAGTTGAGATTATACCAAAGATATTACCAATATCTAAGAATTCATATAGAATGAAAATACTGTAACTTATGGAGATGAGGAAACATATATAGTACAATATAAATTAATTTTTCATATGCCCAATTACTTTACAATGGGTTGAACCCGTCCTCTTCGTCAAGAATAATGATGTGTCAGTGTGCCTTTATATTCATTATCATGAGCTCCAAAAAATCATGATTAAGAAAAATTATCCTCTACCATAGATTTATGAATTGTTCTATCAGCTACTTGGAGAACAATACTTCTCCAATGGTGATCATAATTTTGGATATTATCAAGTAAGTTTGAATATTGGAGATATCCCTAGGACCAATTTTCACACAAGGTACGGTCACTATGAGTTCAATGTGATTCATTTTGGGATCACTAATTCTCAAAAAATTAACATGGAGTTGATAAATATAGTCTTAAATGATTACTTTAAAAATATTTGATAGTAATTAAATTTGATATTATAATATACTACAAAACCAAGGAGAATCATGAGTAGAATCTGAGAACTATGCTAAAGATATACATCCGATTAGTGGTAAGGAACATGGCGTTCTCGATCAATTGTATCAGATCAATATCCATGATTCACCTCTATGTTCTGGAAGATTCTTCAACACCCTTTGAATACTGAGTTGAACTTAAACACAGATTATCACCCAAAAAATGATTCTCAATCTAAATAGACTATCCAAACGCATGAGGACACATTGATATTATGTTTAGTTGACTTAAAAAGAGGATTGGACCAACATATTCTTCTAGAAAAGTTCTCTTACAACAATATTTTCCACTCAAGCATCAAGATGGATCCCTATGAAGCTATTTATGAGAAGTGGTGTATAACACCTGCATGATGGGATGATGTTCAGGAACAAAAATTTCTAGGTCCTAAAATGGTCGAGGCAATGATATAAATGATTAAGACCATTCATATTAACTTCAAGGATTCTTAGAGTCAAAAAACGATCTATGATGAATATCATCAATGATATGTAGAGTGAAATGTTTGATACATTATATTCCTATAGATATCTTCATATAATAAAGTGATGATATTTGGGAAGAATGGAAAGCTCAGTCCAAGGCACATCATCTCTTTTAAGATCCTTGATTGCATAGAAGTGGGGTCATATCAACTAGTACCCCCACCGAACCTATCTCAAGTACATGATGTATTCCATGTATCCCTCTTGAAGATATACATTACATACTCCTCAGGTGTACTCAATCTAGCGGTGGTACCATTGGAGAATGATCCTTCAAATTAAGGGTAGCCGGTGAAAATCATAGATTATAGGGAATATGTTCTATACAACTAGATAACTAAACTTGTGAAAGTGTTTTGGAGAAACCGCATGTTTAAAGAAGAAACGTGGGAACTAGAGGAGGTGATAAAACAAAGTTAATGTCATCTATTTTAGTGTAGGAAATGGATTTTTTAGGGAAGAAATTATTAATGGAAAATATTGTATTGACCCAAAAAATTATAAATAAAATTACCATTTTTGTTTTAATTAAATTACGTACTAAGTAATATAGTTATAGAAAAACACGAACTTATTTTCTTTTGTTTAATCCAATTGGATTTAAAATACCATTAAGTATCATTAACTTTGATAATATAGCTATTGAAATATGATCACATAAACAGTATAAATACAGGGGTTTAACAAATCCAATCGACATTGAAAAAGGAAGTGATGACCTTAACCAGTAGGATCATACCCTATGAAGCCCATTTTTGTGAGCTTATGAGGGAGATAGAATTTTTTGGATTTTTCCTTGATCAAGAACAATCAGATATCCAACAACTTTTGCATGAGTGAAACAATTTAGGGGAGATGTTCAAGCTCATTGATATCAAGATCCAAACAATGTTTGCGAACAACCTCATCAAAGTACAACCATCACACACCTTACTCTTAGGGACTTTTTTGGTGCATTAAATGAATATGTATCAAGACTATAACAATATGAATATGTTCTTTATTTTTTATATAATAGTGAATATATTTGAATCCTATTAATTTTTACTTTGTAAATATTTTTTATTTTTATAAAATATTGCACAAATTGTATATTTGGTTAATATTCAAATTAAATCAGTGAATTTATGAATTAATTTATTTTCGAAATAAATAATATTTTAATATTTTTTATCAAATATAAATGATCGTATAATTATTATGAACCCAAATTCATATTTTATAAGGGTTCAAAAAATGTCATTTTAAAAAACCTGTAATTTCTTAATAAATGTCGATTTTATTTTAAAAGTGAAAATTCATATATTTATAAAATTATTTATATAATATGTATATTATTGATTCAACTAGAATTTTTAATTTACCCAATGGTTAATTTTTCATAATTTTGTGAGATAGTCAAATTTTGGTGTAAAAATTAAATATCATATAAATATACTTTGGGGTTTATGACATCATAATGACATAAAACTAATGTAATAATTACAATAAATGGTATCGAATACCAAATATATATTTAACATTAAAATAATTTTTTAAGTTTATTTTATTTATTTTTCAAATCCATTGTCAGTCTTCCAAAAAATATAGTATATATTATGGTTTTTAAATAATTTCTTTAAGAGTGTGATTCACCTTCACATAACAGAGGGAATTATTTTAATATTTTTGGACCTTGTCCTTATAATATAATAAAAACCACTCATGTTTGGCAGAAACCATTAGAAAAAATCATGGTATGATTTGTGGTTTTGGATATTTTATTATGTAAATTCCAAAACCTAAATAATAAAGAAATCCCCTCCTTTCATATAAACTGCCATCGACGCCCGAATTTAACTTCACTGAAAATACTTTATTCATATATATATGATTCCCCCCATATCTATAGTCCCTAAATGGTTCCCTAATTATGTTAATAAGTCCCTCTAAGCATTTGGAGGCAGACACTCTTGTAAGGGATCTTCCACCCTCCTTTTAATTCGAGCACTTATTTTATGTCATTATACTTAATTTGTATTTTTTAATGTTGGGATATGTTCTCTAATATAAAACATAAATTCACTTTCGATGTATAAATTAATATATAAACATTTTACTCTCAATAATCCCCCCATTATTCTTTATGTACACCAGTTACTATGTCGAAATTTTATAAGGGATTTATCTCTTCTTAATTCCATTCAGGAACTTGTTTTATGTAATGTATCATAAAATCCATTTGATTATGTTGTAATATATTCTTAAATATTCGCCATAATTTAAATTTAATTTAAAAAACATGATACCCTTTTCCCTTTCATTAATTCCCCCAATATCCTTTATGTACACCAATTACCATGCCAAAATAGTTTTAGGATTATTTTCTCCATTCCAGTTTCTTCATTACCTTATGTCTTCTATTTCCAAATTTATAATGTTGGTATGTTATTTTTTATTTCCTAATTACTTAAAATTTTATTTATATGTGATTCTACACCCCTTTCTCTCCAATGAACACATTTTTATGGATCTTTAACTAATTCTATTATTCTACCGAAATTTCTCCGCGAATTTCCATGCCAAAATTTTTTTGTTGTGGATACCGTACCCATTTAAAGTCAAGGGTGTTCAAATTTATGAACATATAATTTTTTATTAGTGTCTCACACATATTTATTTAATACTCCTTAATCATGGAATAAATAATAGATATGAATTAATCCATGTTTTATGATATATGTGGCACACTTAAGCATGATAATGAAATGAATATGATGGGTGAACCCAAATAGCATTCTAATGCATTGGGTAATGCTTAGTATCTTGATAAATTATATTTGGATAAATTGTGAACATAATTCAATTATAGGAATTGTTCCACCATGATGTTTTTGAGGATTTTTCTTTGACCTATTTTTATGGTTAAATGTTTTATGATTTTCCACATTTATCATGTTATGATCATTTTGATATATCATGTATCATTTTCATGTTTAGGATACACACTCCAGTTATGACCCATTAATAGGAATATTTTATAACATGTATTATCTTATTAATGATATTCAATTTTTATTATATTATTGGGTTTTATTGGTCACCTATTTCTTATGTTTTTCCCCACGTTATCCCATGAAATTTTAAAATCCATGAAATTTTCAAGGCATGTTAAGGAATATTTTAATAATGTTTTTATACCATGTTAAATATGTTATTCAATGTACCTAATTCCCAAATACATTATACTAATTGATCTTTTTGTTTTTATTAATTTTTATTTTATTTAATAAATTATGTATTAATGATAAATAAAGAACAATGTTGTTATACATATAGTATTTGATGATTTGTATCGTGTACTTTCATGGGTTATAACTTTTCCTTAAAAGTGTATTAAAAATAAAAAAGATAATTTTCACTCATTTATTTATAATTCATCACCTATTAATTAAAGTTTTTCATTAAAAATTTAAATTAATTCACCCTTTTCTTTTACCAGTATTGAGAGAGTGTTGAATCTACACTTATTTAGCCAATGCATCTTACATGGAATCTAATTCAACTTCAAGTTATGTTTTTCATCAAAAAACCTTTTTTGTAAGCTAATATATGTATATGAAATTTATAAGTAACATTATTCATATAGTATTTTATTTTAGAATCAAATTTGAAGATTGATTTAGTAAAATCACATTTTTTAAAACATGGAAATTATTTATTATAGGAATTATATTCAACATATTTTCCAATAAAATTAGCGTACTGATTACCTTATGGTATTGGTGACTCATCCTTAACTTTTGAATCCTTTGTAAGATTTTCAGTATCTATATTCTTTCTTTTTGTCACGGTCTTAGAAAAGTCCTCAAAATCTGTTTTAATAATGATGGATAAATATTTATCTTTTAGATGTTCTTATTAAAATACTTAAAATATGTATTCTATATGTTCAAGTAGAAACACTAGGGATAAAAATAATTTATACATGTAGAGATAACAAAGGTTCTGATACCAATTTTTATTCCACTTAGGATCAATGCATACACCTAGTGGGGGGGGGGGGTGAATTAGGTTTTATCTATAATTAAATAAATTAGAAATTTCTCTTTTAATTATTTACCCACTAGTAAATTTTAACTATTTTATCTTGTTAGTACAGATTTGGATCTTTTAGTATTTATCAATCACATACGCCACAAGAAAATCAAGAGAGATAGTAAATAATGACACTTAATATTTTTAAATGGTTCAACCCTGATATAGGAAACACAATCATCTTCATGAATTCTCAGTCATACCAATTATATATTCTCTTATCCACTATTAATATAAGTGAAAAAATTTCTTCAAAAACCTATAGTGATACACACAATGAAGAATCTTCTCATAGTGATTACAATATATCCATCTCCCTACTAGCTTTATAGAGTCACATTGTGATCTCTTAAGATACCTAGTATTATACTTGATAAATAGATTTAAAACATGTATATAAAATTTTTTCCTTTATATTATTTGAATTAGATCTAAAATCATATTAGGGTGTCACTACATTAGTGTGATTTGATCTCTTTCTTCTCAACTGGGACATAAAGTTCCTTATCATTATTTGATCAACCTCTTGCAACTAGATATATGCATTCAAACCAACTTTTATGATCTTATTAATAATATCCTTACATAGATTTCCTAAATAAATATTGGTCTCCAATTGTTGTCACTAATCTATCCTATCCTCAATATTTTATATACTTGAAACTAGTATGAGAATAACAACAACAATATTAGTGTCTCCTCTCTCAATTATTATTAAACATCTATAACGATAGATATTGTAGGGTCTTAATATTCCCTTAGATTCAATACCTAGGTAATGTATATACTTTGTAATAGGATCAAAATCCTAATCTTCATCTACTTTGAGAGATTTATAGATTTTCATTAATTTTCAATCAAGATTGACAGTTCTATTGTACGATTTGTCACTCTTTTTTCCTTTTATACATAGGTAAATAAAATAATATTTTTTATTTTTATAATAAATAAATACCACTCAAATCATGATAATATGGTGCTTCATTTGATTTTCCCCTAACTATTTATGTGGATGTATCCCATGATCCCACAAATCCATTTTTCCTCTAATGTTTGTCTCTAATAAAATTATATGAGTTCCCTTCTCCTTTTTTATTTCTCATTTATATTAATTTTTTCATAGCTAAAATGATCTTCTAGGTATCATTAGTATACTTGGTTCTATCTATCTTCTTATGAAAATCTCACTAAACATTCCAATGCATAAAAAATAACAATGGTTTTATGAAAAATAATTTACCAACACACTTAGAACTTGACTCATATCATTTTCCATGTGAGGGAATTCAATAAAAATAATAAAGCATGGATCTTGAATCTGCATATCCTAGTAAGTAGATCCAAACATGATTATTCATATTCAATAATATTAAATTACATATCACTGTTACTGTATTACAATAACCAATACTTTTCATACATAGATATTATATATTATTAAATTAATATTAATTACATAACTTATTGATCCATGTCAGAATTTTATAGGTCTAGTTAATTTGGAAACATGGATAGATAAACAATTGGTTCATAAGTGAACCAATTTTTCACCAACAAAATTATTCATAATTATCACACTATTATAAATACCATAATTAATATCATTGTTCATAACATGGTGAAATAAAGCACAAAAGGGCGAGCTTATAATCTTAGTAAGGGTTAACATGGGAGGTATAAATGATCACTTAAACATAACATGAGAATAATGGTATGAGAACATGAGAAAAAATGGAAAACCATTCCCTAGATATCATAGATAATAATATTTATTTGTGAAAGGTTTTATTATGAATGGTCTTATTAGATAACTTTATCACAATTCTATAAGATTCATCATAGGATCAAATTGTAAGGATATACATCAGATTAGTGGTAAGGCTACATGGAGTACACGATAAATTGTATCTGATCAATACCCATGATTCACCTCTATGTTCTGGAAGATTCTCCAACACCCTTTGAATACTGAGTTGAACTTCAACATAGATTATCACCCAAAAAATGATTTCCAATCTAAATAGACTATCCAAACGCATGAAGACACATTGAGATTATGGTTAGTTAACCTAAACAGATGATGGTACCAACATATTCTTCTAGCCAAGTTCTCTTACAACAAACTTTTCCACTCAAGCATCAAAATGGCTCCCTATGAAACTATTTATGAGAAGTGGTGTATAACACCTGCATGATGGGATGAAGTTGGGGAACAAAAATTTCTGGGTCCTTAAATGGTCAAGGAAATGGTGGAAAAGATTAAGACAATTCATAATAACTTCAAGGATTAATAGAGTCCACAAACGATCTATGATGAATATCATCAATGATACGTAGAGTTAGTTATTGAACACATTGTATTCCTCTAGATATCTTCATATAATAAAGTGTTGATATTTGGGAAGAATGGAAAACTCAGTACAAGGTACATCATCCCTTTTAAGATCCTTGGTTGAATCGAAGTGGTGTCATGTCAATTAGTACTCCCACCGAACCTATCTCATGTACATGATGTATTCCATGTATCCCGCTTGAGGATATACATAACATACTCCTCATGTGTACTCAATCTAGTAGTGTTACCATTGGAGAATGATCCATCAAATAATGAGTAGCTGGTGAAAATCTTATATTGTGGGGAAGAAGTTCTATAAAACAATATAATTAAACTTGTAAAAGTGTTTTGGAGAAACCACATGTTTAAAGAAGAAATGTTGGAACTAGAGGAGGTGATAAATCAAAGTTACGGTCATCTGTTTTAGTGTAGGAAATGGATTTTTTTAGGGAAAAAATTATTAAGGGAGAATATTGTATTGACCCGAAATATTATAAATAAAATTAACATTTTTGTTTTAATTAATTTACTTACTAAGTAACATAGTTATTGAAAAAACATACACTTATTTTGTTTTATTTTATCCAATTGGATTTAAAATACCATTAAGTATCATTAACTTTGATAATATAGCTATTGAAATATGATCACATAATCAGTATAAATACAGGGTTTTAACAAATCCAATCGACATTAAAAAAGGAAGTGATGACCTTAACCAGTTGGATCATACCCTATGAAGCCCATTTTTGTGATCTTATGAGGGAGATAGATTTTTTTTATTTTCCCTTGATCAAGACGAATCAGATATCCAACAACTTTTTCATGAGTGAAACTATTTATGGGAGATGTTCAAGCTCATCGATATCAGGATCCAAACAATGTTTGCCGAACAACCTCATCGAAGTCCAACCATCACACACCGTAGTCTTAAGTCCTTTTTTGGTGCATTAAATGAATATGTATCAAGACCATACCAATATGAATGTGTTCTTTATTTTTTATATAATATTGAATATATTTGAATCTTATTATTTTTTACATTGAAAATAGTTTTTATTTTTATAAAATATTGCACAAATTGTATTTTTGGTTAATATTCAAATTCAATTAGTGAATTTATTAATTAATTTATTTTCAAAATAAATAATATTTTAATAATTTTTATCAAATATAAATGATCGTATAATTTTTATGAAGCCAAATTCATATTTTATAAGGGTTCAAAATATTTCATTCTAAAAATCATGGAATTTCTTAATAAATGTCGATTTTATTTTAAAAGTGAAAATTCATATATTTATAAAATTATTTATATAATATGTATATTATTGATTCAATTAGAATTTTGAAGTTACCCAATGGTTAATTTTTCATAATTTTGTGAGACAATCAAATTTTCGTGTAAAAATTAAGTATTATATAAATATACTTTTGGTTTTATGACATCATAATGACCTAAAACTAATGTAATAATTACAATATATGGTATTCAAGACCAAATAAATATTTACCATTAAAATAATGTTGTTTTATGTTTATTTTATTTATTTTTTAAATCCATTGTGAATCTTCCAAAAAATATAGTATATTTTAAGGTTTTTAAATAATTTATTTAAGAGTGTGATTCACCTCCACATAAAAAAGAAAATTATTTTAATATATTTGGACCTTGGACTTATAATATAATAAAAACCACTCATGTTTTCCAGAAACCATTAGAAAAAAATAATGGTATGATTTGTGGTTTTGGATATTTTGTTATGTAAATTCCAAAACCTAAATAATAAAGAAATCCCCTCCTTTCATATAAAATACCATCAAATCCCCCATTTAACTTCACTAAAAATACTTTATTAAAATATATATGATCCCCCCAATATCTATAGTCCATAAATGGTTCCCTAATTATGTTAATAAGTAACTCCAACGATTTGGAGTGAGACACTCATGTAAGGGATCTTACACTCTATTTTTAATTCAAGCACTTCTTTTATGTTATTATACTTAATTTCTATTTTTTAATGTTGAGATATGTTCTCTAATATAAAACATAAATTCACTTTTTATTTATAAATTAATAGTTAACCATTTTACTCTCAATAATCCTCCCATTATTCTTTATGTACACCAGTTACCATGTCAAAATTTTATAAGGGATTTATCTCTTCTTATTTCCATTCAGGAACTTGTTTTATGTAATGTATCTTAAAATCCATTTGATTATATTGTAATATATTCTCAAATATTAGTCATAATTTAAATTTAATTTAAAAAACATGACACCCCTTTCCCTTTCATTAATTCTCCCAATATCCTTTATGTACACCCATTACCATGCCAAAAATATTTTTAGGATTATTTTCTCTATTCCAGTTTCCTCATTACCTTAGGTCTTCTATTTCCAAATTTATAATGTTGGGATGTTATTTTTTATTTCTTAATTACTTAAATTTTATTTATATGTGATTCTATACCCCTTTCTCTCTGATCAACACATTTTTATGGACCTTTGACTAATTCCATTATTCTACCAAAATTTCACCGAGAACTTCCACGCCAAATTTTTTTTTTATGGATACCATACCCATTTAATGTCAAGGGTGTTCAAATTTATGAACATATAATTTTTTATTAGGGTCTCACACATATTTATTTCATAGTCCTTAATCATGGAAAAAATAATAATGATGAACGAATCCATTTTTTATGATATATGTGGCACACTTAAGCATGATAATGAAATGAATATGATGGGTGCACCAAAATTGCACTCTAATGCATTGGGTAATGTTTAGTATCTTGATACATTATGTTTGGATAAAGAGTGAACCTAATTACTTTATAGTAATTGTTCCACCATGATGTCTTGGAGGTTTTTTATTTGACTTATTGTTATGATAAAATGTTTTATGATTGTTCCCCATTTACCATGTTATGATCATTTTGATATATCATGTATCTTTTTCATGTTTATGATACAAAATATTGTTATGACCCATTGATAGGATTATTTTCTAACATGTATTATCTTATTCATGATATTCAATTTTTATTACCTTATTGGGTTTTATTGGTCACCTGTTTCTTATCTTTGTCCCTAGGTTATCCCATGAAATTTTAAAATCCATGAAATTTTCAAGGCATGTTAAGGAATATTTTAATAATGTTTTTGTATACCATGTTAATAATGTTATTAAATGTACCTAATTTCCAAATACCTTATAATTATTGATCTTTTGGTTTTTATTTATTTTTATATTATGTAATAAATTATGTATTATTGTGAAATAAAGAACAATGTTGTTATACGTATAATATTTGATGATTTGTATCGTGTACTTTCTTGTGTTATCACATTTCCTTAAAAGTGTATTCATAATAAAAAAGATAATTTTCACTCATTTATTTATAATTCCTCACCTATTAATTAATGTTTTTCATTAAAAATTCAAATGAGTTCATCCTTTTCTTTTACCAGTATTGAGAGAGTGTTGAATCTACATACTTATTTAGCCAATGCCTCTTACATGGAATCTAATTCAACTTCAAGTTATGTTTTTCATAAAAAAATACATTGATGTAAGCTAATATATTTATATGAAATTGATAAGTAACATTATTCATATAGTATTTTATTTTAGAATCAAATTTGAAGATTGATTTAGTAAACTCACATTCATTACAAAATGGAAATTTTTTATTATACGAATTATATTCAACATATTTTCCAAAAAAATTAGTGTTCCAATTAAATTATGGTATTGGTGATTCATCTTTATCTTTTGAACCGTTTGTAAGATTTTCAGTCTCTTTATTCTTTCTTTTTTTCACAGTCTTAGCTAAGACCTCAAAATCTGTTTTAATAGAGATGGATAAATATTTATCTATTAGATGTTATTATTAAAATACTGAAAATATGTACTCAATATTTTCATGTAGAAACACCAGGTATAAAAATAATTTATCCATAAAGAGAGAAAAGAGGCTCTGATACCAATTTTTATTCCACATAGGATCAATGCATACACCTAGAGGGGGGGGGGGTGAATTAGGTTTTGATTCCACTTATGATAAATGCATACACCAAGAGGAGGGGGGGGTTAATTAGGTTTTATCTATAAATAAATAAATTAAAATTTTCTCTTTTAATTATTTACCCACTAGTAAGTTTTAACTCTTTTATCTAGTTAGTATAGATTTATATCTTTTAGTATTTATCAATCACATAGACCACAAGAAAATCAAGAAAGTAAATGATGACAATTAATATTTTTACACGGTTCAACCCTGATATGGGAAACATAATCCTCTTCATGATTGGTCAGTCATACCAATTATAGATTCTCTTATCCACTATTAATATAAGTGAATAAATGTCTTCAAAAACCTATAGTGATACACACAATTAAGCTTCTTCTCATAGTAATTACAATATATCCATCTCACCACTAGCTTTATAGAGTCACATTGTGATCTACTAAGATACCTAGAGTTATACATGATAAATAGCTTTAAAATGCGTATATTAAATTATTTCCTTTATATCATTTGAATTAGATCTCAAATCATATTAGGGTGTCACTACATCAGTATGATTTTATCTTTTTCTTCTGAATAGAGACTTAAAATTCCTTATAACTATTTGATCAACCTCTTGCAATTAGATATATGAATTCAACCCAACTTTGATGATATTATTCAGAATCTCCTTACTTAGATTTATTAAATAAATATTGGTCTCCATTGATTGCCACTAATCTATCATATCCTCAATATTTTAAATACTTGACACTAGTATGAGAATAAGAACAACAATATTAGTGTCTCCTCCCACAATTATTCTTGAACATCTATAACAACAGATATTGTAGGGTCTTAATATTCCCATAGATTCAATACCTAGGTAATTAATATACATTGGAATAGGATCAAAATCCTAATCTTCATCTACGTTGAGAGATTGATAGATTTTTATTAATGTTCAATCAATATTGACAGTTCCATTGTACGATTTGTCTCTCATTTTTTCTTTAATACATAGGTCAATAACATAATATTTTTTATTTTTATAATATATAAAATATCACTCAAATCTTGATAATATGGTCCTTCATTTGGTTTTCCGCTAACTTTTTATGTGGGTGTATCCCATGATCTCACAAATCCATTTTTCCTCTAATGTTTATCTCTAATAAAATTATATGAGTTCCCTTATCCTTTTTTATTTCTCATTTATATTAATTTATTCGTAGATAAAATGATCTTCTAGGTATCATTAGTATACTTGGTTGTATCTATTTCTTAAGAAAATATCACTAAAAAGTCGACTTCAAGAAAAATAACAATGGTTTTATGAAAATTCATATACCAACACACTTAAAACTCGACTCATATCATTTTCCATGTGAGGGAATTCAATAAAAATAATAAAGCTTGGATCTTGAATCTATATATCCTAGTAAGTAGATCCAAACAAGATTATTCGTATTCAATAATCTTGAATTACATATCACTATTATTGTAGTAAAATAACCAATAATTTTCATACATAGATATTATATATTATTAAATTTATATTAATTACAAAACTTATTGATCAGTGCCAGAATTTTATAGGTCTAGTTAATTTGGAAACGTGGATAGATAAACAATTGGTTCATGTGTGAACCAATTTTTCCCCAAAAAAATTATTCATAATTTTCAGTATATTATACATACCACAATTAATATCATTGTTCATAACATGGTGAAATGAAACACAAAAAGGGTGAGATTATAATCTTAGTAAGGATTAACAAGTGAGGTATAAATGATCACTTAAACATAACATGAGAATAAGGGTATGAAGACATGAGAAACAATGGAAAAACATTCCCTAGATATCATAGATAATAATATTTATTTATGGAATAAATATTTGTATTTCATAAAACATTAATCATAATTAAATAAAATAACATGACCCAATAATGAATAACATTAACTAATAATATCGATTTTTATCATATATAGAGGCATATAAATTTATTTCCTTTGTAGTCAAGGATCGCTACGAAGACTTTAATAATAGATTGGGTTTACTATTAAAACCATTTTAGTGGTCATGTTTTACTCCAAATATTATCATAGTGTATAGAGTCCATTACTGAACTAGGTTCACTCCCCTTTCCAGTCCTATTTATCTCATGAGATATCCACATTTACCTAATAGAATGGAGGAATATATAATTTTAGGCACACCCACCAGATAATGAGAACCACATAAATGTGATCAAAAGATCCTAAAACATTTATTATATTATTCCATTTAAATAAAATAGGTTTTTAAATATCTCATCATGGAATAATAAGTGCGAATGAAACAGGTTTTATAAATAGTTTATCAATTCATCATAGAATAATCCACGGAAAAGGATTGGGTTTTATAACAATATTATAATGAAAATCATTAACCATCCATAGAAATACTAAGTATAGTATCAATGAATCATCCCAATAAACGTGACGTAACATCTAACGATGTTAAATTAAATGAAAAATTAAATTAAATTTCCCTTAGAACATTTCTTAAGGAAAATAATCTTTTCACTTTGAAATCACTTATTTAGAATCTAAATTGTTTCCAAATATTAGGTAATTTTTTCCTTTATAAGAACATTTTGAAACTTTTAATGTAATATTTAAATCATTGAGAAGTCATTATGGTGGGAAATTATCTTCATGTCGTATACATTAAAAAATATTCCTTTAACATTTTTAGTAGAATGTTTAAAGTACATCATGGATGAAAATGACAAGAATATTCATTTTAATCCATTTTT
This sequence comes from Viscum album, assembly GCA_963277665.1. Classification (NCBI taxonomy): domain Eukaryota; kingdom Viridiplantae; phylum Streptophyta; class Magnoliopsida; order Santalales; family Viscaceae; genus Viscum; species Viscum album. Next base: position 552,091,087 of record OY728144.1, read on the forward strand.
TTAAAAAGTAAAATATGTCCAAAATGGCTATAAAAGATTATAAGATAATATTAAAATAAAAATGAATACTTTTTTAGAAAATGTGGATATTAAAGAGAATGGATTTTCAACTGAAGAGTGAAATAATATCGATTTTACTTAAAAACATTCATTTGGTATATTGAGTATATAAAGAGGTAAAAAATGTGTAAGAACCTGATTTTTCAGTCATGTATGGATCCATTCATTTCCAGTCTTAATATTTACTTTGGACAAAATATGGATGCATAATGAGTTAGTAAAGTTTACAAGGGTGTCTGAGGATTGTTCGGAGCCCAGAACCCATCTTTTTCAGGGGAAACAGGCTAGGTGCACAATTTAGAGTAAATCATGTGGAATTCTGCAAGGTTTGCCTAACCGTGAAGATGGTGTTTTTTAAGACAGAACCATCTCTCACAGTTGGCGCATGACCATGTTGCCTAATCTTGCGGGCACCCTTTTTCTCTGGGTAATCGTGCTTGGTTTGCACATGGTGTGATCAAATTGTGCAACCAAACCGTTAGGTAAGAGCTATCTCATGCAGATTGCACATGGTTTGGAAAACCATGTGGAAAAACTGTGTACAGGAAACATTTCTGGGTAAATTTATAGTTTTTCCATTAATGATCTATTAATCATCCTCCTTCCTTCTAATATGAGAACCAATGGTATTTTCCTCTATTTTCACCCATTTTTAGCTTTTTGGAATCCAAAGTTAGGGATCAAGAGATCTCCTTCATTAAACATTTGATTGAGCTTCCATTCATCATGTTGGATGCACAATAGTATATAATTGAGTCCTATTTAGCCATTATTAGTCTCTATAACTCTAAACCTAGGTATCTCTATTTGATATTTTTTCCTCTTTCATATATCTACTACGATCCTAGGAGAATCAAGGGTTCATACTAGAGGATAAGGATCATACAACCCTAAGGTGGGTGTTCTGTAACTTATCCCTAAAGTTCATTGATTTTGGAATGTTTGTATGGCCCCCACCAATTTCATCGGAAGTCGTTTCTTTAATTTACATGCCATGATTATACTTATTAAAATCATATGATAATGATATTTCTAAATATGTGATTATCTATTAGTGGTTACACAGAAAAACTCAATCAGTCTAATTTTGAAGGTTATGTCATAATTGGTTTTTTAGTGTTTTGTCATGTTTGAGATACGGTTTTGGGGTTCCCTTGCTTGACTTTTCTAAAGGATATTATTCCTATAATAAATGGATTGTTATTAATGAGAATTTCATAATGGTATGTACCGTGCATGATTTCCGCTTGACCCTCCTAAGGAAAGTGTTTACAAATGATTATTAAATGTGAAATGTGAAATGGAGATTATACTAAGTATATAACTTGCCCATAACAAATGAGATTGAAAAAAGGTTACATGTATGTAGAACTCCTTTCCCTATTTATGGAAGGTAGCGAAGTGAAACCCAATAATTGAATATATCTTGATGGTTAATTAAGACTTGAATAAATGGTTGCAATGATACTTGGCCTATCCACACTAATAGAAGACATTTCTTGGACCAATAAATAAATGGTTGCAGATCTACTTGACTTATCTACACTAATGGAATGAAAGACTTGAATCAAATTAATTATTAAACTATTATAAATACAAATATGAATGGACTGACTCTATCTCTCCTTCGATTCTGAGAGGAGAATACCTTGGGTCTCCGGAACCCCATTATGATTCAAGGACATGGTTTTATTAGGTTGATACCCACCTAGACTCCAGTTCTTGCCTATTACTCAGATGCCTGATATACTACCGTAGCATCCTTTACATTATTACTGGATACCTCAGATACACTCCCTTGATCCAACATTGACAAGTAGGTTCCATGGTGAAATACCATAGGGCCCAGACTTTTCTTATCCCCATTTAACCTTGGTCAATCACCTTGGACATGGTTGGTGCCTTATTTTGGAATGCCTTGGATTAATCCTTTGACATTACACTCTTACCCCTTAGCTAGACTCAGATACTACCAAGTTATAATTCTGGGAGATCTATGTTACCTTGGTTATTACACATGAACTCCCTCACTAGATATCATTTTTAGGTTTCCTTTTCATGTCTTTTAACCTTCACTACTTATACAATCATGAGGTCATGCCAGTGCTGGCTTTGCCTCACGTGATCTATTAAATAGAGATTACATAATAAAATGAACTAGTTACATGTTCAGACTCCATCCAAGGGATGAAGTAGGTACTTGTGTATTTAGTTATATTTTACTATTTTCTTTACTTTATATATGCATTCCTGCCACTACTATATTCAATTACCCGGGCCAGATGTTATAGACACCGTTGGTGGCAGACCACTGAGATTTATCTCACACCCTCTCCAGGTGCCGTTTGGTACCACAAGTAGATTACATGGTTGCTGGTATTGGAAAATGGATGCAAAGAGCTTCCAACACTTGATTGTGTGCTGATAGGATAGAGCTTGATAGCAGATGACTTAGATGGATATTGGGATGCTTGGAGTAGTCTTTTGTTTGTTTTACTTCATGGAACATGTAATCCATGCAGTCTTGTATCCATGTTTTTCAAGTTTTCTAGTGACATGAAATTACATCATCATTGTTCCAGTTGGTATAGTTATTATTATTCTCACTTATCTATTGCATCCATTTTCTTCTTCTGTTTACCATTGCATTATATTTCTTTTTCTATGCTACACTATGCTAATTAGGGAATAGTATTCCCACAGGAACACCCTAGGCCCTCACTGCTATCCGGTTTCCTCTGGAATTTGGGGAGATGCGGTTGAGGCCATGTGGGCCACTGGGCATGGAGAACTCGATAAGTGGCATTTGGGTATGGGATGTCACAAAGTGGTATCAGAGATGGGTTATTTTCTTTCTTTACTATTTAGAGACTATATATTGGAGGATTGGAATTCATGGGACGTGGTCATAAGTCGTGCTTGGTCGTTGGGAACCCATGTTAAGGGTAAAATCTATGTTACCCAAAATTCCATTGTTATTCATATTTTTCCAATTACACTTGATATTATTTCACCATTTGGTGACACACAGGCTATGTGGTGTTAATGATTATTATTCTATTTGAGGATGTTATTTCATCCTTAGCCCAATGATATGAGGGAAATAATCATTTCTACATGCATCATTATAGGGACCTATAAGTCACATGCAATGCATATTGCAATGCTGTATAGGTGAATTTCACTACCTTGGATTCCTTGATATGCTTGTGACTGTTGAGTGATTTTGTGATAGTTTACTTGTACTTATGTTACTTTGGATTGGATTGGGTGATTTTTTGTCTCAATTAATGAGGTTTATGGGCGCTCATGGGTTGGGATGGGTAATTTATCGAGTAAATCCATTATACTATAAATAAATGGGTGTCTTTTCTGGTGATAGACATATGTTCACTAATTCATTGGAAATGGTTATCCATTATAAATTGAATATTGAAACCTAAAATGAATTGGTTGCACATAATTATTCTGCCTTGTAATTTTTATGGAAGGTAATGGAGTGAACTACGTAATTAACTGAAAAATTACATGAATCTTATACTTGATCACTTAATGATACCTAGCTATTTAATCTAATAGTTTGTGATAGTATTCCTTGGGTAGTGAGTTTTATTATGTTTATTTTCTGCTAGGGATGTTATCTTATGATTCTAAACTTGTTCTAAGATGTGTGCTTGGAATTTGTAGACTGATGCCACCACGACGCCCTAGCGTTGTTCACCAGGAAGTTGGTGATGATCATGCTCTAGAAATGGTGGACCCTGAGTTCCTAGTCTTACCCCCAGGATTGAAACACGAGGCACCAACTACTGTACTTGATCTGAGCATTAATTCTCGTGTATGTGATAGTTTCTTACATCTGATGCAGTCCATGCATGGTGCTCCATAGGTTTCACCTACCATGGATAATCTGACCTATGAGTTCCAACATCATCCTCCTCCTACGTTTTTAGGGGATGAAAATTATTAGGCTACTGAGTCTTGGATATAGGGGATGTTGTTTATATTTGAGCATCTGAAAATTCCTCCTAAGGGATGATTCAACAATTTTACATATGTGTTTTAGTATTCATCCAAGCGTTGGTGGGTTGTGGTTACCCATGCCGGTTGTCATCAGGGCATGTTATGGGTTGATTTCCAAATTGCATTCTATGATTAGTTCTTTCCTCAGATGCTAAGAGCTGACAAATCCATAGAGTTCATGCATCTCAAGCAGGGTTTTATGTTATTTATGGAATATTCACCACGTTCCATTGATTTACATTGATTTTCACTGCTTCTATCTAGTTACGAGCTTTCACGTGCTATCCATTTAGAGGATGGGAACTATTACACCATCCAAACACATGTGAATGTCTTTCAAATTCCTACTTTTTGAGAATTATTTGACAAGACCATTATCACTGAACATAACATTAGGGATGACACAAGTACCATGTTTAAAGGATCAGTGCCATATCAAGCCAGTAGTTCTTCCTATGGTAGAAAACATTCCCTTGAGGTTTCTCGTTGGGGATGTGGATGCCAAAATATCTTGTTGCATAGATTTGTGGTGTGTCATCAGTTTGGAAGACAAGGGAATAAGAAGCCCCAATGTGATATAGATCCAATAAAGTGTAGGGATTGAAGTCGTATGGGTCATCTTCTCCATTTCTATAGGACCTTTCCACTAGCTTATAATTGAAAAGGATCAACATTTTCTCCTTCTTATAGAGCAAGTTTATTTGTGCCATATCAAGCGGGGATTTGGAATAGTACCAGTAGGTCTGGATGAGAAGGTGGTCGTGGCCGTGGTAGTACGAACCCTGATTACTAGCAGCACCAATAGAGGATCCATGATCATGGTATTCAATCTATTTTGTAGGGCCATAGATCAGGTAACTTGCATGCTTTATAACCATTACCTTAGGATTAGGCTATGGGACCATCTACAGTATGAGGTACAATTCTAGTAACCTCTAAGTTTATCTCTGCTTTATTAGATAAATGTGCTTAAAACTATTTTATTTCTAAATCTATTGTATAAATTATTGAAATAGAGACAATATCACTAGGGGTAATGGCCCACGATACACTATTGAGAATATTGACAGAGGGCATACACTAGTTCTTGGAATATACGCTTGAGGTTTTCAGTTACCATATCTTATGAAATCTATTTGTTCTCAAGATGACAATCTTCAATGTCACAGTTTGGATGGAATGGTTAGTAAAATATGACACCTTTTGAGACTACTATCACCAAAAGGTTTCTTTTACATCACGAGAAGGTAGAAGATATGTTTTAAAATGGGTATGGGATGTCCAGGAGAGGAGAGATGGACCAAAGAATCATGGTCTTGGTGGAGTGACCGCCCAGATCGCAAATCGTTTCATCGAGAATTAGAGTTTTCCTCAAACATATTTCCCACCAGTATTTGATTGTATTAGGGAAGTCATTCCTGATTTCTTTTATGTCTTACCTCTTAAGAGAGAGTTAGAGTTTATAACTGAACTTGTTCCATGAGAATCCCATGTTTCTATTCCTCTATACAGTATGGTACCTACTGAGATTCTGGAGCTGAAATGGTATATAGAGGAGTAAGAGGCCAATGGATTTATATGACCTAGTACATACTCTTAGGGATTACCCATGCTTTCTTCTAAGAAGACGGATGTATCTCTTCGTCTATCTCTTTAATATAGAAGGTTGTAATAGGTTACAGTCAATAATCGGTATAAACTTCATCAAATAGATGATCTCTTTGACAATCCTTGAGGATAAAAGGTGTTCTCCCAGATCGACCAGAGATCCGGTTTTCATCAGGTGCAAGTCATACCATCAGATATTCCTTCTACAAAATTTCATAGAAAGTATGGTTGGTATGAGTATCTTATTATACTGTTTGGCCTTACCAATGTGCTTACTGTTTTTATAGATTTTATGAATAGGGTTTTCCACCCCTATTTGGACTTTTTTGATGTTGTCTTTGGGGACGATATATTGGTGTATTCTTGCACTCATAACGACCATGCCAAACATCTAGATATCACTTTGAGTACTCTAAGAGTGAATCTTATTTATTCCAAGATTGATAAATATGGATTCTAGATGAACAATTTCTACGTCTTAGGACATATTATTTCAGAATTTGGAGTATCCGTTGAACCTAAAAAGGTTAGTGCTATAGTTTTATATGAAAAGGCCAAAAACATGTTTGATATAAATAATTTCATAGGTATCACTGGATATTATAGGCATTTCATATATGACTTATCATGTCTTTATTAACCTCTTACTGGTCTTACAAAGAAGGGTGTCAAGTTAACATGGTCATAAGCATGTGAGAAATCCTTTCAGGTGATAAAAGGGAGGCTTGTCTTGGTCGTGATTCAGATTCTTCTAGAACTAAGTAATGGTTATATAATCTTCTATGATGCATCAAGAATAGACATAGGACAAGTGTTGTGGCAGGAAGACAAAGTTTTTGTGTATGGATATAATAAATTGAGGCCTCATGAGGGAAATTACATGACACATGACCTTGAGATAGCAGTAGTTATCAAGGCCTAACATTGCTGCAGACATTATCTTTTGGGTGAGAAAATCGTTGTATACATAGATCACAAGAGACTTAAGTATATCTTTTCTAAGTGTGACTTGAACCTCATATAATGAAGTTGGGTCGAATACCTACAGTTCTTTTATTTTTAGCTTTCCTATATGCTTGGAAAGGGCAATGGATTCACTAAGGCACAGAGTCGGAAAATTCAATTGCAGTCCGTACAAGAAGCCGGTGAGGAATGGAAGTTAATGAAACTACTTTCTAATTATTATATAGAGTTTCAGGATAGTCACGAGAATTCTTAACTCTTAGACTTAATAGTCACATATTCCCTCCTTGAGAAGGTGAAGAGTATGTAGTTTTAAAATCCTGAAGGTTTAGTTCTCTATGAGAGTATATTAGTAGATGACACCCCTCAAGATTGGTATGTGGACTGAGATGACGTCCTATGTCTACATGGATGTATTTAGGTTTTTATAGACATGATAGAGGAGTTTATGAAAGAGTCCCATGATTCTTAGTGGGTAGTCTATCCAGGAATATCAAATATGTATCGAGATATGAAACACATGTATTGGTGGTTTGGAACGAAGCGTTATATTGTAGGATTCATCAATAGGGGTTCCACTTATTAGTTGGTGAAGGCGGAGTATTGGAGACCTGAATGCCTGTTACAACCGCTTCGAGTCCCAAAATGGAAATGGGAAGACATTGCTATGGATTTTGTAGTCGGCTTACCTAGGTCACCGAAGGGTAGAGATGCTATCTAATTAATAATTTATAATGTAAGGAAATCATACCACTTCATTCATATATGGGAGAATTTCATAGTTGATGATCTAGGAGGAATGTATGTCCGTGAGATCATATGACTACATGGGGTTCCGAAGACTATATTTTTATATATGGACTCTCGTTTCATATCATAGTTCTAGAGGGGTTTATAGAAAGCTATGAGGACTCAGGTGATCCTAGAACCACTTTTCACCCTCATACCATTGGAAAATTGAAACAGATAATACATGTTCTATAGGATATTCTTCTAGCATGTTTCCTTGATTTCATAAATTCTTGGGAGAAGCATATACATCTTATAGAGTTCCCTTATATTAAAAATTTTCAGGTGACAATTTCAGATGGATCCTTTTTTAGTACTTATATGGTTTGACATGCCATTCACCCTTGGGAAAGATAGAGGTAGGTGAGGCAGCCCAACTAAGTCCTCTTCTTATTGAAGAGACTTCATAATAGGTTCATTTGTTCAGAAAGCATCCGAATACTGCTCAGTCTAGACAAAAATCTTATGCCAATTGTTGTCGAAGACCTCTTGAGTTTGAGGTTGGGAATCATGTTTTTCTTCTGGTATCGCCGAGGCAAGGTAATAGTCAGTTAATGAAGTAGGGATATATTTTTCCTTGTTATGTAAGGCCGTTTGGAATTATAGAGAGAGTCAGGCCGATAGCGTATCCGTTGCTACTACCTCGGAGGTACCATGCCATGCACACCTTCTATAATGTCTCACAAATTTTCCAATATCTTCCCATCCCGTCTCATACCATTGATCCCGAGGAAGTTGAGTGAGATGAAAATTAAACCTTTGGGGAGTATCCAGTATGCATTATTAACCAAATCACAAAGACTCGTCGAGGCAAGCATGTCCCTATCGTACGGGTGCTATTGCAGCACGACCGAGTAAATGATGAGACTTGGGAGAGGGAATCCGACATACATTACCAACGATCATAGTTTTTCTCAGAGAGTGTACCTTTACCCTTGAAAGGAGAACTTAGGGGAAAGTTCATTTAACGGGGGAATAAAGATAGAACACGGTTTTTCACTTAGGTATAGATCCCTTAATTTTCAGTCTAAATATTTACTTTGGACCTAATATTGATACCAAATGAGTTACTAAAGTTTACAAGGGTGTATGGGGCTTGTTCAATCCTAGTACCCATCTTTTTGGGGAAAATAGTCTGGACACATGGTTTAGAGTAAACCATGCTGAATCCTGCATGGTTTTCCATATGGATGGTGTTTTTTCGGACAGAACCTATCGAATGGTTGGTGCACAACTATGAAACCTAATTATAAAAGAACCATTTTTACCCAGGTACCTATGCATGGTTGGAACATAGTTGGATCTAACCATGTGGTCAAACCATTTGGGTAGAGCCGTATCATACGGTTTGTGCACAGTTTGACAAACTCTGCGAACAAATTGTGCACATGCTAAATTTCTGGGTAAATTTATAGTTTTTCCCTTAATGATCTATTAATCACCCTCCTTACTTATAATATATGAACTAGCGGTTTTTTCCTCCATTTTCAACCATTTGGAGATTTTTAATGCCAAATCTAAGGATCAAGATATCCCCTTCTTCCATCATCAAATTGATCTTTTGATCATCATGTTGGATGAACAACGGTAAGAAATTGAGTCCTCTTTAATAGTTATTTTTTTCTCTTTATCTCAACCTAGGTATCACCATGTGATATTTTTTTGACTCTTTCATAGATCTAATCAGATCCGAGGAAAATCAAGGGCTGATACCAAATGAGAAGGATCGTACAACCCTAAGATGGGTGGTCTAAAAATTATCCCCAATGTTCGTTGATTTTGGAATGTTCGTGTAGGGCCCAACGATTTCATCAAAAACTGTTTCATAAATTTACATGTCATGCTTATAGTTGTTAGAATTGTATGATTTTGATCTATCTAAATATGTGATTAGTTTTCAGTGGTTACACCCACTACTCAATCCTCCTCATGTGGAAGGTTATGCCATAATTGTGTTTTTAGTGTTTTTTCACGTTTGAGCCACTGTTCGAGTGAGCCCTTTCTTGACATTTATTAAGGCGAGTCTTCTTATAAATAATGTATTTTTATTAATGATAATTACATAATGGAATGTACCGTGTTTTCGTACCACTTTACCCACCTAAGTTAAGTGTTTCCAAATGATTATTCAATGTGAAATGTGAAATGGAAAGTATACTAAGTATATAACTGGGCATTAAAAAATGAGATTGAATAAAGGTTACATGTCTCTAGCACACCATTCCATGTTAATGGAAGGTAGTAGAGTGAGATCCAATAATCGAATATACCTTAATGGTTAATTAAGACTTGATTAAATGGTGGCAATGCTACATGGCCTATCCACACTAATGGAAGACAATTATTGGACCAATAATTAAATGGTTGAAACTCTACATGAACTATCCATAGTAATTGAAGAAAATAATTGAACCAAATGAATTATTACATGACTAAAATATAAAATAGAAATTAAGTAACTCGATCTCACCTTGTATTTTGAGAGGAGAATACCTTGGGTATCGAGAAACCCATTCTGATTCAATGATGTGATTTTCTTAGGTTGATACCCACATAGTCTCCTATTCTTGTCTATTATTCAGATTCCTGATATACTACCAAAGGGTCCTTTACATTATTACAAGATACCTTGGATAAACTCCTTGTATCCATCATTGATATTAGGTGCCATGGGGAAATCCCATAGGTCCATATCTTTCCTTAGCACAGTTTTACCTTGGTCGATCACCTTGGACTTGGTAGGCACCTTATTGTGGAATGACTTTCATTACGATTCTTCGATTACAATCTTACTTCTTATCTAGACACAGATACCACAGAGCTATAATTCTATGAGATATATGTTACCTTGGTTATTACCCTAGAACTCCCTCACCATGTAACATTTTCATGATTCCTTGTCATGTCTTTGGACCTTCACTACTTATAATATCACGAGGTGATGTCACTGCTGGTTATGCCTCACCTGACATATTAAAATTAAATAGTTATTACATTATTAAATGAACTTTTTAAATGTTCAGACTCCAGCCGAGGGATGAAATAGGTACTTGGGTATTTAGTTATATTATACTACTTTGTTTACTTTATATATGGATGCCTGCACACTGCTATATTCCATTACATGGGCCAGAAGTTATAGACATCGTTGGTGGTGTCCACTGTGATTTATCTCTCACATTCTCTTGGTGCTACTTGGTACTTGAAGTAGATTACATGGATGTAGGTATTGACATGGGGAATCATATAACTTCCAACACTTGGATTTATGCTGATAGGATGGGGCTTGATAGCAGATGGCCGAGTTGGATCTCAGGATGCTTGGAGTAGTCTTTGTTATCTTTTTATTCATGGAACATGATATACCTAATGTCTTGTATCCACGTTTTTCCAGTTTTCTAGTGACATGACATGACATTATCTTTGTTCTAGTTTGTACAGTTATTGTTATTATCACTTATCTATTATGTAAGTTTTCTTCTGCTGTTTATATATATATTTTAAATTTTTTCTAATGTTTACTATTCCTTTATATTTCTTTCGTTGTGCTACACTCTACTAATGGGGGAATAGTATTCCCATGAACACACCCTAGTCCCTTATTGCTAGTTAGTAGCCTTCGTCATTCCGGGTGTTGCACTTGAGGCCATGTGCCCCACTGGGCTTGGGGCACCCATTAAGTGGCATCCGAGTTTGGGATGTCACAAAAGGTAAAAATTTATTCTCTATAAATAAACTGAGGAGAATGAATGTCATGGGAATATTGATATATATGTCATAAAATTCAATCATTGGAAACTTAATCATAAAGATTACTTATAACAATGATATTGTAACATAAAACCTTTACCTCAAGTTCCACATTCTCTAAAAGTTCTATAAAACCCTATATAATAAATTTTTATTTAATATAATTATGTATAAAAATAATTTATATACTTATAATGTCAAATATTATCCATTTATAACCATTTAATACCCATTTATCAATAATTTCCTACTAAAATCATCATTTTTGGATGTTAATAGTTTTATTATTTCATCAGAATTTTGGTTCAGACATTCCAGTCATTGTATTTGATCATGGTTCCATCATATATAGAATATTAATAATGAAATAATTATAATATAAATTGACTCTATATATATTTATAGTCATCCATAAAACATAGAGATAAAAAAATTAATTACACCATTAATGGAGACGGTATGCCATATATATGCATGAATTCTATTTACACTATTGAAAGATGGGACAAAAGTATAGTAAATAACAATTCACCTGTAAAAAATAATTATTATATTATATAAATTTTATTAATTAATGAAATTTATCATTATTAACATCCTTGTAATGTATAAATGAAAAATGAATCACTTTGCTTTGTGGAAGTGGTAGTCCAAATATACGCATGAGCAACATTGTAATTTACCAAATGATTTGAAGGTAAGAAGGTATATATGATATTATCATTCAATAAGAATAATTATATCATAAATATCATATTAATAAATTAAAAACACCATAATAAACCTAATAAAATGATGGTGATGAAAATTTATTTGTATCACTATGTGGAGATGATATATTGTAAGTACACATGAGCGATAATTCCACTTCACATTTGATGGGACAATGGGGGGATAGTGGTTATTTAATAATCATAATAAAATTATAATAAATTTAGGATATTAAATATTTTATTTTATGATAAATATAATAAATCTAAATGAGTTAAAATAATAATTAAAAAGAAAGTGATAAATTATGATGAGTACCTCTTATTTGAAAGAACTCATTTGGATCTCATCTTAAGGTCCCCAAGGTTGGACTTTTGTAGATAATGGAACCTCTAGAACATGTATAAGGTTTTTTATAAGAGACTCTTCCATGCGTTGGTGAATATATATAATGGTAAAAGTGGTGTGAATAAGGGAAATGAGAGTCTTTCTTTTAAAATTGAGTGGGAAGACGGTCCTATAATTTCTAAAAAGATAAAAATTAAAAATTTAATTATAAAACAAATGATTCCAAATAGATATAAATTTAAATATAATTATAATTTTGTTATAATACCACAAAAATAAAATTTTTATTGGTGTAAGAGGTTTTTTAAATATTATCTTTTGATAAAACTACTTAGATAACCTATTTAAACCTTAATCATGATAAAAAGTATTTCAATAATAAAGGGTTACAAATATTACCAAAATGAAAAAATGACTCATAAATATACCTTGGTTTATATTTTATACCATATTATATTCAATAGGATGAATATAATATTTTTATGAATTTAAAATCATTTAATAATTTATTATTTATTTTAAAATATCATTAATAGAAATTTTGGAAGTATTCATTTGACTTGAAATTAAAGACACCCAGAGAAAGATGGAATTTGAATATAATATTATCAAAAATCCCAAATATATAATATTTATATAAAAAATTCAAGAAAAAAAAAATAATTCAATTCAATTTTACTTTTAATATTTTGAAAACCATTTATTTAATTTTTCTGTTAAATGAAAATAATACTTTGGTGGCATTTTAAATAAATTTATAGTAGTTATATAATTACTAAAAAATTATAAGTAAATTACCATCATAGAAATAATTTTATTATTCTCAAATTTTCCATCAATATTTGTTCAAAAAATTCATTTTTCCTTATTTGAACACAAATTATATATAAAAATAGTGACATTTTGTATTTTTTTATTTAAATATTATATAGGTTATTTTATTGGACAAGTTCCCATTAAAAAATTATATTTAAATCCTAATGCGATAAGGTATTATTTTACTTCATACAATAACAATTAAGGTAAAAATAATGAGCTTATTTTTTAAACCTAGGTTAACTCGATTTACCCCTTACCATGGTGATAAATTTTACCATGGTTCTATTCATAACACCTAAAAATAAAAGGTGCCTATATATCAAATTTGTACCACTTAATTATAAATAAGTAATAAATTTATCTAAATTTAATTTATATAAGTGGATGAAATTAATTATAAAAATAAGTTTTCAAATCGTAATGAAAACATGTTTTTTTAGAAAAGCACAATTTTAAGAAAAAAATTAGATTTATTCCTATCCCAATCCTAGAAACAATATTAGGTGAATGTTAATATTTTTTTAATATATAATATATAAATTTAAATTAAATCATCTACCATTAGTTATTATTTCAATTTATCAAGATAAAAATACATTGCAGACATAAAAATAGTGTATTCATAAAAACACCTCCTTTATTTTCAAATGATTTTTATTTTAATTTGAAATTAATTGATAGATAATTAATTCACTTGTACATAGGTAAAATATAATGTTTTCATAATTTATTTATTCTTATTTATAATTTTCAATTCAACTAAAATGTTATAACAACATGCTATATTATGATTCATTTAGAATCAGGGTTGTGTATACCTCAAACTATCAAAGCAATTACATTTTTTTGGAAATAAATATATCATGAAATATCAGGGTGTTAAAATATAAACTCCTTAAGAAATGAATATTTACCTAAAAAATCCTTGATTTTGATACATAAAAATAGGAAATAATTGTTTCAATAAATCCTTGGGTTCTCAAGTAGCATCTTTAAATTTCTAATTCGTCTAGAGAACTTTAACAATTTTAGTCGTCATGTTCAGTATCCGTTTATCTCTATGATCAAATATTTCTACTGATTATTATTAATAGGAAATTATATTCTACCATGGTACAACCTATGTGTTTAGTTAATTTAATGGAACATGTACACACTTGATCATGAGATATATATGGAACACATCTTGAACATGAGAGTGGTTCGATGGAAGAAACAAGCAATAAGATACCGTCCCTAATCAATCAATAACATAAAAAGGGAAAATATAACTAGGGCTCAAATTTACCTTATTTTTTAATTTCATAATAATATTTTACATAGAAAGTCACATAAAAAATTCCTCACCAACAACAAATTCCTGATCACACTAAATATTCTCAGTATAACATTATTTTATTCTAATCTTCTATGTAGTACTGTTGAATGGATATAAATTTATTAACCATTTACTCATCTAGATCAGGTCCAAATAGATTTATTTCTCCAAATGAATCCTATCATACTTGATTTATACACTTATTTACATATTGGTTTTCCTAAAGGGCTATATGAATGCTCCATTGAAGGCTATTTTTATAAGGAAACTCAACCAGAGGAAGGTGTTAATCCCAAACAGCTTTGAAATACATAGAAAAAGATACAAACATATCTCTAGGGTTTTAATGGTTCACTCAAACTGACCATCTATCTATGGATTATATATATCCCTAATACTCAACTTTGTATCTATAGCCTATTGAAGGATATTCCATAAATTTTAGGTAAACCTCAAATCCCAATCATATGTAATAGAATATGGTACCTCAAGAAATATAAACACCTCCTTAATATATATTTTGGTGATTTGATCAAGAGATAAATTTTCTATGATGGAAATTAAATGAAACTAATTTTTAAGGTGATATACCACAACCCAAATGGCATTATATTCTTACAATTTTTTGGGGAGACTGATAAAAAAAGTAATGGCAATTTTTTAGCATTTTCATTATGGTATGATTAACGGTTTTTACATCCCCTTAGACTAATTTATCTCAATAATAAATTGATGAAATACCAATCACTGAGATACATACTCTATAATATCACACATCTTTCTATCTAACTAAAAATAATTTTTTTATCTCTATACATATTCGTACTTCTAAGATTAATTGGGAAAAATGGACCATGAACCTTATCCAATAAATCCTTCTAAAAATACAGTATGTATGGAACACATACACAATTCCTAAAAATTATCTTTTCTTCATAATCATGGTTGAACTCAATAAAATTTCTAACCTTCTTCTATAGTTTCACATTTACCTTAGGCACCTCTTTAGTTCTCACATAGATAGATGTCTGAACACTCTTTTTTGAAAGATATGACATATACCCTTCCTATATCCATTAAAAATCAAGACATATTGTATTGTTTGTGATCCTTATCATGGATAATATAGCGTGTTCCTTTCGACTCAAGTCACCAGCCACCTTGTTCACTTTCCTTGGGTGGTAATGTATTAAACAATCATAATATTCAATAATCTCTAACCATCTTATCAGGTTAATATTTAACTTCTTATATGTTATAATTAACATTATACTTTTATAATTAGTATAAATATAACATATTTCTCCATAAAGTTAATTACTATATATATTTAATGTAAAAATTGCCAAAAAACTAATTCAAAATCGTGTGTTTGGAAATTTTTATCATGAACCTTCAATCGCCTTGAGGCATAATCTATAACCATATCATTTCCCCCCAGAATGTATCCCAATAACTTATCCAATTCATGATGATAAATTAAAAACCTTTTCTATTATAAGGAAATATAGGCACATGTGTAATGAATAACCATTTATTCAATTCCTTTGAATTTTCCTCATATTCATCAATCCAACTAAACTTAACTCCATTTGGAGTTAACATGGTGAGTGGGATAGTTAGCCATGAATAATTATCTATAAGGAACCAATAATATCAATTCAGACCTAGGAAAATATAGATCTCATATATAATGGTTGCTTTGGACTAACATTCAATAACTTTCATCTTTGATAGATCCACAGATATACCCTCACTTGAGATTATATAACACAAAAATGAAGCTCTATTCAACCAAAATTCACACTTGGTAATTTTTTCTGAAATCTTATCTTTTATTAGGTTCTTAAATACAATCCTCAAGTGATATTCATTCTCTTGATTTCTAATTTAATATAAAATAATTTTATCTTTAAAGACTACCATAAAATGATCAAGGTAATATCTAAAGACTATATTCATTAAATACATGAAGACAATGAGGGAATTAGTATGAAGGAATGGCATAAATACATATTCATAGTATCCATACCTTGTACTAAATTATATCATGGGTATATCATCCTTCATAACCCTTAACTGATGATATTTATAATGATGTTCAATCTTAGAAAATTATTGAGTTTCATGTACTTGATCATGAAATTCATCAATATGATGTAGATGATAGTTGTTCTTTATTATGATCTTTTTTTGTTCCTAATAATTAGTGTCGAACTCTATTCATCCATCTTCCTTCTTAATAAAAATATTAAGTGCTCCCAAAGGTGAACTGCTTGGCTAAATAAATCCCTTATCATGACTCCCCTAGAGTTTCTTATTATATTATTACAAACCAATAAAGGATATTATATTTAGAATTTTGAAACACTAGGTATGAGTTTTATTGAGAATTCAATTTTTTGATTTGGTGGAAGACTTGAAAAATCCTTCGAAAATAAATAATAATTTTTCACCTAATAGTCATATCATTGATATTTATTTTCTTCACAATTATCTGATAAAAAACCCCTTTTGAATAGTAATAAATACCCATACAATAGATGTAATTTACATAAAATGTTCATATTTACAGTCACATAAATATATAATAATAGGTTGGTTCAGAATATCGAAGAAGACTTCCCTTCCTTGATTATTTATGTGGGGTTTATGTATAGAAAAACAATCCATGCCTAAGATAACATCAAATTCACCAAGGGGGAGACTAAAATGTTCTACAAGAATACCATTCCAGGAAACTCCAACTAGAGAGAAATCATAGACTTGTGATGTGATCATCATTCACTTAGGTAATTTCCCTCCTAATTCAACACCTAATTATTGTGTTTTAATTTTGATACACTTAGTAAATTATTTATATATAAAAGAGTGGTTAGATCAAGAGTCAAATAAGACATGAAATATTATAGAATGGATAATAAGTGTTCCTTTCAACATGTTGTTATCATAACCCTCATAAAAATAGCTATCTCATGAGATTTCTATTTTTATTTGGGCGTAAGAGGTTGCAGATATTGACCATATTCATTATCCTTTAGATTCGAGCACTTGTTAGACTAATTTCAGTATTCATTATTTTTGAAACACTATATTAAGTTTGGTGCATTATATAGAGCTTTATATCTATTCACACCATTATCTGTGTTCATCACATCACAACATAGTTCCATTTCCTAAAGATCTTTCCTTTCCCAATTAAAAAATTTTCCAATTCCCTTAAGATAATTCCATCCTTGTTAGCTTCTACACTTTAATCATAAAAGAAATATCATCATATTCCCTCCATGTTTTTTATAATTTTCTTTTAATTCCATTTTTATTTTATTACCAAAACATGATATTTATGGGTAAATAAAATTTACATTCACACATTGATAACACATTGAATGATTTATTTATAGCTACCAAAGTATCTTATAGATGACACCCATCAGATACATGGTCTAAAGACACTAAATAATTCAATGAACTTAATTTTATATTGGATGATAATTCTATATGAATACCTCAAAATTATTATAAAATTTTCCTTTATTGTACCAACAGATTCGTCATCCTTCTTATTTATCTTAAGAAAATCCTTCTTCATTTTAATTTGAAGAATATAAGAGAAGTACTTACTGAAAAATAATCTCTTAAACCCATTCCACTCAATGTATTAAATTTATATCAGTTTCTTTATGTAATTGATAATATTATACCATTTATTTTGTTCACATTTGAAATGGTAGATAAGATAAATGTATTTTTCATGATCTTAAAGTTGAATTAAAAAACTATATTTGTAATGTTTCCGATCCATTTTTCAATAACTAGTGGAAAAGTAGACTAACTAAAATATTGTAGAAATTTCCTTATGAAGGAATCCATCTAATATTTTTCCTTCCTTTTATCATTTTGAAGTTAAGTAAGTTTCATATCTGTAGAAAGTTGTGTACGAATAAAAACAAAAAATTTTATTCCACACTTGGTTGGTTAGAAGGAAAATAATTTCATTTTCCATCACATTAAACATTAACATGTTTCATTTGGGTTCTAACCACTCACTAAAACCAAAAATAATAGTCTGAGAAATAATAAGCATAGTGGAAAACCATATTATAATGAAAAATAAATGATAGGATTTATAAATCATGAAACATTTCTTCATTCAATGAGACATTAATTTACGACTAGGTCATTCATGGTCACCATCTATTAAAATACTTCATGGTAGTTTGTAAAGAAAATGTAATTTCACCTAAGAATTCCCCTTAGGAGTGTTAAACCCACTACGTAGTAAGGACACACTCACTATGTTCAAAAATTATGTATTAGATATAAAAAACCAACTATTTTAAGGGTTATTACCCCCAGATGAATATATGCCAAAACCACACCCACATTTATTATCTATAAAAGGATGCTTATCTTGGAAAACACACTCCTTTATTTACCATAACATCAGGAATTATCATATATTTAAGATATCCTAAGAGTTCTCACTGATGTTTTCCCATCACAGTTTACAAATTCTAACAAATACTCTATCTCATACCAACTACAAGGAACCATAGATTTCAAACATAGACATTACATCTAATAAAATTAAAATTCATTATATAACATAATTATCCATGCCAAAATCACAGAGTAGTATTTCCTTTAGATAATTAAATACATAAATAACATGTATATAAATGAACCAAATAATCTCAAAATATTTTTTTAATAACTATAACCCTTCTTAGATGTATAATACTTCATACCATTCTTCATAAACTAATTAAATGAAACATAAAAAAGTGTGAGATTAAATGGTTATTAAGGGTAAACATGGGATATATCATTGATCACATAAACATAACATGAGAATAAGTGTATGAGAAAAAGAAACAAATTTAAAAAATATACCATAAATAGAATAGATCACAATCATGAGTTATGGAATAGATCATGGTAGTTAAAAGGACATGAATCATAAAATAATGAAAGAAAACTATCCATGAGAACCTAGAATTGGTATAAGACATAGATTTTTTGCATACACATAAGCACAATAAATCATTTCCTTACTATTCAAGGATTACTACCAAGACTATAAAATTGGATTTGGTTCACTCCAAAAATTATTATAGAAGTCATGGTTTAGTCCCAAGACTATCATAGTGGAAAAATTCCCATATTGATGGGGGTTCACTCCCCATTCGAGTCATATTTATCTTCTGAGATATCCATATTTAACAAATAAATGAGTGGAAAATATAATTATAGGCACATTCATCACCTAATTATAATCATACATATGTAAACCATAAGATAATAAAAATATTTATAATATCATAAAACATGAAAATAAATAGGATTAAAAATAATTTCATCATGGAATAACCCTTATAAGAAAATGGGTTTCAAAATCATTTCATTAATTCATCAGATAATAACACAGGGAAAAGGAATGAGTTTCATAAAATTATTTACAACAGAATCGTAACACATTCACGGAAATAATAAGTATGGTATCATTAGATAATATCCCCTATATAACATAATTGTCATAGAAGGATGTTATCACAGATGAAAAAAAACATTTAAAGTTCACTAGGAACATTTCTGGAGGATAACAAACTTATCAATTCAAAATCACTTAGATAAAATATAAAACTTCGAAAATATTATGGAAATTATTTTATTTTAAAATATAATTAGAATCATTAAAAGTAATATTTAAATAATCGAGTGGTCATGATATGAAAAAAGTACATTCATTCCATATATTTTAAGACAATGATTTCTTTCTCATTTTTAGTAAAATTTCAAAAGATCCTCATTTAAAAAATGATAAGAATATTAAAGTTAATTTTTTTTGTAAATGTAAAACATGATTAAAAATAACATTAATAGATAATAGGATAATTAAAACCATTACTAAAAACATTATTATAAAACACAGGCATAGAAGAGATATGATTCTCAACAGAATATAGAAATAATGTTAGTTTTAATTAAAAACATTATTTTAGTATATTGAGTTACTAAAAAGAAGAAAATTAAAGGAAAAAATTTATTATATAGAAAAAATATATTAAAATTAAATTCATGGGATTGTTTATTGATAATTCAGAAAATTACATCATTGGAAGCATAATCTTAAACAATCCCGATAAATAATGAGATTTAACGAAAAACCCTTACCATGGGTTCCAATTAATTTAAAAGTGACCGATCGTCCAGTATAATAAATTTAAATTTGTTATAATTGTATATAAAAATAATTTATATACTTATAATTCCATATATGATCCATTTATAACCTTTTAACACACATTTATCAATAATTATTTTTTAAAATCCAAATTTCCATTTTTTTGTTATTTCATAAGATTTTTGATTCTGTAGTTCTGGTCATTGTACATTTATCTTGGATCCATCATCTAAAAAATATTAATAATTATATAAATGTCATATATATTCATTATTAATTTTTTTTATTCATCGATAAATGTTAGAGACAGAATAATTAATTACACCATTCATAGTAGCGGTAGGTCGTACATATGTATGAACACTGTTTTAACTTTTCAAAGTATTTAATGAAAGAAAAGTAAATTATAATTAAACTTTAAGGTAATAATATTATATAATATATTTCGTATATACTATTCAAATACATCATTATAACTATCCATGTAAAGAGGTGATGAAAAATGAATAATATTTCTTTGAGGAGGTATTAGTCCACACATACGCACGAGCGATGTAATATTTTTCAATGGATTGGAAGATAATAAGTTAAAAATTATATAATCATTAAAAAAGAATAATTTGTTTTAAAAAAATTCATATATAAAAATTAATCCCATCGTAAAACTTTTCAATAAAAGTTGGTGATGAAAAAATAATTTTATCGCCATGTGGAGACGATAATCTGTACGTACGCATGACCAACAGTTTCACTCCCCAATTAATCGGGTCAAGGGGTTATAATGGTGGTTTTATAAAAATGATAAAAATTTATTATATTTATGATAATGAATTTATTATTTTATTACAAACAAAAAATATCAATAAAAGGTAAAATAATAATTAAAAAGAAAGAGGTTGTTTAAGGCGATTACATCTTCTTTGAAAGAACTCATTTATATATCCTATTAAGGGAACTAGGGTTCATATATTGGGGATCAAAATAACTCAATGATGTGATTATGGAAGTTTATAAGAGATTATATTAGGGTTTTGTTGAGGTAAAAGGCTCAAGGTGGTTTAGATAAGAGAAATGCGGGCTTTTATTTTATAACTAAGGGGGTGGTAACACTGGAAATTTCATAAAAACATAATACATAAAAATTACATTATCTTTAAAAATTATTCAAAATCCCTATATATTTGATGATAAGTTATTATGATGTAGAAATATCATCAAATAATAAATTTTTAAAAATTTTATGTTGTTTTTTAAACCTTATATTTTGGTTTAACCTCTTTTAACCTTAACCACAACAACAACTCCAACATATAATATTTTTATTATTAAACCACTTTTAAGGAAAAAGTGGGAAACCATCCGGGTTAAAAAAAATAAACCAAATTCATAATTAATGGAAGACTCTTTGAATTGTATTTTATGTCTTTTAAAACCTTACCTCTTTAGAGACTCCATTGTATATCATTGGAATTGGCATCTAGATTTTGTTGGACAAGTTCTTTGATTTTATCAGCTACCTTGTCCCAGGCTTGAATAAAGGGTTAATAATGTTTGAATTAATAGATAAAATACTCATAAATGTACCATGGTGGATATTTTCATCTATATTAAATTAAATAGGATAAAGATAAGTTTTTTTATAAATTTTGAATCATTTAATAAAATGTTATTTATTTAAAATATGATTAATGTTAATTTTGGAACTTTTTACATAATTTTACTTTAAAGACACTAAGATGAATATAAAATTAAAATAAAATATTTTAAAACATCCATTATTTTATATATTTATCTAAAACATTCTTGTAAAAAAATAATTCACTAAAATTATATTACATTTAATATTTTTATAATTATTTAATTTATTTTTCTATTAAATGAAGAAATATTGTGTGAGTGTTGCATATAGATTTATGGTAATTATATAATTTATTAATACTATAAATAAATAACCATCATGAAAATAATTTTATTATGCTAAAATTAACCACTAATATTCATTCAGAACATACATTTGTCTCTATATGAACACATAAGAGATATTAAAAAGTAACAAAGTGACATTTTTTATTTTTATTTGCTTTCAATATTAAATAATCCATTTTTTGGCACAAGTGTCCCTTAAAAATTGTATTTAGTGACTAATGTGATAAGGGAATTAGTTGATTCATCCAATAATAATAAAGATGAAATACAAAGACTTTAATATTCATTTTTAACCTAGGTTGCCCTAATATAGTCTTTAACATGGCGATACGTTTTACTACATTTACTATTCATAATGGATAAAAATAAAAAGGGATATATTAAATTTTTTTACCTATTTTTTAAAAATAAGAAATCCATTTTTAATAATTAAATTTCCATAATTTTTTTCAATTAATTTAAAATATATTTGAACCAAATTAAATGAAAATTGTTTTTAATAAAAATAAAATTTTAAGCATAAAACATGATTTATTCATATCTAATTCCTTGAAAAAACATTATATAAATCCCAATTTTTATTTAATATAAAATATATAAATTTCATTAAAATAATTCATAAATTGGTATTAATTTAATTTATTAACATAAAAACATATTAAAAGAATAAAGTTTGTTTTTTTAGAAAAACAGCCCCTTTTATTCAAATAATTTTTATTTTCCTTTTTAAATAATTCATAACTAATGAATTCAATTACACATTGGTAAACCATATGTTTTTCATAATTTTATTAGTCCCATTTAAACCTACCAATCCAATTTCTAGTTTATAAGAATATATTATATTATGGTTCATTTGGACTCTGGGTTGTGTGTCTTGTAAGTTATAGAAGAAATTAATTTTTTTTGAAAAGAAATATATTATAAAAAACAGAGGTGTAACATTATACCCCCATTAAAATGAATTTATCACTTGAAATTACATTACATCAATTAAAAAAATGGATATATCAATATTTAATGGCATCCTTGGGTTCCAATGTTTCTCTTTTGTATTTTTGATTCCTCCTGAGAATTTTAACCAGGTGAGTAGTGTTATTTCATAGAATAATGTATGTACGATCCAAGATTTATACCAATTGTTATTAATAGGGAAGAAAATTCTCTTATGGTATGACCTATGATTTTAGTACATGTGATGGTTCATGTATAAACATTCTCAGGAGATATACATAGAACACATCATGAACTTGAGAGAGGTTCAGTGGAAGATCGTAGCAATAAGTTACCATCCGTACTCGATCATGAATATAAAAAGGGCCAATATACATAGGGATAAAAATTAATATATTTCTATATATTATTACCATAATAAATAGAAAATTTCAAATAACTTATTCTCACCAGATCAAAATTCAATATCACACTGATGATGTTGAGCAAAAATTTTCAGTCGACCATCAACTTCCTGAATGTGTTGTTGAATGGATCTAACTTTCTCTCCTATTTCATCCGTAATATATATCCCCAATATCTTTCATATATAACTTCATCCCAAGACATTATATTTCTACACTTTTTTCATATAGTATTTCATAAGGATGTATCTGAATGGTTAGAATAAAATCTATTATTTTAAGAAAACTCGACTAGTGAAAGGTCTTTATCCCATCCTCATTTAAAATCCATAGAAAAAGTTCTCAGTATAACATTTATGGTTTTAATGGTTCTATTAGACTGATGATCTATATATGAATGATATTCATAAAAAAACTCAACTTTATATCCATTTCCTAATAAAGACTTCACTATAACATTGAGGTAAACCTCAGATACCAATTAGATACAATAGAATATGGTACTCCTTGAAAACTTAACAATTATTTAATGTATATTAGAGTGAGATAATATAGAGATAAATAATATATAATATTAATTATGATTACTATTTTTTATGGTGATTGAATAGACCCCAAATTACATTATATCCTTTTAATGTTTTGGGGACGATAACGACAAAATCCATAGTGATGTTTTCCCATTTCCATTCCAGTATAGGTAAGGGTTTTAACAAACCTATAGACATATATATTTGAGCCTTAACTTGCAGAAAAACCATGAACCGGGATATATACTCTATAATACATCTATTTATGCTATCCCACCAAAAATAATTTAATAGATCTCTATATATCATCATACATCTAGGATGAATATAGAATAATGAACTATTAGTGTTATCCAACAAATCCTTATTGAAGTCTAGTATGGATGGAATATATAAACCATTACTAATTAATACCATTCCATCAAAATCAAGTTTGAACTCAAGAAAATTTCTGACCTTCTTCTGTAGTTTCACATCTTCTTTATATGTCTCTTTAATTATCCCATAGTTAGATGGTTGAACACTCCTTTGATAAAGATAATATTTCTCCCATTAATTCAATATTTGTAGACACATCCTTTAAAAAAATAGAAATATTAGGTCATTTCTAATCCCCATCATGGATAATATAATATGATCCATTGAACTCAATGCATTAACCACCTTGTTCACTTTCCTTGAGTTTTAATGTATTGACCAACTATAGTATTTAATTAGCTCCAAACACCTTCTATGGTACTTATTCCACTATTTTTGTGTGAGAGTATATTTTAAAATATTATTATAAGTATCTGTATATATATATCATATATTTCTCCATAAAGATAATTTCACCATTTATTAAAAAAAAATCAATAACTAACTCCAAACCATGAGATGGGAAATTTTTCTCATGAAACATCAATTTTCAAGAGGTATAAGCTATAAACATATAATATTTCATGATAATTCATTCTAGTACCTTATTCTATGCATCACTATATATTATAAAACCATCTCCAATTATATTAATGTAAGCACATGTACATCGACTAACCATCTCTTAAGAACTTTTAAATTTCCTCACATTCATATGTATAATGGAACTTGGCTTCCTTCTGAGTAAACTTGGCGAGTGGATTTCATAGATATAAAAAATGATATTAAAATCACTGATAATATCCATCCAAACAAAGAACACTAGGAATTTTTGTCACTATGGTTGTTCTAGGCTAGTGTTCATCCAATTCTATCTTTTCTAGATCCATAGATGTACTATCGCTTGAGATTATATGACCCAAAAATGAAACTGTACGCAGCCAAAATCCACACATGGAAAATTTTTCTTACATATTATCATTTCTTTGAGTCTTTAATAAAATAATCAAGTGATATTAATATTATTCCTTTCTATTTGAATATATAAGAATATCACCTATAATGAATATAATAAACAGATCTTTGTAATCTCTAAATCCACTATTCATTAAATCCATTAAGATAATGAGGATATTAATAATTCAAAACAAAATGAATATATATTTATAGTTTTCATAACTTTTATGATATTTGTTCTTGGGAATATCCTACTTCTTAACCCACAATTGATGCTATCCAAAATAAAGGTTAATCTTGGAAAAGTATTCATATCCACACAGTATATCAAATAAGTCATCAATACAGGTTAGATGATACTTATTTTTAATTGTTACCTTGTTTAGTTCTGGATAATTAATACAGAGTCACATTGATCAATGTTTATTCTTAATAAAAATAGTAGGTGGACCCCAAGGTGACACACTTTCCAAATAAATCCCTTGTTAAAATTCTCCAAGAGATTCTTCTTTAATTCCTTTTAATCAATAGGGTTCATTCTATATAGAGTCTTTGAAACCTGTATGACACTTTGTATGAGTTCTATTGAGTAATCAAATTCCCAATTCTATGGAATATTAGGAACTCTTATGCGAATATATATTAACAAATCCCTACACAATAGGAATATCATCGATGTTCAGTTTCTCTCCGACCATCTGAGATAAACACCCCATTTGAATAGGAATAAAGACCCATAAAATGGAATTGATTTCCATCGTAAGCTAATATTTCTAGTCATACAAATAGATGATCACATGTTAGTTCAAAATATCATATGTGAATTACCTTGGATGTTTTTAAGGGATTTATGTAGATAAATATAGACCATGCCTAAATTAAGATAAAATTCAACCAGATAGGGAATATTAAGATTTAAATGATGAAAATTCCAAAAAACTTAAATCTAAGAAGGATCATAGACTTGAGATGTGATCATATTACCATTAAAAATTTTAAATTCTAATTAAAAATATAATTTATTTGGTGGAATTTTGATAACCTTAAAAATTATTCAAATATAGAAGAGTGGGTAAATCTAGAATCAAATAAGACATTTGAAATTCTATATTGGATGATAAGTGAAACTTTAACCACATCATTATCACACCCTCATTAAAAATTGTGATAGAATGAGATTTACCTTTTTCTCTCATCTCAATAGGTTACTGACATCGATCATCATCAATAACCTTCAAATTTGTGAATTGTTTAACATAATTCCCATGCTCCATGAATTTCAGACACTAGATGTGTATGGTGAATTCTATATATATTTCTCTATATTTGTATCATTAGCTAACTACTTCTAATAACGGTTTCAATCTATATCATTATGACCCTCCTTTACAGACTTAAAAAATTTACCAGTCACCTTAATATTTTTTCCATATTTCCTTGGACTCTTTAAGCATAAAGAAATGTTCATATTTTTCAATCTGTTTTTTATAATTTCATTTGAATTACATATTTTTGCATATCAAAACCATAATATTTATGGGTAACTCCAATCACAATTTCCACCTTTATATAAAAAAAATTATTTGTTCATATCTACTGATGTATCTTATATCTAATAACCTATAAAGACTTGGTTTTAAGCCACTAATGACTTTATTGACCTCACTTTTAGGTTGGATGATAATACTAGAAGCATACCTCAAGGTATTTTAAAATTTTCCCTATAGGTATCGAATAATTCATCATATATATGGTTTATCTCAAGAAATTACTTATCAAAATTCTGATGGTGAATATTTCTATGGAGTAAATTTCATCATGATTACTCATTTTCTTGATAAGAGTCCACCATTTTCCTGATCTACCTTCATAGTGACAGACACACACAAAGGATTTTTCAGTCTTCAAACACTAGAGAATGGAATATATCTTTTCAATAGTAACGATCCATTTCTCAATAACAAGTGGATCTATAGACCCACTAAAAGAAGGTATTTATTACCTCATGAAGGACTAAAAAGAACATTGTTCCATCCTCTGTTGGATGTTCAGTATGAATCATATCTTGATAAAGTTGTGTAATAATAGAAATAATATTTTCCATTCCATATCCCACAATATTTGAATACTAATGAGGAAAATCATTTCATTTTCTATCACTTTCAGTATTAACATAGTTCTTTCAGGTTCAATCCTTTGAGTAAAAGAAAAAAACATAGTGTGAGAAAAAATAATCCTAGTGGAAAACTATATAATCATTAAAAAACAATTATAGGATGTCTAAATCATGAGACCGTTTTTCAATCCATAACTCCTTAATTTTAACCTAGGCCATTCATGGTCATCATATATTTAAATCCTTCACGATTGTACATAAATAAAATGTGAGTTCACCAAAGTATATCCCCCAATAGTGTCCAAAATGATATACAGTAAGGGAACACTCACCAAGAACCATAATGGTGGACGAGATATATTTTACAAACTATATTAGGGATATTAACCCAAAATTAATTTATTACAAAACCATGTCTACTTTTAGTATCGATACATGATTTTTTTCCAATGGAAACCATACTATTTTATTTACTATAATTTTTGATGTTATAATATATTTAGGATTATTTTAAAGTTTATCTATAAATTTTTATCATCTCAATTTACAAAGGATAAATAAACCATAATATGATACCAACAATAGTTAACCAGTCTTTTTATACATAGATATTACATTTTATTAGATCCATATTAATTACATAATATAGCAAGAAATTCTAGAATATTATAGATATACTTACTTTGGAAACATGGATACATAAAAAATTTCTTTATAAGCGAACCACATCATTTTCCAATAAGTTATTCATAACTGGAATCCATCTTAGACATATCATACTTATCACCTTTCTTCATTACCTGGTAAAAGGAAACATAATAAATGAAGGGATTAGATGATCACTAAGGTTAAACAAGGACGATAAAAAAGACCACTTCAACATAACATGAGAAGAAGGGTATGAAAACCTGAGAAGTATTTGAAAACTATACCCTATATATCATATATTATAAACATGAGTTATGGAATAATGTTTGGAAGTTCATAGGATATGAATAATAAATGAATAAAATAACATGATCCATGAGTTCATAACATGGGTATAAAAACTTTATTTATGATATAAACATAAGCATAGAAAATAATTTCCCTAGATGTCATGGATCACATCCAATACTATTCTAATGGATTGCGTTCACTAAGAAAACCATCACATGAGTCAATGTTCACTCCCAAGACTATCATAGTGGATATATTCCATTACTGAAATAGGTTTACTTCACATTCGAGTCTTATTTTTCTCATGAGATATCGATATCTACCCAATGAATTGAAGGGATATATAATTCTGAACCCAACCATCACATGAAGAAAACCATACAAATTTATGTTACAATATCATTAAAAATTCATCATATCATAAACAATGAAAATAAATGGGTCCCATAAACAATCCACACATTAATCATAGATGGACTTGTGGAAAAGTAAAATTTTTCATAAACAAATTTTCATTATAATAATAAACCATCTAAATAAATGGTAAGGATGTTATCATTTCATAATATCGCAATTAAAACTTCAATTACATATAATGATGTATCATTGATGAAAAATTATTTTAAATATTACTTTGTATATTTCATGAGGAAAATAGCATTTTCACTTGGAAATCACTTATTTGAAAACTTTTTTTTTCAAATAATAATGAAAAATATTTTATTTGAAAATAACCATATAAACCTATAATATAAGTTTTAATGAATTGTGTGGTCATGATTGTGGAATGTTTTTTTCATTCCATATAAGAAAAAACAAATATTCTTTTCATATTATCAGTAAACATCAAAAGTAATTATTTTGTAAAATGACAAGAAGATTCCATTTAAACCATTTTTAAAAAAAGTGAAACTTGGGTAAAAATGACTTCAAATAATCAAAGGCGAATAGTAAAAAAATTTCTTTAAATCTTTTTTACAATACATGGACATGGAAGAATAAATATTTTCAACCAAAGAGATAAATAATGTTTCTTTTACTTAAAAATTTATTTTGGTATCTAGAGTTCATAAAAGAGGAAAATGAAAGGAAAATATGTATTCTATAAAGACTTCCATAGGTTAATAAAAATTTAGGGGTTATTTAGAGAAAATTCATAACATTCCATTATTTAAAACTTAATCACAAATAACCCAAATAAGTAATTAAATTATAATGTATAACCCTTAACTTGAGTTCTACTTCCTTTTAAAATTCATTATCCTCAAATATAAAAAATTTAAATTTATTATAATTATATTCTAGATTCATTTACATACATATAATATCAAAAATTATCCATTAATATAACCTTTCACCACCAATTTATCAATAATTCCTTATTAAAATTTTCATTTCTAGTTGTCAAGTATTTTGTTATTTCATAAGAATTTCAGTTTGGTAGTTTTACTTATTATACATTAATAATGGTCCCATTATCCCTTGAATATTAATCATGATATAAAACAATAAATATATATATTAATTATTAATATATATTTATATTAATGCATAATATTTAGAGATATAAAAATGAGTTACACTATTCATGGAGATAGTAGGTTATACGTATGCATGAACGGTATTTTCACTCTTTGAATGATGGATTGAAAGAAAGGTAAATAATAATTAACTTCTCTGGAATACTATTATATCATATGAATTATATATATTCATTAAATCATTACTTATTACCCATTTAAGGAAGAAATAAAAAAGGAATCAAATCACTTCATGGAGGTGGTAGTCGGTAGGTACGCATGAGTGGCATTATCATTTTCTAATAGATTTGAAGGTAAGAAGGTATATGTAATATTATGATTAAAAAAGAATAAATATTTGATAAATATCATATATAAATATTACAACAATCATAATACCTATCAATAAAATGCGGTGATTAAACATGAATTCTATCACTTTGTGGAGATGGTAAGCCTTATGCATGCACGAGCAATAATTTTACTACTCATTTGATTCAGAAGAGAGTTGATAATGGTGGTTTTATAATCATAATAAAATTTAAATATATTATAATTAATATAATTATTATTTTATGATAAATACAATAGATTTATATGAGGTAAAATAATAATTAAAAATAAAGTTATTGGTTAATAAAATTATATATTCTTTGAAATAACTCATTAGGATTTTATCATATGGACCCTAGGTTGTTATTTTGGGGAGAAAAAACTCTAGAACTAGGATATGGATGTTTTTAATAAAATTATCTAGATTTTCATTTATCTATATGGCTCAATTTGATGTAAAATAGAGAAATGAGGGGTTTCATTTTATAATATAGGGGGAGGACACACATGGAATTTATTAGAAGATTAAAATATAAAAAGTTCATTCTCTAGAAAAATGTATTGAAATTGATTTTTTTAAGATAAGGTATGATCTATCTTTAATTTCATAAAAAAATTGAATTTGTATAATTATTAGTGATCTTTTAAACATGATATTATTGTTTAACCCATTAGTTAACCTATTTAACCCTTAACGGTAGTAACAACTATTTCAGTCTTAAAGGGTTAAGAATGTACCCCTAATTTATAAAATTGATAGTAAATGGAAAATGGTTGATATTTTAAATAATATTCCATTATATTGGATTAATATATATATTTTATATTTTTTTCATTTAATGAAATTGTTTTATGTCAAAATATAATTAATGTCAATTTTAGAACTATTTATTTAAATTGACTTTAAAGTCATCAATAAAAAGATGAAATTATAATATAATAATTTAAAACATCTATATTATATCATATATATCTAAATAATTTATGTAACATAATAATCCCCATAATGTTTATTACAATAATTATTTATAAAATCATTTATTTATTTATCGATTAATTTATGAAATATTGTGTTACTGTTGTCCAGGTTTTTATGGTAATTATATAATTGATAAAAATTAGAAATAAGTAACCATCATTAAAATAATTGTATTACTCTCAAATTAACCATTAATATTCATTCACAACTTTTTTGTTTCCCTATTTGAACACATAAGATATAGTAAAAAGAAACGAAGTGACATTTTATATTTTTATTTTCTTTAAATATTAAAGAGTTCATTTTCATAAGACATGCCTATTAAAAAAGTATATTTAGAGCCTAAATTGATAAGCGTTTAAGTTAATTATTCCAATAATGATTTAGATGAATGATGGTGACTTAACTATTTGTTTTGGCTTAGGTTAACCATATTTACCCTTTATAAAGGTAATAAATTTTACAATAGTTACTATTCAAAATGTCTAAAACAAATAGGGATCTATTTTAAAAATTTTCACCAATAAAATATAGATGTGGAATAAAATTTGGAAAATTAATTTTTTTTAAGTTTCATAAATTCATTTTTAAAATTGTTAGAAAAATTTGATGAAAATGAGTTTTTAGAAAAAACAATTTTAAGCATAAAGCTAGAATTATTCCCATCCCATGACTTGGAAAAACATTAGATAAATATTTAAAACATTGATTGAAAATATAACATATAAAATTCATTAAAATCATTAAACAATAGTGATTAATTTATATTATTAAGATAACATCACATTGCATGCATAAAAATAGTTATCCATAAAAACTTCTCCTTTATTTTAAAATGTTTTTCATTCTATTTTATAATTAATTGATGGATAATGAATTCAATTATAAATAGGTAAAACATAATTTTGTGTAATTTATTTAGTTCTATTAATACCATCAAATCCAACAAATATGTTATAATCGTATAATATATAATGGTTCATTACGACTTTGGGTTTCGTGTATTGCAAGATATTAATGAAATTCATTTTATTTGAAAAAAATATATCATAAAATCTCAGTGTGTTGGAATTTTAACTCGATGAACAACTCCAAAATCATTACAATTTATTTCATGATTTAATTAATCTATAACTTTCGTTTCAAGATAAATGATCTTCTAAAAAATCATCTTACATTGATATTTCCCAAACCCAACTCATGTAGCTTGAATCAAAATATTTGTGTTGTTTGAACAACTGGGTAAAACATTCTGGATAAAAAATTTTATTATTTACTTACAGAATATTTAAATATTGATGATTCTCATTTCTAATCTCTTTGAATTCCAAGAGACTCACTTAGCTTTGATATTCTTCATCCCTACCTAAATATTAACTTCTTATGAATTAATATATTGATTCAAACATCTTTTTTAGAGTTTTTGATGTTTAAAAAAATGATGAAAAACACTTGAATATTCTAAATGGTTTTTATTATTTATAATTTAATTTTTGAAATATAAGTTTTCATTAAAAAAATTTATTAATTACTCTATGGTTGGAATTATATATACAAAACACCATATGACTAATATGATACATAGAAATTAAACATATTTAGGTCTAGATAAATCATAAAAAATTGTATAATGACTAATATAATGATTAAAATGACTCACAAGCATTATAGATAACTCATACATTGGTCTAAAAGACTCATACATGGGTTGTGACATTTTCAAATTTCATGTCAGCTAAAAATTACTCATATAGAAGATTCCAAATTGTTTATAGTTATATTAATTTGTGCATATATTTGTTCCACTATGATATGAATCATATTATATGTTTGAAATGAATTGTATATTCTTGTCTTCTGATTAGAAATAGATGATTTTTATGTTTAAGATAGTCATTTTATACTTTAACCAAAAAAATATAGACTTCATTAATGTAATTTAGAGCCACTGCAAAATCATCTTAGGCCTTCCCAAACACTAGAAATTACCTCATAATAGATTAAAATATTTTAATAAATTTTATAAATAATTAAAAATCCTCTAACTTATTTACAAAATGTTATTATGCATATAAATACTCAACTAAAGTATTTCATAAACATTTCAACATATTAATTTTTATATTCAATATGATACTTAGTAAAACTTTATCCAAGTATATCTTATCATAAATTTCAATATTCATAATTACATATAGGCCATGGATGGTTTTTTTAATAATAAATATATATTTTAACATATTTTACTACATATCTCAAAGTTGTATCCAGAAAAATAAATTCACTAACTTCTCCAAATCAATAGATAAAACACTTGAATCACCCCATAAAAAATTTTCATTTAATATCATGAAGACGAGTATTATAATCATATAATATTTTGGGTTCCCTAAAAGAAACTTCTACTTTTCATTTTCCATTCAATCTTATAAATATTCTATTACATATTCAATTATCACCAAAAATATTATCCTTTACCATAGTGAATGGTAACTACATTCATGTTTATTGGGTGGATCCTCACTCTATCACCCAACACACCAATCATAAATTTAATTTCACAATTCACATTGAAAACAAAAACAACTTTAACTTATTAAATTTATTTGGCTACTTCAATATCCTTATTTATACTTTTTATCAATACCAATTTTACTCCTCATTAAATGTTTCTTTACTCACCATTATTGATAATAAATGAAAAGGTCAATATAGGGTATTATCCAAAGAAAATCCTATACTTTTATTCTACCTCTATCCTGATGGTTTTTAATTCTATGAGAGATAATTAGAATGAAATAATCTCTTAAAAACGTGATATCAATCAATAATAAATATGGTTAATTGTGATATCCCATTATAGAAAACAATAGAAATTAATTTAGACCACACTGTTATAAATTAATATATTATAATATGATAACAACACTGAATTTCACGTTCTTGAGCTACCTAAATATATTTTTAACAAATTTTATTAAATATTTACTCTACTTTAACAAATGAATCAATTTTATAGTGAAACTATGTTCTCTCATATTTCGTTAAATGTCCACTCCCCCTTGATAACCACATTCAATATACAATTTAAAAATGATGGGGATGTAAAAATCATAACTTATATTTGGGTTTTAGGTAGGGATATCCGGATTTATAGATTCTATACAATTGATGAAATCACTATAATCTCACTTTATTTGAGGGATCCCACTCAATGGGTAGTTTATAAACCCTTAAACATGAATGTTTTCTTCTATAAATAATCCTTAAGATGTCTTGGTGCTATTTGATTTTTGATAACACATAAAATATTTACACATACATGATTCAAGAAAATAAAGTGATTCCAATTGAAATAATCTATATGATACATTTCTCTCCTCACTATATAATCATCAGATGATTCAACATCATTGAAATGTGCTTCACCATCAATTCTATTTTCTAATATGTAGAGGTAATAAAATGAAGGACAAAATTGGTTATTCCACCATCTCTTTAATTGTTAAAAAAATGCTGATACTTATTTATCAACCTAGAATATTCTTTCATTAAAGGAATAAAGAGTCTAGACCTCATATTTAATGGTTTATTATTTGGGTTTTAGATCTGAACCACTTTATACAACATATATTCATTTATTATTTAACATTATTTATACATTGAATATCCTTATAATCATTTTTAATCAAAGTTATTTCATTATTTTATGCCTCCTTTATTTACATCACCTCATTTATATGATCTGGCCATATGGGTACACATTATTTTTGGATCATTATCTATCTTCCTTTTCTGTGAAGAATCCATCTTCACAATAGCCTTTATTGAACTCAGTATCATTGGTGATTTTACCCTCTTTCTTATTAAATCCTTTATTCAAGGAATCTATGTCGTACTATTGGTAGATATGTTCCCATTCTACCCGCACCTTCTAGACACATATTATTTAGCTTTTTATTTGTTATTCTTATGAAAAAACTATTTTTTATTCTTTATGGTTTCAGATCCTAGGGTTACCTTTCTTAAATATGTTCTTTGTTTCTTAACTACTATTATGGCCTCATATTATTATGTGTATAATAGTTATGGTAGGATTATATATACAGTTATTCCTCATAATGGTATCTATTTTTTTTTCAAAACTCAAATAGATAATCCAATTATTCAAATCTATTCAATCATGATTGAGTTTTCTCTGTATGTGATATATACTTTTTTTATAGTATATTTCCTTTAAGATTTTAACTTTTCTACCTAAGAATTTAGGTCCTTTAAATATTCAATTTACTGACATAATATTCCAATAATCTATATATTTTGTTCCCAAACATCAAATGACAATAATATATTCTAATTAATATTTTATTTTTCATTTGTTTGTAATCTATACAGATTTTATTCCTTTCTATTTTTAGAGTGGGACCCCAAATTTTTTGGCACTTTTTGGGGAAATTTTATTATAGTATTTACATACACCCCTTGATACAATAAAGGGTTTATAATAATTTTTATTTGTCAATATATTATAAATTTTAATCTGATTCTTGTAGTATATTTCAAGTCAATTTTTTTCCCAAATCCTTCAACTTGATCATGGAAAAAAATATTATATGATCGAAAAGTGGTTGATTTACTAGAATATACCACAACCATTTTTACTATTTTGGGTATTTTTTCAATGTAAAAGTCTTTGAATATTGACTGACATCCCTTATTTTTTTTCCACATGGGATGTTTCAAGATTAATTTATTATATATTTATCAATATGATTTATAATTCAATTGACTTTATATTGAGTGTGTTTTTCATAACCTCAAATGATTTTAGCCTAACTTGCCATTCATTTATAAACATCTGAACTTGATCATCATGAAACTTACTTTTCTATAATATATAATTTTCAAGATACTTTAATCTTTTTCCCTTAACATATAGGATAATATATTTGATATTCATTGAGATTATATATAGTTTTTAAATGAATTAATCACTTATTCAATAAAAAAACCTCTCTCAAATAGATCTTTAAAACTCTTTAGAATAAAATAAAATCCATTCTTTTGAAACTAAAAGGGATTTATCCCTTTCTTTCACCATTCTTGAAAGAGTGTTTCATCTACCTACATATTTTAGGAATTATTTTTATATTGAATAATATTACACTTACAGCTATGATTTTTCATCAATATATTTCTTGATGTAAGATAATATATTTGAGAAAAAAGCATCTCGTTGAAATATTCCATGATTTTAAAATAAAAATCATTAAGTGATTCATGAAACTCATATTCTTCACATATTGGCATTTCTTCGTTACAAGATTAATAATAAATATATTTACCAATAAAATTATCAATTAAAACATCTTTAGGTAATTGGGATTCATCTTAACCTTTTAAAAAATTTCTAAGCTTCTTATCTACCATATTATTCCCATTTATCAAGGTATTTACTAAGACATAGATATCTATTTTAACAGGTATAGATATATATTTCTCTATCTAAGGTTCTTCTTAAGAAACCTAAAACATAAAAATTATATTTTCAATTAAAAACACCAAGTATAAAAAATATAGATCTAATCAGAGCGAACAGAGTATCTGATAACAATTGAGATGTCCTTTAGGACCAACTTATACAATCGAAGGGTGGGGGAGGTTGTATCCCATGTTTTTATTTATTTTAGAAAATCTTAATTTCAAATATAAATATGTATACATTATAGTATATCCCTCAGTTATCTATTAGGATAATAGCGTATCTTCTTTTTATTTACTAATCATATAAACCACATGAATAGAAAGAAAGATAGTAAAGATGGAATGGTTTACTTTTATAAGGTTAAACCTCAATGTGGGAAATATACTTCTTAATATGATTGGTTATTCACCCCAATAAAATATTATATTATCCACTATAAACCCAATGAATACAACAATTCCTCATGATCTTATAGTGCTTCACACACAAATACTACTTCCCCTAGTGATTATAATATATCCACCTTTCCAAAACTTTCACATAGTCACACTATAATATCCTTTCTACCCAGAGTCACACTAGTTGAAAATAATTCAAACATGTATATATAAGTGTTTCCATTATTTCCATTTGAATTAGATCCCCAATAATCTTAGGATTCTATTTTATAAATGTGATTCATTTTAATTCATCACAATAGTTTCTTCAAATACCTGATGATGATTTGATAAATATATTTCAACTCAGTCTTTTCATTTAGATCAGTTTATAAATCTTCTTTAGAATATTCTAACATGGATTTATCAACTAAATTTAATGTTACAATGATCTTAAATAATCTACCATCTCTTCAATATTATAATTACTTAACAATAATATGAGAATAACAATTTAAGTTCCAATCTCAATTCAATTTCTTCTTAAAAATATGTAATAAGGTTTATCATAGAGTCTTATTATTCATTTAATTTTGATTTGAAAATGATGCATATAATTTCACACAGGAAATAAATCCTCATCTTATTTCTATACTAAGATATTTATAGGTTTTTCAGGATTTTTACTCATGGTTCATAGTTCCATTGTAATTTTTCTCTCCATATTTTTTCCTTTTATTCACAAGTCGCTGGAATAATAGTTTATATATTTAAAATATTTTAACTATTATATGAATAATAGTTCCATGATCTTATATTTTATTTTTCCCACACTTTTATACATGGGTGTCTTTCGTGATCTCACAAATCCATTTTTTCCTTCAATGGTTTAATCCTATCAAATAATAAGTGTTCCCTTATATTTATTTTTATTTTTAATCTTGTTATTTTTCTCACAAATGAAATGATATTCAAGGATTTATTAGTAGGCTTAGTAATATTTATATTTTAAATATTATTTCACTAAAAATAAACAGCATAAAAATCACCCTAGATATATGAATAATCATACATCAACACACTTTTAGATCAAATTTTTTTATTAGAAGAATGAGTTATTTTCATGAAAATAATAAAAATGTAGCATTGAATCCATATATCAATGATTTTAGCTCATAATAATCATATTAGTATTCATTTATCTTTATTCACTTCACATTATGATATTAAAAGATTAGTC
The DNA here is from genome assembly GCA_963277665.1 of Viscum album. Taxonomy (NCBI): domain Eukaryota; kingdom Viridiplantae; phylum Streptophyta; class Magnoliopsida; order Santalales; family Viscaceae; genus Viscum; species Viscum album. Next base: position 552,129,780 of record OY728144.1, read on the forward strand.
ATAACTCCAATATCTTTACACTCAATTTCCATATTTAATTAATCTGGAATCTATGCTTTAGGGTAAATGATCTTCTTAGAGATTCATACCACTTTTACCATTTCCTTACTCAACTATAGAGACTTGAATCATAATATTTATGATGCTTAAAACAACAAGGAACATTACTAACATCATCAAACTTATTCTTCATTTACGGAATAGTTTAATCTGAAATATTATCTTTTCTTCTCATTATGAATTCTAAGAAAATCACTTATCTTTTATCTTATTCCCTTTTGATTAAGGAAGCATTTATCCTAATTTGATATAATAAATCACACAACCTTTTTGGTGTCTTATATGTTTAGAATATTTAACAACATCACTTTATTTTTCCAAAAAAAAAATTCATCAAAATTTAATTCTAGAAACCTTACTTTTCATTTAGAAGAATTATTTAGTTATTCTATGTCTAGAATGAATCATACAAAAAACCCATATAAATCATACATAGAATTAAAATTTCTTGTAAATAGGCCTATATGAATCATATATAGTTTAAAAATTACTCATATGATGATTATAAGGAATCATAGGAATGATCAATGACTCTTACACTACTCTCAATCACTATTAGATTGGTCATCCCTTTTCAAAATTCCACATCTACTTATAATTTCTCTTACAAAAATGTATAATGACTCATATGATACTCATATAGATGCATAAAAGTTTGTGATATCCTCTAATATGACTCATAATATGATTCAGGAATGACTCATATATTATTCCCCTTTATTAAAAAACAACTCATATATACGGCCAATACTGTCATTTTTCTTCTTCGACCATAGAAATTCTAGTATTATTTAAAATAATATAAAGTCAATACAAAATAATCTTGGGCCATACCAAAAACATTTAATCACCTTATAAAATCATAAAAAGTTTCAATAAATTATATATATAATTCCAAACACTTATATATTATTTCAATGATGGTTTAAAACTTATAAATACTCAAGTAGAATATTTCACGAACACATCTAAATTCTATTTAGCATCAATTAAACCTATATATAACATTATCTAAGTGAATTTTCACATTTATTTCAGCATCCACTATGCTAGGTACTCTAGACATGGTCTCCCTATTAGTCAAGATAGTTCTTCCTACATTTTACTACAACTCTTAAGGATTTTTAGTAGGATAGTTTCTTGAAATTCAATAGACAATTTTACTAAAAACTTGATTTATTCCATCAAAACTTTACATTATATATCACAAAGACTATTATATCAATCAAATTATGTTTTGGTTTCTCACCAAGTATCTTCTTCATTCAAATTCTCTTTACATCATATTAATATACTATTTCATTTTCAATGGTCGCCAATTCTATTCACTTTTACCCATAATGGATGATAATCACATTAATGTTTTATGGATTGATCCTCACTCTATCACCCCATACAATAATCATATAATGAATTCCACATTTCAAATTGAAATCAAATACAATATCAGCTAACCAAATCCATTTTGGTACTTTAGGGTAAGAACCAACATAAGAACTATATATTACCTTGAAATATTATTAAAATAATCGATAATTGATATCTAAAATTTTGGTTTTGATGGTACATAAATATGAGTTTTAGTTTTCTCAGGATGACAAAAAATTCACTTTATGTGTTTACAAAATTTAAAAAGTGCGTGTAATGGTCAAATATATAAAAAACCATGAATAAATGTGAAATTATAGGACTACGATCTCTGAATTATTTTTGAGATACCCAATTAGAAAACACAACAATCTAATATTTTTTGTTCCTAAAATGAGTAAATGAGAAATTTTTAATGATATGAAAGTCTTTAAAAACATGTTTAATTGGTTTAAAAATAAAAAACCTCATATTAACATTAAATATTAGAAAAATTACAACTTGTCTATTTTTGGAAATAAAAAAGTAGAACCACATCAATATGAGTTACAGTTTCATTGGGAAATCCAAAAAACATATATTAAAGTGTTCTTAACATATAAAATGTTCATATAGTTAACACATTTAAAATGATCATGAATTATTGTGAAATTATATGAAAATTTTCTTTTAATTATTTATGAATCATTTAAATAAATGGCATATTAATCTGATGTGTGGTGTTCTAAGAATGACTAAATAACTACTTTTAAAATATATCAATGTCTTCATAAAAGATAATAATGGGGTTTTAAAATATTAAAATTACCATGGATTGAAATTAAATCTAATAAAAATGAGAGATTATTGATTTATGACTTTTAAGAACTGATGAAAATTTTCTCAACGTTGCGGTTTTCTCTAGATGATAAAAAACAAATTTTAGTGTTTCAAAACTATAAAGAACGAATGTATTAGTAAAAATTTACCATAATACCAGAATAATTATTTAAAATCATAGTGAAAACATATTATTACAATTTTTATGACATGTTGAAATAGATTAAATTTCAACATGACGCACGTTATTCTCAAAATAACCAAATGAACAGTTTTTAAAGATACCACAGCCTTTGAAAACGTGCATCAAGGGGTTAAAACCGAGAAAAAAGACTTATATTACCAAGATATATATTTAGAACCAGTAATGATTTGTTTTTATATTTTAAGAAGTCATTCCACATAAATTCTAGTTTTTGTCACCTAATGTAATAAAAAAATATGAATATTTAGTTCTTTAAAACTTTAAAAAGTGCATGGGACCGTGATAACATAGAAAATAACCATGAATTTTAATGAAATATTTGAAAATGATATTTTAATTATTTTTGACATATAAAAATGGATAAGACATTAATCATATAGATGATGTGTTCAAAATGACTAATGTTACAATTTTGTTAGACACCAATGTCTTTAAAAAACTTGTATTATAAGGTCAAAACCAAGAAACAATCTAATATTTTCTTAAAATATTAGATAAATATCTACATATTTATTTTTTAATTGTAGGAAGATGTTCCATGTCAATCCATATTTTTTATTTTCTTAGGATGACTGAAAAAACACTATTAGTGTTTCAAAACTCTATAATATGATTTCAACATTCAAAACCATGATAATGAAAATGTGTTGAAATAAAATATTTTTCAAAAACATATTCGAATTATTTATGGTTTTTGAAAATAGATGAAGCATCAATTTAATGCAAGGTGTGTTCAGAATGACTGAAAAATAGATTCAAAATAAAAAACGATAAAAAAGATGTAATAAATTGAAAAATAAATGGCCATAAACTATTTTTTATTCTAATTACATTTACTTTAAAAAATCTAGTTTGTCCAAATTTTTATTTTATTTATAATTTTTTACTACAATATTAATAATTTTAACTAATTGATTTTTAGTTATGAGTTGATTGGTGTGAAATTTGTAAAATGACTATACATGGTTAGTTGTGAGATTGTTAAATAAATTAATTATGGTGTAGAAATATATTTAATTTCTACATTATGAATTTTTTAAATACTAGTTTTAGAGTTATATTAATTTTATTTTTTAAAAATAATTATGTATAGAGTCTTTGATATGGAAGTTTCTCCTGGTTCATATAGAATAGAAAATAACAACCAACATATGTAAATATTTATACAAACTTATTGGATTGAAAATAAAGACTTCCATATTGAGACACTGATAATCCACTACAAGCCCTTAGAGACCATTTTTTACCATCACCGTTGTGTGTTTTTATAGTTTTGAGATCAAAGGGAGCTAAAATTAAAGTAATAATATATATTAATCAAGATTTAAATACAAATTTCATTAAGTATTACATGTAATATCCCAGCTTGGGAGCCACTGAGCTAGTGACTCAAGCTGTTTAGTAAAAGTTTCTCTAGCACACCTCCATATACACCAGAGGATACTGACTAGAAACAAGGATCTAATGATGATATGATGGACAGACTATAAAAAAATGGTCAATGTAGAGTAGTGGTACATAATAAATTAATCAAAAATAAAAGAAATAATAAATTTAAAACAATAAGAAGATAATAACAACTGGTAAACTTGGACAAAGTCAAATCATACAACCATGCATGTCCACATGGTTCTATAAAAAAAGCATATAAAAAATAAAAAATTGATAATGAAAAGGAAGAAATACCCAAAGGATGTCTCCATGAGTATCCTGAGTTACCAATCCATCATGTGCTTCTAATATCCCATGTTCAAAAGTCCCGACACATAAAAAATCCATAAAACTTGAACCATTCAATTAGGATATTTTCTAGTCTACTGATCGATGACCCAAACAGTGTGTGAGATATACCAACTTTGACAAAATCAACAAAATATATTTTAATCTAGTCCATGAATATGATTTATAATTGTCTAATGTAATAATAAGTAATAAGTGAATAAATAAATTTAGTCAATTCAAGATCAGGTTCCCAAAGGACACTTAGCAGACCGTACCTACTTCGACCTAAGATGGAATACCACTGAAGTTGTGTCATCACAAATATATAAGTATATGAATATATATATATATATATATACATTTAAATAGGTATGTATATATTTTAACTATAAACATAATAACATATATATCCACATATATATAGATACATAGTACTAGCCATAACCTGAGGCATAACTCAGGTGTATATGAATAATCATAATAATTTCATAAGGCTAACAAGGGATTCCTTTCTCGAGTATGCTATGTAATATAGGACCCCATTACCAATATAATAAATAATATTGGACACATTTCTGAGTATTAGGAGTAATATAATACCCCATGATGAGTATCGTGAGTAATAATGTGGAGGTTGTTTCCCAACATTGTAATAAAGGGGGTGTGGAACATAATGTCTATCAATATAAGTGGTGTGAAACACTATGTCCAAAATTCTTGACCATGTGGGTTTGAAACACGATGTAAACAAACCTAACTATTGTCTCTTTATAATAGTCTAGATATGGTAACCCTAATTTCTCTATGAGACCATAATTTATACGCTTTTAAGAGGAACCCTACATTGGTCATGGAAAATGGACCTTCATTTATACATTACATTTATTATTTAATACAAGGACATGAAAATATATATTCCACCATCAATTCAATTATAAATAATAAAGGAGTCCACTTCCATAATCATTGAATTTACTATTTCAAATATATTCAGTTGATTACCCAATTTTATTAGAGAAGAAAACACATCTCAAAAGTGGTATAATTATAAAATATGTGAAAACTATCATAAAAATCCCATCTAAGTCAATTTAATTATCCATTATAAGATTGATTATTCATCACACCTGTAAAAGTGATTAAGAATAAGAAAGGAATTATAATTATAATAATTTAAAATATTACCCATATCAGGAGATTTAATTACCAAGATGATCATATGTATCAGAAAAAAATTAAATGCACCTGATGGGGTGGTTCAAGATGAGGATAACAACCAATTATGATTTAAATTAATGCACAATGGATTTCTAAATTTGGTTATTAATATATGTGTATTTATTTTTTAGTTTAATAAGAAATTCCTGGAGAATCCAGTTCATGGAAAAATGATGTTATTTATAAGGCATCATGACATTATGGGAAAATATATAGACCAAAAACCCCATATTTAGGACACTTCACTTATACATTATTAGTATTTGATTCAATATGAGATCAGAGAAATCAAAGGAATAAAAAAATTTCTTAAAAATAGTTAATATTATCTTTCAATGAAATAACCTTTAATATGGTTAGATAAAAGAATGAAAGAGGAAGGATGAATTGTATAGTCACCGTTGGAAATCCAACATGATAAATGGAAACCAATTTAGAGCATGGAGAGAGGTGAAACATGGAAGACTAATAGGGGGAGAGGAGAGCTCCCCACTTGGAAAACTATGTGGGAATGAGGAGAATAAATCAAGGGAGGAGAAGATAAATACAAGATGGTAAAATGGTAATTTTCATACCTTTAATGACTTGAATAGTTTGGACTCATGGTTTAGAAAACATATCCATAACAATGTGACATAACTACCTCAAGGTGAAACCCCTTATACAATTTTTGCATTATTAGGAAATATATTCAAACACTATGTTGTTGGGTTTATAATTTTATGCAGATACCTTACATGACCATGTAGCCTGGGCTAAATGGTTTCAAAAAACTTATAGAACCTTCTAGGACCCCACTTGATTGAGGGGAATTTTTTGTATTAACCTTTTCAAAATAGTGCACATACCCTTTTCTTTTCAGAAGTTTTGTTTTCAGAACTCAATGCTCCCGAAACTCATCTATGATCTTGAGGAACCACATGGCCTGAGATCCAATATAAAAAACATCTTAGTGTTCCTAATCTAATATTTTAATTCCAAATATAAGTTAAATATTTGATGTATTCTACGAATGTCCATTTAAATTTCTCATGTAATTTTCAACTTGGTCCAAAACACTGGATGTTACAACCATCTCACTATAGAAATTGACATCCCTCATAATCCTCGAAAAAATCTAAAACACCAACTAACCTACTCTGGTTGGAGATGCTCCAAAAAAATTATTTTGTAACATTTTCAATGCTAAACACACATCAAAGAATAAATTCTCATTCATAGTACTTCATCCACTAAAAAAAATCCAATGATCTTATCAAAAAATCAAAAAATTGAGATGGAACTTACTCGAGCCAGTCTAAGCCACAAAACCTTAAAATCACAACATCTTTTATCTTCCGGCCTATGGAGATCCCCACCACTGGTTCTAAATTTTAACAACCAATCCCAATCTAAGGTATGCCGCGCCATCAAGATTTCATAAATAGATGATTCCTTGGAATTATAATGAATTTATTGGTACGATTTTGAGCACAATATACTCAATAATACTTGAGAAATCCACATATGATCCTAAATTTGATCAAAATGGTATAATTATTTTTGATCAAGCATAAATAAGTCACAACAAATTTTCCATGAAAATCCTCAGTCGATACCTTCACTACACTCATCTCACTCTAATGATGTTCTAGCTATGATTTCTCACAATCTACATTTGACGAATAGAAAGGAATGAAATTTGATCTACTAATAGCCGACTATATTGAAATAGATCAACATTCTTAGAAAATGCATCCAAATACCAATTACAATGAATTTAATTCAAGGTACCTCGTGATCACATTGATCACACTTACTGAAGTTCATAACTAGATTTTGGTAACATAACCAATAAAATCAATCATTTTTTATATCATTCAATGGAAAAACATTGATTTATATGAGATACAACACATTTGGATCCTCACTCACTAACAATATCAACCGAGCCTGACCAGAACATCAGAGTAGGATTAAAATAAACTACTAGAGTCCATGTATATCATCTATGGTAGTTCTTTCTCAAGAGTTTACAAGTGAGATATTGGTACATAGTTGTGACATCCATGAATAAATAACACAGGTTAGGCCCATCAATTTTATTTTCCTAGCGGTCATGTGAAAGAACCAGCTGGTATCTATGAGTCAATCCATGGAATTCCTACTCAAAAAACTGTGAATCACTCAAGACTATCCATGCCACTATAAAAAACCATTCTCCTAGTGCATAACTTACAAGGATTATATTTATTGTGCCAACAAGGCATTGAATTATCTCTTTCTTTATCTTGGGGTATAACTGATTCTCTCTCAGTATACAATATATGATTTCAAGATAAGGGAAAAACCATCACAAATATAAGAATACAATAAGTGGTTATCAATGAATAATAATTAGACCCGAAACACATTCTTCATAAACATGACGAATTGACCAACATGGTTTCCAACCAACCATAACCAACTACAGGTAAGACGAGAAGTCAAACCAGTGCTTGAAAAGTTATTTTTTAAGGGTTTGACTACAAATGCTGACACACCATTCAAAAATATCCATGATTCCATCCTCAATAGTTTCATACACAGCCAACCATTTTATTATCATGCTTCTTTGAAACCACACACAACTTAGAAGCATTAATTTTTATTGGTTCTTCTCACACCCTGAGTCTGAATCTAGAATCTAGACTCAATCCCAACCCAAAAGTGGGTTTCATCTCGACTGACATTTCAAGGAATAAAATTTATAAGTTACCATCCTCAGGGATTCTAAAATCAATTCCCACATTGTTGAAATGTAATTTTTTAATTTTTGTCCCTACACTTGGAAGGACATGCTAAAACATATTTAATAAGATGATCCCCACCTTAGTATTGTCCAAGTCATTGTTTACCAAAATGTAAAATCATACAACAAAATACACTCCATCCACCACCAAACATAGGTTATAGTGGCATCCTACATTATTTTACCAAGTACTAAAATTGAAAAAGAGAGAAACTAACCACTTAATAGTTAACAAGATTATATTTAATCTAGATGTATACCTGATTTTCCTTAAAACAATTCTCATACATGTACTTTTTTAATCAAGAATAGAATCTAAAGCTTAACATATTGATAGTATTACAATACTGTCTCACAGTACACGACGTGATCTTGGGGGAGAAACATGTGCTACCCAACGGTTGATTAGAGAATATAGGGTTCTTATTAATCACTCATATCAGGTGCACCGTTTTCACCTCGAAACGCCCAACCGTTCAATATCTAGAAATATGTGGACCTGCTTTCCAATGGCTGGCATTCGCTGGGTGGTTTGACCAGCAATGCTTAAGAACTCACATTGGTCGAGAGGATGGGGAGTCGGGCTCATCGCACCCTTTTGGGGGGAAATTATTTAATGTTCTGGGACACACTTATAGATTTAAGATGTGTTCATATGTTCGCAAATCATTGGTTTATACCCAAGAATAGTATCCATGAATTACTCCTGTTTGGAAATAGTCAGCTGGACACAGGGGTTCAGAATCATTTATGCCTGAGGTTTACCATCCCTTGTTGGATTAATGACCCCAAGAAGTTTGGACTCACTGAGACGACACTGAGTTAAAGCCTCGTAACCAGGAACTATGGAGTTTATTGTCATCCAGGGGGGACAGATAACGACTTGAGAATTTGGATCAAACCCATGATACGGGTTTCCTACATATCCTCATGAGAGGAATCATAATCCACGTAGTTCAGTTTGGTATGGGGCTTATGCTCCAAGATGCCCGAGGTTGTTGTAGTGAACTGACTTGATGAAAGTCGGATCGACTTGTTGTTGGGATTGAACCTCAGGGAGGCTTCCTACGTATCCATATGGTGGGGAATCAAAGTCCACGTAGTTCTAATGGAAGTGTCGGAGAACTGACGTGAATGTGGACCCGGGGGTCTGATGGTGATCGGGCGTGAACCTCTTAGAGGCTTACTACATATCTCTGTGGTGGGGAATCAAAGTCCACGTTGTTCGAATGGTGTGGGGCTTACGCTCTGAGGCAACCAGGGTTAATGGATTGGGGTTTACACTTTGAGGTGGCCCAGGAGAGGATATCATGGTTGATGCTTACTCTAATCCAACATGAGTCATGCTTGGTGTGAGAAACAAGTGGCAGCAAGGACCAGACGATCACATCTCGAAAGGTGCACTAGTGTAGAAAACGTTATTTACATCACCATTTTTTACGTTGGGTATATATAACCGACGTGATAATCTGTGAAACGTGGTTTTTTACATCGATTATAAAATAACCGACATAACAAATGAGGTGAGTAGATTTTTAACGTCAGGTATTTTAATAACCGACGTTAAAAATCGCTAACCGACGTAAAAAACCAAAGCGTGGGGTGTTTTTTACGTCGGTTATTTGATAAATGACGTAAAAAACTAAAGCGCGAGGGGGTTTTTTACATCGTTTATTTGATAACCGACGTAAAAAATGAGATATCTACGAGTTTTTTACGTCGGTTATGTTATAACCGACGTAAAAAACTGGGATTTTTGATGTCTTTTTTACGTCGGTTATTTTATAACCGACGTAAAAGAAGCCGTATCTGATACATTTCTAATGTCGGTTATTATAATAACCGATGTTATAAATGTAAAAAAATAGATTATAACACAGGTTATTAAATAGCTGATGTTATAAAAACATTTAAAAAATTAATAACCCCTGAGGATTGTCATTTACGAATTTTCGTTTGACAGTCCGATGGCTCGTCTCTCACACACGATAAACCCTAATCGGCTTGTCGATCTCGCTGCGTGAAACTCGTTTTGCCTACAACTTTTATCATCTTTACTCTCCTTGGATCTATCATCTCAACTCGCAACACTCAAGTAAGCCTTCCACGAATTTATTTCATTCGTTTTTTTCCCGAATAGTATATATTTATGTTTTGCGATTTTTGTGTGCTTTTTTTCGTTTGTTTTGTGTGCTTTCAACTCATTCGATTTTTGTGTTCTTTTTTTCCCGGATCTATCATCCCAACTCATTTTGTGTGCTTTCAACTCGCAACAAAAAATGCATTCCAAAACCCCCTTTATGTAATCCTTAAACTCGCAACACTATATTTTGTGTGCTTTTTTTTCATTCGTTTTTCCTACATCGTATATTTTTTGTGGTCCCAAATTTTTTTTTGATGGATTTGGATATGTCTTTAATTTTATATATTCATTTTATATTGAAATTGGGTGCTTTTAATGTGTGACTCTTAGGTTAATATTTTGGTGTATTTTATAACCTATGAAATTGATTCATTAATTTTGAAAGGGGAATCCAATTATGGTTTTTTAATTCTTTGTTGTCATGTGGGCTTCAAAAGGGGGTTTTGAATGGGTGTTATGTGTAAAACCTTGTCACACTTCTTGAAGGTGTTTTAATAAAAAGTATGTTTTTCATGTTTATTATTTGTGACATTATTTGAGGTAAATTATTAAAATATGGGGGGTGGTTTAATAAATGTGTATTGAGCAGAAATTTATATTTTGGATTTGTATTGGTATGATTTTTTTCTTGAATGGGGGTTTCAGAATGTATTTTGTGCGCAAAACATGGTTTTTCCTCTTGGTATTGTTTTATGAAAATTGAAAATGATTTAGTGAGTTAAAAAAGTGATAAAATGGTGTAAATGCAATATTTTGGTGATGTTTCGCCTAATAAGGGGTTTTGAAAGGTAAAGAGGTGATTTAAGATGTCAAAAATTTTTAGAATGTTTTATAAATTGAGGAATTGTTTTATTAAATTGTCATGATGGTGTGAAACATGTTTGTGGACTATTTTGTGTGACTTTTTTGATAAAATAAATCATGATATTAGTTATCGAGAAACCTGTGATCATTTGACTAGTTTAATATCAATGATTATTTTTAATTATCGTATGATCATTTAAGTAGCCATATTTAAAAATATTTTATTCCATCTATTTCATGCTGAAGTATATATTAAATGCATGTGTGTTTCGTTGTTCACCATCCCCAGTTTTATGTGTAAACTATTTTTTGGGGGGTTGTCCGGGGGTGGGGGCTATCCAGAGGGTTGGGGGTGTACAGGGGGGTTTCCAAGGGGGTGGGTGGGTGTGGGGGGCTGTCCAAGGGGGTGGAGGCCTGTCTAGAGGGTTTTGGGGGTTTTCCGGGGGGGGGGGGGGTTTGTCCAGAGGGTTGGGGGTGTCCAGGGGTGTCCAAGGGGGTCGGGGGTGGGGGTGGTGTCCAGGAGGGGAGGGGGTGCTGTCTGGAGGGGTGGGGTGCTATCCAGGGGGTGGGGGGCTATCCAAAGGGTTGGGGGGGTGTCCAGTAGGGTGTCCAAGGGGGTAGGGGTGGGGGTGGTGTCCAGGAGGGGTGGGGGTGTTGTCTAGAGGGGTGGGGGGCTGTCCAGGGGGTTGGGGGGCTGTCCAGAGGGTTGGTGGTGTCCTGGGGGGTGGGTGGGTGTGGGGGGCTATCCAAGGGGGTGGAGGCCTATCCAGAGGGTTTTGGGGGTTTTCTGGGGGGTGGGGGGCTGTCCAGAGGGTTGGGGGTGTCCAGGGGTGTTTGGATTTACATTGTGATTTTCTCCATCTGAATTTTTATTTTAAATATGATTTTATTCTCAGGTTTACTCCATTCTCTCCAATTTTCTATCAACCATGTAGGCGCCATGGTTTTCTTTTATTCAATGGAATTTAAAACTGTTATATCTAACTATATTTTGTTTTAATTATAATATTCAAGCATATTTTTTTAAATACACATTGATTTGTTTTATATTTCAAAATTGTTTTACATTCAAATTTGGATTTTTTTTCATATAAACTTATATTTGTCTTATCTTAAAAATATATATATTTTTGATATTTGTTATAGGTAATAATGAGTCGAAGTTGGATTATGGCACATCGAATGAGCAATGAATATGAGGAAGGTGTTGATGCCTTTTTGTAATTTTCTAAACAAAATGTTCCAAGTAGTGACATTTTTTCTGTCCATGCCTGAAATGTTTGAATATGAATAAGTTGATAAGTAGAGAGATAAAAGATCATCTGATATGTCATGGTTTTAGTCTGAGTTACAGCCCTTGGATTTGGCATGGTGAAACTGGATGAAATGTCACTGATGATCATGATGATTCACAAGATGGTAACTCTGATGGAATTGAAGAAATGATTCGCTATACTATAGCAGAACAAATTGAGATAGAACCAATAGTTGCGCCTCTATATGGTGATGCTAAAAAACCATTATATCCTGGTTGTACAGATTTTACGATTTTGTCGGTGATGTTAAGATCGATTAACCTGAAGGCAAAACATGGATGGAGTGACAGAAGTTTTACAGAGCTGCTACAATTGATGAAAGACATTCTTCCAAAAGATAACGATCTTCCAGATTCACATTACAAGGCCATGAAAATATTGTGCCAGATGGGATTGGGATACAAGAAAATACATGCCTGTTCGAATGACTGCATTATTTATAGGAAGGAATATGAGTTTCTGTCAGAGTTTCCTAAATGTGGGACATCACGGTATAAGGTGAAAGAAAAATCACAGGCTAATTTAGAGATTACAAATCTCCCTTCAAATGTATTTTGGCATCTTCCTACAATTCATCATTTCAAACATTTATTTGCTAATTCACATGATGAAAAAAGGTTAAGATGGCTTGCTGATGAGTGGGTATGTGATGGAAAAATACATCATCCAGCTGATTGTCCACAATGGAAGAAAATTGATGCCCAGTAATCTACATTTGGAAAGGAAATTAGAAATCTAAGACTAGGGTTGTGCACAGATGGAATGAATCCATACCGAACCCTCAGTAGCACACATAGTTCATGGCCTGTTTTATTGGTAATTTACAACCTCTCTCCTGAATTTTATATGAAGCGCAAATATGTCATGTTGAGTATAATGATCTCTGGTCCAAAGCAACCCGACAATGATATCGATGTTTACTTGTCATTGTTGATTGATGATTTGAAACTATTATGGTATGATGGAATTAGGGTGTATGATTCTTATAAAATGGAATATTTTCAACTGCATGTAGTGCTTCTGTTCACTATAAATGGCTTCCCAGTGTAAGGAAATTTGTCTGGATACAGTGTTAAAGGGCATAAAGCATGTCCAATTTGCGAACAACAGACGTCATATTGTCAATTGCATCATGGGAGGAAAACCGTGTACATGGGTCATCAAAAGTTTTTGCCTATGGATCACCCTTATAGAAGACTAAAAACGGCATTCAATGGCTCACAAGAATTTGATACTACTCCAAAACCTTTATCCCCTGCTCTGTATTTTGAGTGGGTGAAAAACCTTAATGTGACATTGGGAAAGATAGAGAAATCTGGTAATGATAGACATATTTGGAAGAAAAGGTAAATATTTTTTGAGCTACCATATTGGATGTATCATGAAGTTAAACATAATATTGATTTCATGCATGTAGAGAAGAATATATGTGATTGTTTGATTGAAACATTGTTTGATATTAAATAAAAGACAAAAGATGGGTTGAATGAAAGATTAAACGTACTATCAATGGGAATACGTTTGGAGTTATCTCCCACTCCTAAAGGAAGATGAACATATCTTCCCCTGTCTTGTCATACATTATCGAAGAGGGAGAAAATTAGCTTCTGTCAGTGTCTTCATTATATCAAAGTGCCTCAAGGTTATTCTTCTAATGTAAAAAAATTTGTCTCATTGAAGGACTTGAAGTTGATAGGTATGAAATCAAATGATTGTCACATCATGATGCAACAAATTCTACCAGTCGCACTGCGTGGAATATTGCCCATTCGTTTCAGAAAGACTATAATGAAGTTGTGTTATTTTTTCAATTCAATTTGTAACAAGGAGATTGATGTGAATTCTTTGAACATTTTGGAAAAGGATGTAATTTTTATACTTTGTCAATTGGAAATGTATTTTCCTCCAACTGTTTTTGATATAATGGTGCATTTAATGATTCATCTAGTTAAAGAAATAAAGATTTGTGGACCTGTATATCTTCGTTGGATGTATCCTTTTGAAAGGTATATGAAAATATTAAAGGGGTATGTTAAAAACCATATCGACCTAAAGCCTCCATTATTGAAAAGTATATTTCAGAGGAGGGAGCAGAGTTTTGTATGAGCTACTTGGCTGCGGCACAACACATAGGTTTGCCTCAATCTCGCCATGAACGAGTTAATAATGAGGGAAAGGGGATTCGTGGCTTGAAAGTCAAATCATTGTCAGCTGAACAGATGAAGAAGTTAGAATCATACATCTTGAATAACATAGGTGATGCTCAACCGTATATCACATTGCATATTAATGATTTGAAACAATGTTATCCAAAGAAGAATGAAATGTAGATTTCGAATGAGCACAACAAAACTTGTTTTTTCATGGATTAAAAATACTTTTCTTGGTAGATAAGATGTATCAGAGACATTAGAATGGATAGTGGGTGGTCCATGTTTAAATGTGATAACATGGTTTGGTTATGACATTAATGGTTATACATTTCCTAGGAATGCTCAGGACAATAGAAGTGCAGTTTAGAATAGTGGTGTATTGGTGTTTGCAGAAGCAATGCATTTTTCGGGTACAAAGGATAAAAACCCAATTTCTGCATCAAGTGCATATTATAGGGTGATTGAAGACATATGGGAGGTTGATTACATTAAAATTAAAGATCCTATTTTTAACTGTAAATGGTTTATTGGTAAAAACAGTGTCATACATGATGAATTGGGAATGACACTTGTTAATCTGAGTAGATTGGAAGACATAACTGATTCTTTTATAATGGAAACACATGCAAAAAAATTCCTATATAGTAGATCAATTAGATATGCAGTGGGATGTTGTTTTACAAGGTAAAAAACAATATGTTGGTGAGGATGAACTTGATAAAGATGCTGATTTATGTGAGATCCCTACTTCCCTGGAATGATTAACAGAACATAATGATGAGCATGTTGAAGACATAGTTTCTGCCATATGGAACGATCACGATGAAGGAATTTGGGAATAGAATCCATTTGTACATTCCTAAAATTACAGGTAACATATGTTTATTTCCTGTTTACATTTATTTTTTTCATAAATGTTAGATATTGCAAGTTTTTATTTATTAAAACATGTTTTAAAACAAAATAAGTATAAGTTTTTGTTTGTTTAAAGTTTGTTTAGTTTACTTTATCATGTTTATAACCATTACATCAAATATATATCTATTATTTTTGTTCAGTGACAATTAAATTACCATGTTTACCATGTTTACCAGGTTTACCATGTTTACCATCTTGATCATCGTGACCATCTTTACCATTATTTAACATGCTTACCATATTACCAATGTTTACTATTACATAACTTAGTACACTTTTCAATTTTCTGATTACTAGTATTAAAATACTTGAATTTGTATATTTGTGAACTGAAGTTTGTTTTTTTGATTTGAAGGATAATGACAGATCATTCAGTTGATCAACCACATGATTCTGGAGATGAGAATACTACTGGTCATACCTTTGGGGATGAACATTCACATGCTCCTATTAAGACAAAGAGTTAAAAGGTTGGTAAACGTGGGTGCACACGTTTACCAAAATTATCACTTGCCCGTACGCAGGATCAGAGGATAGTCATTGAGTTTGATGATGATGATATTCCTAGAGGTCCGAATGCAAAATATTTTAAGAGTTTTGTAGCGACTCAGGCTAAGAGAAAAGTAAGCATTCTGTATGATGATTGGAGAAGTGTGGATAAAGCGATAATCTCTCAGTTATGGGAGACGATTTTGGTAGGATCTTTTATAATTGTTTGAATATTCTTTTAATGTTTCTAGTATATATAATATGTTTAAACTCTTCTTTATCAGATGCAATTTGATATTCCTGACACTGCAGGAGTCAGGAAGAAATACTTATCATTGGCTGCCAGGAGATAGAGGGATTTCAAATCAACCCTCTCATCTGATTTCTTTTAAGGACATAGGAGTCATGACAATCCATGTCGTATATATCCTTTTATAGATGAAGACACATGGAGACAGTTTTTTGAAAGTAGAAGAAAATATTCATTTCTGGTAAGGGCAATGTAAACTTTTATAAACTTTCTTATATAAATGATTTTATTAATGTTTTGTTAATGATTTCTTATTCTTAAATTACAGCAAACAAGGAAAGATCATGAGGAGATCAAATCTAAAAATGTATACCCTCATAGTTTATCTCGGGGAGGGTATGCATTATTGGAAGAACAAATAATGGCCGAAAAATTTCAACAACTAAGAACTGAGTCTTCAAGCTCTGGAGAGGTGGCCCCTCCATCCCATCCATGTAGACATGAAAAATGGAAGAGAGATCAGAAGGGAAAAGGGCAATATACTTCGGAAGAATTGAGAATCATAGATGAGAGTATTGTAAGATATATATTTTATTTATTTAAGTTAACTATTTTCTTCATATAATTTCAATCCTTACAGAAATGTTCAATTAATTAATACAGGACACTCTTGAAGATCAGAGTTCACAGGGGACATTTACAGCTACTGGGAGGGAAGATATTTTATCTACAGCATTGGGAAGGCCCGAACATCCTGGTCGTGTACGAGGATATCCAGCCGGTGTATCGGTAAGAAAAGTGTTGCCACATTCTTCAACTTCTAACGTTGATGGGGTTTATAAAAAAATTGAATCCTTGGAGGCTGAAGTTCAAAATATTAATGTGACGATGGAGGACAAGATTAGAGCGTCGACGTAGTCTATGTTAGCAGAAATGCAAAGAAAATTTCAGACTGCAGCTCCCACTCATCCACCTCCCCCTGCAGACCCCATTATTTATCCTCCACCTCCGCCAGTAGCTTCCACTCCCCCACCTCAGCCTGTGGACCCCATTTTTTATCCTACTCCTCCGCCACAGCTTCCTACTTATTGCGAGTTGTATGTTGATGATTCTCAACATCATATTGTAGCATATGGATTGGTATATTTTATAGGAGATATAGTTCATCATCAATAATTAGAGGTATATAATCAGAGGATCACTGTACACGATATTATAGATAGATCAGCTAGGGTACCAATTCCTACAGATGAGGTGGCGACAGTTGGACAGAGTATCGGCCATTTTTTAATTTGGCCATCCAGACTTCTTCAACTCATTACCATAGAGTTATGAATGTTATATATTTTATTTTGTTTTTTTATAAAAGTTGTTTTATCATTTGAATACTAATAGTTTTTTCAATTTATTTTTACAGGAATACTTCAAAGGTAAAGAAATATTGTATAGACAACAGCAAAGACAAATGGCTATGACATCAGATACAAAATCTAGTAGTCTTGACAGATTGTCATGATATTCAAATTTGTTGGTGGGTTATTATGAGTTTCCAATGGAATCTCATGTTTGTGGACATGAAATAAGTGTGGGGATTATGAAAACCGATATCATGGAGCTTGTTTCTGGAGATAAGTTGGGCATCAACGTGGTGCGAATTGTTTTCCTGTAAGTCTTAATACCTTTTCCCTAAGTTATATTTATTAAAAATATATACTTATGTATGTTCTGTATTAGGTATCTTTATAAAATTTGTGAGAGGAACGAGCTGACAGATGTATATGGATTCATGGACCCGCAATTGATTTCCCCTAAAGCGTGTGCATTGAATGAGGAACAAAGAATGGTTTATATTGCTGAAAGACTTGAAAAGAATATAGTCACACAATGTTGGATGATGCCTTTTTGTGAGAGGTATGAAACATATTTCTCTAAAAGTGTTAATTATCATTTAACATAAAAAACCACTAACATTAAATTTCCTTTTATCAGTGATCATTGGATGTTAGGGGTTTTTTGCCCAAGGGAGAAAGCACTTTATTAGATATGAGTTGTCGATGGTGATGTGCTGGAAAGTTTTAAGAATATATTGGAAAAGTATGTTTCAATTTCTCATTAGTTTTATATATTATAATGAATTTTAAATTTACCCCATTCATATTATTTTCTAACATTGCTTGTGCCTACTTTCGAAAAAACACAAAGAAAAGGAGTGCAAAGATCAAATATGTAAATGCGAAGGTAAATATCCATTTATAATTTGTACTTTTTGATTTATTACATAAAAATAATATATTGAATTTACAATCATTCAAGAATAATTGTCATGAACAACAAGGCGTCATCGAATGCAGATATTATATGTTAAGATTTATGTATGAAATAATAACAACTGGGACAGTTGTGAATTTTGACCTCATACGATTTCCTCTTAAACATTGCCATAATATTTCAATTTGATTTATTCATTATACACGTTAACTAATTTCCTTTTCATTTTTAGCTTTTTGATGACCCTCAACCATATCCTGCTGAATACATCAAACACTTACAACTGGAGTGGTCAAATCATTTTACAGTTTTGATTGAATTTTAGTTGTTTTTAATTTAAAATGTAATTTTTAATATTGTCATTGTAATTGAGTATTTGGTAGTTGTTTAGGTTGGATTTAGTTTCTTTTGAAGTTGACAGTGTAAGTTTTGAATGTTATATATGTGAATGTTTAATTTTTCTCTACTTCTTGTTTTGGTCAACATATGATGGTTTTTCTGGTATGGATTTTGGTCTGTGGGGGAGGGGTTCCAAGGGTATGGGGGTGTGTTCAGTGGGGTTGGGGGGTGTCCAGGGGTCTGGGAGGGCTGTCCGGTGTGCTGGGGGGGGGGGGCAGTCCAGGGGTGGGAGGGCTGTCCAGGGGTGTGGGAGGGCGGTCCAGGGGTGTAGGAGTGTTGTCCATGGGGTGGGGGGGGGTTGTCCATGGGTGTTTGGGGCTATCCAGGGGTGTGGTGGGGGATGTCAATTGGGGGGAGGGGGTTCTATTCAGGAGGGTGGGGGGTTATTGAGGGGTGTTTGGGGCTGTCCAAGGGGTCGATGGCAGTCCATGGGTGTGGTGGGGGCTCTAATGGGGTGGGGGAGGGCTGTCCAGGGTGTATACATGAGGGTGGGGGCTCCAATGGGGTGGGGGAGGGTTGTCCATGGGGTATAGATGAGGGTGGGGGCTGTCTAGTGGGGCAAATTTTATATGTTATCAATGTAAATGCTTAAATTTGATCTCCTTATATTTTTGTGGTATGATTTCTTGAGGGGTATAGATGAGGGTGGGGGCTGTCTAACGAGGCAAGTTTTATATGTTATCAATGTAAATGCTTAAATTTGATCTCCTATTTTTGTGGTATGATTTCTTGATTTTTTTTCTGGTTGATTCTGGGGGGAGAGCAGATGACTGCATTCAATTTTGTTTTTAAAAAAAAATTGGCTTCCACGTCGGTTATTTTATAACCGACGTGATAAAGAAAGCAGGAAGGGTTTATCACGTTAGTTATTTAATAACCGACGTGATAAAAATCCTGGGAAATGGTTTATCACGTCAGTTATTTAATAACCGACGTGATAAAGAAAATGGGAAGGGTTTATAACGTCGGTTATTTAATAACCGACGTGATAGAAGGCCTAGGAAAAGGGTTTATAACGTCGATTATTTAATAACCGACGTGATACAAGGCCTAGGAAATGGTTTATCACATCGGTTATTAAATAACCGACATGAAACACGGGGGGGGGGGGGGGGGGTTATAATATTGGTTATTATATAATCGAAATGATAAACCCCCCCGGTTTATCATGGAGGTTATATAATAACCGACATGAAACCCCCGGGACTGGTTTGTCACGTCGGTTATTAAATAACCGTCGTGAAACACGGGGGGGGGGGGGGGGGGGGCTGGGTTTATAACGTCGGTTATTATATAACCGACGTGAACCCCCCCCCCCCCCCCCCCACGGACTGGTTTCTCACATCGGTTATTAAATAACCGATGTGAAACACGAGGGGGGGGGGGGGGGTTATAACGTCAGTTATTATATAACCGACGTGATAAACCCCCCTCCACCCAGTTTATCACGACATTATATAATAACCGACATGATAAACGATTTCCCAATCCTTTTATCACGTCAGTTATTTAATAACCGACGTGATAAACCATTTCCCATGCCTTTTATCACGTCGGTTCTTTAATATCCAACATGATAAAACGAATGGGAAATCATTTATCATGTTAGTTATTTTATAACTGACCTGATAATCATCGTGATTTTATGTTTTTGACTTCGTTTTTTTAATAACCGACGTAAAAAACGTTATTTATAACGTCGCCCATATTAACGTCGGCAAGAAACCGACGTAAAAAATTAAAAATAACCGACATAAAAAACATTTTCAGAACTAGTGGTTCATCTGTGGGATGTGGAGTGGGGCTTACACATTGGGGCGACCCATAAAGTAGGGGCTTACTCCGAGACGGATGCCCAGGGAGAGAAAGAACTGCGGGAGAGGGACGTTTCCTCAAAGAAGAATGGAGTAGAACCCTTCCCCACTCCACCCTTCCTTGGCCATGGTTGTGGGGAAGTAAGGAGGTGCATGGGGGCTTCCTTCTTATGGGTAGTCTGCCACGCCCTGGGGTGGGGAGAAGTGCCCCAGTCCTGAAAAGTGGAGGGGTAGAAAGGGGACTCTTGGCCTCGGACTCCGCATTATCGTGGGGATGTGAACCCAGGAATGCTTTAGGAATCCTCTCATGGGCTGGAGAAACCCCTTCGCCCCTCACTTACCTTGGGTATATGAACTCAAAACGGTGCGCTGATCCACCTGAAGGTTACATCAACGGGTCTGGTGGCTATGGCGAAGGCCTCGGCTCGGGGCCGATGAACGTGCCAATGAGGGGGGTACGGAGGATCATGCCGGATTGGAAGGATTTTATCTGGCTCGGGGAATGGGAACTTCGAAGGATCTAGTAGGCCACACAGGTGCATGAGTGGTGTCTCCCTTCACGTAGGGAGGTGCCATGCGTCTGGAGAAGCCGTCAGCGAACCAGGGTGGTCCACAAACTGATGGGCATCCTGCAAACCAGGTTGGTTCATGGATTTGGGTTCAGCCCGCTTGCTATGTTGGTATGAGGAGGGGTCCATGCAGGCAGCAATAGCCGAGGGCGACACCGGTTGGGGCTACGCCCGTGTAGGAGGGTGCTACACGGTGCGACAGATCAGAAAAAGGCATAAACTCCCTGGTCTGCGGGGAGTGCATCTGCAGAGGGGCCATGGTTCGTGGTCTTCTTTTGTTATTTTAAGTTCATGGTTCACCAAGTTTTTATGTGTTTTTGGTTCCTTATTAATTCGCTTCCATCTTCATACCTGTTCTAGTTCGCGAACTAGAACTTCGCTATCTGCGAAATCATAAGCTCCTTCCTTCGAAATCCTTCCACTCAAATCTGATCGATCTACGATTTCCCTCCCCTCCTACTCTTCCCCCTCAATCTCCTTTTATAGAGTTGGTAAAGAGATGTATCTATGGTCATGTGGCACCTTTTGCGGAGGTCCATGATGGGAAACCCAGTTTATGGATGACTTGCTCAATCCGCAACTCATGGGGGCATTGAATGAACATCCCCCACAAAACAAACTAGCTCGGGGAGTGCTTCGCGGCCGCGCAGGTTCCGCCTCCATTCCGCGAATGGTAGCAAATGCAGCATGGGATGGTCGATGTGGTCGGTGGCCAGGGTGGTTTGTGATGGTGGACCGGCTTGGCGCCCGACCTGCTTTGCGCCCGCGGAGGATCTCCGCCTCCGTTCCACGAACAAAAGTGGTCTGCGGAGGGGGTGCTTCACGGAATTGGACACGTACCATTATCATAGGACCGGTTCGCGGACCGGTTCAGGTTGTTCCATGCTTTGAGTATTGTCCACACCTCTCCCCAATTCATTGGGGGAATTGGGTATAATCTTCATTGTATTGAAGGGGAATCTCATTGTCCTTTCTGGATTTTTAGGACCCTACAAATTCCCCCAATCGGAATGGTGTCCGATCAGAATGAAGAGGAATCCATTCCGATGTAGAGTGGTCCTGAAACTTGGATGGTTTGCATTAGGGTACTAGACCCGGTAGGGGACCACACTTACAAATACAGGGGTCCCTACTTTGTCTTTTACTAGATTCTTCACGAAACCAGAGCTCTCTCACTTTTTGTCTCCGTGTGCTCGTTCCTTTGCGAAGCGCCTCCTCCGCGAACCAGCTGCCTTTTCCGCGAACCATTCCTCATTCGCGGTCGCCTTCACCCGCAAACCAATCTCCCAGCCATGGACTAAAACTTTTAATTAATTAAAAATTAAGTCACGATGGGTAGCGTAGGAACTCGCTCCACGGTTTTCATGGTCCGCGGTCTGAAACCTCACATTGAAAATTTCTTGATTCCTTCGAATCTAATTATTTAAATCCGGGATTAAGATTCCGCAGAGCGACCTGGTTTACGGTTTTCTGTCCAATGCTCTGTGGGCTAGAGTACCGCAGACCTCTTCCGCGTAGGGTCGGTTCACGGGATGCAGTCATCGCGAACCACATTTTGAGGCATGCTTTCAGACATCTTCAAAGGCTTCTTGGCCCCTTTGCCATATGCTTGGAATTTTTGTCCAGATTTTATTATTCCAGACTAACCATCTTCCGGGTTTTCATAATGCACGGAGAAGATATGTTTCCCCCTCTACCTACACCCGAGCCTACTACCGAGCCTCTTTCGACTGGTTCAGGGAGATGTCTAGCTATGATTTACAGAGCGGAGATCATTAAAGAGGACCCTAGTAGGTCCATCATTCCTGACGATGGTGTCTTAAAGGACTTTGTCTCTCCCAAGCTCCTGGGTTATCCACTATCAAATCGAATTACGCATTAATGCTTCGGTATTCAAGACGACGTCCCTATCCCGCTACCTTCTCAGGTCTTCTGTCACCTTGCTTGGAAGCATCCCCGAAGTGCATTCAGGTGAACCTCACCCAATCGGGGGAGATGATCTCTGATTCTAATCCAAAAGACACTTTCATTTTGAGAGGCTATGTCGGGACCCAAAGTGATCATTACAAACAAGACTTCTCTCGAGAATATGTCCTCAAGGGTTACCCCTCCATAATCAACCTTGCTCGAGTGGACCCTGATGTGGGGTGGATTCCTAGGTGGGTCTTCGATCTGGTGGTTTTTTCTCGAATGACTGGGCCTGGGCCTTCTGGGTCCACTATCATTGTTGGGAATCTCCTGAGTCCCTGGAAGCAGTCAATCTATACTCCATAGTGCGGGCCTCCCAGTTTACTGTTTACCCACTATCTTCGATTCTGCCTGACCTGCTCAGTCATTGGTGTTCAAGCACTAATACTTTTCACCTTTCCCATGGTGATGTTGGCATTAGTTTATGGGACATATACCAATTAGGAGGGCTTCTGATCATTTTTTGAGATGTATGAAGAGTTTCTGCCCACTCCTAACGCATGGGATGACGCCGAACAAGTGTCTTTGTTGGCGAGGGATCTCCTTGTTATGGCGGAACGGTCACTAGGTCAGGCCTTGCGTGCCCTCTCTTTTATTCCCTATAGCACCTAGTTAGGGTTATTTCTGTACACCACTGGTCCTATGCCAAAGATCAAGCACCCTAGAACTCATCCTTATCAATAGTCTCAAATGATCCCAGGTTCCTACTGAGTGGTTTTGGAGGCAGACAACTACCTTTCATTGGGTTACGAGGTGCGCCCCGGTGTGCCGCCTATGCTCAAGTAGTCTTGTCTGTTTCATATGTTTTTGAGCAGCTGGTTATTCCCTTCTTGGGATATCAACCCAGGCGTTAGGGCTGGCACCTTGATGATGGATGTTGAATTGGCAGAGGTCCATCTGGTGAATTTGGTCGTGCCCGCTTTGGCTCATATTTATGAACTATTGAGCCAGATGCAAGAGGGCGGGTCACCCTACTGTCTGAGTGGGCCATTTCAATTCTTATACATCTGGATAGAGAATCATTGCCGCTGTTGTGTGTATTGTCATAACACAGTCATCCTTCTTCCTACTTTTCAGCCTACCTTGCTCGATATAGCTGGGGTTCGCTTGAAGTCCCTCAGTTCTGATGAAGTCATCAAAATTCTAGTGATTTTTCTCAGTTTTATTTCACTCCCCACCCACCCCTTCCGGAATCGTGGTTTAAAATCATAGGGGGAGCTTGGAGGAGCATTCTTACATGCTTTTATTATGGGATGGGTTTCTGTCCACGCGGATTTGTGGGGTTTCCTTATGCGAGTTGTATTCCCCCCATCGTTTTCCCACGAGTTTGGGTGTATGAAAATCCAAGTTTCTCTTCCTCCTCCTCAGGCTCAGGGACTGCACCCGTCCACTCTCCGTCAATGGTGGTTGATGTTGATGTGGGAGGGATCTGACACAAGTATTCCCTAGCCTGGAATAGGAGTGACTACCAGCCTATCCTTGGAGTACACAAGAACGTGGGTAAAACATTATCCTGATGGGATCCTGGGGAAGGCTGTCTGGTAGGGTCCCAAATCAAGAGTCATTGTGGCTGCTATGCCTACCGCACCTTCCTCATCGGCACTGAGGGATGACTGACTGATGGCTCATTGTTCAAAGTGACTCAGGGAATTTTCCACTCCCAGTCCTTCTACGACCGAAGTTTAGATAGACCCATCCTTCTTGGACGTGGATGAGGATGACCCTATGGTTTCGGGTCCTCGCGAGACAATTCCTGAAGTTTTTCCAGTTGATACCAGACTCAGAAACATGATTCCCAAGACCTAACTGGGGTTAGAAGCTTCATACCATCTAGCTTTGGAACCATCTTCTAGCATGCACATGTCTGCACTGATCGCAATGCCAGACTTCGTTCCTGTTCTATCTAGAAAGGATACGAAAATCCTCAAGTCATGGTGGACCACCGAGCAGTTCGCAGGTGGGTCTGGCCCCTGATTTGCGAGATTGTCACCAAAACTCCTCTGGATGATATGAAAACTAAAACTGAAGCTCTCTGACAACTCTTCCTAGGTTTGGGGTCAGGTGGATTTGACTATCGGCAATTTCATTTTCTCCCTTTCCAGGTTTTCATGGCCCATGTGGAATTTTCCACTAATGAACACAAACTTTCTCAATTCACTGCGTCTCATTGTGGGACCCGAGCCTTGGAGGAAGCCTTGATAAAGCTCTATTAGCCGATAACACAAGAGGGAGCTCTCTAGATTAGGTGACCACCCTATCTACAGAGTTGCATGAATGTGAAGTACGGGCAGCGATGCTGAGGGATCAGTTGTCAGCTCTAACTGGTAACCTTGAATCCACCATCAATGGAACCAATGATCTCTATAAAATAGTGGGGCACACTCGTTCGGTGGCCGAGGTTGAAGCCAGGGAGTGGGTCGTGCTGGAGTAGACTCGTGACAACCTCCATCACACAATTACTGATATGATAGAGAGAGAAAGCCAGGCGCCATTGTGACGATCATTTCCATTCTTGTACACTCTATTTTTCTTACCCCCTCTTTTTTTGTTACTGTGAGGGAGAGGCCCCAGCTTGTGGACGTCCTCCCTTTTTGTTCAATACGGAATACAATCTCTGTCACCCTCTCCTTGCTGTAAAATTTGATTGTTACTAGAACAATTGTTGTGTAAATGGAAAATCACTAAATCCGAATTAATCATAATTCAAGAAAATAGAAACAAACTCTAAATTTTTCCTAGATCATGGGATCTAGTGAGCATAGATTGACTATTGCTAGGGTTTTGTAGAAAAACCCCACAAACGTTTTGTATTTTCTTTTAATACCCTAATTTTGCCTGGGCCATTTGGTGTGGACCCAGTGGGTATGGCTAGGCTTTTTCATAGCTCTCCCTTTTTGGGTTTTCAGCTGAACAGGCTTTGCGTAGCTTTTCGTGAGTGGTTTAAAGTCCCATCGACAAGACTATCATTACTAATGTTTTAGGTCAAACAGCTTTGACCAGTTATGGTGGGGCGAGGGCCCCAATGAGGTTTGGTTGATTAAAAGATGTCTCAATATCCTCCAGACACATGTGGGGGGAGCATGTTTAGATTTTAATGACATACAGAGCATATCTCAAGGCATGTGAGTCGTATCAGCGGGCATAGGTAGGAAGAGCATCGCCTAAGGAAATCTTGCCTTTGGTAGACGGGCCATGAGTGCTTAATATTCAAAGCTGCCGAGGGCATGGTATGCATAGTCATGCAAAGGTGTCCTTAAGTCAATGAATACCCCTTTCTTATGGCCTAAGGACTTCATGAAAGCCCGGCTTATGGAAACCACCATGGGCGTCTTGGAGAATCATGAAACCCACCAGGGGTGGCTCGAAAAGGGTGGGTAACGTCTGAAAGGGTTTGATAACATATATATTAATCAAGAGTGTGAAATCAGGGTCCTTGTCCTATGAATTTAGTTAGCACAAAGGATGATTGAGGATTGGCACAGTTTAAAGTCATGCAGCCGAGACATTCTTCAAAATTGAATGGCTTCTCCTGGTTCTCAACAATCTCGTCATAGATGTTCCACTATATTCAAGCCGGGTTATGAAAGCGGTAGGTAAACTGTTACTTAGAAGTTTTTCAAATCCCAGGATGAATATGGGGGATCAAAGGCCAAGAGGCGTATGAAGAGAAGCATTGCCTAATGAAATATTTCCTTTGGTAGACGAGCCAGAGGTGATCAATATGAAGAGACGCTTAGGGCATGGTGTGCATAGTCATTCAAAGGTGTCATTAGGTCAATGATTGTATTCTTCCGATAGCCGGGAAACATCAAGGGAGTTCGAGATTCAGGACCACCAGGGGTGGTTTATGAGATTTCGGCTTTTTCTGAGTATAGGGTATGGTTTATGAGGAAAGGGTGCCTAGATAAGGGAGAAACATCTAGGTTAAATTTCCCGAGAATGGATGAAGTCATCCCTTCCCACACTGGTGTGAGACAGTGATTTGTGCAGGTCTGACCCGTACACTGAGGGACCGAGAAAAGCCTCCATTCCTTACTGAACCAATGACAGATTTGACCATGCAGTTTAATGTCATGCGTTAAGGATGGCTTCCGTGTAGTTTAATGTCATGCAGTAAAGACGAGGAGCATTATTAAAGGATGTTGTGCAGTTTAACGTAATGAAGTGAGGATGGGGGGCATTTTTGCCGAAGTTGTGCGGTTTTAACGTCATGTAGTGAGGACGAGAAAAATGTTTCATGATGTTGTGCAGTTTATCATCATACATCGAGGCTGTGGGAGCATTTTTAAACCAGTGAAAATGCTTGTAGTTGGAGGAATTTCCCTGGATGTTTAATGCTTGGTCTTTGCAGATTTATGCCAAGTCAGAAAGATGTTCCGTGCAGTTTAACATGATGCAGTAAGGACGTAGTTTTAGAGGCTGCTCTTGTTCAGAATGTAACTGGGTTTGAATATCTCAGCATGTCCAAGACGTGGAGAGGGGTTGAGTGACATAAATTGTGATTTCGGGGATTCTTGGTTCAGGAGAAATGATATGGGGGCTCTGAGGCTAGTAAGCGTACGGAGATAGGAAGGGTATTGCCGGAGGAAATATTTCCTTTAGTAGATGGGATAGGGGCTATCTATATGCAGAGCTACTGAGGGCATGGTATGCATAGTCGTGCAAAGGTGTCCATGGGTCGATAACTCTCCACTTCTGATGGCTATGAATGGTTATGAGGATCCGCGATTTTCTGGGGCACGAAGTCTGTCATTTGGTGAGAAAATATCTGGACATGTCAGGCATATTCGTCCCTGGTTGTTGTTAAAGCCTAGAGAGATCCCTGTGCAGATTTATCTTAAGCTCGGGGGTGTACCTTCACTGCATATAGTTTAATGTCGTGCGGTAAAGGCGATGTACTCCAAGTTTAGCGGTCATAGAGCTGGCACCAGTGGGGTGACTATTGATGTAGTCACTCAAAGTATAACTGAATTACCAAGCTATGATATACTCTGAACAGGGTGGGGGATGAAGGTTGTAATCTGTAACTCTGAGGTTTCCCGGATCAAGAGATGTGGTGTGGGGGTTTTGAGGCAGGTAAGCGTACGAAGCTAGGAAGAGTACCGCCCGAGGAAATCTTGCCTTTGGTAGACGGGCCAGGGGATATTAATATGCAGAGCCGCTGAGGGCATGGTATTCATAGTCATGAAAAGGTGTCCCTGGGTCGATGACTTTCCACCTCCAATGGCCATGAATGATTATGAAAATCTGAGAATGCTCACAATACAGAGTCCGGCATGCAGGGATAATGGTGTCCGAGCATACAAGAAACATCTCACCGCAATCGTCCATTGAATCAAAGTAGCTTAACCCTGGCTTGATCTTCTTAGATGAGGGTTGTCATGTGAACCACGGATGGATACATAGGCTAACTAGGTAGGGATAACCTGGAAAATCTTGGACGTGAAAAGGGGGACGAACTTGTAAACCACTACGCCATAAATTTCTGGATCGGGAGATATGATACGGGTCTCTGAGGCCGGTAAGCGTACAGAGCTAGGAAGAGTATTGCCTGAGGAAATATTTCCTTTGGTAGACGATCCAGGGGCTATCAATATGAAGAGCCGCTGAGGGCATGGTATGAATAGTAATGCGAAGGTGTCCACGGGTCGATCACTTTCCACATCTGATGGAGATGAATGGTTATGAAGATCCATAATTATCCAAAGTGTGGAGTCTGATGTATGGATGGGATGCATCCAAATGCGCAAGGAGTATTTCCATCTCGTTTCACCATATATCTTGGGTGGGTTGCGATGAAGTCCGTGCAATTTTAACTTCATGCGGTGGGGACGAAGTATACACCCCGCACAGATCTAGTCCGTACATGGGGGAAGAGGGAATTTTTTTAAAATCTTCATTTAGGAATGACTAGGCTAGGATGGGAAGCCCTGACATCACTACGCATCTTGCGAGGGCATGAATCAAGCCCCGCGTAGTTCCTGGAAGGAGGTACACCCCGCGCAGGGTTAGTCCGTACATGGGGGAAAAGGGCATTTTTGACTTTCATTTGGGGTTGGCTAAGCCAAGGTGAGGGACCCTAGCATCACTAAGTATCATGTGAGGGTAGGAATCAATCCTCATGTAGTTCTTTTGGGGAATATACCTAGTGCGGGTCTGGTCTATACGGGGAAGGGGGTATTTTTAGCTTTATTTGAGGTGGCTGGGCTAGGGTGTAGAATTCTTTCATCACTATGTATCCCACGAGGGAAGGAATCAAGACTAACGTAGTTCTTTGAAAGTCAATACACCCCGTGAAGGTCTCGTCCATACATGGGGGAGAAGGGGCATTTTTTTATCCTTATCTGTGCAGTTTGACGTCGTGCTGTAAGGACGAGGAATACACACCGTGCAGGGCCAGTCCGTACATGGGGGGAAAAGGGAATTTTTTTAACTTTTATTTGGGGATGTATGGTCTAGGATGAGGGACCTTGGCATCGCTATGTATCTTGTGAGGGCAAGAATCAATCCATACATAGTTCTCTGAAAGAAGTACACTCTGTGCAGGGCTGATCCATACATGGGGGAAGGGGCATTTTTGAATCCTCTTATCCGTGTTGTTTAACATCGTGCGGTAAGGAAGAGGAATACACCCCGTGCAGGTCTCGTCCATATATGGGGGAAATGGATTTTTTTCTTATCCGGGGGTGGCTGGACTAGGATGGGAAACCCTGGCGTCCCTATGTATCCTGCGAGGGCAGGAATCAAGCCTTACATAGTTCTCTATGGGGTACACCCCATGGAGGCCTAGTCCATACACGGGGGGAAAGGGTCATTTTTTTAATTTTATTCTATTTTGGAGTGGCCGGGCCGGGATCGGTGATCCCGACGTCGCTATGTATCCTACGAGGGAAAAAATCAATCCATACGTAGTTCTCTGAAATCCGTGCAGTTTAACATTGTGGGGTGAGGAGGAAGTACTCTTAGTTTAATGTCATAGAATCTAGAACATTTCGTGCTTGGTAGTTTATCTTCCTGCAGCTTGGACAATAACTGATTTTATTTATGCCAGTGAAGATGAAGTACTCTTAGATTAAGGTCATAGAGTTTGGACCATTGGGTGCTTGGCGGTTTAACGTCATATCGCTCGGACGATAACTGTTTTTAGTTATATGCCGGTGAGGACGAAGTAATCTTAGTCTATGGTCATAGAGTTTGTACCATTGTGTGCTTGGAAGTTTAACGTCCTACAGCTCGGATGATAACTGCTCTTAGTTATTCTTGTGAGGACAAATTACTCTTATTTTAAGGTCATAGAGTTTGGACAATTGGGTGCTTGGTAGTTTAACGTCCTGCAGCTCGCATGATAAATGATTTTAGTTATGCCAGTGAGGAAGAAGTACTCTTAGTTTAAGGTCATATATTTTGGACCATTGGGAGTTTTGCAGTTTAATGTCCTGTAGCTAGGATGATAACTGATGTTAGTTATCTATGCGAAATAATTCTTCAGGAATCTTAAATTTGTAGGAGCATTGGTGAACTGCCCGTCCATGGAGATCAGGGCATATGCTCCATTGGAGTAGACCTTGTGTATAACATATGGCCCCTCCCACTTGGGCTCCATATTTGGTGGTTTCTTTCCGGGTATCATTGGGGTCCGGAGGTCCAACACCAATTCTCCTTCCAAGAAAGATCAAAGACAGACTTTTTTATTCAAGGCTCATGCAATCCGGTTCTGGTATACTTTTAGATGGTGCAAAGTGTGAATCCACTTCTCGTCTAGCTGTTCCAATTCACCTAACCACTTTTCTGATTGCTCATCGTTGGATATCAGATCACAAATGGGAACACAGAGTAAAGGAAATTAGAGCTCAATGGGCAGAACCGCTTCTGTTCTGTATACCAATGAGTATGGAGTGGCCTGAGTAGCGGTGTAGATCGTGGTTCGGTAAGCCCACAATGCATAGAGGAGTTTATCCGGCCATGACTTCTTGTCTTTTTCGATCATTTTCTAGATAATATTGGACATGGTCATGTTGAAATATTCTATCTGTCCATTGGCCGCTGCATAGTAGCGGGATGAGAGGTTAGCCTTGATACGATATTCTTGGAATAGTTTCTCCAATTTAGCAGAGCGGAAGTTGGTGCCGTTATCCATCAGTAGGGTATGGGAGACACCAAATCTTGTTATGATATTGGTTTTCACAAAGCTGACAATGCTTCTTGCCCTGACTTCCTTAAGGGGTACATATTCTGCCCATTTGGAAAAAAAGTTGGTTGCCAGGAGAATATACTTCAGTTGTTTGGCTGTGGTGGGAGCATATGGTCCCACGACGTCCATTCCCTAGATAGAAAATGTCCAGGAGTACTTGGCCTATTGAAGTAACTCCAGGGGTTGGTGTATGAAGTTGGCATGAATTTGGCATGAGTGGAATTTTGCGGTAATGTTCTCGCATTCTCTTGCCACGGTGGGCCAATAGTACCCAAGACTTTGAACCTGATGGGAAAGAATAGACCTCTCTTGATGTGCTCCACATTTTTTGGCATGCACTTCAGTCATGAAGGAAATAGTTTCTTCTCCATCAATGCTTCTTAGGAGGATTCTGTCGAGGCCTTGTTTGTAGGTGACCTCTTGGTGACCCGCATCGCCATATATGACAAAGTTGATTGCCCTTATCCGTATTTTCTCTCGTTCAGCCCTGTCTGGTGGAAGTTATCCCCGCTGAAGATAGTTTTCAATAGGGGTCATCCAGCTGGTGGTGGAAGCATATGGTCCAGGGACAGGACTGACTTCCTGGATTTCTTACTTCTTTGTTTGAAAAAATAACAATACCATTTGACGGTGAGAAATAATTATAATTGTTTCATCCCGGTCTGGGTCGGCTAGGGATGTGGCCGTATTATCTAATGCGTTAGCCTAAGCATTTTGAGACAGGGGAATATAGGTCAATGTTGGTTAGGTGGAGAATTCCTCCATTAACCCTCGAACATGGTCAAACAGGGGAATCATCTCCTCCTTTTTAATAGCATAGTCACCATTGACTTGCTTGATGACCAGTTCCGAGTTACCTTTTACCTTAATGTGCTATACTTGTGCTTGGAGTGCGAGATCTAGGCAAGCAATGAGGGCTTGGTACTCCGCTTCATTGTTCGCACATCCTTCTGATAAGAGGAAGGAATGCGGAAAGACTTCCTTTTCCTAGGACATGAGTATTATCCCTAAACTCTCCTTGTTGAATTTGGGATCTTCCATCCTCTTCTTGGTTGGGCTTCAGGAGGCGCCGTCGAAGTACATTTCCTATGCCGGGAAATCCTCTTGAACCGAGAAGATTTCTTCATTAGGTAGCTCGGCATCCATTGTGGTGGTCCCAGTTGAAGGGTGCTCTGCTAGAAAATCTGCTAATGTCTGGCCTTTGATGGACTTTTGAGGTACAAAAGCAAATTTCAAACTATTCTAGTACGACTTTCCATCGGGATAGGTGCCCGGTCAGCATCGGGCGGCTGAGAATGTACTTGAGCGGATTACTATGCAAGACCAATTGGACTTCATGATGCTGCAGATAATGTTGCAACATTTGAACTGCGAAGACCAAGGCGAAAAAATTCTTCTCGATGTTTCAGTATCGAGTCTCAACATCAATCATGGTTCGGCTGAGGTAATAGTGATTTTTTCCCTACCGGCATCATTAATCTGTGTGAGTAAGGCTCCTAGCAACCGCTCTAGGGCCATCACGTATAGGATGATAGGTCTTCCTTCAACCGGGGGAATGAGCACCAGTGGGCTTAAGAGATACTTCTTTAGGCTATAGAACGCCTCTTGGTAGTCATCTGTCCATTGGTACATGACTCCCTTCTTCATTAACCTGGAAAGGGGAAAACATTTGCCTGCCAGGTTGGCTATGAATCACCTGATTTAGGCTAGGTGCCATTGGAATGCTCTCAACTCGGTGAGATTGCGGGGGGGGGGGGGGGGGGGGGTTTGGGTCGAAGATAAACATTTTCTTTTAAGGGTTGAATTTGATGCCATGATGGCGTACGACGTAGACAAATAATTTCCATGAGGTAACCCCAAAGGTGCATTTCAATGGATTCATCTTTAGGCTATGCTGCCGAAGTTTGTTAATGATGGTCTCAAGGTCTGACATGTGATCTGAGCGCTTCTTGGACTTAACCACCACGTCATCCATGAAGTATTCAATGAATCTACCCAGTAATGTTTTAATGATACGATGCATGGCACATTGATATGTGGCGCCAGCGTTCTTGAGACCAAAGGGCATAACCCTGTAACAAAATATTCCTTGAGGGGCTCTGAAGGTAGTGGATTATTCATCTTCTCTAGCCATCCTAATTTGATTATACCTAGAATAGTCTTCCATGAAGGATAGGGCCTCATACCTGACCGTTGCATTGATTAATAACTCGGTGATCGGGACCAGGAAATCATATTTTGGGCAATGCCGATTGAGATCTCTGAAATCAATGCAGACGCTGATTTTTCCTTTCTTTTTCATGACAGGGACAATATTGGCCAACCATATGTGGTACTATGCCTCCCCAATGAAGCCTGCTTTAATGATCTTATCGACATCAGCCTCTATTTTGGAATCATGTGATGGGTGTGACCTTATGGTGGCCTATTTATAGCCCCGGTGGTCTTATGGCAGATCCAAGTGATGCGTCGCCACTTCGGGATCGAGTCCTAGAATTTCCATGTAATTCCAGGAAAAAACATCCAGGTGTTGCTTCAGGAAAGAGGTATATTCCGCGTGCTCCTCATGGGGCATGGATTCACTAGCAATAGTGGGCCTTGAGTCTTCCTTGGTAACCAGGTTTATTTCCCTGAGCTTGTCCACAGTGGTGGAGATACCTTCCTCAAATGCGGGAGGTGCATCCCTGAGATATTCCTCCTCTTCTTCTCCCAAATCCTCATCTTCTTGATCTAGTAAGGGGAGAGCTCCCAGTATGGGTTCTTGGGAGTCCGAAGGAGAGGCATTGGGGGCATCCTCGCTCGAGTATTCACCCTCAGATTGAGGGTTGGCGGACATTCCTTAATTGTTACACTCAATCGTTATGGATGAAGTTATGAGGATAGTTGAGTGTGCGTCTGAACATGAACCCCTGCTCTCAATATGGTTGATGGGCAGTACGTAGTCCCTTCCAAGCTATCTAAGGGGGTAGTCAGGAACCATTTCCAGACCATTTGGATCATGGATCGAGTCGACACCATCGACCGAAGTCTTCTTCTTATTGTTCTCATAAAACCTGGAATCAATATAGTGTTACTCGGAGAGATCTAAAGGGGCCTTTTTGGGATGCAATGTCCCACATTTCCCATTTCTGCAGTACTTAATACACTGGTGGTTCGATGAAGGAATGGCCATGTGCTTATGGAGCCACAGACTTCCCAGCAGGGCATCGAATGTTGTGTTCTTCCGAACCACCAGGAATTCCATATAGGCCACAAGGTCTCTAAAATGGGTCTTTAGCTTAATTTGTCCCATTGGATTCTGCTCACTCTTTTCATAACTTAACAGAGTTGTGGATGAGGGTACCAGGTCATTTTCATTGAAGCCTAACTTACAGAGTTTTTGTAGTGGAAGGAGGTTAACTCCAGAGTCGTTGTCAAAAAAATACTTTGCGGGTCTCAACATCATTTAGTGTTCCGGACACATATAGTGGTTTGATGTGTCCTTGCATGATAGAATATTCATCCTGGTCGGTGAAGGAAATCACCGCATCACATTCGGCCGAGCCAGTCTCCTTCCGTTAAATCTCGGTTTTAGCTACCTCGGCTTGAAACTCCTGGAGGCTGAGCAAGGCTTCTATAAGTGCCTCCCTGAGGCCTGCTGACAAAATCAGGGCATCCAAGATCGACTGTTTGTCTTGTACCGATGCCAGCTTCATAAGGATGTTGTATTTCTATTCCAGTAGCCGATGTTTCTCTGTTGGTGGGGGAGTCTTAACGGGAATCTTTGGAGTTGGAATATGAGATGAGGAGGGAACAGCCGTGGGGTCGTATGTTAACAGTGTCCCCATGTTTTGGGGATTTGGCCTGGCTGGTCTGTTTGCGCGTGCTAGATGGCTAGACACTTGTTCCTCCTCTGATGGGTACCATAGAATGATTGGGGTAGAGTGGCTGCTTGTGGAGGTGGAGGGATATTCTTTCTTCTACTGAGTCCGTTGAAGGGATCTCCCACGGGTTTTTGCGATATTGATGGTTTGGGCTGAGATCCAACCGTAGGGTTAATTTCATCCTCGACTGCACCTCCCCTAATATCCCCTACCTCTGCGAATCCCCCTCCTGGCCCTTTGCGTTGGGAACTCGGGTTCATAACCATACCCTTCTTCAGGGAACAATTCCATAATATGGATGACGTTAATGGAACCATAAATTGGCCCCTCGTCCTCTAACAAGTCAACCTGGTCAGTTGTCTTTGATGGTTCTGTTTGGTGGGTTGGTGCCCATGGCGCCAAGTTTGGTGGCATAAAATCTGACAGTGTCGGGCCTAACTTCGGCCTCGTTGCAGACTTATCCTCTTGATCTAATCTCCTCCTTTCTCAATTATGCATGGATGAATGGCTCGAGGAGGGTTTTGAGGAAGATATTGTCGGATGTGCGGCATCAGGGGATGTTGGCTGCAAACTTGGCTGCTCTGGTTGAGCTCG
Source organism: Viscum album (assembly GCA_963277665.1). Classification (NCBI taxonomy): domain Eukaryota; kingdom Viridiplantae; phylum Streptophyta; class Magnoliopsida; order Santalales; family Viscaceae; genus Viscum; species Viscum album. The sequence goes on from OY728144.1 coordinate 552,165,681, forward strand.
GAGTATGCCCAGGGCTTGATTTATAGTCTTCCGATTCCTCAAGTTATCACATTTATGCCCCTTCATGCTGGTGACTTCTTGTCACCCCTCCCCTTTTTCAGAGTTGGTGGTAGAAATATATGTCGCATGTGCTGGGGGTGGTCCCATCTTGACCTTCCCAAACTCTACCATCCTTTACAGGAGGTCTTTGAAGACGAAGAATTCCCTAATATTGTGCCCCAACATTTGATGGTAGGGATAATAATATGTCCTATCATCGTGGCCGAATTCTTTGGGTTTTCATGGCTATGGGAGGTGGAGCAAGCTGTAATTCATGGCAGTGATGAAGTAGCTGCAGTCTTGGTCCTCTCAGAATGAGTATACTTTGTGTCTTCGTTCCTCAAACTAGTTCCGCTTAGATCCTCTTTTATCGTTCCACTTAGGCGGAGGTGACCACTGATATACATTGGTCCCTTGACGATTTAGAGGAGGCCAGAGTGGTGGACCAGGCACAGGGGAAGGCTTGAGCGTGACACATGACACTTCAGCTCTAACTGCTCTCTTTGTGGGAGCATGTGAGGCTATTATAGAATTTATGTGGGTCCTCTGCAGGGATTCCTCAATTCTCAGGGAAATGGCCGAGAGATGGCAGAAGCCAGTGGTGCAGTCCACTGGTATGAGCAGTGTTCACAGCTCATCTCGAAGATTATAGATGCATATGGCAAGCAACTCATCTTGAGGCATTGCCCTGTTCAAGGAGTAGGTCAGAAATTTCCATCTAGCGATGAAATATGAGACCCTCTTGTTCTCCCTCTACTTGCAGTTCATGAGGTCACTGACCGTTGTTTTAGGCAACGTTGAGCTGAAGTGGAACAAGAACTGCTGACGAAGGCCTTCCCAGCTTTTTATTGACTGGGCTGGCAAGCTCATATTCCAGAAAAATGCAGATCCTTGAAATGTCCATACGAAGCATCTGAGTTTCACTGCTTCTTTTTGGTTTTGAGTTCTCATCATAGGGTCGCAATAATACGCATAATGAATCAAATGTTGTTCCGGATCACCTGATCCATTGAAGATAGGGAATACAGGGCTCCCAAAATTGGGTGAAGGAGGTGTGTTGCTCACCCAATCTGGTTAAGGTTCCCACTCTAGATGTATCGGAGTGCGTAGACCTTCCATTTCTTCCAATCGAGCTGTCAGTGCCTCGGTGGTGTTGGTGAGACCCTGTTTTACATCCTGTTGGGCCTAGTCCTGGGAAGGTATAGCCCGAGCCATTGCTTGAGGATCCAGCTCGGTTGGCACCAGGGGTGCATGTGCCATTTGTGACACCTTCGGAGGGTTCAGACGTACTAAATCCGGTTGCTTCCGGAGTGGAGGGAAGTCTATGTATTCATCTAGATCCACATTTAGGTAGTTGGATGGGCCAAGCGCCTTGTTGGGTGGGAGCCCTAACTGTGCTTCGTTTTCCAGGGAAAACCTAGGTTTTTGAGGTGCACTTACTGGGAGTGCAATATGTGGCTCCTCTTGGGACGTGCTTTCAATATGATGGTTCCTCTGGAGTAGCTCGACGTTAAACCACCTCAATTTGTTGATTTCCTCTTCCTGTCGAGAGAAACTCTCTTCGAGCGTAAGTGGCTCGTTTTAATCGAGAGAGAGGGGTGGGTTAAGGGAAACCGATCCTTTGTTTTTATCCATATTGGAAGCTCGTAGGGTCAGTGAAGGAAGGTTATCTGAAAGGGAGGACATATTTAGAGCAACCCTCTAGTTCCTAGTGTGAACACCTGGTGGTTCATTGTGAGTCACAACCTGATTGGAACCATTATCTCCCGATCCATCCAGATTTGCATCATCATCGGTGTTACCCATGGGGTTAGCCTCTATGGAGTTGATGGATGCATATCGCAGGGTGGAGAAGATTTTATCTTCCAAATAGGAAGAGGATCTCCCATGTCTCTTACTGGTCTTCCCTCTTCTATCTCAGGATTGCATTAGGGATCCTTGATGAAGGGTGACACATAGTGTTCTTTGATGCGACCTTACGGTACGCCTCCCTCTTGAAGGGGATGAAGATTGAAACGATGAGATAAGGAATGAAACTCTTATTCGGACTATCCTCCCTAGATGAGATAATACTGATTCTCGTGGGGGAGGTTGTTTTTGAGGTAGTAAAAGTGCCCCCAGCCTTGGGGGATGGGGTTGGCTCTGTTCCTTGGACGTTGAGTCTCTTCCCGTTTCTATTGGTCTTATGGGGGCATTTGTTGTTAAAAAGTCCCCCACCCCTACAGGCTGGGGTTGACCCTGGATTACGGTAGTGGATGCTTCTATCACTATCTGCCTGATCTTGCGAGCCCCCATTCGGGGGTGAAGTGGGTTTGGTGCCGAGTTCTTCTGTGAATCGACCCCTTTTGTGGAGGTAGACAATGACCGCTGATTGGACTATCTTAGGTGAGAGGAATGTTGTATGCTCTTGGTGGCTTGATTTAGGAGTTCTTTGATGGCTTCTTCCCATCGACCCTGATGCTTCTGTAACTTACTCAAGGCCAGTCTTTGCTGGGTGTGTCATCCTTCTTGAATAGGGAGACCACTCGATCGTTGCCTTGTCGTGATGGTGTTGCAAGACACTACACCGAACGGTTTCTTCTGGGCGGGGAGCGGAGTGAAATGCAGAGCTCCATGTTTTCCCCATCCTCTAATATAGACTACCGTCGGGGCATTACCAATGAGGTGGCGCAGCTACTATAGTGCACGGAGGCAGGCTATCTCCATGTCCCTTTTACGCCTCTCGGGTCTCTCTTGCCGCACCGAAGGAAGAGCTTCCAGGTCGATGTGACGCAGGAGGTCTCCTATTGTCTTGGCATGGTCTACATACCTATCGTATGGCGGGAAAATTGATTTCAGTCGGTGGAGGGTTGTCCATATATTGTAGCGGATGTTGAGCACACATTCTTCCGACAACATTCTAGGTATCTCGAATTGGGAGGTGGCCGTGGGCCAAAACATAACAGGTATATCATCCCTGGCCATTCGTTTCCTCAGGTGCAACATGTCAGCATACTCCTCCACTAGCGATTCCTCTACCTGGTCAGCCAAACTAAGATTCTCACTGATAGTGTGGTCAGAGGATGTGGGACTGGTAGGTATCAAATTATCATGTGGGCGATTTCGAGGTGCTTCAGAAGATGCACATTGCCCCAGAACGTCTCCCGATTGAAGAAGGGTGTTGTTGGTGACTAGGTGGGAATATGACATGCTTGATCCCATCCTTCTGATTGCCTCGACATACAAGGCTTTTTTGGTGCTTGATTATATAGGGGGAGGAACATCCTGTCGAAATGATATGTCATTGTGGGGAGGACCTTCGCAATGGTGGCCGCAATGGTGAGGACTACCATTACTGCTTGACGCCTTACTGCATAGAGGAATTTTGCAATGCATACCATGGGGAGGACCTCCAAGGCATGCCGCAGTAAGGGGAGGACCTTCTGGCTGCATAGTGCTGTTATGGGGAGGGCCTTCACAATAGCTGCCATCATGGTGAGGATGACCATCATGGTTTGACGTTTGATGTGCATCATGGGGAGGACCTTCAAGACACAATGCGACAAGGGGAGGACCTTCTTGTTACTTGGGGATACTAGGGGTAGGACCTTCGCAATGGCGGCCGTGGTGGCGAGGACTACCGTCAAAGCTGCTGCAATTGTGAGGACTACCATTATAGCTGCCGCATGGAGAATATTTGCGGGGTACACCCTTGGGAGGGCCTTCATAATGTACCGCAACGAGGGGAGGGACTTCTCTTTGTTTAAAATATCGACAGGGAGGACCTCCGTTATCAGGGTGGCGAGTACTACCATCGTGATCTGATGCCCGGCTATGCGTAGTGTCGTTGCAATGTAACCCTTGGGGAGGACCATCAGGGTAGGCCACGGCATGGGGAGGACCTTCATGTCATGATGAGACGTCACTATAGGGAGGGACTCCGTAGATGCGACTACGATAGAGAGAACTACTATCATAATCTATGGTCCCACTACATGGAGAGTGCTTGCAGTGTGTACCCCAGGGAGGGACATAAGGGTGGACCGCAGCAAGTGGCGGGCCATCTTGGTGCTCGATCTTCTGGTTACGTGGAGGGTTTCCGTGACTCACATCAAAAGGGGAGCTCTCAAGATCGATCATTATATGCCCATGGGGTAGGCTCCTGTGGGTGCTCTGGGGAGGGCCTTCAGGGCTACTGGTAGCGACATTGTGGGGAGGACCTTCGCAACTGCTACTACCACTCCCATAATATGGTAATGTGTGGGCAGGATTCTAAGCCTTCGATATGTTCTTAGCAGCATCGGGAACCCTAGCTTCTAGTAGAGCGGAGTCATGAACCCGCTCTTTATTTTTTGGCTGCCTTCATAGCATTTGGGGCACTTTCTTACAGGCAGCGGGGACCATCTGCTGTTGAAAACAACCTTCACCTTTGCGTCCCAATCTAATTGGGTCCTGTGATGTTGCCGGGATACACCGATGAACATCTTCACTTTTAACAGGGATATATGCCTGCTCTGGAGAATCCACTATGATGAACAGGTGTCCCCTAGTTGGAACGATTGAAGCTTCTCGACCCGGTTTCCCTTGCATCGTGGAATATGGCCAGTGACCCTCCTGGGCGAAAGCAGGGATGCAGATCTACTCCGAGGAGGCTATCTCGTCTCTTAGAATGAGTTGCCTCAATTTGGGAGACTGGCTCACGGGCCTGAGTCCCCGCGGTTGCCGCTGATGCAATTACATTCTAGAAAGTCTGTAAGATATGATTTGGGATCGATACCTGCTCCTCCATCATTACCAGGATATTCAGAGAGAAATATTTTGCGAGAACGGGTAGGAAGGACCATTCTGGTATCAGAGTAGGAATATCCTACTCCAATCCTCTGGTGGTCATTGGGTACTGACAATTATCCTATGTCGGGGCAGGTGAACGAATCTGACCCTGGGCCAGGATGTGCGGTTTTATCTCTCCATTTTCTGCCACATAGGGATGACAGACTTTACTTGCATCCATAGGGAGCTGGCCATGAATATGTTGGTTTCCCACCATATTGAGTCAGTGGCCTTTTTTGGCAGGGAGACGTTCCCACCTATTAACTGCCGCCAAATCTGGATGGCGGGCCTTGTTGATCGCCACCATGCCGGGATGGTAGGCGTCAAGAGCATCTGATTGGAGCTGGTCCTGTAGGCGCTGGGTCGCCACCATGTCGGGTTGGTGGACTTCACGACCCAGGGTAGGGAGAGGTGTCTGCCGGGTAGGTGTCGTCCTGCGTGAGCGGCTAGCTTGATGGAGCCTGGTGGGGATGCGCGCCTGCCCGTAAGATGCCGCCATGTCTGGATGGCAATCATTGGAGGAGCAAACAGGTGTATGTGCCTGTTCATGATACATCTCCATGACTGGGCAGCGGAGATCCTCTTTAGGGAAAAGGGTGATGACTGGTCCCTGGTTGTACGCTTGCTGTCCTCGTCGGGTGGTCCGAGGGGCCGAAGCTCAAGGAGCGTGGGCCTGGATCCTCGGGGTGACATCCTCTTTATCGTGAGGATGTTGAATCGCGGCGTGACCGCGATGACATCTTCCGGTAGGGGCCTTGGAGGGGGGACCCCGTTCAGTAGGGATGGAGTCCTCAACATCAACCTCATCCTCCTCCCTAAGATAAGGGAGGTACGCATTGTCTTGTTCCGGGGATAGACTCCCGAAATGGTTTGAGATGGCAACAGGGGCCTACTGGATCTGTTTTTGTGGCCACTACTGGGCAGGCGACCAGCGAATCCTGGTGGATTGGAGGGCTTGCATGGCTGCCTCCACCGTCGGGAGAGTACCGTTCACGTGTTACTCTCGGATCAACACATCTGATACCCAGTGTTGAAGACGCTGAGTCGGTGATTGGGTCCTTCGTTGGTGAGGAAGTCCAGTCATTTTGTTGTTGGAAGAACGCGCATGTGAGTTCCTTCGTGATGCCATTGGATCGAAGAGAGTTCTGTGTGGTACGTGTAAAACATTTTAACAAATACAAACAACAAACCCATCAAATCAATATCTCATGACCCCATGCATAATTAATGACCCTGCTTGGCCCTCCTTGTGATTATAAGGGGGCACAGAGTGAGATTAGGTTAAATCCATCATTCTTGGTTAAAGATTCACATCGAGTTCACCATTTTTTGTCTTTCTGCATACGACGGGGTCATGTGGGAGAAACATGTGCTACCTGACGGTTGATTAGAGAAGATTGGGTTCTGCTTAATCACTCATATCGGGTGCACTGTTTTCACCTCAAAACGCCCAATGGTTTCATATCCAGCAATATGTGGACCTGCTTTCCAAAGTTAGGCATTCACTATGTGGTTTGACCAGCGATGCTTAATAACCGACATTGGTCGAGAGGATGGGAAGTCAAGATCATCCTACCCTTTTGGGGGGAATTATTTCCTGTCCAGGGACTATATTATAGATTTAAGATGTGTTCATATGTTCATGAATCCTTGGATTATACCTAAGTATAGTATCCATGGATTACTCCTAGTTGGGAATGGTCAACTGGACGCAGGGGTTCAGAATCATTTATGCCTGAGGTTTACCATCCCTCGTTGGATTAATGACCCTGAGGAGTCTGGAATCACTGAGACAACACTAATTTAAAGCCTCATAACAAGGAACTCTGGAGTTTATTGTCATCTAGGGGGGAAAATAATGACTTGAACATTTGGATCAAACCCGTGATATGGTTTTCCTACGTATCCTCATGAGAGGAATCGGAATCCACGTAGTTCGGTTTGGTATGGGGCTTATGCTCTAGGCTTCCCGAGGATGGTGCGGTGAACCAACTTGAAGATAGTTGGATTGACCGGTTGTTGGGATTGAACCTCGGGGAGGCTTCCTACGTATCCCTGTTGTGGGGAATCAAAGTCCACATAGTTCTAATGGGAGTGTCGGAGAAGCGATGTGAATGTGGACCCGGGGGTCTGATGGTGATCGGGCATGAACCTCTTGGAGACTTCTTACGTATCCCTCTGGTGGGGAATCAAAGTCCACGTAGTTTGAATGGGGTGGGACATCTGCTCTGAGGCAGCCCGGGGTAAAGGATTAGGGCTTACACTCTGAGGAGGCCCAAGAGAGGATTTCATGGTCGATGCATACTCTAAGCCCATATGAGTCATGCTCGGTGTGAGAAACAAGAGGCAGCGGGGACCAGACGATCACGTCGCGAAACATACGACCATGGGAAGTGGAGTGAGGCTTATGCATGGGGGTGGCCCCTAAAGTCAGGGCTTACTCATAGATGGATTTCCAGGGCGACAATGCACGGCGGGAGAGGGACGTAGCCTCAAAGAACAACAGAGCAACACCCTTCCCCACTACGCCCTTACCTAGCCATGGTTGTGGGGAAGTACAGAGCTGCATGGGGGCTTCCTTCTGATGGGTAGACCGCCACGCCTCGGGGAGGGGAGAAGTGGCCCAGTCCTAGAAAGTGGAGGGGAAGAAATGGGTCCAGTGGCTCTGGTGGAGACCTCGGCCCAAGGCCGATCAATGGGCCAATGAGGCGGGGCGCTGAGGATCAGGCCGGATTTGTAGAATTTTATCTGGCTCAGGGAATAGGAACTCCGAAGGATCTGGAGGGCCACACAGGTGCATGAGTGGTTCCACCCATTGCATAGGGAGGTGCCACGTGGATGGAGAAGATGTCCGCAAACTAGGGTGGTCCACAGACTGGTGGTCATCCCGCGAACCAGGGTGGTTCGCGGCTTCGGGTTCAGCCCGCGTACTAGGTTAGTATGCAGAGGGGTCCATGTGGGCAACGATGGTTGAGGGCGGCGCCGGTCGGGGCTTCGCTCACGTAGGATAGTGCTACGCGGTGCGATAGATCAGAAAAGGGGCATAAACTCCCTGGTCCGTGGAGAGTGCATCCGCAGAGGGGCCATGGTTCGTGGTCTTCTTTTATTATTTTATGTTCGTGGTTCACCATGGTTTTATGCATTTTGCATTCCTTATTAATTCACTTCCAGCTTCATAACTTTTCTGGTTCACAAACTATATCCTCACTTTCTGCGAAATTCTATGCTCCTTTCTTCGAAATCCTTCCACCCAAATCTGAATATTCTCCAATTTACCTCCCCTCCTACTCTTCCCTCACGATCTCCTTTTATAGAGTGGGTAAAGATATGTATCTGTGGTCATGCGACACCTTTTGTGGAGGCCCATGATCGGAAACCCGGTTTACGGATGACTTGGTCAATACGCAACTCGCAGGGGGCATTGAACGCACCTCCCTCGCGAACCAAAATAGATCAGGGAGTGCTTCACAGCCGCACAGGGTTCTGCCTCCATTGCACGAACGACAACGGATGCGGCCTAGGCCAGTCGACATGGTCCGCAGATGGGGAGGTTCGTGATGGTGGATCGTCTTGGCACCCGATCTGCTTCGCATCCGTAGAGGATCTCCGCCTCCATTCCATGAATGACAGCGGTCCGCGGAGGGGGTGCTGTGCAGAACCGGCCGCGTACCATTATCATAGGACCGGTTCGTGGACTAGTTTGGCTTGTGCCATCCTTTGAGTATTCTCCACACATTTCCCCAATTCTTTGTGGGGAATTGGGTAGAATCTCCCTTGTATTTAAGGGGATTCTCATTCTCCTTTTTTGATTTTTCAAGACCCTACAAATACCCAATACTTTTGGAACATCAAACCCTAGCATTGAGATAACTCAAATTCCACTATTTCCCAGGACACTCTATTCTGGATATGACTTGATATTGTAGCATAATAACTAAAGGATTTAAAAATTTCCACCAAACCCACACAATTTTCTTTACCATTTTATCAAATTAATGGGTATAACATATATTGATGCATACTAATTCAAGATTACACTAATTTAATGAAACATTACTCGATACAATCAATAGTCCTATCATCCCTACATATCAAAGTATTTGATGTGCCATAATAAATATTTTTCCCAATGTCATATTATCCCAAAAATTTATTAATCTGGATGGAAATTTCCTAATTTTTCCATCATTGAAAAATAATATTGTTCACATGATCTAATAACTATATGACCATACCTGATGAATATCTAACCCACTGAATCTGAGCATTACTTGATTCTCACACCCTTAAAAGGGTCCAATTTCAGAATAAACACCTATCTATCCAGGGGGGTTTTTACTCATCATTAAGAATCCTACTCGGGACAAACATCTCCCAAAAAAATGTTATGTCTTAAATGATACACAAGGAATTACCGATGTTACGTCACCTTTGAGGGTTCCACAAAAACTATTCTGGACCCTTACAAAGGCACAAGTGTGGACCTAATATCTAGTTCTGACCCTAAAAGGTCACCAATATCATCCAGTCTAACCTCTAAATCAACATAAATAAAGGGTAATGTTACTTATAGGTTGTGACTATGTTCCCATTCAAGTAATCTCAAGGGAATATTTGAACCACACTACAGGTGGTTCAATACTAAGAACACCACATTAAGTTTTCATTTATTCCATTTCAACAATACATATTTTATTTTAAAACATTTTAGAGGATCATTTTAAACATTATCAAGTACTATTTATAAAAATATAACTATACTTGATACTTTTTTTAGTTAAAAAAATAATGAAACACAAGAAATTTATAATAAATTTTCTTTCTAGAATTATTCATTTAGCTAAAATCACATCATGATTTATGGAAGTTATCTTCTAAATTCCTTTTTATCCATTTTATTTATCCAAAATTATCATATGTAAGATTCGTTAATAAAATGAGAAATTTCAAGTTATAGTGGAAAAAAACTTTAGTTTGTAATTTTCATTTTAATTATCCGATGACACATGAAAAGAAATATTAAAAGTAGATAAATGTTTATTTTATAAATTTAAAGGAACTGGTTCAGTAAGATGGGACCATATGTTTATAGATAATTGTGTAAAAGTGGCTGGTCACATTTAAAATCACCATTCCATATAACAAAAGAATATACCCCTTGGGTTTATGTAATAAAAAATAAAATAAAAAGGTAAACTACAAGGGTTATTTCATTCCAAAATGGGTTCATCTAATGGAAACCCAATAACTATAAATTTATGAATGATTAATCACAACCTTAATGGGTTTAACATAAAACATCATGCCCCCATTGGCCTACATGGGCCTAGTTGAGAATTTAGTAATTTCTTCACAAGGGTTATCATTACCAAGTTATATAGGTAGACACCATTATAAAGAAAACAATTTACTATAAGGATTTAAATTTAGCACATAACATCGTTTAGTTAGATGAATTACCATTTCTAATTTAGAATGGTACTTTCCTTTATAAGTTATAATTGGCAGGCTTATAGCCACAAACATGTTTTTTTTACTTTAGATTTTATAATATAAGATTTAAATAAATAAGTTTTTGATTATATGGGTTACCCAATCCAATTAATAATGTTTCATACTCTATATAAATGGTACTTAGAATCCCATTTAATTATAGCCATTTATGTTTCATCCCATGCAAGAAATTGTTCATGGATCAACATGTGAGGATTGGTTAGTTAAGATGACACCATTATGATATATGGGGAAAACCATTTAGGCTAATGTAGACACTTTAATAACCAATCTTGTATAAAAATAAGGATGTACCATGATATCATGTAGCAATTGAAATTACAAGGTTACCAGACATGATATCACTCAAGCTAGGGATTAAAATATGTGTTGAACATAATTACACTAGAATGCTGTACATGAAAACATGATAATAAATCATCCATCATGATATATAGATAAGAATGATGGTAAATTGTAAGAACACCTATGAATCACCCATCATGACATATATACAAGCTATCACTCAAGATTGGGATTCTAGTTTCACAATTATTACATTTGATTTGATTTCACCTTGAGCGATTCACATGTTGTGTGAGGTTATTGTTGATGTTATTGAGGTTATATTTCTTTTGCAACCCGATGAGATGAGGGTATGCCATCACATGCGTCATATAGACACTTTATAGAAATCACATGTCATTCATTCTTGCCATGCCAATTAGGCTACATTAGCAATTGCATGTTGTTGTGATAGATTTTTTGCAAAATATGCATGTTGATGTGATAGATTCCATGATGGAATACCTACTGTTTGATTGGGTATTGTTTTGTGTAAGGTTTTCTTGAATGAATTCCAAACTATGGTTCTTAAGGTGTTATGGCCCCTCATGGACTGGAATTTGGTGGAACATTTCCTTGTCATTCCTTGTTATAACTTGTATAAGATTCCATGATTTGATTCATGGGGAGTATGGGCCCTCACATATCATAATTTGACACTTTGGTGTTCATTTCAGTGTTTTTATGGGCTCCAGAGTAGTTTCTAAGGCGTACTGTCTGGAAAAACCTAGAATACATGCCGTGTAGTTTGGACTACAACCCATGTGTTCTTTTTTTTTTTGGGAAGAAACTATTTTTCTTAATTACATTCCGTGTACCTTATGTACAGGTTGTGTAGTCCCAAACCGTGACTTAGACTGTGTGGGAAAGGACATGGGGTATGGAATATTAGGTAAGAAACGTTGAGTAGAGAATGTACACGCTATGTCGTAGAACCGTGTAACCAGCCAGGTCACTCACAACACGGTATGGTAAAATCTTTTAGTACACGCCGTGTTCGTCTAGAACATGCCGTGTGGTGTAACCCGGGTACCCAGGTGTGTAACTAACAATACAGGTCAGTGTTATCCTTTCTCGTACACGCCGTGTAGTGTGAGCCATGTAACCGACCATGTATCTAACAACACAGGTCGGTGAATTTCATTAAGTACACGCTGTTTTTGGCACAAACACGTAGTGTTGTATCGTTCTAAGGAGAACCATGTAGCTTAGCTGTGTAGAAGGACTCAGGAATGAGAAGAGGTTTCAAGTACACTCTTTGTGTTAGGTGAAAACGTTGTGTGTATGGGGTGTTACACGACTAGTTTTGGAAAGAGTACACGCCCATGTGAATGGGTGAAGGGAACACACCGTGTAGGGGTTATACAAACAATGTAGTACTGTTTTTGAAAACAACTTGAATTCATTCCTTCTCTCGTTCCATTTTTACACTTTCATTTTTTAGTCCTTGATTAGTTTGATCTAAGGTGTGCATTTGACCTTGAAGAGTCCTGACATCGAGACGTCTTCCAGTTGTACGCTAGTTTAAGGGTAGTGATAGGACACATGATATGGCTGATTAGGGACTACTTGTAAATCCTCCCGTTGTTATAGTCAAGGAACCAACCGTTATACCGGACACACGTGCTGATGCACAGTTCATGGAAAGATTTATGAGGATTATGTAGAACTTTCAGGGAGCACCGCCTCCTGCCCCGTCGATGGAAAAATTGACACAGGTCTTTCAGCAGCAACATCCTCCCACTTTCTCAGGGGATGGAGGACCCCAGGCTACAGAGTCATGGATGGAAGCCATGTTGACGATCTTCGAGCATCTGGAGATACCTTCAGAGAGGAGGGTGAAGCTCACTGCATATATGCTTTTGGATTCCGCCAAGAGATGATGGGATGCGATCTCACAGGCGGGACATCAGCAGGTTATGGCTTGGGATGACTTCCAGCATATCTTATTTAACGACTTCTACCTGGAGACTTTGAGATCCGATCGATCATGAGAGTTTATGAGTCTAGATTAGGGTACTCTTTTGGTTATGGATTATTCCTCTCACTTTACCAAGTTTTATCATTTTACACCTATTCCAAGAGGTGATCAGTTATTCCTGGCAAGGAAGTTTGAGGATGGTGTGAGGCATGACATCTGATCATAGGTGAACATATTTAGGTTCACTTCTATCACTTATATCATTAACCAGGAACTGATTACATAGCGCAATCTGAGGGATTATGGAGTTGTGATCCAGGGCGGCTTGGCATTTGGGGTTAGTCTCCCTGCTACTGAAAGCAGGAAGCATCATAGGGACTCTTCTCACGGTAATCCAAGGATTAAAGATACTTCTTCTGGTAGCTAGGTGGTGTGCTACCATTGTAGGAAGAGCGAGCATAAGTAGGACACAATGCCTAAGAGACCCAATGGATTTCCAATCTTACCACAAGATTACTCATCATCATCACTTCTGTCAGATCTTCTCACCAGCAGCTGATGACAGAGGTTCTTCTATGACTTCTCGTTTATGAGTAGCACCACTAGTTTCTCACTAGTCTAGGAACTGGAGTTCATCCGACCGTTCAGGACAAGGTGGAGGTTGTGGTCGTGGTATCCAGTCACCGAGTTATAAGGGACAATAGGGTGGATCAGCTCAGGGTGGCCAGATAGGGTCACACGGCCGCGGTGCAGGTCAGACTTTTGTAGTGGATAGACCCAATAGGAGAAGGATCCCAAACCCTCTACAATTCGAGGTATGATCTTACTAGCCTCAATTTTTTCTTCTGATCTTTTTGATACAAGAGCTTCTCATAAAATTATATCTGTTGCGGTTGTGGAGAGACTTGGGCTCTACATATTTTCTTCTACTGATATTTTGACACTAGACACTCTATTGGGGAGTAGAACAGTGAGTGTACATCAGTGCAAGGAGTTCCCTCTAGAGGTCGGTGGGTGTCACTTTTTATGGGACCTCAATGTCCTAGAGATGACATGCCATGATGTCATTCTCAGAATGTACTGGCTAGTTCCCTTCCAGGCATTTGTCGACTGTTATCGCCATAGGGTGAGTTTCATATCACCATAGGGTGGATCTTTTTTTCATAAGGGAGAATGTGATTTCCAGGTGAGAAGAGATATACCCGAGCATCATGGGTTATCAGAAGTTATTTCCCAAATTGAAAGTTTAATCTGGGTCACTAGGGGACTTCACAGTTAGCCTTTACTCCAGTGCTGGATTGTTTCAGAGACGTATTTCCAGAGGAAATTTCAGGTTTTCCTCCAAAGTGAGAGGTGGAAATTTATATTGATCTTGTACCAGGATAGGCATCAGTGTCCATTCCTCCTTAATAGGATGACTACCAATGAGTTACAGGAGCTCAAGATGTAGTTGGATGAATTGCAGGCAAATAGTTTCATCCGACCCAGTACTTCTCCTTGGGGTTCGCCTGTACTTTTTGCGAAGAAGGTGGATGGTGCCCTCAGGCTTTGTGTGGATTATCAGAAGTTGAACTAGTTTAAAATCAAGAACTGATATCCATTACCGAGGATTGATGATCTCTTTGATCAGCTTCGAGGAGAGAAGGTGTTATCGAAGATTCACTTGAGGTATGATTACCATCAGTTGTGCGTTAGACCATCAGGTATACCTCTTATAGCCTTTCGGAGTAGGTATGGTCTATACGAGTATATGGTTATGCCATTCGGTCTCACAAACATGCCTGTATTTTTCATGGTACTGATGAACCGAGTGTTCCATCCATACTTGGATTCCTTCATGTTGGTTTTGGTGGATGATATCTGGATGTACTCTCACACTTGACACAACCATGACACATATCTTGAGATCGTTTTGAGTACACTAATAGAGAATCAATTATATGAAATGATCTCAAAATTCCACTTTTGGATGGATCCAATTCACTTTATGGATCATGTTATCTCTGAGAAAATAGTTTCAATAGATGCAGAAAAAGTGAGAGAAGTAGTTTCTTGGGAGAAGCTGAAGAACTTCTTTGAGGTACAAAGTTTTCTAGGGATGGATGGATACTACATACACTTCATTCGGAACTATTCACACTTAGCCGCACCACTGACGGGTCTAATTAAGGAGGGTACTATGTTCTTATGGTCTGATTATTGTGAGTCATCCTTTGAGGAGCTAAAAGGGAGGTTGACTTCAGCACCGATACAAGTTTTTCCTAAGGCGGGAAAGATCAATACTATGTATTGTGACGCATAAAGTATCTGGATGGGATAGGTCCTTATGCAGGGAGAAGGAGTCGTTGCATACGGGTATCGTCATGTGAGGTCACATGAGAGAAATTACCCGATGCATGATCTCTAATTGGAAACTTTTTTCATTCTTTACACTGTTGGAGACACTACCTGTTGGTATTTAATTTTTTTATTTTCACTGAACACAAAACTATCAAGTATATCTTCACTCAGCGTGACCTAAATTTGAGATAGTGAATGTGGGTTGAATACCTTCATTCATTTAACTTTTTTTATACCTACACACCTGGGAAAGGCAACACTATGGCTAATGTGTTGAGAATGCGGACTCATATATAGACAGTTCAGGAGGCTAGCAGTAAGTGGTGGCTTATGGGTCTATTCTCTGAGATGCATTTAAAGGTGCATGACAGATAGTGGAAAACATTTCTTTCTTCTATAGCAATTACCTATAATCTTCTCTATTGAGTGCGAATAATGCAACTATCAGATTCTGATGGCCTAGTCCTACAGGATAGCATGTCAGGAGAGGATCCTATTTTTGGATGGACCATAGGTGAGAATGAGATATTTCATTTTCATAGACATGTATGGGTGTTAGTAGACATATGCGAGGAGATGATTTGGGACTTTAATTCCTCAATTTTGGATGTTCATCTTGGGGTCCCCAAGAGGTATTGTGATCTAAACTGTTAGTATTTGTGTCCAGGAATGAAGAGAGAAGTTGATTGTTTCATCATGTGGCGTTCCACTTGTCAGCAAGTGAAGGTAGAGTATTAGTGACCATCAGGGCTCTTACAACAGTTATCCATTCCCGAGTGGAAGTGGAATGATGTTGTGATGAATTTATTGACATGTTTACTGAGGTCTCCTTGGGGGAATTATGTAGTTTGGGTTGTCATTGACAGAATCACGAAGATTTCTCACTTCTTGCTGATCAAGGAGACTTTAATGTCGATGAGCTGGGATGTTTGTAAATACTTGAGATTTTGTGCTTAAATGGAGTTTCACACTCCATTGTATCAGACCGATATGCAAAAATTATATCTCGGGTCTGGAATGGGCTTCAGAAGGCTTTGGGTACACATGTACTTTTGAGTACAACTTACCACCCCCAGACAGATGGCCAATCCGAGTGTACGATATAGGTGCTTGAGAACATTCTATGAGAAAGTATTCTAGACGATAGAGGTTCTTGGTAGAAGCACATAACTTTTTGCAGTTTTCCAACAACAATAGTTTTCAATCAATTATTCATATGGCACCTTATGAGGCTTTTTACAGTAGGCCATGCCAATCACCCTTATGTTGGCTGGAGGCGGGAGAGGTCGCTTTGCTGGGACCTCATCTTTTTCAGGAGACCTCAGAGTAAATAGAGTTGATTTGGAAGAGGATTTCTAGTGCACATTCTTGAAATAATCCTTTTGCTAAACAATAGAGACGACCTCTGGAGTTTGAGGTTGGGGATCAGGTTTTTCTACTTGTCACACCGAGGTTGGGACACAAGAGGATTACAAGACAATGTAAGATTTCATTGTGGTAGGTCGGGCCATTTGAGTTGTTAGAGAGAGTTGGGTTGGTTGCCTATTTGTTGTAGTTACCTCAGAGGTACCAGGATATACATGACGTTTTCCATGTTTCTCGGCTTTGACGTTACCTCTCAGACCTGTCTCATTCTTTCCGACATGAGGAGGTTGATTTGGAAGTGAATACATCATTCGAGGAGCATCCTATCTGGAATTTTTATTGAGGTATGAAGGTTCTCCATGGCTGGTTTGTCCCTCTGGTATGAGTGTTATGGCAACATGAGAGGGTACAATATGAGACTTGGGAGAGGGAGGCTGATGTATGATCACAGCGGCCAGAGCTGTTTATGGATTCTTCTTCTACGCCACCATGCTTGGGAAATTCGGGGACGAATATCATAAAGGGTGGAAGTTTGTAAGAACCCGAATATTAATTTTAGCTATTTTTTCCTTTTCTGGTTGTTTTTTGGAAAGATGAATTTCTAGATATTTTTTAAGTACACGTCGTGTACTTTATGAGTACACGATGTGTACTCGGTTGCCACATGAAGCCATGTGCTGGCCGTGTAATGGCTGCACACATGACCATGTGGGGGTGACCTGGAGGCCACCTAATGTAGTGTATAGAAATGGAAATTACACACGGTGTTCTTCCAAAGTACACACCGTGTAGTTTATGTTTTTCATTAAACGCACTGGGGTCATGTCTGACAGACAAAATGTGTTTCTTCTAGGTCTGGTTTGTCCGAGAGCTCCTATATGGCCAGGATCTTCCTATGATCTCCCGACCAAGCATATGATCTCTAAAGAGACCACCGTCGAATGCGTTTGGATCACCTCAGTAATCTCTCTCTTCTTCTTGAGCTTAGTTTCCCAATTCCTCCTCCTTCTCAAGTTATCCTCTAATGAATGCTTTAGAAGTTTTTTTAGATCTTCACAGTTCTAATGTGATTCCAGCCCTGAGACTCAAATATATTGATCTCCCAATGCTGTGGTTGATGGTTTGTGCCTTTCTGTTAATTGTCTTTGAGTTATATGTGCAATTTCTCCCAATACCCATGAATGAGGTATTGTGTGTTTACCGTTTTAGCCCTATTGTTTTCCTGATATGCTTGTATGATTGAGTAGAGGTTAATTGAATGTGAATAAGGATAATTTATATTATTTGGATGTTGTTTCCCATATATGTTTTCTTGTTTGACCGTTGGGTTTAGTTTTCTTATTAGGCATCTGTTTAATTTCTCATGCCTAGTTGTAGGATAGTGTGATTATTATGATATGCTAATATGTTGTAGATCGCAAGACAAGTAGTTCTTGAGGTTTACTTTGGTTGGTTTATGTTGCTATACCTACTTGACTTACACATGTCTATGAGAACCTGGTCTAGTAGACCACAGGGCGAATGGACATAAGGGCTTCTTTAGAGTGCCTGTTATACTTACAATGCGAGACCATAGGTAGAATTGACATAAGTGCTTCCTCCGAGTGTCTGTAGTTCATCGACGCGTGCCATAGAGAGAATGTGATGTAAGTGCTTCACTAGAGAACCTTTAGTTACTAATACAAGACTATAGGAGGAATTGATGGTGAGTGATTCCTCAGAGAGTATATGCTTAAGTTGAACTAGAGGGGTTAGACTGAGTGTACTACCCCTAGGGTTTCTATTATTTCTAGGTAGGACCATAGGGGATAGGTTATGAGTACTTCCCATAGGGTTACCTTTTGTGTTTAGGTGCTTGTATATGTAGTTAGGTAGGATTATATGGGATAAGATCTGATTATTTCCTAAGGGGTTTCATGTTTGTGATTATCTTCTTTGATTAGTTGTTTCTTGATATTTGAAACTGTGGATTGTTACTTCTGATTACTTCATTGTTTACTTCTTTCTGAACTTCACCAGCTGTATATTCACTAACTTTTAGGCAAAGATTTTGTGGTGGTTTCCTACTAGGATTTAGTCTCAAACCCTGTTTGGGCCATTCTTTTGGTCCCAAACATATTATATTGTTGTAGGTATAGATAAAGGCAAGCTCCCTTCTAATTCAGGTACTTGATTTGCTGTGGATCTGGAGAGCATGGGACCAATCTATGTCTTGTTATGCTGAGGATTTGTTAACTTAAATTCTTTTGTACTTTGGTTTAGTAATTTTTTATTCCAGCATTGTGATTTGTTTGGCTACTTTTCTAGACATTTGTGTCATGCATAATTCATATATATATACGTGTGCTCAAGATTATTATTTCCATTATTCCTCTATTTAATTTTTTATGGATTATTCCCACTTACACTATTGGTATTTGTTTCACTTCCACTATGTTACTCTACCAATAATGTCATAGTTTCCCCATAATCAAACCCAAGGCCCTCACTGCTAGTCGGTAGCCTTTTCCATTCATGGAAATGCACTTGAGGTCGTGTGACCAACTAGGTACGGGGCGCCTTTGTGTGGCTTCCGGAACCTGGACGTTACATAAATAACCTAAACATGGTATATGGTTCGACATAATAAATAATCATGTAGTATGGAATATAATCACATAAGGCACATCCAACATCTATCCAGAACTCATCCAATGCAATATACATGTCATGAAATATATATGGCATGTGGATCTCCATGTCACTGTAATGATGCATGCAATAATCATTCATTTCCGTACTGAGCTAAGGGTAAAATACTGTAAAAACAATAAACCAATAAGTATAGTAAATCACATAAATCACTAAAGGTGAAATAATAATCAACTGTAACAATGAATAATTTGAATGACAGTCTCATCCTTAGCTACACAGTAATTTCCCCTTGTGTTGGTTGATCAATCAGAAACACAACTATTTGGATAGTTTTGCCACATTCATAGTCTCCTATCTACTATCCCCAAAGAGTAATATAAAAGAAAAAAGTAGTTATGAGAGTACTTTGGAACATCCCATCTTGGGAGAGACTAAATGTGTTCCCAGATCATGTATATCACATAGCCTTAAGCACACTTATTTGTATGCCATAGGCTGTTGATTAGAAGTTAGGTTCAAATGAGGGTATAGTGGGGTGACCATAACCTCCTTATCATAGTAGAATAATGGTACATATAAAGAAAATAAACAATGGAAGAAATAATACATATATAATTAGTGGATGATATTGACAACTGATAAACATGGCCAACACTAAATTATCCAACCATGCATATATGTGTGGTGCTATAATATATAGAGTAGGTTACCAAAAACAATTCTAAAAAAAATAAAAAATCCCCAAAGACTATATCCATGATAATATTGAGCCCCACCTCAATCATGTGTTCATAATCTCCCACGTAGAAGAGTCACAACACATAGAAAAATACATAAAACCTATAATTGCAACCAGGAGATCTATCCATCTAACAATTGACTACCTAAAAAGAATGTGGGATGTAATCAATAGGCCACCACCAATGATGTATAATTAAATAAAGTTTGTGAATATAATATACAGTACTGTGTAGGTATAAAAAGTGAGTAGTGAAAAAATAAATGTAAATAATTTGAGCTTAGGTTCCCCAAGGACACCTGGTCGACTGCTTCAACATAATCTATAATACCTCTGAATATATGTCATCATCACACACACATATAAGTACATGTATATTCATAAATATAAATATGTAATTATATATATTCTCTATATATATAGTAACATATATTTCCACACACACACACATGCACACACACACATATATATACACAGTACTAGCCCAGACTTGAGGTGTAATTCAAGCATCAATAAATAATAATATTAATATCATAATAGTAATTAGGGATTCCCTACCTATGTATTATGTGTAATATTGGAAACCATAACAAGTATAACAAATAATATAGGACACCTAGTAGGGTATCATGAGTAATATAGGAAACTATGCTGAGTATCATGTGTAATAAAGAGTAGGGTAATGCCCAAAATCCTAATCGAGGGGGAATGGAATACCATGCATAAAACCCAAGTGATGTGAAGCACCATGTACAACATCCTCAATCAAGGGGTTTGGAACTCCATGTCCACAACCCTAACCAAGTTCCCACTCTAATAGTCAATCATAATGAAATCCCACTTTACCTATGATCCCTTAACCTATGTGGTCCGAAAAGATGAACCCAAAACTGCTCAATGAATAATGGGACATCATTAATAGCATACATTTAATATTTAAAACCAATCCATGTGTATATCCACACCATATTCATTTTAATTATAAATATTAAAGAACAAATTGGACAAAACCATTCCATTTTCAATTTCAAATATCTTTATTTGTTTGACTAGTTTTATTAGAGAATACAACACACCTCAATGGTTGTGTTACTATAAAAATGGGGAATTACTATCATAAAAATTCCCTCTTACTAAATTTAATTATCCCTTACAAGAGGAATTATTCATCATGCCTTGAAATTTTATCAAGAGTAATCTAGGAATTATAATTATAATAATTGAAAACATCATATAAGAAGTTTGATTTAATTACCTAGATGAACATATGTGTTTGAAAAATAAAACAAATTCACCCAAATTGGAGGTACAAGTTGAGGGTAATAATATCCAATGGTTCAAATTGAAGCACAATGAATTTCTAAATTTATGTATCAATATATGTATATTTATTTTTTTGTTTAAGAGGCTACTAATAGATAATCTGGTGCATGGTGTAATGGAGTAATTTATAAAACAATGATCCTTTAAAGGAAAATCGGTATACTACATACCCCATGTTCAGGATGCTTTACTCATCCATTATCAATATCTTTTTTGAGATAGAATAAGGGAAATTATAAGTATAGAAAAATTCACTATTAATAGGGAATATCAGATCACATTGAAATAACATTCCATATGGAAAGATAAATAAGGTAATGATGAAGTATAAATCATATACTCACCATTAGATATCCAACATGGTGAACAATGAAATTTTTTGATCTTGGATGGAGAAGAACAAAGGAATCCGAGGAGGAGGAGAGGATAGATCCATACAGGGTTACTTTGTGGGAATGTGGAGATGAAAATTTTTGAGGAAATGATAAATTTTAGCGAGGTAAATGGGAGAATCTTATGATTGACATCATCCTCCCCATGATTGTCTAGTATTACTCTTCTTCGACAATGATGTGGGGGGTATTCTGGTGCATTTCCTCTTTGTCATTGCCTCCCACTCTCTTACTTCTGACCCTTCTACCTCATCTTGATGTCCCCGTTTCTCTCATACCCCATTTATTTTAGGATTTTATCATTTAGGTTTGTTTTTATATTTTCATTTTTTATCTTCTCTATTTCGTTCGGCGTGCTTCATAGGATGGTTTATGTAGATGAGGTGTTTTGGGTCCCTATATTTTGGAGCTCATATTTGTCCTATTTGTTTGATTCTCCTAATTGATCTGTCACTATTTCTTTTTCTACTCTTACCTCATGCTTCCAGGTTCCAACCAACCTAGTCCTGAGCATTTTCTTGTCATGTTTGTTTGAGAGGTATTGGTTGAGGCATTTTTGGTGCCCCAGGAGGAGTGGCCCATGGCTTGACAATGTGGGTTTTGGTCCCACTGTGATCCAATTCTTATTGCAGTTCTTTGATGGTGGTGCTTCTGTAGAGGACTTTAAAATTTATTGGTTTGGTTATGAAGGTCATGATGGGAATTTTTTTTGGATTAGTTGTCTTGTGATAGAATTTGTTGGTTCATGATTCCAATATAATAGGATGATGATTTGGGTTGGTCATGGATCCTTGTAAAGTCCTAGTCCACCTATATCTCATATTTTACTTCAAGGTCCATTTCTAAAATATAGTGCGGTGTGGTGGGATGGTTCTACTAGAGGGTTTGAGATGTGTTTAGTGAGTGATAATGATATTCCAAGAGGCTCAATAAGTTTTTATAGTATTATTTGCATATAATACAATTTGATGTCAAAGGTCTCGGATCAATAGATTAATTATCTATTTAAAATATTCTCTTACTTCTTGTTCCATCAGTTCCATTACTAGTCTGTCTGGGGTTGTGTATCTCATAGAGGTTTTGCGATGTTTTTATGTGAGTTTCTGAGTTCTAGGAGGTGACACCTTTCTAACAATATTCATAATGGTCTTGGATTTGTTGTAATGATGTTTCTACCTTGAAATTGTACCAGGTTTTGTGGTTTTTGTACTATTGGTGGTAATCAATGATGGCCAGAATGCAGCGGTGTTCAATGGAATTTCCACGATAGGGATGGTAATTACTAATTTACCTTAATTTTTTTTGGTTTTGAGTTCTCTTATTCTGGTGTTCTTGTACAACAATGTTTTTAGGGTTCTAGTGGACCCTCACCAACACCATGGGTGAGGAGGATGAATTTGGTGTCTAAAACATCTAGATTTGTGGCTCAAAGTTGTTTAGAGTTTGGGGGTAATTTTTGTTGTTTCAAAGGATTATTCAGTAAAAAATCAATGATGCATTGAGGCATCCAGGGTTAGGTGATATTTCATGATATGGCACACTAATCTAGGTGACTAGTTGCCCAAGGCATTGATGTATTTGTTTATTTTAACATGAATTACTTGTGTGGATAACTTGAATGTTGATGGTGGGAGGTATTGTTCTTATTTTGAACTCTATGTATTGGGTGAATTGTCTTGATATTTCTGAGGTCCCCAATTGAGCCTAAATTAGTTCTTAAAAAATAACAAAAAATTGTATTTAGAGGGGGGGGGGAATTTAATTACCATCTGTTTAATGATTTTTTCTCTTTGGATGCAGGGTTTAAAAAACCGTGCAGTAATTGTGTAGCTTCACTACCTCAAGGTGGTAGCCCCTTGAATGGTTTATGGATGGTTTAGAAAACCATTTTCACACCATTTGGTTGGCTCTAAAATTTTATATATATGCCTCACATAGCTATGAAGCCTTGGGTTTATTGTTTTATAAACTGTGTGGCATCCTCCAATCCCCCACATAGTTGAGGTGAACAATTTTCTCCAACTTTACACCTCTCATTTTCTTTTAAAAAGCTGGGTTATCAAATCCCAATGCTTCTGAAACCCACCGAGGATCCTGAGTCACCTTTCATCCATAAACATTATAGAAAAATATTTATGTATTTCAAATCTCTTATTTTTATTTCTTAAATTAATGCATGTTTTGTACCATCCAAAAAATAAAAAGAGAAAATTATCATATACTTTTTTAACCCGATCCAAAAAATATGATGTCATATTATCAATGTAGTAATAAAACACATATTGAAATATCATATTTTAAATTGTACAATTAAAATAAAAAATTAAAAGGTGAAAAAAATGACAGTGACACTAATGACCATGTTTATACCACAATAAGGAAATAATTTTTTATTTTTATGATAACTTAAATATTAATGGTATCTTTTACGTGATATGAAGGAAATATTTGTTGTTATTTTATAATGCATTTTTTTATTTAAAAAATCTGAAACTATAATTACTGTAATGTTTTAAGAATAAAAACATGTCTATTTGAGAACTCATTTTATTGAACATAATAAATTGAATAAAAATATTTTTTAATTTTATTTATAGTAATATTTTTGATAATGGTAATTATTTAAACACTTGTGTAATTGAATCATTAAAAATGATACTCAATTATGGAACATGATCTACTATTCCATACTCGTGGTTATAATTCCCTAAAATTTCTTAGCACTTTTACTTCTACCACTGAGAAAGGGATCCCCTTGCTATAACGCTAATTGAACTCATCCTTCCTTTCTCCCTTCCATGTGTGAGTCACTAGTTATTCAATGTTGTCGAATAGTCATCATCTGTCAATTTCTTATCTTGAATTAGTTTTAAATCCCACATATTTATAAATCATCATTTTCTAATCTAGTCATATTATTATTTTTTCATGTTTTATTTATTTTCCCCTTATTTTCATATGTGTTTTTCAAAATATTAGATCATAAAATCACACACACTCACACACCTCTATGTGTGTAATCAGATGTATATATATATATATATATTATTTATTTATAGTTCTATGTATAAAAAAATATTCACAAGCACAAAGATATTTATATATTTATACAAGATATATATATATATTCAAAATTATACATATATGTAAATTATTTTATATTTACTTATGTATATTACTTATTAGTTTATAATATTTTTTTGTTTATAAATGTTGTTATATTTAAATTTTTGTTTATCATTTTTATAAATAAAATTATACAAATAGTTTTTTACTTATGTTATATGTATATATGCATATATTTTTTATTGCTTTTATAGTATAATTATATATATGTATTGTATAAATATTTTTATAGATAATATTTACACACATATTCATATATATTCCATTTAATGTCTATATATATTTTATACCATATATATATATATAAATTCTATATGTGTGGTATTTATGTGGGTGTGTTCATAGTGTTTATATAAATATATTATTTTTCCAACATAGTTTTAATATATTATATAAATGTATATATAATTCTACATCATGATTAAAAAATATATTTATGCACCATATATTTATATTTATATATGTGTGTTCCTATATAAATATGTTTTATATAGTATATATATATATTATTTATATATATATATTTGTATATTTGTAGTGTTTAAAAGAAATATATGTTAGTTACATTAAATATTTTTTCAATTTTTTCATAACAATAGGATGAATAAGAGTCAAAATGGATGGGTTATAGTCATATGACCTTAGTGTATGTGGAATGTGTCAAATACTTGATCAAATTTCTAATAGAAAATGTAAACGAACCACCTCAAATCATGTTCCCATGTCTACATTGTTATTATTCAAAGTGATTTGAGATTTTTTTAATAAGGAGGACATTTGATCTATTTTGGAACTGATCAAATTAATAAATATTAGACCAAACATAATGAATAAGTAAATTTATAAAGAAATTTTAATTATAATACATTTTATGAATCATTATATATTGGTACAAGTGTATATGATGATGTAAATCGTATCGAAGAAATGAAAATGATTGTTGATTATTAATTTATATATTTATTAATAATGTTTGAGAAATTGAATATGTGTTCTGATATTTCATTTTCGAAAAGTTGTATGAAATATCAACATTATCAATAGTATAAAAACTATATAACCTAATATCATTATAAATATAGAGTGAAAACAATTTCATAGTGTTTCATTCTCAATTGAAGAACATGATTGTAAATAAAATGATCTTCCGTGTTGAATTTAATATTATAAATGAAGGTTATGTTTGATGGTTAAGACTTTCGAAAATATTAATCATCTTAATAAATTTTTTCCAAGTGTGATAAATTACAATACATGGAGAAAACAAAGTCTTCCAAAAGTTATATGCCACAATCATTCCATTCCTAGTTATTAATGATTTTATAGAAGTCCAGAAATTTCTATTAAGTTGATATGGAAAACAATTTACCATGCACCACTGCATCAACACATTTTGAGTTCGCATAGACATACTTTAAAAAGGAAAGGTATCAGTGAGATATTATCAATGAAACTTTTTGTTGTGAATTATTCAATATGATTAGAGTTTAAGACCATCTTATGCCTTTTAGAGGGAATTATTGAATACTCTAGTTCTCTACTAATTATTTAAAAAATATTCATGAATTTTTACTAGTAATAATATTACTACTAGTTATGATTATGCAACCAATTTATTGTAGCCATGAATTACTGTGAATATCTGCATGTAATAGTGCTTCTGCATATTTATTTTACCTGGTGATTATGCTATTTTGAAGCCTCAATGTTATGTTATTTAGAATTTATTTCTAGAATGAAGGTGGTTGGTGCTATGGGGTTGTGATCAAACCCAATAGAGGGGATTCCTATATATCATAATAAAAGGAATCAGAACCCACAACATTCAGTCTTACTTAATGAGACACATCATACCAGTTTTAACCATGACCAGGTGTGGTAATATTTAAGGTTGTGTATCCATGACCTTTGGGGTTATGGGATTGAATATCTAGGAGGCATCTTATGTATCATGGTTAATATAAATCAAATACCATACTTTTAGAGTTGCGTAATTTATGTTAGTGTGATGGGATTAGTCCATGTGGTTTAACATTGTATGGTAAGGATGGATATACTGCGAATAGATAGACAATATATTAATGAGTGGGTATTATGAATAGAGAGGACCATATTGTTTATCCTATCCATTGGTAATAATATTAAATTGGCTATGGTTAGGATAACATAGTATGTGGACTATTTAATAATGATTGGCTTATAGGGATTACGACCCATTGAGGAAGAGTGTCTCAGAAGGAATATAGAATATTGAGGTATGGTTGGAGATTACAATAAGTATACAGACTAATGTTTTCATGGGAGAAGTAAGGATACATGTGGGGCTTACATATATGATTATTAAGGGTTATTGAAAAGGAAGGTCACTCAAGGGAAGGCATGTTTAAGGGATTACACCCAAATAGAGGCCCTTATAATGGGCTCATTAAGTATATAAAATAGGCCCATTGGATGCTAAAGCCATTAGGATACTAAATATAGGGAAACCTAGATGAAATAAAAGAGTTAAGATTTTCTTCTTCGGTATCCTCATAACATGGAACCACATTATCAAAATAATATATGATCATAATTACATTGATGGACCCATCAGTTTATTAGAAAAATCCAAGAAGAATCCCTTATAAAGGGAATATATGATAAAAAAGTGTTCATAGTAATGTTCATAGCTCAAACATTTACCTCAAGTGGCCATGGTATAGGCTATATTAAAATGGTGTTATTTAGGTCTTTTACCATATAGAAAGGAATATTATGAGTTCATTTGGGTTAATTCACACGAGTTTTATTATTTGGGTTGAAAGTGGCATTAAAACACATGGATACTCATAATTTAATTCCTTTATGAAGTAAACCTTCATAGGTCAAATCATTCATGGACATGAACCATCATGACGAAATTGAAAATATCCTTAGGAAGCTCTTACATTTGATAAATTATCATTTCCATGAAGTAAAATAGTTCACTAAGGGATTGCGATTAAAGGATAATCATGAATGGATTTACATGAATGGTCCTACTTTAATGGGTTTTCATGACATTCTTTCATGAAGGAATTATTTGGATGCCACCATGACATTTATATATTGGGTGACCATTCTCCCGAATATATTTCTCAATGATCCACCATTTTCTTCTCTTTATGAAACATTTTGAATTACACAAGTTTTATTAAATGTCTTGTAAAAAGAGAATGATTAAAAAATGGCGCAACATTCATTCTCTTAAGTTATTTATTTAAGTATAATGATAGAACCCCTGATGCATCTCTTACTATGAACATCTTTTTCTTGATGTGAATACTATGTATTTATAGGAAATTTCTTGTAACCACCTTCTTGGGGTTATCGATTGCATAATAGTATCATGATTATGAAGGAACTCTATATCTGAAAAGTGAAGCAATCACATGACCTCTAAATGAGTCCTAGGATGTGAAATGACTAAGAAATCATAATTAATAACTCCCTAACACTCACAAAGGATTAATGACTATGAGGAATTAATATATAATCGATGATAATCTTATATGAAATGATTTTATACAGATATGAAGGGATTCTTGACCGTGTGGATTTTATATAGGCAAGAAGGATTAACTCACAAATGACTGGATAATATCATAAATTAATGGGTTTATTCATAGATATATACCATTTTTAAATTATTCCTCCAATATTCTATGAATATGTGATATACACTTTTGTGTATGTCAATAACCCCCCTTATAATTTGGGCCATATCAATATAAAGTAGAGAAAATCATGAGAAATCAAGGAAACTCAGATAAGATACACATGGGTATCATAGAATATATGGTTTACATGAGAGTGAACTCACCCCTATAAATATGTCATGAGACCCTCATTCAATCATGTTAATTTGGTGGAATAATATTTGATGAGTTATCAAATTAAATGATAAATGATTGAACATCCTTTTCCAATGAACTTCTTTAAAAAATGAAATTTAGTTCAATATTGAATTATAGATGTTAACATAATATTTATGTGGGTGTCTACATTTTCATAATAGTTACGTGACCTATATAATTTCAATATAGATTATACCTTAGAAAAAATTATGTATGGTTTTTTATATTATTGTTTTCGTATTTTTTATGAATAGTTTATTTATAAATCTGAATGCACATGTATTTTGAAAAAAATCCGAAACAAATTTCCTACTTCTATTTCATGAAGAAAACACTGATTATTGGTAGATTTAAGTATAATAAATGCCTTAATTTATTCCCGCAACATCATATTCTCTTATATATGATATGAGAGTGTCTTTGAGAATACCAAATATTTGAGAAGTTACCCCTATATAAATTAGAGTTACTAAGTGATGCACTGATTCATGCATGAATACCAGGGAATAAACCAATGAATTGGATCAACCATCATTATGAAAGTAACCAAAGAATCTATATTTGTGTTATAGAGCTTCATCGGGTAGTACGACCCAATATAAGGTTATGTCCTTGGGAATACCCCTATTTCTAGTGAAATAATTGAATATTATTGATCCTAAGGTATATAGTTACTCATCCATTAAGATTAAATCTACAACATATTATATATTAGGTTTGGAATCAAGTTTAGAAATTTTTCTAGGAGGTGTATTTGAAATGGATTGGGGGTAGCTAAATTGGTTACATCAAAGGTGTGCATAGTTTAGGGAGAAAATTTTGGAATTCAGGATTTATAAAGTAGTATGGGTGTGAAAATAATTCTCCCACTACAGTTGGATGATTATCATGGACCTGATCAATATATGGATCCCAAAAGAAAATTTATTCCATTTTATTCTTGGAGAGGTTTGGATAAACATTTGGGAAATTAATATGCTCAATAGATCTCCAATTTTGGGTGATATATATCATGAGTCAATCCATCATCCTTCTGTATAGGATAATGAAAATTCGACTCCCGTACTTAAATGGGAGTTTCTTTGTCTAGTAAGTAACACCATTGGACATGATCTCCCTCCCAATATCAAAGTTCCCTTCAGAATCAAGCCTATGTTATTTATTATTCCAAATGACTAGGAGCCACGAATAATGAGACGTCTGTCCTTCCCAACCTATAAGAATCAAGTGCTTTTGAGTTTCTACTGGGAAATATTAATGGATGGAAACTACACTAAATGGATTTTGGAGTACACCCCCTAGGTACATTGATTGGTTCATCTAGAGGTTTTTTTTGGATATGTTCATTAGTGGTTACTAAAGTGATCATAGTTTAACATGAAATTATTTTACATATTTTACATGAATTAACCATTAATTTTAATAAATGATAATATATAGGTATCTATAGGTTCATTATATTTTTAAAATTTAAAGAAAATAATCTTATTTAATATTATTTTTGATAATTAATCCTTAAAGTCACCATAGTATACTATCTTCTAGATGCATCATTAGTAAACTCATCATCATGACCTGATGAATAAAAACATACAAAATGAGTGAGATTAACATTTAGTAAGGGAAAACATATCATAACATAAAGGAGAACATTATAGAGACATAAATATCATAATAAAATATCATAATACCATAGATGGAAATCATAAATCATGTTATAAAAACACATATCATAAGAAGATCATTAATGAATCATAAATGATATAGAAGGGCTCAAAACCTATCTTAATAATCATTTAACATGTAATCATGACATAAATGTGCATAATGAAAAATTCATATTTATGAAAAAAATATAATTGCATGGAAATATAATGAATTTAGAAAATTTGGAATTACCTGATAAAAAAATGAAAATGTGGAACATCTATAAGAATTGGAAAACCAGTGTGAGAAAACTGATTATGCTTATGCATATGTGAAAGAACTCAATATATCCATGCCTAAAAATGTTAGCAAACAAATTATTCCCATTTTTGTTTGAACAAACTCATTAAATCCATACATAACTATTTCATTATATATAATAAAATACCAATGAATTGATGTGTGATATAGGACCCCACCCTTTATCATCCATACATATTGGTTCCATTGAAATTTAATCATAATATCTTAAATAATCTGTTGAAAAAGAATGGGTTTTCACATAACCTGATCATAAGTAACCATGGATAACAAAATGTATTTTTTCATAAGTAATCATAAAATAATAAAAATTAAATGACGAAAAAACACTTTATAAGAGAAAAACACGTACGAAAAATATATATTAAAATAAAAAAATGTTTCAAAAAATTTATTAATCATTAATATAAAAAATAATTTGTAAATTACCTTTAAAAAAAATTTGAGAAGGGAAAGAAAATAATTATTAAAAATATTATTAAAATGAGTCACAATAAAATATCCTTGTAAATACATTAATTTTATCTAAAATTATGTGTAGTGGAATATAAAATATTTTATTTTTTAAAAGGATAGAAAACCATTTTTCTTTAACATTTTGAAATCCCCTTATTTGAAAACCCACAACATTTAAAGGAGTATAAAATTTTATTTTTGAAAATGGGTATATATAAATACGGTAGTAATAGAAAATAATAAATATTAGCTTTCCCAAAAATAGAGGATAACATTATCCGTAAGTTAAAACATGGATATTGAAAAAAAATCCATTAAAAGTAACCAGAATTATTCTTAGTAAATTGTATTTTTTCAAAAAATATAATTATAAAGGAATAAGAAATTGGTGTGAAACATTATTTCCTTGTAAAATAAGGAGGTATAACAGAATACCACCGTAGGTTATAATATATCAATCTTGTAAGATAATATTCAACGAAGGGGGATTATGACCTAATGAAAGTATTTGTGTTATGAAAACCCATAACAAGATTTGTATATTCTAAATAAATAGTCCAAGATTGATATAACATTAAATAAAACATTAAATATCATTATATATAATAGTATTATTGTATAAAATAAAATTATAGAATTATTTACACCATTTAAAATTAAACATGGTGTATAATTTAACTATGCCTCAAGGGATTCAAATTTGAGACAAAGAAACCCTTACTTTACTTCCCTCTATAGTTGAATGAACTCTAAGATCCTTTGTAACAAATATAAAATTATTATTAGAAAATTTTATAACCATCCAATGGACTGAAGGCCTTCATTTTTATTGATTTTGATAATCCACCACTCAAGGGGTGAGGTGGAACCCTTACAAGGCCTGTATGCGTAAGTATTACATGGCCTGTAGGCCATAGAGTAATTCATTTCCCGTTGGGTTCAACCATTACATAAAACTCAAAATAACTACTTGTAACTGCTCCTCCCCAGCATCATCACCATGAAATCATCTCTCCACCTTTGCATGGCTATTTAGCTAGGCTATCCGGTGCATGCACAGGCTTGTCCCGATGGCAGGTGTCATACGCTCTCATTCTTGCAATTCGTGTAGCTTCTAATGCGGGGAAAGATCATTTCTCATTCTCTTTATTATAACCATATTCATACATAAAACCATTTATAAGTACCATTTTTAATCATTACCCACATGTATATTAGTTATTTTTTACTTATTTTACTACATCAAGTGGTTATAGTTTTAACTTTTATCGTAGTTTTGTAACAAAATTTACAGCATTCATTATTTTCCCAATGTTCACTATTCCAATTTGATTTAATTTAATTTAATTAATGAATTATAACAATTTATTAAATTTAAATTTCCATTCATGTGTACTTTAGTCTTTATTCTCTAAGATGAAATCCATAACATACATTTTTAGGTATTTTCAACATAAGAAGTGTGTTTTTTTAATTAATGCGTTAAAGTTAGATTGATCCTTAAAAACAAAAAAAAATATTTAAATATTTATATCAAATTATACCTATAAATAAATTTTTATAATAAACCATGATATATTTTTGTAGTATTGTTCATGAATGTGGTCAAACTGACCATAACATGAACATACCATATTAATCAATGATATTTAAGAGATTTAATTCTAATTAAATTTCACTAATATAATTATGATATAATTTATCATTTATTAGTGTGATATAAAAAAATTATTAAGGAATTAGAAGATGACATAATTGAAATGGAAATATGAAACAATTTGAAGCAATGATTTTCTTCTTATTATGCTCATTTTAAACGATTGAATTTACAATAATCATTATCCATATTATCATTAATAGTTTATATAATTGGTCACATGATACATTTAATGATATCATAAGAATCATAATTTTCATTAAAACCCACTATTATTCCTGGACTTATAAAGGGGTGAGAGAATGAAAAATGCAAATCAATCGTTCCATGGGGGTGACCGTCCATACGTACACATGGTTAACGATTTCATCTTCCATATAATTAAGAAAAGGAGTAATATGTTTTTTCATTTCAGTGTCTAAAATATATCATAAATATAACAATTATATATTAAATTTCATATTAGGTTCATTCTACTTTGTGGTTTATGGAAAGAGAAACACGTTGTGCTGTGGAGGTAGTAGTCTGGACAATACACGTTTCATGTTTTAGTTTTTATTAAGGAAATATGAGAGTCTGGTTAATTCTTGTAACGTCATTATAATAATGTAATATTATAATAATTATACTTATTTTAACATTTTAAAATGGTGAAATTAAATATTAGGAATATGAAAATCATATAAATAAATAGAGAAGATAAAGAGAGCTTAGAAACTTATACCTCACTCCTTTGATTATATCCTTTTACAGGGTGATTACTCCTTTTATTGATAGGATATTAAGAAGTAAATAACCTTATTATGGTTTATAAAAGTTTCTAGGATCATTGTTTTCATATTTGGATAAATATAATAGGGTTTTTGTGTGGTGATGTGATGATATGATTGCCTTTTTATGTGAAATGGGGTACCTTTTTGGTAAATATCCAAAACATTACAATAATGGGTTGTCAATATCTAGACAAGTGGGTCCCAAATTAATAAATAATTGACTTTAGAGGGTTTAAATTCATTGAATTCCTCAGAAATTAAAATATAAACATGTTTAAAACTTATTAGTCCTTTTACCTATAAGGTGACTCATTTTAGCCATTTTAGTTTTCAATTAGAGAACTTTGTTTTACCTTGGTAATTTATACATTATGGAAACTATAAAATGGTCCTTATAATGTAATTTGTGAAAAATGATTCCAAATTTAAAATATTTTTTATTTACTTTTTAATATTGAAACAATTTAATTTCAATATACTAAATGTACATTGTAATAAAAAAATGTTTTGGAAAAATATTACTTATATTCTAAAATGTAAAATCTAGTTTCATAAATAGTTTTTTAAAATTATAATTTCTTTTATAAAATTAATATTTGGTTTTAAAAAATGTTTCATAAATTTAGAATTCATAGTTATATAGTAATAATGCCATAAAGGTCTTATTATTTACAAAACCTATTTTGTGCACTATTCACTTAAAAATTAAAAGTTTTGGAAATGGTTAAAAATTTCATATTAATATGGTTATTCCAAAAATGATGTTATATTTTAAAAAATTATTATTTAAAATTTAAAATTTTAATATTTATATAAAATCAAAAAATATAATGGAAAAATGATCATGTTGGAAAATTTATTTTTAAAATGATTACTATTACATATTTTGATTTTCTATCATCTATTAATTCATAACATATTATTCGTATTATGAATACTTTTAATTATTATATACTTACTTTCATGAAATTAAATAAAAAATTTTAAAAAATATATATGAATGCATTAATTAATTTTCTTAGTTGTTTTAGTTAAACTAATAATATTTTTTTAATATTAAAAGTATTCTTTATTTTCATTATACAACTATTTCATATTTTTGTTACTCCTAATTATATATTCTAATTTAGTTTTTAGTTTTAAAAATTCATATTTAATATTCAAAATATATTTCATTTTTTTGTTTTTCTTTGGTTTTGAATGTGGGACACACCATTAACATTATATTTATTTATAGGAAATATATAGTGAAACCTTTGACCATTAAATTCCCCAACTAAATTAATTCCAACCACCCAATTATAATTATAATTTACTAAAATAACAACCTAACATATCCACTAGGAATAAAACATATATCTTATATTTATATAATTAATAATTATCCTTGGTAAGAGAAAGACACTACTTATCGAAAATATTCTTCTTATGAGTTTTTAGTGGGATACGTTTCACAACAACATCTCCTATATCTTATTTCAACCAAATACTAAAACCAAATATGTTCTGATAATATCAAAAATAATTAGAGTCTGTGAATATGTATGCTCAATCATAATATGTCTTCTCTAATGAATCGTTTATTTCAACCTATGATATTTTAATTTAAACTGTGTTATACTCGACTAATCCTATTAAACTTTTTGGTCTACATAGGTTATTATATGTTGGGTTATTTTACATTTCTTGACATAATCACCTAAATTAACATGGAAATGAGTCCTTTATAATAGTTCATAATGTTATTTTTATCCAAAAAATATTATCGGTCTTGAGTTTCAAACCAGGTGTGTAGTTAAGCCTCTTTTTCATGCACTAGGTGAAGATTGAGTTACTATTAAATATGCACTTTTTAGGATTATTACCCCTTTTTACATCTATACAAGAGCCTGTATCTATTGTAATATCTATACATGGATTTATATCTAGGGAAACAATTTACAAAATACTTTAACACTCTTTCACGATATTATCCCACACCTAGAATCATCATTAGTATTTTTTATAAGGTTATATAAACTAATACACAAAACAGCTAAACCAATCTATAAAACAAAAAAACCATAATTTGAATACCAAATAATTAATCCCAAGGAAAACAATCCATTATTTTATATCATTTACATGATTTAAAAAATTTTATTTTATAAACAATAATATTTATGAAAAATAGTTTCATTGTCTTTGGAGACTAGGTACATAATAACATTTTATATAAATACTTTAGATAAATTCTCCTTAAAGTCATTATATTAGATCATCTTCTAGATACATCATTAGTTCTAATTATCAACATTACCCTAATAATGAAATAAGAATAATGGGGTGTGCTCAAATGCTTACTAAGGAAAAACATATCTTAAGATGAATGAGAACGTGTGGGAGAGATAAATATCAGAAAAAAGACCATAAACCATAGATGATAATTATAAAACATATTAGAGAAACATATATTATAATAAGACCATTAAATAATCACTAGAGATATGAAATAGATAAAATCCCATATCAATAATATTATTACATATAAGCATTAAATAAAAGTGTGCAATACTTTTAATATAAGGGGAAATCATTAAAATTTAAAATTTTATCTAAATGAAATGAATATTGAAAATTTTACATATCTTGATAAAAAAACATTAAAATGTCGCACATCCATAAACATTGGAAAACATATGGGAGTAAACCCATTATGATCATGCCTATGTGAACAAACTCATTATGTACATTCCAAAAAATGTGAGAAAATCATTCAGGCCCATCCATGTGTGAACAAGTTCATTACGTCCGCACATGACTATAACATGAGATATAATCTAATTCAATTCATTTGAGGGGGATATAACACCCCATCCATCATTATCCTTACAAAAGTGTGCAACTTAAAGTCACATCTAAAAGAAACCATGGAAAAATAATGTGGTTTCACATAACACAAACTTAAATAATAATTGATGAAAAAAATATAATTTTCCAAAAGAAATAATAACATAACTATATATAAATTTCAATAAAAACATCACTTCCTGGGGGATAAATCCTATTGGAAACATATAAGTGAAAATAATTTTTTTTCATAAAACCTTTTAATTATTTTTATAAATGATGATGTTTAAATTACTTCTCAAAAATAAATTTTTTAGAATGAGAAGAGAATAATTTTTGGAAACTATATTATAAATATTTAAAAATAAAATACCCAAGAAAAAATATAAATGTTATCCAAAATATGTGGAGTGGATGATATTTTTTTTAAAATGATTGCAAACCATTTTCTCAAACATTTGGAAATCAATTTGTTTGAAAACAAACATCTCCAAAAAGAGTATTAAATTTTAAATTTCAAAATGTGTAATAAGATATATTATAATCTTATAAAATAATCCATATTATATTTTCTAAAAATATAATAGAACATTGATACTATGAAAAAACAAGGATATAAAAGCAACATCCATTAAAAGAAACGATAATTATTCGTAATAAAATGTATTTTAATCAAAAAATAGATTCATAAAATAATAATAATTTGGTATGACACATTATTTACCTATAAAATAAGTTGAATATACAACACAAGTTCATCATATGTTAGAATATTTTGATCCACAATGATAAATGTCAAAGAAGAGTTATTAGGATCCATAGAAAATATCTGAGTCATAAAATCCCCTTATTGACTATGCAAATTATGAATGAAAACCCCATGAGAGATTTACCATAAATTTTAAAATTCAATCTAATGAAATCCAATATCATAGTGATAAAAAATGATAATAGGGACGTTATTACACCATTAAAAAGGAAACATGGTGTACAACATAAACATGTCTCAATGGATTCAAATTTGAGAGAATAAAACCCTTACCTTGTTTCTCTATTTATTTGAGTATACTCTAAGATACTATATAACAAACATAAATATTTTAAAAAATTATTTAATAACAATATTAGTACATGAAAATATTTTTAATATATATTTTTAGTCATTTTCCACATGTATCTTAGTTATTAGTTTCCTAATTACCCACATCAGCTATTTATAGTTAAGACTATTTGTAATAGTTTCATACGAGAAGTGTCAGTATTTATTATTATAAAAATTTCACCATTACAATTTTATTAATGTTACTATAATGTTTGAATTAAAATAATTTATGATGTTTAAATTTTTCTTCATGAGTACTTTTGTTTTTATCCTATAAGATAAAATCGACAACGAACATTTTTTGGAGATTTTCAACCTACGAAGGGAGTTTTCTTAATTAATGAGAAAAATATTATTGTATGATTTCCAAAACCCAAAATAATTATTGAAATATTTTTATGAAATTATAAAATTAATTATGTTTTCATAATAATCCATTATATAATTTGATAATATTTTCCAAGTAGGTGGTCAAATCGACCCAAAAATGAACATAACATGATTATCAATGATTATAAGGCGATTTGGTTGTAATATAATTAGAATAGTAGAATATTTATACTATTTAGTGTTTATTAGTGTAATATATATGAATTATAAAGTAAATTAAATATTATATAATTGACATGAAAATATTACATAATTTGTATTAATGAATTTCTTCTTAGTATACTTTTTTTAAATGATTGAATTTATGATAATTATTTGTAGATCATATCATCAATATGTTATCTAATTTTCATACAATAACCTTAATGGTATCATAAATATCATATCTATCCTTTAAAACATTCTCATTACCATCATTATAAGGTATTTATGAAATGAAAAATGAAAATAGATCATTCTATAGAGGCGGTATTGCACAGGTACACATGGTTAAGGATTTCATTTTCTATAGAACAAGGAAGTGTAGTAATTTGGATTATCAAATTAAAATTAAAAATTAATCATTAATATAATTATTATATATTAAATTACCTTTTAGTACTATACTTATAACGTGGTGATGGAACATGAAATACATTGCATCATGGAGGCTGTAATCCGCACAACACACAAGTCATGATTTCATTTTTCTTAATGGAAAAAGAGATAATGGTTAATGCTTGTACCATTAATATAATCTCATACAAGTATAATAATGATAAATATTTTATCATATTAATGTGGTGAAATTAAATTTAAATAAGAACAATATAACCTAATGAAATGGAAAATAGAAATACATGTTATAAACTTATACCTCACTTATTGGATTATCTCCTTTACAAAGGGGATTGAGCCTTTGAGAGATAGTAGATTGAGAAGAAAATAAAATCATTATTGTTTATTTGAGTATTTTGGATATTATTTGGTATATTTTGGTCAAAAAATTATAGGTTTTGGTGAGAGGGGAAGTTAGGAGAGAAGTTCCCCTTTTTATAAGTGAAAATGATGTGCATTTTTTAAATACCCACACGATTTCTATAATGGAATGTATCTCTCAAGGAAAGTGGATATGAAATTGATAATTAATGGATTTTATAATAAATAAATTTGATAAAATTATCCACCATTAAAATAGAAACATTTTCTAAATATCTTAGAACATTTACCTCTAAGGTTCCTCACTTTAACCATTTTAGTTTTCACCATGGAAACTAATTTTTACCTTGGAAATTTATTTATTGAGATGAAAATAAAAATGGTCCATATTATGTAATTTTAACCTAATTATTATAAAATTTAAATCCTATTTTATGCAATTTTTATACATGATAATAATTAAATTTAAAATTTAAAATGTACAATGTATTTAAAAGACTTATTTGAAAAATATAAGCTAAATTCTAAAATTTAAAATATGAGTTTATAAATTAAAAAAACATTTTAATAGTAATAATTTAACTTATAAAATAAATATTTTCCCTTAAAAATTGTTTCATAAATTATCAATTAAAATTTAGAAACTAATAATTTCATAAAAGTCATGTTATTTGTAAAAATGGTATTTTACCCTATTCCCCAAAAAATAAACATTTTTTAGATAAACCAAAAACATTAATCTTAATATTATATTATTCTGATTAACTAATTGTTTTAAAAAATGAAATTTCTAAAATTTTAGAATTTATTATTTAAAAAAATAGTTAAATATAGAAAAAAACTGATCGTATTAGAAAATAACATTTTAAAATATTAACTATTATTTATTATTATTTATTATCATTTATTAATTAATTTTTTGGTAATATATTATTTGTATTATCAATACTATTTAATCATAATAT
This sequence comes from Viscum album, assembly GCA_963277665.1. Lineage (NCBI taxonomy): Eukaryota > Viridiplantae > Streptophyta > Magnoliopsida > Santalales > Viscaceae > Viscum > Viscum album. The sequence continues at coordinate 552,205,140 of OY728144.1, forward strand.
ACTTAGTTTCTTGAAATAAAATTGAAATTGTACAAAAATATATTTTCATACATAAAATGATTTTCTTTGTAATTTTTACTATACTAATTACATTTAATTAATTTTAAAATTAGTATTTATTTTAATTATTCACATATTTCAAACTTTGGTCAACCCTATTTATATATTTTAATTCAACATTTATGTTTTATTGGTGATATTTAATATTCAAAATATATCAAGGTTTTTTAATTTGGTCTTTCATGTGAAGTATGTTTTTAACATAACATTAATTTAAGGATAATATATAGTGAAATGTCAAGTAATTAAATTCTTCAAAAATTAAATAAATAAATAAAATACTCATAATTTTAATTATTTTTTATTAAGGTAAGATGTTATGAGATCCATGAGTAACTCAACACATATCTCATACTGAGATATCCACCTCATTATTCTTGGTAATTCTATGAAACAACTTATCCCAAATATTCTTCTTAGGTGTTTTTAGGAATATAACTTTCAAAAATTCATATCTTCTATCTTGATTCATCAAAATAGTAAAACCAACAATATTATGGTAATATCCAAAATATTTAGAGTATACGAATATGAAATCTGAATGATAAGACGTCTTCTCCAATTAATCCTTAATTTCAACCAATGATACATTCATTTAAAATATTTCATACATGATTAATCCAATAACTCTATTGGTTCTACCTAGTTTATTTTATGTTGGGTTATCTCACATTTATAAAATTTTCTTCTCAAGGAATCTAGAAAATAAATTTTTCATATCATTTCCTAAAGTGTACAAGATCAACCAAATCATTTCCATCAGTGTGTCAGTGTATAGTTTAAACAATTTATTGAGCACCAGGTGACAGTTGTGTCAATACCCAACACAACCTTTTTGTGGCCATTAACATAGGAACATCTTTAATAGATCCTAAATCCAATTTTAGTGTCAAGAGATGGATTTATTTATATGTAATACCATCTACTCTTGACTTTTCCAATACTTTAAGATACCATCTTATACTTTGACTCATCATTAGAGTTTTGTATAAGGATTTCTAAAGTAATACGTAAAATAGCTAAAATATTATCTAAACTAAATAAACCCCACTATGATACCAACTAAATTAACCCAAGATAAATATAAATTTATTTTACATCTTTTACATGATTTATGAATTGTATTCCATAAATAATAATATGTAAGGACTGATAGGTTTAGTTTATTTAGTGACTAGCTATATAATCATCTTATTTTACAATAATTTGGATAATTTTTCATTAAAGTCATTATAGTTGACCATCTTATAAACATATAAGTAATAATACTCATCCTCATAACATTGAAAATGAAAACTCAATAAATGGGTGATCTTAAATACTCAATAAAAAACATATCATAACATTAATGAAAACATAAGGGGGAATTAAATATAATAATAAAAGATCATAAAACCATAAATTATAATCATAAAATAAGTTATAGGAACAGATATTATAAAATGATCGTTAAGGAATAATTAAAGATATGATATGGCTAAAAGTCACCTCAATAATCATATAACATCTGATCATGTCGTAAAAGTGCAGAACACATTAAAAATATGGTGTAAACATGAAAAAATGGAATCCTGTGTAAATAAAATTCATTTTAAAAATTTTAATGTAATTATAAAAAACCTTGAAATGTCACACATCCATAAGAATAAGAAAATTTGTAAGAAAACCCATCATATCCACACCTTGGTAAACAAATTGATTATGTCCATTCCTAAAAATGTGAGAAAACCTATCATTCTCTTGAATATTTGAAAAAACTAATTATATTCATGCCTAATATTATCTTGATATATAAGCTTAAACCAATGTATTGGAGGGTGATATTTACCCCAACCATCATCATTTATACATATATGTGACACTGAAATTCAATCATCATATCATAATGAACCAGGGTACAAAAATGGGTTTTTACAAAAGATGAACCTAATTAATAATGGATATCAAAATATAATTTTACTTAATGAATCATAACATAGCAAAATATAAATTATGAGAAAAACATCACTTAATGAGAGATAAAACTTTTAGGAAAAACAAATGTCAAATTATAAATGTTTTCACATTGTTTTTTGAACATTAAAATAAAATACAATGGTTAAATTAAATTCCAAAAATATATTTTTGTGTAAGGTAACAAAATAATTTTTGAAAACCTTTTTATAAAGAATTCACAATAAAATATACTTGAGAAGATTTATAGTTTATCTAATTAAATATGAAGTGTATGATAAAACATTTTATTTTTTAATAGTTGGAAAACTCTTTTTCTTCAACATTTTAAACTCACTTAATTTGGAAATGAAAATAATTAAAAATTGGTTTTTTAAATTTGTGAATATGAATATTATAATCATAAAAAATAATACATATTACATTTCTCAAAAATATTGGACAACATTTGTCAGATGGGAAAACGTGGATATGGAAGTAAAATCCAATAAAAGTAGTATAAATCATTCTTAAGAAAATTTATTTTAGTAAAATAATAGAGTCATAAAGGAAGAATAATTTCATGTGAAATATTTTTTGAATGGAAAATTAGGTGTAATTAAAACTTGGAATCATCATAAGTTACAATAGATGAATCGTGAAATATAACTGGTAAACAAGAATGATTACAACCTTAGGAAAAGACTTGATTCACCAAAACCCCTTAAAACCATTATATATTTTTAATAAAACCCCATAATAGGTATAAATTTAAATAGAACATTTAATATCATACAATATAAGGGGTTCATAATAAAAAACTTCCATATGGAAGTATTAAAACCATTAAAAAGGAATCATAGTTTACAACATAATCATGTCTCACGAGATTCCAATTTGAGATAAAGAAACTCATACATTGTTACCATGCATATTCAAATGAACTATAATATCTACTGTGATAAATATAAATATATCAATAACTAACTTAATAATAATATTCATACCTTAAATATTTTATAATTTTCATTTATAATCATTATTCACTTTTATATTAGTTAGCTTTTGCCTATTTTCTCACATCAAGTGTTTATAATTTTATCTATTTGTAGTATCTTTGTAAGAGTGGTGTTGGTATTCATTATTATTCAAAATATTACCATATTTTTTTAAAAAATTTATGAAAATGTATTACTTAAATTTATTTATGATTTTTTAATTTCCCATCATGAGTACTTCATTCTTTATCCTATAAGAAGAAATAAAAAATAAACATTTTTCGATTGTTTTCAAATCTACAAAGGCAGTTTTCTAAATTAATGAGTTAATTGAAAATGTATCTTTTACCACCAAAATATTTAATTACATATTTTTATATTATTATACTTGTAATTATAATTTCAAAATCATCCATGAAACAATTTAGTTGTATTGTTCAAGTTGGTGGTCACATAGACCCAAACATGAACATATCATTATTATCAATGACTATGAGGTTATTTAGTTTTTATATAATTACACCAATATAATTATGATTTCATTTAGTGTTTGTTTGTGTGATAAATCATAGTTATTAATTAATTATTAGAAGATTTAATAGATATAAAAATATTACATAATTTTAATTAATGATTTCTATCTTTGTATGCTCGTTTTGAACGATTTAATTTTTTGATATACATTTTTTGATCATCTCCTTAATAGGTTATCCAATGTTTCATAAAAGAAATGTAATCATATCATAAACGTAATATTTATAGTTTAAAAACATTTTCATAAACAAACTTTTAAATTGGTAATGAAATGAAAAATGCAAATCAATTGTTCAGTGGTTGTTATAGTCCAAACATATGCAAGGTAAATGATTTCATTTTCCCTAGAATGGGGAAAAGGAGTAATATGGATTATAATTTTAGAATTATATGAATTTCATAAATATAATAATTTTGTATTAAATTAAATTTTATAACTATAAACATATGGTGGTGGTGGAAAACAAAACCTAATACCTCATGGAGATGGTATTCTCCACAATGCACAATGCATGATTCAAATTTTCGTTTTTTCTAATGGAAAATGGGAGAATGTATACTAATTATTCCAAAAAATATATAATATATTATAATAATAAATATTATTAGGTTAAAATTTTAATTTGGTTAAATAAAAATTGGATATGAATAGTGGAACATAATGAAATAGAAGAGAAAAAGATTGTTTAGAAACTTATACATCACTTCTTGGACCATATCTTTTTTAAAATGGATTAATCCTTTTTGTGATGGTATATAGAGATGAAGAGAAACTTATTATGGGTTATAGGTGTTTTTATGTTATATTTGGAATGATTTTGTGCTGAACTAAAGTGTTTTGTGTGTGAGGGAATGTGAGGAGAGGAGTACCTATAGAGACCCAAAGCTTGACGTACATAGATATTACATTACTTTTGAGGAATACTTAATAAATGAAAAAAATAGATTCCCAAAGACCATATTAGTTTAGTATCTTTGGAAACATGGAACATAATCTTCTAATCATGGTGAAAGATCTTCAACATCTCCCATAAAGATCTCCCCCCTTTAGTTTTCATACCTAAAACCTTTATTTATATCTTGGGGAAAAGAAAACAAAAAAAGGGTGAGCTCAAATGATCAGTAAGGATAAACATGGAGAACTTAAAAACAATCCATAAACATTTGAATGTAAAAACATAAACATAAAACATCAAAATATTGAGTAATGACATAAATCTTGGTAGTACATAAGTCATATATCATAAAAGAACATTAATAATGATAAAATAAAACATTTAATTGTGGCCAACCATTAAGCATATGATATGATTTCCATAGTAGCCAAGGCATTATTGCCAAGACCATCATAGTGGAAAACGTCCCTTACTGAATCGAGTTCACTCCTTGTTCCAGTCCTATATCACTGATCCAGATTAACTTTCCATTCCATCAATGTATATATCATGAGATATAAATCATTACCCAATCCATTAGAGGTAGATATTGGTCCCACTGATCTCATAATGAAATCATTCTTACCTGTGCCAAAAAATAAACAAAAATTATTCATCATAACCCCAAGAATAAAATGGGTTTCATAACGTAATCCATATAAAACAAATGGATATCATTTTTTTATAAGAAGAATAAAACCATGTAAATAATAGATACATTATACTTGAAACATAATCATACTAAATAATGTCATATTAGATGGAAAATATTTTTGACGTAACACTTGAAATGAATTCTTGAGGAAAATAATCTTTCTTCTTCAAAATCATTTTATTTTTAAAAAATTCCATTCAATTTTAAAATAAATGGATTGTTTTGAAAATAATAATGAAATCTTTTAGAGCGAGCTTCATGAAAATAAGGCGTTATGAAACTATAAAAATTTGTTCATGCCATATAAGTTGAAAACATTCTCCTCATACTTTTAACGGAAAAGTCCAAAAGTACCACGTATGGTAAAAAAAATAAAGATTCCTTCCATAACAAAAAGTAAAAATCAAAAAAGTCTTAAACATGGATTTAAACATACATAGAATAATATTAAACACTCTATGAAAAACATTTTATGGACATGGATGAAAAATATTCGCCAGTAAATACTTAAGTATAAGTAATCTCGTATAGAAATGAGGTTGAAAAATTATCCCTTACCTTATGTCAAATTTTTATGTATGTGTCTGAGACTCCTGTATAGTGGGTTTAGAAATATTATTAACTGGTAATAGAACCATAATAATATATATGATATGATATATGATTCACCTGCGACTTTATATTCCCCTTTCATTTTTCAATTCCATGTTAATGCATCGTTTTGGGTAAAATCATTTCATTCGTCGTACGTATTTTGACATGTAATTATTCATACAAATACATAGATAATGATTACTTACTTCCATAATGTAAACCATGATTTATATATAATATATATTCATAATATAAATATATATAATTGATTGATAAATGGAACAAAATACACCGTTCATGGAGACGGTAGACCGTACGTACGCATGAACATTGTTTTCATTTCCTTATAAAATTGAATGGAAGTAAATGACACATATATATATATAAATAAATATAGTATCATTATTATGTCATATGTTTCATGATTAATTATTATATATACTTTATAGTCATTCTTGAAAGGTTAACATGGAGAATGAATCTCATCGCATCGTGGAAACGGTAGTCCGTACGTACGCACGAGCGACAATATCATTTTTTTGATATTAAAATAGTATATAATTAGATGGTATATTAAATATACAGAATCATAATAATGTTATATTTTTTATTTATATCATTTATACTCATTATTATACCCATACAAATGATGCAATGTTTGAATAACAAACTACACCACGACGTGGAGACAATAAGCCGTACGTACACATGTGTGGTGACTTTTTCATTCATAGGATGGATAAAATAACTAATATGGTTGTACAAATTTTATAATAACATCACAGTATATATAAGATACTGTATTTATTATTTTATAATAGAAACAACAAAGAAGGAGGAAGTGGAAGAAGAATGGAACTTGAAATAGGTGGTGATATATTTACCTCTTCCTCGGGTTCTTCCTTTTGATTTGATCAAAAGGGCTCAATAGGCTGGCTTTCTAACTAAAGGAAGGCCTCTAGGATGAAGGGATGATAGTTGAGAGGGTATTTGGGCAGGGGTTTTCTGAGACAAATGGCTTTGGAGGTTTGAATTAGAGAGAAGGGTGGGGGGTACACTTTTATAAGAGGGGTGAGGGGCACCTTAGGAAAAACATAAAATATTATTTTATAATAAATTCATATTTAGTTTATAATGGCTCATAAGTGACTTATTTCTAGGATAGGGTGTGTATAGGTAGAAATAATCTCAACCAATGGGTTTTAGACATGTTTAATTTACCATTTTAACCTAATCATTTAGATTTAACTCTAAGATAATTAATTTAACTTTTACCATGTCTTCTTGTATTCTTACACTATATGGTTAATAAACTTACTATAAAGTGACAATTCAACCCCAATTTGTTCATTAATGTCATATATATTATAATATAAGTCTTTTGGACGAAACATATATTTTAAAGACCATTATATCAATTAATAATATAATATTGTTTTTAAAAACTCTTTTTTGTCAATTTTGACACAATTTGGTATTTTGTTTTTTTTTCTAAATTCATATCAGCATTATTAATCCAAAAAAATTACATCTAACCAACCCTAATATCTTATATTAATCTATATATTTAGTGTAATTCATAAATAGTCTCAAATTTCATTTATTTTGTTATTTATAATATCAAGTATGTAATATTTCATTAATAAGGTAATTACTATATCATCATAGTGTCATAAATAAATTAAATTATTTAATGTATAAAAAATATAATTAAATTACCATTATGTAGGAAATATGTTTATTTTTATAATGAATATTTATATTCTAATTTATCTTATATATAACCCTATATTGAAAATGTTTTTGTTATTAAATATTTATTTTAACTATTTTAACTCTTCTTTAAATAAAATAATAATAAATGTCCTAATCTAATACAAGTGGACCTAAAGGGTAATATTGTATTGCTAAGGTTGTTTTAGGTCGAATTACACTTAACCAATAGAATTACTACATGTTTTAGGGTAATAATAATATCATTTTCTACTCTTAATTACCCTATTTATTTTTAACCGTGGTAAATAAAAGTTTAAAATTAATATTTATCAAAAATTATTTTCATCTTATTGAACCAAATTTTACTTACTGATATCAAATGTGTCTCTCAGATTTTTGAAATTCCACTCACATAAGTGTTAATATTATCTTTTATGTAAATTTTCAAATTCTCCTAGGAGGTGGGTAAAAGACGGTAAAAAGTTCAATAAAATTTTTATATATATAAAATTATTATAAAATGACTCCAATGAATTACATTGGAATTATATAGGTAATTTTTATCTATTTTTACCTAAAATAAATTTAAATAAAATAAATAATTATTTAAATAAAAATTTGGTTTTAACCAATTACTCAGTGTTTTAACTATTCATCAAAAATTGAAAGTTTTCAGAAAAATACCAAAAAATATACCCTAGGATAATTTCGATATTCGGAATCCAAAAATGAGTCAATTTTGAAAAATAAAATTTATAAAATTTCAAAAAATAGGTATTACTATTCATAACGGCTAGTTTATATAATATTTCAAAAACATATCGTTGTTTAGTGAAACCCGGTATTGCGTAATACACACGCTATCAAGGAAGGTTGTGATTGCGTGTAATCCAAGAAAAGTCAGGGCTTCATGTAGTGAAAGCTCCCTTTGGTGTTGCATATAACATAATCAAAACTTATTTCATTTGTACATTAAACAAGATCTATACTTAATGTTGCGTAGAATAATTTCAACAAAAAGAACATGAAATTGTGTATAACAGGAGCCAAGAATTGTGTTGCGTATAATGAAAGAGAATATGGTGTTGCGTATAGTACAAACTAATCTTATTGTAGTGTACAATATAAGACATCAAAGAAATTAAAAATAATATATCTCAAAAACTCTTGTGATGTTACATTCTACCCCCCTTAAAATGAATTTCGCCCTTGAAATTTGTCAAGGTTATAAATTGTTTACTACTTGAAAGATTCATTCATAGAAACCCACATCGTAAAAAGGAATACCAAAACTTAATTTAAAAACTAAAGTATGAAACGTAACGGTTACCCAAATTTTCTCATCACAGGGTTTCCACATAGGATAACATGGGTGAAAACATGGATATGGAAGAGAAAGCTAACCGTCGAGTTCTGATGGAGTGTGGTAGAGAACATGGCTATGAAAAGGCCAAAAATAACAAAGCCATAAATTTATGATGATCTAAGGTATCATCTGATTCATCAGACATGAGAGTACTAGGATAACATTTTTGGTTTTCAAGATCATTTCCCTAACATTGATGAATTTTTACATAAAAAGAAATACTTACTTGATTTCAGTGTAATATCATCATTGGTCATTCCATGAATAATTGCCACTTTATATTTATTTAATAAAATGATGTTGAATTTTTCATTCATGGAGTCTTAGAATATCATGCGATAGAATGATAATTCATCCCATCTATTTCTATCACAAAAATGTTAGCATAAGTTATTAAATATACATAAGTCCATCTATGGTGAGATTAATCGTATATGGTTCCTAAAATGGACTTATACTTCATCTATCATATAGATTAATAAAATAACTAATTTCTACAAGACATTAAATTTCTGTAGGATAGTGGTAGGCGATAGAGGCCTATCGTACTTTGGTTATGGGTTTGATTCCCGCAACCATATCTGACATGATGGGTTGTCACCCATCCGGTAGGTTTTCCTTTTTCTAAAACTACACTATTATAACATTCCAGAAATAATATCAAAAAAAGTTTCTATCCTTAAACAATACTATCTGATGTTTAACTTAATTCATTCTAACCTTAAGACTTATCCAAAATATTTCTTTCCAAACTCATAGTATAAAGAGAATGATTAATAAAAAGGACATATAACAAGCACATGAATACCATCATTTATCCTTCATATATCACAAGATATATCTTGTTGGTCACATTACAAATATTTGATTATCATAATCATGTATTCTTTTGAAACATGTATTATTATAGAACCATAGTGAAAACATGAATTCTATCAAAAGGTAACTCTTTCCACATACCAAAATTCCAAAAAATTCTATATACTCAAACCATGATATCACTTTGTCCTTATCTCAATCACGAGATCATGAATACTATCAAACATATTATTTTCTTCTAATCCCTTCATTATGCACATATCATCGGCTTTCCAATAATATTTCAATCACTTTTCATGGTTACCGATACTATATTCTTATAGTAAACCACAATGGACCAATAAATAGATATTCCAATATTCCACGATACTTTAAATGAGATTCCACCACATTATTTTGGAATCCCATTACATAAACACATAATCATTCCACCACATCGTTGTCATACTAAACATCGCCAATAGTGATCGCATGTAACTTCCCTTTGTCCTTTGCCTTAAGAGGTTGTCGATGTCGATAATTATTAACCCTTGGATTAGGGCATTGGTTAGAATAATTCTCCATTTCCTTGCACTTGAATCATTGAAGTGTTGGTGGTGCTTTCTTTTTAGAATTTTCTCTATTCACATCATTAGATACGTTTTTACCATTACTTCGGCACTCAGCTACTCGATGACCTTCTTTTCCACACTTCAAATGTTTTCTAGTACCTTTTAGAAAATCTCCACCATGCTTGTTTCCACACTTTTAGCATAAAGAAACATTCACCTTCTTTTCACCTTTGTTCTAAGATTTTTCCTCCAACTCCATCTTTTGTTTCATGTCAAAACCATGAGATGGATATGTAACACCAACTTCCATTTATACCTTGATAGCACAACCCACAATTTCTTCGTAGATACTGAAGTCTCTTATATCCAATGCGCTTCAAAGACTTGGTTTTAAGCCACTGAAGAATCGATCAACTTTACTTTCAGGTTGGATGATAAAGCAAGATGCATACCTTGCATGCCTTGTAAAATTCACCTCATATATACCAACAGATTCATCATCCTTTTGCTTCAGCTCATGGAACTCCTTTTACATATTTGTTCAAAGAATACTAGGGAAGTACTTATTGAAAAACAAGTTCTTGAACTCATCCCATCTCATGGATTCAATTTCATCTTCGGGCCTTGTATTCTTAATTTGAGTCCACCACTGGTCTACTTCACCTTCTAAATAGGAAAAAACCAGAATGGATTTTTCATGTTCTGAACATTGAAGTATGTAAAATATCTTTTCAATGGTACAGATCCACTATTTTGTAACAAGTGGATCAGAAGACCCACTGAAAGATGTTGGTCGTTTCCTCATGAAGGACCTAATAGAATATTGTTCCTTTATCTGCTCATTTGGATGTTCAGAATGATTCATATCTTGTGTCAGTATAACAATAAGATTTTCCACTCCATCTCCCATCACATTTTATTTTTCATGAGGGAAATCATTGGATTTTCCATTACATTGATCAACCTGGTTCCCTCAGGTTCCAACCATTATCTAAAACCCAAAAAGAACAATGTAAGAGGAAAAAATCATGCTAGGAAAACAACATAATAATGCGGGAGAACATTCAATATATAACATCTTAGGTTTAATTCTAAGACCGTTACCATAATTCTAGGACTATAAACTAAACATATACTTATCATTAGGTATATCCCTAGACATACAATAGAAATATCTCTAGGTATTTCACTAAAGTTTTTGCATCCTAGTTTCCAAAGGTGAACTAAACCTTTGCACTGATTCCAACAGTAGAGACCCAAAGCTTGACGTACATAGATATTACATTACTTTTGCAGAATACTTAGTACATGAAAAAAATAGACTCCCAAAGACTGTATTAGTTTAGTGTCTTTGGAAACATGGAACATAATCTTCTAATCATGGTGAAAGATCTTCAACATCTCCCATAAAGATCTCCCACTTTGGTTTTCTTACCTAAAACCTTTCTTTATATCCTGCGGAAAAGAAAACACAAAAGGGTGAGCTCAAATGCTCAGTAAGGGTAAACATGGAAAACTTAAAAACAATCTATAAACATTTTAATGTAAAAACATGAACATAAAACATCAAAATATTGAGCAATGACATAAATCAAGGTAGTACATAATTCATTGATCATAAAGGAACATTAATAATGATAAAATAAAACATTTAATTGTGGGAAACCATTAAGCACATGATATGATTTCCATAGTAGCCACGGCATTGTTTCCAAGACCATCATAGTAGACAAAGTCTCTTACTGAATCGAGTTCACTCCTCGTTCCAGTCCTGTATCACTAAACCGGGTTATCTTTTTGTTCCATCCATGTCTACATCATGAGATATAAATATTTACCCAATGCATTGGAGGGAGATATAGGTCCCACCCATCTCATAATGAAATCATTCTTACTTGTGCCACTAAATAAACACAATTCATTCATCATAACCCAAAGAATAAAATGGGTTTAATAACGTAATCTATATAAAACAAATGGATGTAATTTCATCATAAGAAGAATCAAACCATGTAAATAGTAGAGGAAATATACTTGAAACATAATCAAACTAAATAATGTCATCTTATATGGAAAATAGTTTTGACAAAATACTTGAAATTAATTCTTGAGAAAAATATCATTTCCTCTTCAAAATCATTTTATTTTCACAAAATTCCTTTCAAATTTAAAAGAAAAGGATATTTTGAAAATAATAATGAAATATTGTAGAGTAAGATTCATGAAAATAAGGCATTATGAAATTGTAAAAATCCATTCATGTTGTATAAGTTAAAAACATTCTCCTCATACTTTTGAAAGAAAAATAAAAAAGTACCACGTATGGTAAACACAATAAATATTCCTTTCATAACACAAATTAAAAGTAAAAAACGTGTAAAAATGACTTTAAACATACATGGAATAATATTAAACACTCTATGAAAAACATTTTATAGACATGGATGAAACATATACTCCAGTAAATACTTACGTATAAGCAATCTCGGATAAAAATGAGGTTGAAAAATTATCCCTTACCTTATGTCCAATTTCTTCCATATGTGTCTCAGAATCTTGTATTGTTGGTATAGACATATTATTAACTTATAACAAAACCAAAATAATTTTTATGATATCATATTTGATTCACTTACGACTTTATATTACACGTTCATTAGTCAATTCCATGTTAATGCACCGTTTTGGGTAAAATCATTTCACTTGTTGTACATGTTTGGACTGTAATTATTCATATGATTAGTTAGATCATTATTACATACTTCCAGAATTTGAAATAAAATTTATATATAATATATATTTCTAATATAAATATATATAATAGATCGATAAATGGAACTAAATACACCGTTAATGGAGACGGTAGACCATGCGTAGGCATTAATGCGGTTTTCATTTACTTATTAAATTGAATGGAAGTAAATGACATATATATATACATATAAATAAATCTAGTTGAATTATTATGTCATATGTTTCATGATTACTTATTATATATACTTTATAATCATTCTTGAATGGTTAACACGGAGAATGAATCTAATCGCATCGTGGAGACGGTAGTCCGTACGTACGCACGAGTGACAATATCATTCTTTTGATATTAAAATAGTATATAATTGGATGGTATATCATATATAAAGAATCATAATAATGTTATATTTATTATTTATATCATTTATACTCATTATTATATCCATCCAAATGATTTAATGTTTGAATAAAAAACTACACCACGACGTGGAGACGGTAAGACATACGTACGCACATGTGGTGAATTGTTCATTCATAGGATGGATAAAATAACTAATATGGTTGTAAAATGTTTATAATAACAACACAGTATATATAAGATACTGAATTTTGTATTTTAGAATGGAAACAACATAGAAGGGGGAAGTGGAAGAAGAAAGGAACCTGAAATATGTGGTGAGATATTTACCTCTTCCATTGGTTATTCCTATTGATTTGATCAAAAGGGCACCATAGGATGTCTTTATGAATAAATGAAGGAGTCTAGAATTAAGGTAGGACAGTTGAGAGGGTAGTTGGGCAGGGGTTGGCCTAGCCAACTGGCTTGGGGGTGGTAATTAGAGAGAAGGGGGAGTGCCCTTTTATAAGAGGGGTGAGGGGCTCCATAGAAAAAACATAAAATATTATTTTATAGTAAATTAATATTCTATTTTTAATGGCTCAAGGTGACTTATTTCAAATCTCAGGTAGGGATGGGTTGAAATAACATCAACCAATTGGTTTTAGACAAGTTTAATTTACCATTTTACCCTTATCATTTAGATGTAACTCCAAGTTAAATAATTTATCATTTACTGTGTCTTCTTGTATTCTTACACTATATTGTTAATGAACATACTATAAACTACAAATTGAACCCCAATTGGTTCATTAATGTCATATATATTATTATATAAGTATTTTTTCCAAACCATAGATTTTTAGGATCATTAAATCAATTAATAATATACTATTTTTTATAAAAACTCTTTTATGTCAATTTTGTCACTATTTGGTATTTTGTTTTTTTCTAAATTCATAACAGCATTATTACATCGAAAACAATTCATATAACCAACCCTAATATGTTATATTAACCTATAAAATTAGTTTAATTCATAAAAATGTCTCAAATTACATTTATTTAGGTATTTATAATATATTTTAGGTAATATTTCTTTGATAAGGTAATTACTGCATCATCATTGTGTCATAAATAAAATAAATTATTTAATGTATAAAAAATATAAATAAATTACCATTATAAATCAAATATTTTTATATTTCTAATGAATTTTTATAGTTGAATTTATCTTATGTATAACACTATATTAAAAATGTTTTAGTTATTAAATTTTGATTTGAACTATTTTAACTCTTCTTTAAATAAAATAATAATAAATGTCCTAATCTAATCCAAGTGGACCTAAAGGGTAATATTTTATTCATAAGGTTTTTTTGGTCGAATTATAGTTATCCAATAGAATTATGACATGTGTTCGGGTAATAATAATATCATTTTTTACCCGTAATTACTCTATTATATTTTAACCGTGGTAAATAAAATTTAAAAGTTACTATTCCCCAAAAATTATTTCCATCTCATTCAACAAAATTTACTTATTGATATCAACCGTGTCTCTCAACGTTTTGAAATTACACTCAGAGAAGTGGTAAAATTATGTTTTATGTAAATTTTCTAATTCTCTTATGAGGTTGGTAAAGGACAGTAAAAAGTTCAATAAAATTTTTATATATCTAAAATTATTATAAAATGACTCCAATGAATTAAATTGAACATATATAGGTATTATGTATCTATTTTGACCTAAAATAAATTTAAATAAAATAAATAATTATTTAAATAAAAATTCGGTTTTAACCAATAACTCTCTGTTTTCACTATTCATCAAAAATTGAAAGTTATCAGAAAAATACCAAAATTCATCCTCGGGTAATTTCGATATTCTGAATCCAAAAATTAAATCCATTTTCAAAAATAAAATTTCTAAAATTTAAAAAAGATGGTATTACTATTCATAACGGCTCGTTTATATAATATTTTAATGATATATCGTTGTTTAGTGAATCCCTGTATTGCATACTACCCACGCTATCGAGGAAGGTCGTGATTGCGTGTAATTAAAGCCAAGTCAGGGCTGCATGTAATGCAAGCTCCCTTTGGTATTGCATATAACATAATAAAAAATTATTTCATTTTTACATTAAACAAAATCTATACTTAATGTTGCGTAGAATAACTGCCACAAAACGAACTTGAAATTGTGTGTAACATGAGCCAAGAATAGTGTTGCGTATAATGAAAGATAATACAGTGTTGAATATAGTAAAAGCTAATCTTTGTGTAGTGTACAATAGAAGACATAAAATAAATCAAAACTGATATATCTCATAAAATATCGGGGGTGTTACAGTACCGCTTTTATATGTTAAAAGGAGAAACTTTTTTTTTGTAAAAACCCAAAACTCATAAATAATAGAAAGTCACCATCAAGGAAAAAAGATTTAAAATTGATAAAAAAAATAGATATTAGAAGAGATAAATTCAATCCAAAACTTCACTATTAAAATAGAAAAATGTTTAAACCTTGTTAGGCCATTTACCTCAAAGGTTACTAAATTTTAACATTTTATGTTTCACCAAGGTAACTAGTTTTTAAATAGATAATTTATTAATTATGAAAAAAAATTAAATTTTTATTATTATATAATTTGTGTCTAATTACATCAAATTTGAAATCCATTTTATTTATTTTTTTGAAGTGATAATAATTAATTTTAAAATACTAATGTATAATGTATTTAAAGCATTTTTTAAAAAAATATAACTGAATTATAAAATGTCTAATATGGGTTTAAAAATAAAAAATAATTTATAAAATTAAACATTCACTTATAAAATATATATTTGGTTGAAAATAGGGAATCATAAATATCCAAATCTTACATATATACTAATAATTCTATAAAATTATTATTATTTTTAGAGATATTATTTTTCACTCTTCAACTAAAAATAAAATATTTCAGAAAATTCCGAAAAAATAATATTAAGATTATATTATTAAGATTATTCAAAAAATGAAGTTATTTGTTTTCAATTGAATATATAATATTTTCAAATTCTATATTTAAATAAAATCCAAACTTATCGAGGGAAACTTATCATATTGGAAAATATATTTTTAAAATATTAACTATATTTATTCTTATTTTCATTCATTTACTGATTAATTAAATGGTAATATATTCGTTATATTATAAATATAATTTAATCATAATATTTTTAGTTTTTTAAAAAAAATACCGATTTAAAAAAAATATATTTAAGTATAAAATGATATTATTAGTTTTTATCTCTTCTGATAGAATTTAATTAATATTAAGAGTAATATTTATTTTTATTATATATATATTTAATATAATTATTTAATACTATTAAAATATTCTAAAAAATGGTGATATTTTAATGATCATATTTAATATTCTAAATATGTCACTGTTTTCATTTTTATTTGGTTTTGCATGCGAGACATGCTATTAACATAATATTTATTTAAGGATAATATATATTTAAAAATTTGATAATTTGAAATACCTCTTCCCATTGTGGGAGTCAAACATTAAGGTAAGCGTTGGTACCTTCTTTGTGGTGGTCTAGCTGGAAACTAATAGACAAATCTACTAGGCAATGCTGATGTTGGCTAAGTTATATTGCTTTTTTGGACACATGTGCAAGTGGAATTACCCAGTCAGAATAATCAAATTTTTAGGTATTATGGGGTTTTATTATAGTTTATATGGGGGGATAAGAGTATAATAATGACCGAACCATTTTATGTTCTCTATTTATACCTTATCTCCAGAGTTTTGGTGGAGTTAAGCCATACCCACTTTGTGAACGAGATATGTGAAAAATGACAACCCAATATAATCGATTTATCTTCATACCACATCCTGTCCAATTTTGTATTATTACCTATATTTCAACATCCATACTCTTAGAGTGTTCATATGAGATATCTCTATGAGAGGTCATTATAGTGTCAATAATTGATAGAGAGACCATATATGTGGGATATTCACCCTGTAGATCTAGGAAAGAATTTTACTTTGTCTAAAATAAGTTCCCTACCCCACCTCAGAATTCGTGAATAAAATAGAACCCCATGACGACATTTTAGTTTTGGATGATGCTCATATGTGAGGAAATGAGCATACAAGTTATCCTTTTTCTAGTTGATACTATTATCAAGCTATTGACTAATCATGCTAATAATTATATTTGGTTGTATCGTGGAGAGGATTTGGTTGGCCTTGTGCCTCAATGTAAGGGTCCACCTATTGACTAAGGGTGTGGAACTGAATGAGTATTTGATTGACGTGGGAAGGATTCAAAAAATTATTTCCCAAAAAATACTCAAGTGTTCCAAATACACGAGAAATAGTTAAGAAACATATACCCTACCCCTCGATAATAAGGGTATCTATTTAAAAATCTATCCCTTATAAATATACATTTCTATATTATTGGATGAAGTATTTTTTATAAACAATTACATCATCTTCTAAGGAGATTCGGGATGCACTTGAAGCTAATAAAATTTTCATGATGTGATTTGGGAATTTGATCACACCCAACAACATCTCCTACATGGATCATCCTGAAAAGGGGAACCCTATATTTAGGAGATTGATGACACAATTTAGTACCTAAAGTGTCAAATAATTTATACAGAGTTGGTTTTTGAGATGGAAAATCATAAAGAGAACAATGGGATGGAAGGTAATGTTGAGGGTCACAAGGAAATAACGGAAAAACCGGTGAGAAGGAGTTTGGTCAAAGATCTTCCTGGGAGTAGGTAAGATACATCATCACCCACACATATCCTATTTTCATTTGTCACAATTAATCAGTTTACATGAATTTTGTAAGATTTTGGTGGGGAACTATCACTTTTAATATATTTTGAATGTTGTAATGTAGGGATAATTATTGGATCAAGAACATATTTTTGAACCATGTTCAAGGATTAGGGTTCTCATACCATGATAACGAAAATGAAATTAATGGTCTCCAACCCTCTTGGAGTGTTTTTTATGACTCCAACCGTTTTTCCTTCCATAGAGTTTCCTTTATTGGAAATTAAAAAGCAGGATTGGGAAAGGTTTCTAATAACCTATCTTTTCCTAGGATCAGTAGTTAAAAATTATATATACCACTTTATCTCTTGATATATTCTTATAACTTCATGTCGATAAATTATTTTACTTATATATTGATCCAAATCACACAAGAATAGGGGAGTTAAATTATTAGGATCACATAGTCCCTACACTCCTAGTAGATATCCATTTAGACATCGAAACCAATGAATCCCAAGAGATAACAGGGCCAAAAATCAATAAAGATGTATCAACCAACATCTCAGATGATTCATACCCCGTGGATGGCCTTATAGATGTTAAATATCTTTATAATCATCCTGAGTCAATGGTAATTATTTTTAGTGTATCACTGTAATAAGGTACATTATATTGATATTTTCTCTATCATTATCTACTAATCTAACCAAAATTGATTCCCATTTATAGTGCTCCATGGTGCCTCTTAAGATTATCATAGAAAAATTTACCTTTTGGACCAATAAAATCTATAGGGGACTTGGTGCCCTTAGAAATGGGTAAAACATCCCAAAATCTTGTGCAAGAAATATCTCAAGAAGACCCTCCCATTAGCCCATCTGATGGGCAGAAATTTTTTTAAGAGGCTAAAGTTATAATGAATGAAGTTTTGTATCCAAAAAATTTACTAATCATCCATATATTATATTTTATTTATCACATACTATAGATTTTAATCTCAATAATGCTACAATGCACCATATAAGCTCAAATATCACTAATCTAATGCCACAGTTGGTAGGGAATACATAAGTATAGACTAGTTTGGTGAAAATTCATTCATGATAAATTGATGTTGGGTATTCTATGAGTAATTTTCTTCCCAATTACATGCCAATTCCTATAATGGAATCTGATTTATACCAAGATTATGAACCAATTCAATATAGGATTTAGAAATGGGTATTGAAAGAATTTCAAAGTTGGTTCATGAATTCCCCCTCAGTAAGATTGGGGGCCACTTATATCACCTTTAATAAATTTTCCCCACTCTAGGATATAGTTGGTGTGAATAATGTACAATCCATGTGAGCATGAAGGGGTTATTTTTTTTAATCAGGATCCCATGATATTTCTCCTATTAAATATATCAACTATAGAAATCATGGCATACCTTACTAACCTATGAACCAAAGCACTTAATAAATATTCCCAAGATGTGGAAATATAAGTTGAACAAAAAAATAAATCCATTAAATATAGGGCCCTAATGGACAAATTTAATCAATAGTTTTCCCAATTCCATAAAAATTTGGATGGTATATAAAAACAAGCATCAGATCAGAAACATCTAGTTAAAGGCTAAAAGGGTCAAAATAGATGATATTGTAAAGGATAAGGTGTTGTGTATTGATAAGACATTAGCTATCACACTGTCAATAGTGCAATTCCAATTTATTAATGGTTGGTTATGGTCAACATAGGACAAAAGAATTTTAAATTTTTATTTATTTTTGGATATTCCCTATTTTTGGGGTTTAGGGTTAACCCTTACATGACTCGTAGGACCAGTGGAATAAAGACCAATACACGACCTTAAGTGACAAACCAGAATGCCTAATAAGTGAACCAATGTCCCAAGATCTAACAACTCAATAACATTGCCTCCACATCATCTACATCATTGATGAAATCTAGATCCCCACCTCACATGGATGATTAGCTAACATTAACCTGGGAAGAACTACAATGTTCCTCATACCGATGGAAATTTCATTTCCCTCTCATCCTTCTAATATGGTTATCTCTACTATAGTAGATGTTAATTGATCTAAATAATCATTTGGGGCATGCTATTATGTGATCATCCCAGGTTTCTTCTGGCCCATTTATGGCTCGAAGGCCAGGTGTCCTAATGATCATAGGGCCTGAAGGCATATTGTGGCCCGAGGCCCCTATGGCCCGATGGCCATCGGTGCACCAAAGGCCCAGGTACCCACAGGTCCAAAATAGTGGTCCGAAGTTGAAAATCAAATGAATAGTTCTAGCTACTATAGTAACATACAATACCTAATAAAACCACTAAAATACTTGTATATTAACTCATAAATTCACCCCACCAGTATTTGATCATGGGTCCTTTAGATTCCAAGTAGGATGCTTTTCCACTTTGGTATAAGATCTTAAGAAAAGGGGTGTATGGATAACACTCAACTCCTAGAGGGGGACCCGATCAAGACCAAAGTTCTCCACACATTTTACAAGAAGGAAATGTCTTTGAATTTCACTATATATTAAACACACACTCTCTGTTTCTAGAAGTTCTTGAGGGTATGCCAATTCCCATAGAGAGGGAGTGGTACAACCTATGGGTACCATTAAACGAACAACCCATGGAAAAAATTTGTGTATGGGTAATGATATAATCCCATTGGGGGGACCAACCGATCCCATAGAATATTAAACATTCCCTAGCATGTAAATGGATTCCATGTGCATAATACACAGAATGTCTGATTCCATTAAGACTAGAGCCTTTTCAAGCTCTCATGGATAGAAAGGGGAATAACCAATGGGTAACACTCGACTAACAACCCATGAGGAAAAACGTGTGTATGGGTGATTCACAACTACCATAGGGGGGACAACCAATCCCCGAGTGCACCACATATTTCCTATCATGGTAATGGCTTTGAATCTCAATGTTCATAACACATAAAATGTCTGAGTATAGAGAGACCCGAGGATCCACCAATTCCCATGGAGAGTGATAGGTACAACTAGTAGGTACCACTAAACTAACTCCCTATTGTAGAAATGCATGTATGGGTAATTCGTGACTCCCATAGGGGGCACTATCCAAGCCCAGGGCATGCTGCATGTTCCCCAACATGGAAAAGGCATTGAATCACCCTATGCATAATACTCATAGTGTTAAAATCTAGTAGAACTCGAGCATGCTCAAGTTCCCCCATAGAGTGAGGTGTAAAACCGATGGGGAGCACTTGAATACCATCCCATGTGATATTCCAAGTTATTCATGACTTTTAGAAAGAAATGATTCATCTTCAAAAGACTATTGAACATGCCTTATAACAATATTGTAAAATGCACGCTTGGGGTTTTAGATCACTGTTGCTCAAACCAGGTGCTATTCATATCAGAGAGTGGGATAAGAGATTCAACCCAACTGAAATCGGTAACTTCTCCGCTCATGTCTGGATTAAAATCTTTGGGTTAAGATAGATTTTATAGAATCCTCGAATCCTTTATGATATTGCATTAGCAATTGGTATTCCAATTAAAATGGACAAAGAAACTGAAATTGCTAGGTATGGTCATTATGCTTGGTGCCTGGTAGAGATAGACCTATGTTCTACCTTGGTTGATAAGGTGTATCTGTCCACCGATGAAGAAGAATTAGAGTTAAGAATTGAATTTGAGGGTATGCCAAGGTTCTGCTATGATTGTAGGGTTATATGACATGACACCTCTAATTGTAGAAGGTCCATTGTATGTAAACACTTCTCTCTTCATGGACATGATCTCAAATCATGTCTTAAAGTAGGGAAGGAGAAAGTTGGTCATGCTAATTCTGTCAAAAAAGATCACCTTGCCAAGCATGGTAAGCTTCCTAAACATGAGGTATCTTTATTTGAACACAATGTGAAGTCAGTGGTTCCCAACAATGATCCTAAAAAAGGCACTGAGCTTACTAGCCAGGGAAGAAAATCCTGGGTTGACATGGATGAAGAGGGTGTTTTTGACCCCTCAGCTCTGCTACCTACTATCCACGTTGGATTATGTGTCCATGGGTTTGAAGTTGTCACAACTTCAATCTCAGAGCATTTAGTGACTGCAAATTCTGGACAATCTGAGCAGTACACTACTCATAATATTTCTGACAATTATGATCTTGATATTCTCAATGTGAATGATACTCCTGCATCTTCTGATACAAAACAGGTGGCTAGTGCTGAGGCTTCACTTGTTTCTCAAGGTGTGACTGTCTTGGATGACACAGACCGATCCATTGTCAAGACTTCTCCTGGGCAAGAGGTGAGTACTTCTTTGGGTGAGACTACTTCTCACACATCTCTTTCAAGTGTGCAGGTTGCAACACCAAAGGAACAGCAAGAAATAGAGCCCCTGGCAGCTGTTAACAACACTGACTAGGATTCTAATCTTAAAGACACGGAAGGTGGCTCATGGAAACATGTTAGAATGTGAAGCCCAAAGAAAAATGATAAAATAATTGAAGATGAGAAGAAAAAAGAGGTCACACAGGATGGCAGTTCAGATGAATATCTGGACACTTTACTTCATCAAGCTAGAGAAATAGAAGCCCGACACACTACTAGGCGATGGGTGGGTGCGTCAATGTCAAACTCTGGAATGAGTTGAGGGACAAATAACAGATAATCACTGATAAAATCAGAAATAATATTGGCCACCCGGAATGGGGAACTTGAGAATTCTGGTTTTGATTTTTTTGTTGATTTTGGCTGTAATTGATGACTCTCCTACTTAGGTTTTTTAATATAATAATTGGGGGTTCATCCCCCACTTTTTTTTTTAAAAAAAGACTCCGAATTATAGTTGTTTCTTTCCTTATAATGTTAATGAGTGGAAATGATTTCTATTTTAAACCACATTATATTTTTTTATTCTCTCTATGGTTATAAATATCAATCTTTGATAATTCAAAAAATTGATAACAATAAATATCCATATAAACAAATCCACTCGAAAACTATCTAATGATGTATTACATAAATCATGACATTCAAATTCACAAGACAATTATGATTTATTAGTAAATATATTACATTTATAGATATTTTACATTATAAAAATATAGGAATGTCAGATATGGGTGTATATATATCATCACTATGATTTGGGATGAGTATATAAGATAAAATAATGCAATGTTTGTTCTCCTCTTGAGCGTGTGAACTTAGAGGGATATAGGCATGCCAAACTTGTTAGAACAAGTGATATCACTATAATAGAAGGTTATTTCTTTTAGATGTGGGATATGACTTCATCATAGACTTATTTTCATTGAAATATATAAGTGGGATGAATATGGTTTCATATTTACCATCATCATAAGTTATGGGTTTTCAATTTAGTTACATGTTAGATGAGTGACTCAACAAAATGAAAATCATGAATAGGGATTTCGGAATGAGGAATGTAATATTCAAAATGGATTAAGTACCTTGAAAGTATATCATTTTTTTATATTTTTAAAAATCATCTGAACCCTAATATTTGGAATAAGGGGGTGCAAAATGTTTTTCTAGATCAAGGAACCAAGATATCATGGATTTAATTTTTATGGAGTTAGATGGTTGAAACCACATGCTTTGTGTATTAATCATTTTCCCCTAAATTTGCAAGAAATTTGGATGGGGAAAGTCTTAGTGGATAGGAATTAAACTTTTACTTAGGACACTATTTTCCATTTTTCAAAATAAATAGTTTTATAACCTTTTATTATTTAAAAATCTAATTTTTTTCCTAGGAGATACATGGTGTCTGCCCAATGAGTGAATACTTTAATTTTTAGCTGGATGCATTTTATAGGTTTTCAATACTATGTATATGTATTTAGGCAGTGTAATGTCATTAATGTTATACTAATTAAAGAAGGTGTTTAATCCTTTATAGTTTTAACCATATATATCTAATGTTTAAGGTCGGAAAAATTTGAACTACTGTTACTAATGTTTATGTTCATACAACATTGACTGTAGTGTGGATAAATTTTAAGTCATACAACCAAGAACAAAGGGTGGGACAATATATGTATAACTGGAAATGGGATTTCACAACATGAATTGAAAGACCAATGATAATATCAACCATATTAGAGAGGGGTTCTTACAGATTAAGGTCATGGTGCTTAGACTAGTGATGTGGGATATGGAATAAAAACCTATATTGAGGATTAAGATATAACAAATACCAACAAACTAATGTAAATTATTACCTAAGGTATTTGATTTAGGAAGTGAGGATATGGGATAAGTATGATATGGAATATATTTGACCGATATTCGAATTATAGATTCCATGAAAATATTATCAAATGCATACAATGTTGGAATACATTCTTTTGAGGATGAAAATATACCTTTTGTTAGATGTGATGAATATGCTAGTATTGATATCATTACCAGTAAGGGTTATTTTTCAGGTTAGAATATACACATTACTATTATCCATGAAATATTTATATATATTCAAGCCACTCAAGGTATGAAGCATGTTTTGCAGAAAGGGAATATTCAGAACATGTTTGGGACACTTCAGTACCAACCATGGTTGGGCAGATATGGGAAGTTGAAATGAAGTAGAAATGGCTGATAATCTATGGATGGGTACACAATATATGGTTTAGAAATTACTAAATATTATATGATAACATGAATCAATTCATATATAGTTATTAATAAATATAAATTTTCCTATAGTATTGTTTCATTTAGAAAGACCCGATGTAAATGTGGGAACCACACACTACAGAATGCTTTACCGGGGATGCATTGTTTTCTCCAAAACCAAGATAGATAATCTAGATATCACTTAATATCTTGAAATAACATGAAAAAAATCCACATATTTTCCTTAATAAATTTTATTTTTATACATTTATCTCATATAAAAGGGAGGGTAATTTTATTCATGTGTAGGTTATTGGATAGAGACTATAGACTAGGAACCATTTTTGTATTTGAGTCTAATATGGGGATGTTTGGTCATAAATGGAGAAACTATATAATTATTTTATGGTATTGAAAATTATAAAATATTTTATTAAGTTTAATTTCTGGGGACAAGGACTCAGTTACCATTATGTTTAAAGTTGTGAGACACATGATTTTATGAAGGGTTATTTGCATGTTTGGCTTTTGTGAAAAATGAATTGTCTTCATTTCAGTAAGGAGCAATTAATGGAAAAACTAATGTGATTGATAGGGACCAAACAATAGGACTAATTAAGGGTTTAATGAGAATAAAACCTATAGAAACATGTGATAAAAAAAAGTTCTTGACATCACTATGTACCAACCAATAATAGGAAACATGCCACACATTGTTCTTATATAGTCACTTCTGTATATATTGATATAATGTTCTAGGGAAAGATAATGACAATTTCATCATAATTTAATGATACTGGGTGAATACTATGTCAATGAGAAGGCACAAAGGGAAGGATTGAGGGAGGATCGAAGTTAAGAAGATTTATAGATGGGCCTAGAATAATAGATCTAGACATTAATATATATCCTAAAATAAAATCAATCAAGGCACACATAGTTTATAAAATATAATCTCATCTTATAAATCTGAATCTTGTACATGTGACAAGGATAGAAATATGTAGTTGATATATAAAGATGAGTCAGGACACATATGGTTCTCATATAAGATAGGATATCCCCATGAATAGTTTAATATGGAAAGTATGAGCAAGAATATTGTAGGATATGTTACATATTGATATAATATTTTCCTAGGCCTGAGATTAAGGTTGATTGAATCACTCCATATCCTATAATGATAGGAATAATGCCACATATTGTTTTTTAGCGGGGGGGGGGGGTGATTCATTTCATAGGTTAGAAAAATCCTAAAATTAAGGATGGATAGTATATCAAAAACTATTGAACCCACAAGGAATGAAAGATACATGGAAGGATTAGTTTCTTATAAAGGGATAATTTTATGATTTTTGGTCTCATGGATTATACCTCTCAAAGAAGTTAAAGGTTGTGTGAGATGAACCATATCGAATATTTTAAATTCATGTATTATTGATAATGTTGGTGATGTTTCAGTTCATGATAATAGTATTACATCAAAGGAGTTTATAGTCATACAGATTAGACTATATGGTATATAGTATGAATTATTGAATTAATTAATTAGATGTTATGCGGTTTAGAGTAATGAGACAATGAACTATATATTGATCTTTACAAAAATCAATATCATGCACTAAATGAAATAAATTAATAATATTTCTAAGTGGGGAACCTGTCGTGAATGAAGTTTTAGTACCAGGATTGGGTGAGGTTGTTATTTCTAAATATAGGCCCATTTAGAGATATAATATGGATGTTAGGGCCGAAACACTAGGATAAATTTCTTCAAAATGGGTTACATTTTTTCTTAACATGGGTTCATGGATAAGGAACCATTTTTTTGGATATTCTTATATATAGTTTTATTATATGTAAGGATGTAAGGTATCGTGTAATAGACCACTCTAAGAAATTTTGGGTCTTTTAGGATAGACTACATGCCTTATAGTTTAAAAAAATTTAACCTAGACTATATTCCATATAGTTTATTGACATACAACAAGGATATTTTTGTGAAATTTTACATCATATGAAAAGGACGTGGTGTACCCATTATGATATTATGAAAATTATTTATTGACAATGAATTCATTAGTGGACCAAGTTACATGATCTCCATCCACTGTGATCAAGGAATAGTCTCCATTGGAGTACAAATTATGTACGGTGTAAGGTTCATCTAATTTTTGCTCTAATTTTGGGGAATTTCTCATAGTTATCATAGGGGTTTTTCGTGACAACACTAATTATCATTGGATGAATGAGTATAGTTGAATATTATTGTGTAATTTTTTTGTGACATGATTTCAATTAACCTTTATGTTGTGACGTGTCGATGAATTTTTCTCATTGAGTCACTACAACTAATCCAACATGCTCTATTACATATTCTCATAAATAAACTAAATTTAAATGGTGATATGAAGTGAAGGAAGATAGATATCGATGAAAAGGACTACTAATATCCCATGTAAATGTTAATATTGGGTTGCATATGTGGAAGTATGTGTTATGGCGTGATTAACCGATGTAGCATGTAAGTGATTGTATAACCAATATTTATTATATCCCCCCCATATTATGAAGAATATTAGACAAATTCTTATTAAAGGAGACTATCTTTGCACTTATAACTCGTGGGATTAATGGTTGCACTGGGTATTATACTATTGTTAAATACTATATACTTCAGAAGAAGATAAATAGATGATATTTTCAGTAAATATTGTGTGAGGGACCCCAAATATGGTAAAAAAATTAGTCATCATGAATTTGATGATATCCTTTTTTCTAAATTACATAAGGGATATAGCCTCAACCCATATAGAGAAGAAATTAATTATAGAAAGGATGTACATATATTACCGAGCTATTGCTGGGGATATGTCGCCATGGAATATATTAACGAAATAGTAAAGAACCAGTAATATTCAAAAGTTGTAATTTATTCATGGGGATAATAGATGAAGTTTTCATGTTTCTAAAAAGAATAAATTTTTTAATGAAATACATGTTGTATTTCATCGTGATGAAATGAAGTATCCATTTCTCTTAATTTTATGAAAGTTCCTGGGTCCTGACAAGGGTTCACCATTGATACATGCATTAAGTTCCCTCATAATAGTGAGGGTCTATTCTCCTACAATACACCCGAGGATGACTCCATAAATGAATTGATTGTATATAACCTTATGGAAATTCACATCATCATGAAGGATCAAATTTGGGTATCACCATTGTATTTTTTTCTTTTTGGATCAATCTTGTTGAAGAATTTTATTTTAGAGGATTTATATTATAGAATAAATCCATTTAATTGAGACATTGACCAGTGAACATATTAGATCACCTTTATTTGCGGTGGTATTGATTTCATTTAACATTTCCATATCATTTTTATGAATAGAAAACCGACCCTATGATGCGTGATGGTAAAGAACTTTTAATGTTAGCCTTGATCTTCCCATGGTGTAGCTATATTGGATAGTGAATATGCTTGAGAGTTATTTTGAATACATCATATATGAAATTGTTTTCTATGAAGATAATTCATCCATTAACCCTCATATATGATAAATAATGGGAATTTTGTGTCCCTTCATAATGGAATACTCACCATTGACTTGTTTTATTTCCAAATTTAAATCAAACTCAATGTTTATTTAGGATACTTGTATCTATAGGGTTAACCCAAAGCCTGTGATATATTCTGGATCATTATTGGGGAATCTATATAATATCATGAATGAGTAAGGAAAAGTTGTGTTTTCTAGGGAGATGAATATAGTCCATTGGATGATATAGTTGGGTTTTGGGTTTTCCAAAAATATACATAACAGATGGAGGTTCTATCAAGGTATATTTCCCATGATTGGGAGGTTTCATGGATAGATAACACCTCTTCAATAGGGAGTTTCTAATTCAATAGTGACTTCTCGTGGATAGGGTTCACTATGAGCAAGTCTTCTTATGTTTTCACCTTGATTATCTTATGAGTCATGAACATGATGTAAAACTTACATAATATGATCAACCATTATTCTAGAGTCCCCTTTATTATTATTTGATTTTGGATATACTTTATTGTGTCAAAACAATAGAATAATTGTTCCAAATAATGATACAAATTATGTCTCTATTTATTCACTTAAAATATATGTGTCGGGTAGTTCTTCATGATATAAAAATATCAGTTCTTAGAATAAAAAATTATTCTACTAAGACAGTAATGACTATTTCAATTTCAAATATCATTCTTCTTAGAAAATAAAGAATTGAGTGATCATTCTAAGATCACCGTAAGAATGATTAGAGGATTCCCTTTTACTAGTGGCATGAATACCAATAGATGTAAGATATGTTTCTTAATATCGGTAAAGGATCTATGAAAATATTCATCCCACTAATAGATAATCCATTTTTTCATAAAATTTGTGAATGAATGAAATTTACCATAAAGGATAAATATGATGAGTCTAATATAAAGAAGATTTCATTGAATTACTCAAATCTATTTTAGGTTTTGATGAAGTGGAAGATCAAGTATTATTTTTGTCTTTAAAATGTTGAATTCAATGTCATGAGGGTATACCCTGAAGTTGATGAATTTATCTGATGTTACCCAAATAGTGTATATTAGGGGGTATATATTCAATATACATTTACAATGTTTATTGAGAACTATATGAATATTAGAGAGATGATCAAAACACTATTTTTATTTGACTACATAATTGTCCACATTGGACACAATAACCAATCCTAGAAGGGGATTGAAATTATGGTTAATCTCATGTAGATATATAGGAAAACATTATTTAAGAAAAATGGTATTTCTGGATAAAAATATATGCATTGGGGTAACCTGAAGGTAGTGTCCTCCTCATATCTTGTGGCCATTTATCAAGGGTAAAATCTTGAAAATTTCCCCATGAAAGAGTTTGATTTAAATTTTACATTTCCAATGATTAGTATGTCTATGATCTATAATGGGAAATTATTCTTAATACTATACAAGATGGGTTCCCTAAAATAAATTACACACACAAATTTTTTAGTTAATTTTTTTAATAGAGACATTTTGGTGAGACAGTTTAGGTATTGGAATTTACCAATGTGGTTGAAATTAAAAAGATTATCATCTACGATTTTTGGTTTGGTTTTATGGGTGAGATGTATTTTCTTCACTACTTTTTTACATCCATGGTAGTTATCCCACAAACCCAAGTGATGCGTATCCACATGAGGATTAAATATAGAAATTTATATATAGTTCCATGAAAACACATCATGGTGTATCTTAACTACGGAGATGTATTTATATTTTTCTTTTATATCCTGGGTGACACTAATAAATTTATGTTATACATCTTCCTCTATACCGATATTAACAAATATGATATCATCTATGATGGTCCAAACAAATTCCTCTAATACTATAATATTATACCTGAGATATTATTTTTGATAATTTTTCCCTCTTTATTCTAATAAGTGGAAGATGGATTGGTATTTTGAGATATCATATAAAATATGAAGGTATTCATATTTTTTTCCAAAATGATATAATTTTTTAAACAGATGGGTTCATCTAACCAATTCTATTAAAATAGTTAATTTTACTAAAACCTAGGATTTTATTCATCCAAGACTCATATATATATGATCAAGGAGCCTTGTCTAGGTCAAGTGAATATTGGTTGGAACTGTATGGTGGTAAAGATGCCCAAGGGAATGGTTGATACACATGGATTTTTTGGAATCCTTTTCCTTTCTCAAAGACAATTATTTGATAGAAATTTCCATACGATAATTCCATGAATAAATATTGATTATATATATTAATTTAATATCTAATTAAACCAATGTAACCCAATGAACTCCTTGAATGAGTGTTATTTTCTCAATTAGGTTTATTAGAAACAAATTTTTTGGACTGATTTTACTTCATAGGTTAATGGGATAAATTTTCAGACTATTGTGGGAATAATTTTGGATGGTGTAATCTATTACTAGCTTATTAGCCTCACCTTTATAAAAAATTGCATCTATATGTTGATACTTATTTGACTCAAAGGGGGGACTTTCATCATATAAAATCTCAACTTTTCAATTTATAGAGTACAATTGGCATTGATGGTATGATGAGGGCACCAATTCATGTATATGGAACAATGATCTTCCTAGATAGACATTGAAAGAAATGTGGTGGAGGAAAATGGATTTGGATTAGAAAATAAGAGACCAAAATTCAGTTTTTAACCCAATATTTTAGAGGTACCTCTACTGGATCTTATCAAACCCTAAAAATTTCAGGTTTGAGGGGGACAAGTTATCTTCACTACAACCCAAATATCAGAGGATTAATATAAAGATGATATTGACCCCAAAACCATTATATATATGTGAATGATTATTATTGATATAGTCTTGATTTATATACAAATTCAATCATCTAATGTGACTGTGTATGGAAGCATAATCTTCTTATTTCATGAAGGAAATTTCCATGTTACGTAGAATTAGTCTTCATATGATACATTTTGACATTAGCAACTTTAACCTTGAACTGTTAAGGACTTAATAGGGCCTTAATAAGAGATTATCAATGTTTTTTGGAGAGATTAAGGGTATCCATAATTGAAATCACTAATGGGAAAATAATAATCTCCTTTAATAAATAATATTTCTAAATTAATGGCTTATGATTTATATATTGAATTTGTCCCCTACCTTGAGGCTTACGAGCCAAATGGGAATATACCAGTATTTTTTTACATGTATAGAGGTGGGGAAGAACATTATGGTTAATGGGTTGGGATGAACCGACCTTCTAGTATTTTTATATTTAGCAGTTAATCACATATATGTTATTTGGCCTTCTAAAATAATTTTTTCCTAATATTCCTAGGATTATTTAAAATTAGGTCGATGCTCCTATTGAGTATGTTTGAGTGCATCTTTTTGAGGTTTGAAAGCATATATAGATTTAGTGGAAATGATTCTTGAATGTTTTGTCCCACTATGACCTTTTATTCCCGAAACTTTTATTTATTTTAACCTATTACCCAGTTATTGACAGGTATCTTGGGGTTATATGAAGCCTCCTCATCAATGAGGTTGTAGGAAGGTGAATGACGTTGATGAATTTATATTTCAACTCTTCCTCGGATGAAAATCCCATTTTGTGGTAAAATAAAAATTATCTCAATTAATAGGATGGTTCTCATCTTTTAAGTTATAAGGATAAAAGTTTTAGGAGATTCTAGAAAAGTTTGGGTAATGGTAATGGATTTTACTTTTGAGAATTCTTTTGTCAATGATGGTTGTGTTGACTCCTAGAATATTATGAGGGGAAGATACCAACAAATGTTTCACCCAAGGAACTGTGGTTACAATTGGTTGATTTCATAAATCCATAAGTATATAATTTGTTTAACTAATCGATTTATTCGTCATATAAAAGTAAAATATCTATACACACCTATTTGGGACTTCCCACCTATCTCATTCTTCCTTCATAAAAGTAACATAAATACACACCACCTATATTGTCGGTTTTCTTAACATGACGTACATGAAGTGAACCAGATTATAGAGAATATCCTTATAGATAAATAAATCATTAATATTCTTCCATAACATTCAATAAAATGATACATTATCAGGGTGAGCAGTCATCCAAACATTATTAGCTTTTATGAATTTTGGTAATTTTTACTAATCATTCTCTCTAGAAGGGGTGAGGACTCCTAAAATCTATTCCATTCAAAATGAATACACGATCTCCCTCTAAACATCAAATTATGGTTATTTTTATCATTATTTACCTATTAAAAGGTTTATATTTTTATTATTTCTATTCTCTAGGATTCATCATGCAATGGATCCAATATTTCTGTGTATTACTTTGGAATATTATATGGATTATTTATGGAACTAGGCAATAATACAATGTTAGATTTTGAGGCCCGATGTGCTTATAATTATTTATTAATATATATAATATATATTAAATATCACTTGTGATCAGGTTTCCTGAAAAAATAAAATAGATCTTAAATAGAGGATCATATAACAAATCATTGGATGTCATTGAGTTCATAGTGTACTTATTACCCTAGGCGTGACATAAAAATAGTGTAAGTTATACGTTTAGGTTAAAAAGAGTCACATGTAGATTAACAAATAAAAAATGTTTTATTTATTTTATTTTTTTAATTTCTTTGACCTGATTTTGAACCATAAATATTCTCTTGAGATCAAATATCATATTTACCCACATAACCATAGATATTTGATAGAGGGTGTTGGGGGACCTTCCATTGGAAAGAGATGACCGAATCATGGATCATCAATCAGTTTGCAAGAGAACTCCTAGATCTACCCAATAGAAATAACGCCAAATTGTTCTTCCCCAGGAATTCATCCAATTTAATGTATGTTTTTTTATTTTGTGAAATTATCTCCATGTATTTATTTTTACGATGGAAATGAATCAATAAACCAATATATTGATTTGAAGATCATTTGTATCATGATTTCGGGATTACATTCAGCGATCATTGGGAGGAATTGTCAATTTATATTGGATCATTGTTTCACATACTAATGGAAATGAATTGAGGCCAAATGAATAGGGTTGAGGTTTGTTCCTCTTTTTTGTGTTTTTCGATTTCTCCCACCATTCCCCATACATCAAATGAAATTCCATTAACCCAAAGTTCAAAAAATACTGGATTAACAATCGTAACATACTCATTTGTTGGTGCAACAGATTATTATCATTAACTAAGAATTGGATCAATAATAGGATCAAGATGTGATTATGGTGATGATGGATTGGTATTCGTTTAATTATTTCCATTCATTTTGGCTTGATGGTGAAATTACATATGGTAGAAACATGTGTTTCCTGGGGGTTTTATAGGGTCAGATTCTAGAGAGTGGAAATAGCGAGCCTTGAACAGACTATATCCATACATTATGGTGTGATATGTGGCAAGATATAATGATGGATGAGTGGGATATGATGCAAAGGAAAAATATAGAATTATATAATGTTTTTAGTTACATGTATTATCATATTTGACCACATGCCATGTGGGACCCCCTATGTAGTGCTAGGGTTCTACAGAAAAGATAAATATTATACTATGTGTGAAATCTATAAATACTAACGTGACCTTTTCCTTGTGCCTTAGAGTATACCCAAGTATGTACACAGACACATACACGATTACCTAAACATGGATACAACTAGATGAACATGGACAAGACTATTAGTACATGGACTCAAACACACCGCGTGCTCTTGGAAAGACATGAACACAAGCACATGACATTTTATACGGGTAGAAACCAACTCTAAAGGTAATATATGTTTACATATAGTACACTCCATTTTTATTTCAACAAATGTTTAGATCCATTTTCATCATTATCTTGGACAAATTTTATTATGGTATGTTCCCTTGATCCTTTCCCAAGGGGTTGTTATAGAATCACAAGTATTGAATAGGATGGTGATCCCATATAAAGAACTTCAGTACTTAATTGAGTGTTAGAATCTTTATGAGAGGACCAAATTGATACCATATATCATCATTTCCCTAGGTGGGGTTCTTAATGTCATCGTGACCAACACCATTTGAGCATCTATCCTCTACTTGGGATGTTAGTCCAGATTGGGTTGTTGGTATAACCCACCGATATGGGAGTGACCTTATTTCTCTATATCATAATCTTCACACATATATCTTGTAATTATTATGGAATGACCCGATGAGAGTGAACTCTTGGATAGATGACATCAGTGCTATGTGACTCATAGAACGTGTTCTCCTGAATGAGTGCAATGTGGAACCTCTGAGTAGGAATCTAAGGATAGCTTTAATGTTTTTACATTACCATTAGACAATGTGTCTATCTTCAGTACGTCAATATAATATTATTATATCTTCTATATAAATATACCTGTGATGTGATCACTATTGTTGTTAACATTATATTCTTAGGAATTTCGGGGTGTTCTGCTAGGTATTATTATACCCACTCCTATATGATATTTGACAACAAGTGTCGTGTATTATGCATACAAAAACGTTTTTATGGAGTCTAAGAGGGACCAAATATAATGCCCCTTACAGTACATACATTTATATTGCTTAAAATTTGAAGAATATTCATTACAAAATATAAAAAATCCAAGACAGGGCCATATAGGTATAATGTTCTTAAAAAATATGAATCATAAACTACTGGTTCATAATACATCTTCATTATCTCCAACTTATTTCTTTATAAATGGACCCCTTTTTGACATATCTTAATTAATACCCTTTTTCATGACCCTAAAAAAAGAATCATTTGATAGGGTAAGGTTAGATACTTAGTAAGGGTAAATAATATAGATGTAAATCACATTATAATATTAAGACATAAGAATATAACTTTTAAAAATATTATCCTATATAATAAATATTGTGATATCATGCCATGGGATAATTTATGAAAGTTCATGAGAATCAATTAACATTATACCAAAATTTATAACATAAGACATGATGTTTTTTGGTATACACATATGCCTAGAAAATCATTTCATATTAGTTAAGACTCATTTCCAAGACCATCATAGCTGAAAAATTCCATTACTGAACTGAGTTCAGTCATCGTTCCCACCCTATATTACTGAACAAAGATTATTTTTTGTTCCATCCATGTCTATATCATGAGATATAAATATTTACCTAATGATTTGGAGGGAGATATAGGTCCAAACCATCTCATAATGAAATCATTCTTACATGTTCCACAAAAACATAAATCATTCATCGTATCATAACCCAATTAATAAAATGAGTTTCTAAAACATCATTCCATAATAATCCATATAAAACAAAAAAAATTCATAAATTCCATTCCTTAATTAAAATTAAAAACCTACTAATAATATGGATAAAACCATGAACATATTATATAATTTCATCTTAGATGGAAAACAATTTTCATAAAACAATTGATATTAATTCTTGAGGAAAATATCCTTTCTTCCTTAATTTTTTTTATTTTCTCAAAATGATGCACAATTTTAAAAGAAAATAAATTATCTGAAGATAAACATTAAATTATGCAGGGTGATATTCTTGTAAATAAGGTGTTATTAATATGTAAAAATCCTATTGTTCCATATAAGTTAAAAAACATCCTCTTCGAATGTTTGCAAGAAAAGTCAAAAAAAACCTTGTATCAAATAACGACAAAAGATTTCTTTCAAACCGTTTCATAAAAATTAAAAAATATGGTAAACTTGACTTAAATTTTTTTATAATAATAATATAACATATTTTGGATAAATGGATGTTAATTATAAATATACATGAGAAAATACATATGTATAAATACTATTGGATAATAATGGGATTGCAAAATAAACCTTTACCATTTAGTTTTGATTTCCTTAATATATATACGAAGTTCCTTTATAATGAATTAAATAATTTAATTGACATATTTTAGAATCATATTAATTTTTATGATATCATATATCATCATATTTCTATCATTTTGTTAAATACATTTCATTGTTACTTGTTATTCATATATTAAATGCTATATGTTCTTATGCATGTTTTGTCAAATATGTTCTAGTTATCCTTATTAGGTTATAGTTATATCATTAAAAATGATACTAACATAATATATACCATATTTATTCATTCTTTACATTTACACAATTATGATTTAATAAATATCAAATAGAATTAATCACATTGCATCATGGATACGGTAGACTGTATGTACGCACGAGCAATGATATCATTCCCATATATGTTGAATGGTATTTAATTGGATGTTTTATAATATTTAATAAATAATATCTTATTATAATAATCATATAAATTTATTTTTTCCATCATTATACCCATCCATGTAAGGTGGCGGTGAAAAACATGTTACACCATAGTGTGGAGACAGTAAGTTGTACGTACGCACACATGATGATTTCATTTATTGTAGGATAGATAGAAGGTGTAATATGGTTGTGCCATAATAATAATAAAAAATTGGTATATAAGTGATATTGGAGTTTTTACTTTATAATGAAACAACTCATGAAGAGGAATTAGAATAAGAAAGATGTTTGAAAGAAGCAGTAGAGCAGATTTCCTCTTCTCTAACGTGCTTCCTCTAAATATCCTCTTAGAGCACTAGAGTTTGTATTTTAAGAATCCAAAAACCTATATTATGTTACTAGGGAAGTTTATAAGGGACAAAGGTATGAGAAGGACGAGATTTAAGGCTCAATGTGAAGTGAATAGGTAATGGAGAAGATGACTTTTTATAATTGAGGTGAGGGACACTTTAGGGATCTCAAAAAATATTTATTTATAATAAAATAAAACCCCATTCAAAAACCTCTAAAATTTACCAATTTAAAATATTAGATGAGATAGGGTTGTAATATAATCAACCAATAATTTTTAGAAATTTTTTTCTATCAATTTAATCCTTATCACTTTAATTAACACTTAATTATTCAATTTTATTTTTTAACTAGGGTAACAATTATTTCAATATTAAAAGGGTGAAATATTTACTTATTGGACATAATTTATACCATAAATAAATATCCTAGAATTTTTTAGACCATATAATAATTGTTTTAGTTTTTTAAAAATGTTTTATGATTTTTTAATAATTTAATACAACTTTATTTTGATAAACAATCAATGGTGCCAATTTTTACACTATTCAATTCATTGATTTTTAAAAATATTTAGATAATTAGTCAACTTACAACCAATTAATTTATTTTATTCCTAATAGTTAAAGGTAATTTATAATTCAATAGACATATTAATTATCCCAAATTATATTGGTTAAAATATTTCTAATAACATTAAATTGTTATCTCTATTAATAAAATAATTACTACATCAATTTTGGGTAATCATTTACATACATATATTATGAATAAAAATTAAAATTAAACTTATATTTTGAAGATAAGTATACTATATTTTATAGTAATATTTGTAGTCTAATTTTCATACTAGAAAATACAACATTTAAATTTTTATAGTTTTAAAATTAAGAATGTGACAACCTTGACATCACTTTAAATATAATAGTATAAGTGTCACTATCTCTTCAATAAGGATTGAAATGGTCACTAACTAGAAATTGGGATGGTTATAATCGATATATACCTAAATATTAAGATGTTTTCAAGTTTTATTTTCTTTTTGTGGTTATAAGTATTTTAATACTTTTGTTTATTTATTTATGATCAATTAATTAATTTTTGTATCATCAAAGTATAAGTCTTTTAGGTAATTATTTATTTCGTAGAAATTCAAAATAAATTACCCTGAGATATAAAAACATCTTAAATTAAAAATTAGTATTTATAATTGAATTTATATTCTTCATATAAAAATATAAAATATGATATATATATTAAAATATGAGTTAGGAATATTTAATTTTTATCTAAATAAAGTAAATTAATTGTCCTAAATTTCATCCAAGTGTCTTTTAAATGAAATCATTTATACTGATGGATGATTTAGGTCTAAAAAACTCTTAAAATTATATTAAGACAAGTATTATAGTAATTTTATAATAGTTTTTTACCCTTAATTACCAGATTTATCATTTTACCGTATTAATAAAAATTACCGAAGATACTATTACAAATACCCAAAAATAAAATAAAGTTACTTACAAAATTTTGACGTAATTATTCCAAATATGGAATCTATTTTTGAAAATTCCAGTCACCTATTGTTTATTAATTAATTGAAAATTAATCTTGTTGTTGGAAAGTGAGAACATTTTTTAAAATTTAATACGTTAAAAAAGATTGAAATTATTTTACATTTTAATTCAATGTAAAATTAATGATAATGAAACACATTATATTGAATGATAAAAATATATTATTATTATACTTTAATCCTTTAAATATAATAATTTATCCATATAAATTATTATGAAGAAATATTTTTTTTTCAATTAAAATTCATTGTATGTTTTACAATTTATAAAAATTTGAAAGTTGCAAATTTGTTTTAAAATTATTCCAAAGTAAATTGATATATAAAACTAAGAAAGAACATGTTTATTTTTTCATATAAATATTATTAATGTGTTTAATAATTAATTTAAAAGGGGTTCACCATTTAAATAAAAAAATCACCCTTTTGAAAAATATAGGTTTTTATATATCAAATAGGGTTTATTTATAATCTATGATAAAAATATTTAGTAGAAAGATATTTTATTAAGTATATAAAATATATATTTCATTAATTTTATTTACAAATAATAATTCAAAACAATAAAAAATATAATTGATTTATATTTTTTATAAATAATTGGTAGTGAATGAATTCACCATAAATTTTCATAATTTTGTTATATTTATTCCTGAAAACATAACGAATATATTGAAATGGTCATTTTATACTAAGATCATCTCATGGTTTGTTTAAACTCAGGATTGCACGCAATATATGCTATTGAATAATTAATATTATTTTGAGAAAATAATTCATAAAAACATCCAGGTGTTAACCCATGACTGGGAAGAGATTAGTGAACCGAATAGACCAAGGTGTGTTCCTAATGTTACAGATATAGCAGTCCAAAACAACTTAAATGGATGGAATTTTTTTCTGTTTATTTTTGGTGGGATTACATTTGGATATTTTTCTTTCCAGTACATTTTATCATACTTTGAAGGTTTGATTTTAGATGTATGTATGCATGGTAATTATTTATTTTGATTTCTAACATGCTACAAGATATGATATATATATATATATATATCTATCTGTGTATAGGTAAATTAGGCTAAGGCCTACCATGTGTGTTATATGAGTACTCGGTGTAGGTCGCTTTACCCCCCCCCCCACATATTGGAGAAATTCATAGGGTTTTCAATGCATGAGCCGTGTTGGGATGGGCAAGGAAGGTGTTGTATTAGAGAAGTTGGTTATACCTTCGAAATGTAGTCTATGAGATTTGTTTAGGGTAATAATGTTCAGTTTTTCAAGTTCGAATTTCACGATAGGGACTCCAGTGTTGGTACAGTGACCGACATATCTATACACCATGACACTAATAACCAACTTATTGACTCGGTACATGAATACACTTTCTGTAGGGAAACATTGGTAGATACATCATATATGAATTGGTTGTGGTTTCTATGT
Organism: Viscum album; assembly: GCA_963277665.1. NCBI lineage: Eukaryota > Viridiplantae > Streptophyta > Magnoliopsida > Santalales > Viscaceae > Viscum > Viscum album. The sequence goes on from OY728144.1 coordinate 552,245,064, forward strand.
CCTTTTTGAGTCATCTCTCCAAATGTGAAATTTGACCATGAAACATTTTGTCTATTTTAGGATTCCTACACAATTTTTTCAAACTTGGATTCAATACCAATATCATTGGATAATCCCATCATGGATGAGGATCCCGTAGAAGCATTTGTTGAAAAGTCATTACCTATAGGAGGTGCGCCAGTATTATAACAACCTATTGAGTAGTAGATGTTACTGGCAGTACTAATGGAAGAGGTTCTTATGATGAGAACGCTTCTTGAGTTTCATTGATAGTGACCCATCAGGGTTCGAGGAAAGCCTAACCAAATGGTAGTGGTGGGATGGAAGGAGGCAGTTACATGATTCATCCATCTGTTTTGGACACCTGCAAATTAGATAGTGTTACAAATAGTTATCCATCCCAAAGGATCTATAACATGATTTGGGGTATTAATGACCTAGTCATAGGATTAGGCGACCCATGATCAGTCATAGTTCAAGTTCCTTTTCTGAGATGATTTCACTCCCACTATGTTGAGGTCTATGAATATATATGATCCTCAAGGGAATCATCTTGGAAGTACCCCTATGGTTGAGTATTCATCAAGGTTCACCATCCTCTCTCGGTACTTGATTGATATTGTATGTGATTAGTTATTTCGGTCCTATACCTTCAAGTGAGGAAAAATTAGGAAAATCCATGCTAGATTGATTCTTCTATGAATCTATACCTATGTTATGGTCCTTGATCATTCTTTGGTAGTAGAGTGTTTACTCGCATAGAAAATTCAATAAATTATTACGTGGAGTGTTCATAAAAGAGAAAAGACATAGGCTGTAGGGTTGAGACAACATACTGAGGGACCTTGACATACAAGATGTTTTAGGATCCAATAAAAAGATAGCGGGTTTTCGATTTATGGATCACGTGATAGATCAATTCATCCTATGGAGAAGTGGTGCTACACTTTTGTTGGCATGAGACACAATGTAAGAGATTTTGAAACCAAACATGTGGCTGATAAAGAGATAGTGGATGGGATACCTAGGTAGAATATCTAGTTGGGGTAGGGAGTTCTGTAGGGTGGAGAATAGGTGGTCCATGATAGGTTTAGAGAGTTGGGGGACTGAGGCGTGGGTAGCTATCAGTGGTAAAGGCTTATAACCCGATGTGTCTAGGTATGATACAAAGTAATATTTATGTTTTTTAAATCTTATTTACAGTGTTGATAGTCAATGGTTTTGACCATTGCGTTATTTCTACATATTTGGTTTGAGACTTAGAGATTCTGATTGAGATCTTGGATAGCCCATTATTCTTGGAAATTTCTACTAGTGGCTACTGAACAATCACACACTAATGTTAATTTTGTGATCTGACTCTGGGAGGTGATATTTTCATTTGGTATCTTCTTATAGTTATGATAAGGCCTTATTATGTCATCATAGGTAATGAATGGTTTTGTAAAGTTCATTCCTAGAATGACTATTTTAGGAAGAGGATACAGTGTGTCTATAGTGATTGTTCTAGGTTATTTGTGGGTTAAAATAAAACTTTGGAAAATCTAGATGGACTCATTCATAGGTTGGTGTAGACTATTAATCATCAGTTTGATAGCATGAACCTCGGTGTAGTTTATTCTATGAGTTTCCAGTTTCCAAAAGTGGTGGTGAATTATGAGGGATTCATCATTGAGGCTATTCTTGGCTTACATCCCCATCGAGAGATAGACTTATTCATTGATCAACACCCTAGGAAGACTATGATATCTCCACCATCAGATTGGATGGCTCCCATATATCTTTTCAAGCTCAAGGTGTAGTTTTAGAACATGTAGATAAATAAAATTATTTGGCCCAGTGATTCACCCAGGGTAGCAGTAGTCATATTTTATATGAAGGAGAATAGGTGTTTGAGGTTGAGTGTAAATTAACATCATCTAAAAAAGGTGAAAATAAAGAATAGGTATCCTTTACTAAGGATCAAATACCACTTTGATCAATTTAGAGGGTCCTTATGGTTGTCAATGATTGAACTCAGATCGATCTAACACAATTTGTGAGTATGGGATGGGGATATATAGAATAAAACATTTAGATGTCTCTAGGGTAACTATGAGTAATGAGTGATACCCTTTGGATAACAAAATCCCCATCATTGTTCATGGGTCTCATGAACCAGATCCTTCAAACTTTGTTAGATATGTTTTTGGATCTCTTCATTGATGATATCTTAGTGGAATCAGTGTTTGAGGAGGAGAATATGGGACACTTGAGGATGGTATTTGACATACTATAAAAGAAGAATATTTTTGGGGAGAACTCAATGTGTCAGTTCTAGATTTATGAGGTCTACTTTCTCAGACATGTTATCTCAATAGATGGTGTGTCGTGTCCCGACAATGGTCAAGGTAGTGTTAGCTTGGGATCCACCCAAGAGTGTGACAGAGGTATAGAACTTCCTTTTGTTAGAAGGATACTATCGAAGAACCATACCTTATTTATCCAAGATATCATCTCCCTTGAAATATTTGACCTGAAATGGGAATCAATCCATATAGATAGAGAGGTGATAGCTATTATTCCAAGTGTTTAAGTAGATATTTATGAGCACTCCCATTTGTTATTTCTAGAGGAGGGTGTCGAGCACAAAGTGTTTTGTGATTCAACAGGGGATGGGTTTGGTTGTATTCTAATGAAAAGGAAAGAGGTGATTTCTTATGGTTCAATCTAATTGATCCCACATGATTAGAACTACATGACCCATGATCTTGAGATACTGGTGGCAGTCTTCGTACTTACGTTGTGGAGACACTACCTGATGGGCAAGCGGTTTATCTTATATTTTGACTACAAGAGTTTCAATAATATATTATCTTAAAAGGATATTTACTTGAGATAGTGGTGATAGATATAGTTCCAATAGGAATATGAGTATGAGATTTCCAATACCCGTTTAAAGGGGAATGTGGTAGCAGATTCCCTCAACAGGAGAACTGGCTCACTGTTACTTAGTGATGAGTCGAATCAATTCCCCCCATTGTAGTAATCCATTGTTGATTGTCATAGAGAAAATTTACTCTAGTAAATGGTTGTTTCCCCTCCACTTTTATAGTGATTCAGGGAGGCACAATATAGAGGTATTGACTATGAGTCTCTACATACTCACATATCTACTGGACAAGATCTTGATGAATTTTTGAATGTTGGGAGCATGTAATTTTTTTAGTGGATGCATGATGGTGCCATTTTAAATAATAGAGGATGTTTTAAAGGTGTTATGCACTTCACACAGAGCCATACATCTCTATGTGATGAAGATATACCAGGACCTTGGTCGGTAGTTTTGGTGGCCAGGTATGATGAAGGGAGTGATAGATTTTGTCTCTCAGTGCCTTACTTGTCATCTAGAGAAGGAATGGAACTATGTTTTGGGGGGTTTAGCTTAACCCCTTGAGGTTACATAGTGTATGTGTGAGGAGATATCAATGTATTTTGTGATGTGGTTTCCATATATATAAAGGTGGAACAATTCCATTTGGGTGATCATAGAACAACTCAGAATGTCGACCCACCTCATAGATATTAGAGAGTAGAGTTCAGTAGAGAGATTGAGACTCATATACATGTAGAAGTTAACAAAACTCTACTAAGTTCCCTCAGTGATAATTTCATACCATGATTATTTCTTTATATCTAATTTATGTGATGGATGATTAGAGACATTTGGAACTCAATTTCACTTTGGAACAATGTTCGAATCCCGAACAGACAGATTGACTGAGTAGACAATTCAAGTTTTAGAGGAAAGGTTGTATGTTTACAAGTTAGAATTTGGATATTCTTGAGCAGATCACCTACAAATGGTGGTGTTTTATTAGAACCAAAAATACTATTCCACCTTCTTTATGGAATAATTTGAAGCCATGTATGGGTGACCCTGTAAGTCCCTGCTATACTGGAACGAACCAGGAGAGTCATCACTTATTTTTCCATAGTTGGTGCGAGCCATTACAGAGAAAGAGTAGATCATAAAAGAGTGATTAAGAGTTGTTTAGATTCATTAAATTTTTTATAAAAACCTATGTAGGAGGCCTTTGGAGTTTGAGGAGGGAGAATATGTGTTATTAAGGGTATCACCATGACATGGATTATGAGTATTTGGATGGGGTAGAAAGATATCTCCAAAATTCATTATCCATTTCCAGATATAATGTCGAGGTGGAGAGGCGGCATAAATCTTGTCTCTATACCACATTTAGATTTGGTACACAATATCTTCAACATGATGTAGCCGAGGAGGTATGTGCATGACCAGTCACATGTTATCGAATAGTGTGAAATAGATATTGAAGGAAAATATATCTTTGTTGAGGACAAGTTAGGGATTGAGGATTAGAAGGATTGGATAATCCATTGTTTAGAGATACCATTAGGGAATTTCTGGTGTTAGCATGATAATATTTAGGAGAGCACCTGGGAGTGGGAGCCACAGACGCATGCTCAGTACCAGCATATATTTGTGTATATTTTTGCTTTGGATTTTTGGGATGTAAATACCAAAGGTGGGGAGAATGTAACAACTCCAATTACTTCATTTATTACTATAGAATATTTTATGGATTATTTATAGATCTATGTCCTAAGACATCATGAGATTCTATGGTTGGGTGCAACAATAATTAATTTATGAAATTTACTAAATATATTAATTATCACATGTGCGTTGTATTCTTAATAAGGTTGAATAAATATTAAAAAATGTCTCAGATATGAAACATGATGCCTCCATTGAGTTCAAAACATAGATTTTACCCTATCCACGACATAACCTTGGAGCACGTCAGACGTTCCAGTGGAGCGTAGTAGAGAGTTTATTAATAAATAAATAAAATGATTAATTTATTTTATATAATTAATTACCAAAAACTAATTTTTGTCTATAAATATTCTATTAACAAAAAATCACAATGTTATCTATATAAATCTAAAGACTTGTTATAGTGTATTAAAGTATCTTTCGTTGGAGGGCAATGGACAGATCATGAGTCATCGATTTCTTTATGAGAAAACTCATATATATCTCCAACATCAACAACAAAAAATCATTCTTAACCAAAAATTGATCCAAATTGAGGTATGATGTTTTATTTTTGGAATTTATCTTACTTTATTTATTTTAATTAATAATTTGAATCAATTGAAAAATAGATTGATTCATGGTTCGTTCGTATTGTGGGTTTATTATTATCTACAGGTGTTATTGGGAGGGATTATTTATTTATTTTTTATTTTCATTTGTGTTCCTAGTGGAAACGAATCAAGGAAAACATAACATTTCTTAGGTTCATTGATGGTTCACATGTTTCATATATTTATCCCACCATTCTACATTAATCATGTGAAATTAGTTTGACCCACGATTCAAAAAATACCCAACAAACAATTACAGCACACCCATTTATTGGTGCAAATTATTGTTATTTGTATATTCAAATTTGGATCAATAATGGGATCAATTTGTGACTGTCATGATTATGAATAATGACCAGTCAAATTATATTCATTCATTCATGTTCAATGGATGTAATATGAGGTGAAAAATTAGGCATTTCTAAAGTAGTTTCGAAGGCTGAATTTTGGGGAGCGTTGATGATGAGGCTCGACCAGAGAAAATCCATACTACATGGGGTGATTTTTAGAATACAGAAGTATGAAGGAGTGGGTGATTACATAGATAAAGAAGAAATAAATTTTGGAAATTATAGGTTACAAGGAATTTCATCTAGGATCCCACACTATGTGGGACCTCCTGTACTACGCTTGGGCTCTATAGAGAAGATAAATATCAAATACATGTGAAAGTTACCATATGAATTTTGACCATTTCTGGGAGCCTTGGCATGTACCCAAGGAGGTAAGTAGACTTCGACATGGCCATATGGACACAAACATGGATAGGAGTACATGGACTTGGACATTCCATGGGATCAGGCATCAACACATCACACAGGCACAAGCCATTTAACACGGTCATAACTCGGTGTTGAAGGGACATACCATATACTTCCAGTATACTCCGTGTGATCCTTTAAAGAAGGCTTAGATAACTTGCTCTCTTCAACATGGACCAACTTAATTAGTGTAATCTCCCTTGATCCATTCCCTGAGGGCTATTATGGAATCACTTCCAGTGCATTGGATGGTGATCCCCTCTGAGGAACATCATATTGGATGGAGTTGTTGGAATCATTTCATTATGTCCGTAATGAGATCCTCTATCATCATTTTCCTCGGGGGGGGGGGGGGGGGGTTCTTTTTATCTTCGTGACCAATAATACATAGGATTTTATCCCCTACGTAATATGTTAATCTATATTGGGTTATTGGTATAACCCATGGATATAAGAGTGATCCACTTTTCATATCATTCTCTTCATAATTCTAGTATATACTTAATATAGTGAGAATCAATGAGTATGACATCTCATATTGATGCCATATGTATGCCATATATGCTATGTGAATCATAGAGTGTGTTATATTGGATGAGTTCTATCTGGAGACTTCTAGTTGGAATCCATGTTTGGCTTCGTGGTTGTGAATTGAACTTGATATTGTGTGTCTATGTTGATTATATCTATATATTCATGTTATATGTGAGGTATAAATATACCTTTGGTTGAATAATTATTATGGTTGGTGATATATTCATAGTGATTTCAGATTTTTCTACTAGGTATTATTATACTCACCCTCACATCATATTTACCTACATGTTTCGTGTCTTAAAAATATGATCGACCTTTTGATGGATTCCTAGAGGGACTAGGACTAGATAGACCTTAAGAGTATGACCTACTGAGGTGTGTTCATACCGTTGCATTGATAACAGTCTCCAACCTCTATATAATTTGAACTTGTTTTCAATTTATTATTAATGGGATTTCATTTTACCCCTTTTATTTTAAATAATTTTTTTCATAATCTGATTGTGGAATTTTAGATGTATGCATGCATGGTTATCCAATTTTATTTATTTTTATAATTGTATAGTATTAGTGATGTGTGTGTGAATAAATGTACATTAGGACACGTCCTCCCATGTGTGTGATATTCCTACTCAATTCTGGTTACCAACCCTTGGCCTATTAGAAGATGAATTGGGGTAGTTGTGGAATAGGCCCTGGTGGGAAGGGTCATGACACACCACATGATGTTTTGTGCTCCTATATGTTGGAGTTGGAATCAGTGTTTGTCTGAGAATGATGGTTATAGTTTTTTATTTCCATCCATCCTTCCATACGTCATTGTCATTGGTCCCGAATTAAACATGGACCACCATATGGTATCATCTAGGTGATAGATACCTCTACAAACTCTTAAAACAAACCAATATATTTCAATTGAATGATGTATATATGTAACTCAACATAGTGGTTTTTATGAATATGTACAAGAGATTATGTTATAAAAGTTAAATATAAAAAAATTACAACAATTTAAAACTATTTATGAAATCCATCAACCACTTATGTTCACGCTTTTTTTAATTTTAGAGGCCAATAATAATATTATTTTTCATCATAGAACTAAATTATTAGAGGATCTACCATTTAAGATATTCACAATTGGTAATAAATCATGCTGGCATGTTGTTGTACGAGAGAAATGTTTTCCTTTATAGGTTTTACACAAAACATATGATCATTTATGGTTTCTACTTCTCTATAATTATAATTATAAGGCCATCTAATTATTCTAAAAATGGTAGGCACTTATCTAGATCTCCCATAACATTGAATATTGGGAATGTAGAGTTTCCAAGATTAGGTTAACCAGAGTGAAGGCCATTAATTTATGGTATAGATTCCTCTCCACATTCACTAGTTCATACAACCCTTCCATAGATTATATTCATGTGAAAAAAAATTAATTTATGGAGTTGGGGGGTTCAAGTATAAATTTTAGTTGGTCCGACACTCTTGAAGATGACATTGGTGGATCTTGAAGTGGTAGGTTTTCTTATTTATACTACTAATATCCCATTGGAGGGGTCTTAGAGTATCTTTATGAACATGGTTGGGTTTGTTTCCCTATTGGTGGTAATTATTGAAAATTCATGACCACTAGAGTTAAATAAACTTATTTTCATGACCTGGATATGATCAGATGGATTGACTCTACTGATATTGGATAAGAAACTATTTTTCATGGATATGAACAAAAGGAGAAATATTCTCTACTATGAGGGATCTATACTCTGTAAGAATATCACCTTTGAGTAATTCTATGTTCATTATCCTCAATCTACCTAACAAAAATTTTAATTAAGTTAAATTCTCCTTAGCATAAAGTGGGTTCAACATCTTTAGCTGGTTGGTAGTCTATGAATGTATCTGTGACCTTACCTTTATTGTTGTTCGAAGATCATTGAGTATGCATTAGATGAATATTGCGAGGAAATCCTAGAACTAAATCCCACCTAAAATTCTATGTAGGAACCCTATATTCACATGATTTATTATAAAACATGTTTGTTATGAATTCATTCTTATGGAATTATTTTTCATCGGTTTTGTGATCCATATTATATATGAGGCTGATGATATGGGAATTCACTAATGTGGATAATATTCTAGTATTATGATATTTATTGGAGCTATAAGGGAATTTGTGATCATCTATATATCCTTTAAGGCAAATATCACAATATTCATTGATATTTTTTCTTGTTAGAATATTTTGGATTATATTCCCACCAAGGATTCATATTTTCATCATAATATTCACCAAAAAGTTGAATATAGATGGTGATTTGTGATGGAATATATAGTAGATTTCACTTAATGTGGTTTGAATGAGAGGGATGGATCACATAGTTTAACGAATTGTGAGAGTGCTTCCAATGAAGCCCCCTTGGCTCGGAGAATCCCATGTTTCATAGAGAAGGATAGGGTAATAATTTCTCTAGCACTATGGGTTGTAGTGGGTGATACTTTTTTAAAATCACATTTTTGATTCAGAATATATTTTATGGTCCTAGGGATGGTGGAAGTGGTAAGATTTACTATATCTTTATAAACCACGGTTATCACTATGATGCTTCTTAGGCAGTTCCACTCATGGTATTATTAGCTTTCAGATATTTTTTATGGGAATGAGTGCGATGCCGTTCACATTTGTAGCTAGTTCCACTCATCATTGAGGGGTTATAAATAGTTAGAGGTGTTATTTATCCTCAAATATGAGTATTATTTCTCCTTAGAAGCATAATATAAGATTCTATAAATATATTGGTGCCATGAATTATACTTTTTTTGGCCTTAGTAATAATTAAATTTTAATGGACAAACTAACTAAAATAAAAATATATAGGGATTCAAAATTTCACTAAACCAATGAAATTTTAGGGTAACTTTGTTAAGAGACTTGTTATATAGCGTGTGAGGTATAATTAATAGCTTTATATTCACACCGGACATTGATATGCATATCAGTAAAGTAATAATTTTTTCTCTTGTTGTTTTCCTCATGTTGTTGAGGAAATAATGATGAAGGAACACATGTTTTTTCATTTATTTAGGGATCCAATACATTGAAATGGTTTCCAAACAATCCTGAGGAAAAATATCATTTGGCCACTCAAGGTGAATAAGATACTCCCTATAGGATAAACAATATGTCTTGAGATTATTAAGAGACAATCACTAGTTGTGATGAAAATAAGGTATTCATAACATATTGAGTACTTTGGGGATGTTATATTGAGGAGTGCCCCTATTACATAACTTGATTGAAATTATTTCATTGGCCATCCCTCACCAAATGAACATATAATTAAATTCATCATTAATTAGGGGTTATATTAATTTATCTGAACGTAATGGATATTTCCCTATTGCATTATCAAAGATATAATGGTCTTTTAAAACATGATTAGTTGTCTCAATGGATACATAGACAATGGAAGGTAGAAATTATAAAAAACATCCCAAATCACCCACTAATAGGGGAAAAAATTAATTAAATATGACGATCTTGGTGTTCTCAATCAGTAGTTCTTGAGCGTCTCTTGATATAAGGGACAATTTTGATGCGTTTTGACATGAGGATGGCCTTCAGGACAATAAAATAAGTTATTATAGTATGTATCTTCAAAATTATCTCTATGGGGGGGATCTTTGTATTTTTATTTTCCTTCCATATTGAGGACTGCCATAGTTTCCAACTATTGATGTGTTGGTAGGGGAGGACCTCCCTGTTGAACAACATTTATACTGAAGGTCCTTTGGGGCAGAGAAAATTCTCTCTACCCTTCTCAATAATTTATTTTCATTGATTTAGTTTGATTTATCATTATAAATAATTTAATTATAACCTATTATTCCTTTAGATATGTTTTTAAATAAAATTTATAATTAATGTATATAAATAAGAGTTTCCTTTTATTACATCTTCTTTATTATCAAATTTCCGGATGAGTTTTTTTCATTACATTACTATGAAAAAGGATTCAAGTATATAATCTATCTAAAGGTATCCAAACATGTTCTTATACCTTGTAAAATAATATATAATAATTTTTATACTAGGAATGAAGTCCGATTTCCTGACATTGTTCATATTGATCACAACTAGAATTACATTTGATATTTAAGGATATATTGTATTCTATCAAGGCTTGAGTGGGATAGAGATCATGAATGTTCTTTATTCTTAGAAGTATTCTATAAGATGTTTTATCTAGGTTTTAGATAATTTTATAGGGAGTATTTTTCATTCATAGTAATGTATAACCCAAAAAACGATATAATTTTGTTTATATAGCTGTGATAAGAATTAGTCATTACACACAGACTTTTAAATGTGTTTTATATCCTTTTATAACCCCATATATTATTATTATAATTATTATTAATATTATTTCCTTAATGTACATAATACTTGGTAATAATTTTAATATCATTTCTAAAATAATTTAATAATGTTTTCTTTATATGATATTAAATATATTATTCGCACTAGACCCTTCGAAAAATTCCTCAATAATCCTCAATTTTTATCCAACCATGAATAAATATCATTTTTTAAAATAAATATATACAATTAAATTATATATTCATTCAATTAAAAATATTATACTCATAAAAATTGTGATTGAATACGCATTTAATTAGAAACTCACATATTTATTACCTCAAATAATTGGTGAGGGAATGTTTGAATCAAAATAATACAAATAATTATTATTCGTTAAAACATTAGAATAATATTAATATAATATTAAATTCAAATATAATTGAACTGAGGTTCTTGGTTACACCATTTAGGTTACCCTCTAGTTCACTTTCTTAGTGGGATAAGGTTAACTGCCATCATATCTTATATTGGATTATAGATAAATTTCTAGGTGCCCACATAGAAAGAAATTAAATATCACAATGATAATAGAGACCTATTAATACTAAATATGTGATAACATATTTTTTATATATCATCAATTAGGATTTATACTCATTTAATTAACCCATAAGATTTAATGTCTTTCATTAACATACCTAAATTGATCGCATCGAGAAAAATAATTGTAGACATGGACATAATCTAAAAATTTCATTATAATCAAAGGACATGAAATATATTCTTCCATTACATCTAAAGGGAAAATTATTTTTTATCTTATTCATTATTTTCAGATGATTACTATCTAACCCAACATTTCTTACTTTACAATGACTATATGTTATCAATATATTTTGAAATAAATCATAGAATGAGACTAGCAATGTTCATCAATAATAATATTGAGTCTAATGACCAATAAATATTCCCATAGATAGAAATATATATTGACACATATAATAAGTGTAATTATAAAGGGTGGAACAATTCTCCTAACTCCATATATTAGAGATTACTATTTATCCCACTTTGTATAAGTTGTATTTATTTTCAATGAAATTTTAAATTGATAAAGAGTATTCATTGATGTCAATATGTTAAATAAGCTTATAGAGTGATGTTTAAGTGGTGATGGTTGGGGATTTATTTCAGATTCATTATGTGACATTTTATTTCATGTTTGATACATTCTCGTTATTTGAATATAATGATTGTAGAGATTTTATTAATGTTCAAAACATCAACCAATTACATTAGGATTATTCACATTGTTTACAATAATTGAAGGAGATATTATGTTGACGTTTATCAATCATCACTAGTTTAAAGAAATAAAAGTTATATTTAGATTATATTATTGAGAACATGGATGATTTATCTTCATTTTAATTGATAATTTTCAAATTTAACAATGTCAAAACCTTTTAGTTTATAAAGACCATAATCATTTTAATTTTATTAAATAAATTCTTTGAGAATAATAATTATTTAGAATTTTTTAAAGGCCACAAAAAAAATATTTTTTATGAGGAAATAATTAAATAAACTTGTTTTATGAAGAATATTAAATGAAATTTGATATTAATGATGTTTTGTAATGGATCATTAAATCACAACTCAAAAGAAAGAGTAGTTGGGTAATTTTTATTTGGAATTTTAAGATGATTAATAGTTATATGATATATTGTTTTACTCTTTTTATAGGGGTTAGATAAAAAGAATGGCCAACCAAAACCAACAAAGTACCCAATTTAAACAAAAAAGGTGGGACCTAGGGGATCCAACATGTGGGGTGAAAAGAAGTCCGAATAGTGGAAGGTAGGTTGGCCCACCCCATATGCGGGGTGGATAGTTTGTTCAGGAACTAAACATAGTGATAGCTTGGGGAGTGATTTTTATGAGATGTAACATATGGAAGCGAATATACAAAGGAAATTTCAATGTGGGATAAAAATTATGTGGCTACAATTCATTCCTTAAAATCTTTCACATAAAACAATGACCACCTTATCAAACTTATATAAGATTTCATAGGAATCTAAACCATCGTATTCAACCTCCAGCCGTATTGACGGTTCTATATTTGTCATTTTTTTCATTGAAGAACTTCTAAAAATTGAGCCATGGATCATTATCATCATAAAAATCCAGCATGAATGATACCTTAAGATCAATAAGTTGAGTTTCCATACATGAAATATTCATTTTAAATGCATGTGATATCAATAAGATATGATTCTAATAGGGGTGATTCATAATTAATATGAGTTTTTAATATGTTCATAAGATTATAAAAATAAAATAAATGTATTTATCATAAAAAACCAGAGATAACTCTTCCAAAATTATGTATTCTCTCATAAATGAGAATTATCGATGAATATCAACATCATTATGTGATAAAAAGGAATCCACATTCCTCAGATAAAAAATACTAATATCTTAGAGCATTAAAAATCATTCATTGGCATGAAATTATTCATATGAATTTATATTGATGAAAATTAGATGAGTTTATGTGGATCCTTACTTATAAATATAGAGGGGCTTAGATGGATTTGAGTAACTACCTATTGAGATAATTTAGATATCTTGTTTTTTTGAAACAAAGAATAAATGCATTCCATTTTCATGAAAGGAATATGGTTCCATTAATCTATGAATTCATGAAGAAGAATATGTGTGTTTTAGTGCTATTCTTCATACCTCACAACCAAACGAAGGATGTTTTGGTTCTATGAAATCAAATTTTTTTAAAACATACTCTAGAGTTTCATGAGGGGTTTCCTATAAAATAATTAGTATGTAGAATAAATAACATAGTTTATAACTATGTGAAGAGAAACTATACCATAATTGTTTTCCTTATTTATACACTCAATGATTTTCCCGAATAATAAAAGCAGGGTTCCACCTATAAAATCTTTTGTGAAGAAGTAGTGTTTTTTCGTGAGCATCAATGATTCATAATGTTCATATCTCATTTACACTTATGGTAATAATAGAGATTATACTATATTGATATATAAGTGAATATTCTTTTTGAACTTATAATGTTATGGGAATAAGAATATGTGGTGTCACGTAAAGAATTTTCATGAAGAAATATCAAGTTGCAATGTGTGAAGAACATGCATGCTCTATGCATGCATAAATAAAATACCATGTGATGATATGATCTTGAGTCTCTGTGGAGAATATATAAATCATTTTTAAGTATTAAAGAACAATTATTGAGTATTGTAAATATAAAGAACATGAGATATTAAATTTCATGTAATCAGAAATAATGACATTGTATTTAGCGAAGAAAAATACAACTTTTAGTTTGTTGAGGAATCTTTAGTTGTTAATGCTGATATAAAAGTCAGTTGGAGTCAATGTGATAACTTCTACACATGAAAATATATACTAATGTGAATTTCCTATATTTTTATTGATTATATACACTGTCATTTGAAGACTTTCAGTGATACCAATAATTTAGTGCACTGGAAATAACAATTAGATTTCAAAAAATGCAAAGTTTTAATAAGTAACTATGAGAAATAATAGTATTGATTCAAAAGAATATTTTATTTTATCGATATGAAATGGAGTATAGAAAACATGTATACTACATCAAAAGGTTAAATCATATGAAGACCTGGTCATAGATGGTTTATGAAGATAAATTTAAGAACACATGGTTATAGTATAAATAACATAATTTATCCTTTAGAGGGTGTCGATATAAACTATATAAACCTATTTTAAAATTTCACTTTAATTTTGGTCACTATAATTAACAGTGATAATAAAATATGTAAAACAACAATATAATGATCACAATTAGAGTGGTATTTCTCAATGAATCTGAACCTTAGAATAAACGTCCTTTATTTTTAAAATCATTCATTTGATTACAAAAATGAGAAGTGAGTCTTCAATGAACGAGGGATCAAGGATTTAACTAGAAATAAAGGTCTTATTGGAAAAAGGGAATTTATAAAAAGTTGCCACTGATTCAACCCTATTAGTGGTCCATCCGACCTAGGGCTTTACAAGTGGTATCATAGGAAGGTTCCCTATATCGGATTCTTTACATTTGATGGTGTTCATTCTATGATTTTAATTTCTTTCCTATACTGATAATGATGTGAGATTTTTGATGATGTTATTTCTGTTTAAAATCTGGAATCAATTTTGTCCAATACATTGATTAACAGGAAAGTTAAAGAGAAGAATAATAAAAAGATATAAATATTTTCAAAAGAGGAAGATGATATTTCAATCCCTCATATAAATATTGAAGTCATATCTAGGATTTTTGGGGGTGAAAACATGGTTGTTTCAGTAACCAAGGATATGTAATACATTATTACCTTAGTGGGATCACGATATTCAACTGATCACGATGTATGTGATAATTTCTATTTATGGTATCTGGAAGATTGGACATGTATTAGTGTATGTGATTATATGAGATTTTTTTTCAATTAATGTGTTAATAGATATTATTAATAGGTTTTTGAAAGATCATGTTTTTATTATCTATGGGATTTTTAAAAAATGAAAAATAATATCACATTACATGTAGTTGGGTATGATGAATTGGAGAATATTGTGAATAAGATGTTAAATATTTTTGAAAATATCTCCATACAAATTTTTGTAACTAAAGTATATCCTGGTGAGATTAAAATGAAGATAATACAAACATAAAGAAGAGTGGATCAACATAGTTCAAGAGAAAGACGAATCCAATAAATAGTTTGAGATAATGATCTATGCATTGGAAGAAAATATGGCAAAATATGATTGATGCCAAGAATGGTCAATTGGAAATCACTACCAAGATAATCAAAGATATTGACTCACTATTACATAAATGTTTTCATTTCACGATGTGGATGTTGAGAACATGTGGAAGGAATGTGAAATTTTTTTTACCAATGATCGATGGAATTCTCTATGTATGATATTTATTGTATAAGAAATCAAATAACACTATCTTGAAAAGACTCATGTAGAGACTTTACAATAAAATCATCATGTTACTGCTACCATATAGTGTTATTTATAGGATTCCATATAAACATGACCTCCATAATATGGATATAATATCATTACATTACCTAATGATCCATCTCAAGAAACAATAAAGAAATATGTACCATCCTTGTCTCATTGTAATAATTTCTATAAATCTTTTTCTATAAAATGTTTTGGTTTAAATAAATATTTTCTAAAAATACGGATGAAGAGAAAACAATAATGGCCATCCACTATGTATATGTTAGATATAATAAGTGTGGAAGTTGGTTACCCAAGAGGTGACCAAAATGCATAAAGAAGACCCAAAAAAGTATGTTTTTTATGACTGAAATTCAGTACAACATATTAATGGTAAAAGAAGATAAATATTTTTATGTCAATGTTGGTGTTGTAATAGATTTGGTAATTGTACATTATATTTTTGGTATATTCCCATTAATTCTAATGCATATGGATGCATATAAAAATAGGGATAAACCTGGAAATGATGAAACAATCATAGAACAAAAATAACATGTTTTGAATCAAATAGATTTGATGCACTCAAATATTTATATGATATTGATAGTGGTGTTGTTCAAAAAAGTGATGCGTGTACATGAGAACATGTATCATGAGATAATGTGAAAAGAATTAAAAAACAAATAAGAGACATCCTTGGGTCGAAATATGTAGAAGGTTTCAAAATAGATTATTCCCAATATGTTTTTGAAGAAGTTATCCATTGACAATAAGATGAATAAAAACCATGTCCAAAATAGGCCCAAGTTGATTATCAATATGTGTGATACATATAAGAAGAAATATGCGTAGAAATTAACTCATGATAAGACATGTCTAAAATCAAATTATACTTCCAATTACCAAATTTTTATAATTTAGTTATTTGGTCATTAGATATGGAGAGAGAATGAATGTTATAATAAGAATAAGTTAAGGGTTATACAAAATGAAAAATAAGAGATCCCACATCTATAAGATTAGTTTCATGAGAGGTTGGAAACAAATAAAAAATCTTTTTTTAATAAAGATCTATGTGGGAGGTGAAACATGGATGGATACACTCATAATGATTATTATATAATAATTATAGTATATGAAGAGTTTTAAAAATCATGAATGTTTTACTAGCGGATAAAAGTGCATGCCAAGATCTTGTAAAAATAATGTCCACAAAAATAAATTGAAGAATTTAGGAGATCCATGATACCTCAAGAAAAATTAAATTTTAATATCAGATGTGAAATCATAATGAATGGAGGAACTGGAGAAAAATGTTTGGAAAAATATAAAACATTATATTTACATTACAGAGCAATAAGACCCATCCCATTCCCTTAATCATTTTTATTATTATTATGATTATAATACCAGGAATTGAAGTTGATGATATTTATCAAACAAAGATACTGAGAATATTTTAATAAGATTCTATCAAAAATATATTGTAAAAAGGATGATTATCCAATCTTGGGATGACCTAATAAGTTGGTATTCTAAAGATAATACATTAAACAATATCATCCTTGATGATAATGTGGAAGTACTCAACACTAGAAAACCAAATGTTGAGAATCCATTTTTGATTATTCACTATATTAGAAAATAATTTCATTCAAACAAAAATAATGTTCCTATTATGAAGTTTTTGAGGAGTGTTTCCATTTAGGGCGAGATAAATGAGTGTTTTAATAAACCTGAATTATTTTTTTCATTCAAATTTGAGTCTCAAAGAAGAAAAATTTAGACAAATCTGTTTTACCGATTTGGTGACTTTTGAGACATAAACCTCCTCAAAAAGGATGAAAAAATTTATATTTGAATACCCATAAATTTAAATAAAATATATATAGAATAAAATCATGGTCATTACATACACCACACAAAATGAAATAGTAGGGAACATAACATGTACCTCATGGAAAATAAAAGTGAGATGAAATCCCCTTACCTTGTGTCTTGACTCTCTCCAAAGAAGTATATAAATCCTATATAATAAATATAAATTCATTATAAATATTTTAAATAATCATATTATTATATAGAATACAATATATGGTTTTATTATGACCTTATATTACATAATTTTAAACGATCCTCTGTTTTTGTTTCACATCGGGTAATATTCGCTTTGTTCTTCGAATGTTTCTTAATTTCTTATGTCATTGGTCCTTCTAATTATATCATGATTCCATAATGTAGATAATTATAAAAATAAAATTTTTATCCTTTATTTTTTATATTATAATAATCTATAGCATATTGATATACAAAATGGAATACACAGTTCAAAGAGATGGTAATCCGTATGCACACATGAAAGCTATAACCATTTTTTAAATGTTGTATTGAAGGAATGAAATTAAACGTAATATATGTTTATATTTTTATATGTATGATTATTATAATTTCATTAATCTATAATAAATATCATATAAATTCACTAAACCCATCCTTAATACATTCTATGTGGTGTGTGAACAAATCACATCGTTTTGAGGGGGCGGTAGTCCACACTTCCTAAAACGGGATTATCATATTAACACCATTGGGAATGTAAAGATATGTGTGTTTAAAAATGAATATAGAATATTAAATACATATAAAATAAAATATATGACACATATAAATATATTTTTCATCATAATGACCACCATTATTGGTGGTAAAGAAGAAATGAACAATCACTCTTTGTCAGTAAGTAGTTTGTTGTACACAGAAATCGGATGTTCAACATCCATTTAATAGATATGTGTGTATGTTTCAGTATAAAAAATTTCATAAAAACATCCTGTTATATGTATTATACTATTTACTTTACATTGTAATGTAATAAAGTGACTTTAGTTGGTGTAGAGGGAAAATAATGGAATGGAGTTTGAGAGAAGTCGTTACCTCTCAATAAAATAACTCCATTTTGTTTATTCCCAAAAGGATTCCTTGATAATATATTTGACCAATGAGAGGTTTCTAGGACTAAGGTAGGATATTTTAGAGGCTAAATGGGCATATTTGGGCTGAATATAAAATGTTTGTGAGGTGTGAGGAATGGGTAGAGGTGGTGGCCTTTTATAGTGGAGGTGGAGTGGCACTCTTGTAAATATTTCAAGAGAGAATTCCACCGAAATTTTTCATGATTAAAGTGGATATAATAATAATACAAGGTAAATAGAATATATTATATTATCGAATAATGCACAGACAGTGTGTTTTGGAGAGGTTTCAAGGTCATTATGGGCCTAAACTTTAAGTTTTAGTACTTTATTAACCAAATTTTACTCTTAACTAATGTATTTAATTTTAATAAAATTATAATATATTGGTAAAAAAAATTTGAACTTTAAGAAATTATATTTTATAATTATTTAAAATATGTAATCTATTATTAAAAATTGTAATCACATAAGTGGAATAAATTAATTTAAAATTAACCCAACTGACGAGACGACACTGCGGGTTTTTAAAGTAAAAACATCCAAATCTTTGCTAATTTTATATATCCAATTTCAATGTGAATTTTTTTACAATGACAAAAATTGGATTAATTGATAAATTTATTATCCAACTATACTATTAAACAATTTTAAAGTATAATTTATCTTTATAAACAAACTAGATGAAAAAGATGTTTTGAATTAAAATCCAGTATTTTTAACTTTTCATTAAAAGATGAAACCTCACATAAATATACCAGACATTTATACTAACCTAATTTTTATGTTTAAATTGAAAATATAATTTTTATTTTGACAAATTTAATTTATAAATTTTTCAAAAATTGGATTTAAAATGGGTTTTCCATTAAATGGCGGAAAAACGCTTTAATTAAAATATAGGTTTTATGCATAAAAATGGGTTTGTTCTTATATTATGTCTTCCAAATCATTTGAATAAATATAAAAAATATTTTATTTATTATATATCATAAGTATTAAAATATTATCACTTACCTACTCTAATTATTTTAATTTTACTTGGTTAAAATTGCATTGTGATTATGATAATAGTGTGTTTTACATTCAATCAGTTATCATATTCCTTAATTGTTAACTTATGAATTCTTATTATATTTGTATACAAAAATATTTTCAGGATTTATATAATATTGTTCTTATCCAAAAACATAATATTTTGGTTATATTCCATTATAGTAATATTTTGAATAATATATTATAATTACGTTACCCACGATCTTGTGTGCAACGAAAGCCATCGAGGAAGGTGAATATTGTGTGTAATGTATGCTAACCTTGTTGTTCAATGTAAAATATGTCTAGTGGGGATTACATGTAAAATATTCCATGTTGGATGTGTGTGAACGTAATGTTTCACGTTGTGAAAATTTATTTTCAGTTTTGTGTGAAATGAAAAAATATCAAAAGATTAATTCCAAAGAAATTCACCAAAATCTCAGGGTGTTATAAAGGGAGAAATGTCAATATTTTTCTTTCATGATATTTTATTTTGAAGCACCAAATGATGTGGTGTAAGGTACTCTAATATTTCCCTCAAATATGGAAATTACATTATTTGATTAATGTTCAATGTATTCCACTATTTTCTCCAAGTATGAAAAGAATATAGTATCAATCTTTGATCTTCTAGAAGTTGAGTTTTGGTCAAGTCTCTAGGTGGGATTATACAAGAATCAAAATTACATAGAAACCCTAGTATATACATTATAGAACATAATCACATCACAAATATAGTATTCATTACCATGATTAAATTTGACATTAAACTAGGGATGGATGGATCTAAAATAATAATGAAACAATCAACTGTAGAAGAAATGAAATATCAATGGTCTGGAATGGACAACATATAGTTGATTTTTAAGGAGAAATATCTCAACCTTAACTTTGTTTAGAAGAACATCCCATAACCACTTTATGGAGATGATCAGTTAATATTAATAAGGAAATGATTGTATAAAAAATAGAATGTTTCCTCATCATTCAAGAATACATGTAAGTATTTCTTGAAGAGTTAACTAAAAGTCCCCATGAAAGAGGGGTAGAGTTATAAATTGAACTCATTACTACATCCAAGATGATATCAAATACCCCATATAGAATGAAAATGTGGAGCAGGAGGAATTAAAGAAACAACTCCAAGATCTTATAAATATGGGGTGTATCCAATCGAGTGTGTCTCTTTGGGGAGCACCCATTCTCTTTGTGAAGAAGAAGGATGAATCTATGAGGAAATTCTTTGATTATAGAGAACTTAATGGGACCCTAGTGAAGAAAGAGTACCCTATTCCTTGTATTGATGGTTTATTTTACCATCTTCATGGGGCTAAATTATTCTCCAATATTGATCTTAGATTTGGTTATTAACAATTGAGGGTAAATAAATAAGATATTCCAAATACTGCCTTTCGATTATGACATGTGCCTTAAGAGTAAGTTGTTATACACTTCAAAGTCATTAATTATATATCTATATTTATGGATTTGATGGATTGAATATTTAAGGACCACCTTGATAATGTTGTGGTAGTTTTTATTGATGGTATTTTTATATATTCGAAAAGTAGCGAGGAGCATAAGGATCATTTAAGTGTCATATTGAATACTCTAAGGAAAGAGATGATATTTGGAATGTTTATAAAATGGGAATTTTGGTCAAAATATTTTTCTTTTATAGGGAATATTTTAACGAATGAAGGAATCTATTTTGACCATACCATGAAAAGGGTTGTTGAGGATTTCCCTCACCCTACAAAAGTAACTAAGATTCATACTTGCATTGGTTTAGAATGATATTATTGATGGTTTTTGACACTTTTTCCTGAATTTTGAATCCACCAACCAATTTAACTCCAAAAGGGGATAAGATTATTGTTAACAACGTGTGTGAATAAAGTTTCCAAGGGATACAGAAGAGATTGTTTACTACCCCATGGTAACTCTACCCTATATTGAAGAAGGAATCGCTATTTTTAGAAATGAATCACTGAATGGGATTGGGTGTTTCTTCATCAAAAATGAAAAGGAGATTTATTATCTATATCTATAGTTGAAGCCTCATGAAAAGAATTTTCCTATTAATTACATGTAACTTTATGTGGGTTTTTTTTCTATGAAGATATGGAGGCATTTTCTTTAGGGGGACAAATGTCATATATATATACAGACCAAAAAAATTGGAAGTATATTTTCACACAAAAGTAATTGAACATGATATAGAGGATGCAGTTATAAATTCCCAAAGAATACTATTGTTCAATTCATTATCATCTAGGAATAGAAAACAAAGTCATTGATTCATTAAGATGGAAAAACCATGTTGTTCAAGCTACGACACGGACTCAACAAGATCCTCTGATCACAGACACATTAAAATAAGAAATGGGAATTTTAAGGGAAGGGACATCATCAACGCTAACCCAAATTATTTCAAAACAATTATTACTAGTGAATATCATGAACTATCAAAGATATGAACCATTGTTTCAAAATAAGATAGAGGAAGTGAAGGATGAGAAGTTTCATGAGTTAAATATTGATCAATATGGTGTATAGAAATTTCATACAAGAATAAGTGTTAAATATTTTCCAAAAATAAAGAATAAACTAATAGATTGTGCTCATAAATCAACATAATCGACACATTATGGAAGAACTAAAATTTATTGGGAACATTGTGATCATTGTTTGTGGGAAAATATAAAATGGGAGATTTTAGACTACAATACAAGGTGTTTAGTGTGTGAGTATGTTATGTAAGAGAGAAAAATTCCTTGTGTGGTATTAAAACTACTACCCATACCATCATGGAAGGGTAAAAATATCATTATGGACATTGTCACGAGACTTCCAAGAACATCCAAAGAAAATAATGTGATATAGTTTGTGGTTGATCATCTTACAAAGACTTCCTATTTAATCTCTATTCAAGATGATTTTTCACTTTTCAAACTTGGAATATTATATGTGAAGGGTGTTTTACGGATGAATGGGGTACCACGCTCTATCATATCAGATAATGATACAAGGTTCACATTAGAATATGGTACAATACTTCAACATACTTTTAGTATGAAATTGAATTTTAGTACGACCTATCACCCCCAAACTGATGGCCGATCTGAACATACTATTCATACAATCCAAGACATGCAGAGAACATGAAAAATGTAATTTAATGGTTTATGGGATAAAAATCTCTCATTATTTGAGTTATCATACAAAAGAAACATCCATTCAAGTATTCTAATTAAACCATATGAAACTCTCTAGGTGAAGTAATACGGAGCTCAAACTTATTGTGATGAAGTTGCTGACAGAAATATTATTGGGCCTGAACTTGTGAAAGAGATGGAAAAAAGATCAATTGCATCTGAAAACATATAAAGGATTCAAAGAGTCGACATAAGTGATTTGATGACATCATTGAATGTAATTATAGTTGGGTGTTAGAGATAATGTTTTCATTCAAATTTCACCTTGGAATAGAGTCATGTGGTTTAAGAATAAAGGGAATCTTATCCCCATGAATGTTATCCCCTATAAAATACATTATCAAATAGGATTAGTGGCCTAGAGAATTTCATTTACACCAAAAATAGATCAAGTTCATGATGTTTTTGAAATATCTATCTTGATGAAGTACATATCCGACCCTTCACATGTACTGAATCTGGAAGTGGTACAACTAGAACATGATCTATCATATGTGGTTCATATGGTGGTAATCTTAGACCATATTGATGAGGTTATACACAACATGACTACCCACCCCTTCAAAGTGTTGTCAAGGAACAACAAATATAATTAATCAATATGGTAAATAGAGGAGACGATGAGAAAAAATTAACCACACCTATTCTCAATTGATAGAATGGTTTGAAATTTTGGGGATGTAATTTTTAAGGGGGTATAATGTAACATCCTGAACATTTTAAATTATTTTTGTTTCCTAAAAATGCATGATATATTATCTTGTACCCAAAAAAAACTATATACCTTTCATAATGAAGTTAATATAATTGGAGATCTATCCATCATGTTTTGATCATCAGATGACCGCTGGTAAATATGACTATTAGTCAATATGATTTTTGGGAAGTATACTCCTGATAATAATTATAATTTTATCATTAGAGTTTACATGTAATATTTTTACAAATGGAAATTGATATAGAAATAAGATTCAATGGCCTCAACCAGTAGAGAAATTCTCTTTGAATCCAATCCATTTAATCTTGGGAGGGAGGTATCATAACTAGGATTCACCCTTGACCAAGTCCAATATTAGCTTCGATAAGTGATATTTTAATGAAATCACCTTCTAGAGAAGTTCAATTTAGTGGATATTACTACTCAGTCAATCTTAGATGAGGAACCCCTTGAAAGTACCACAATTCTACACACCACTCTTAGGGTATATGGGTATAATAAGAGTTTACATCTCCTGAACATAGTTTTTAATCCATTTGTTTAAATTATATTTTTATTCCATCATTTACAGTTTGAGAATAGTTTCTAGTAAGAATATGATGAAATTGGTAAATTGATTTTCAGTAAGAAATTTTACTTTCAATAAAATAAATAATTATTATAACAATCTATGATATTATGAGTAATGATTATTTTATTGAAATAGTATGATTAAAATAGTCTTATTAAACTTTAAATGACATAATAATTTTATTTTTTCATGTGTCATAAATTTTACAATACATTTTCTATCCGCTATTATTTTTGACAAATAAGGATTTTTTTATTTAAAAGATAAATGGCTCATACAGAGAAAATTATTATGATAAAATAAATATCATTTTTGAAATCATCACATTGAATTTAGCTCAGGGTATATTTATAATAATTTTGTAAAGTATTTTCTTTTTTATTGTATAGTAAAATTAATGTATTGAGTTATTTGAAAGTATAATGACATCATAATTATTTCATAATGATTTAATAATTATTTAACCTAAACAAATGACTCAAAAAATTTATATTATTAAATAAACTATTATAATATATTTTAATAAATTTTAAAAATTATAATTTAATTCCGTAATTCGAAAATGGAGACTTGAACTTTAAAAAATTTATTTTGAGAAAACATTAATCTACGTTTCCAAAATCTAAAATATAAAATTACAGTCAACTCTTGTGGTTTAAAAAAAGCTAAAAGGTGTCCCAAGAGTTCAATATCATGGGAGAAGTCCATGGTAAAGCCCATGGTTTTTTATTTTCCACTACCAAGGTGTCCAATGGATTAATTTTGAAATTAATAAACAAATTCCCCACTTTTACTATAAATACCCACCTATTTCTCAATTTACGTTCTCATAAATCTCATCCTCCAAGAACCTATGATAGTTTTAACTCCTAAGGAATCCTTCTAACCAGCCCTTAATCCCCCAAGGTCCGGTCCTCTGAGTTTTAGGAGTTACTCTTCTAGATAAAGGAAATATCAACTTCTCTTTTCCTATCAAGTTCCATTTTCAAGTGGCATGTCTTTACAATTTCCAAATAATATTCTTATTTTCATTTTATTCAATATGTTTAATATATACATATTTGTTTCCGATGCTTTCTGTCGGTGTGCGCGCGCGCATCCGTCATGCATAGGAGGAGGCACGGCTTGTTTCCCCGCATTCCTGCTTTCCAAAGGTGGGCGGAATTTGCTCCTTATTCACGGATGTCTGTGCCTTGATCGAAACCGGGATGATGGGATGTCGGTTCTTCCTTCCGTGGATTTCTCCTCAGAGCTCGTCCCCTAGTCCGGGTCTCCCTCATAGATTTAAGATGGATTCGTGAAACTTGTTCCTGGTGCCATATCTTCATGGACACCAGTTAATTACACTACTTCTACCAGGACATTCCATGGGGTCCTCACATGGTAGCAACCTTTGGTCAGAGTAGATGACAACATCAGGAATTTCTGGGCATCTTTGGGAGTGTGGACATCGGGGAACCTGTATTCCACCTCATAAGAGGGCATATCAAGGTTGCAGAACCCGAGGCATCCCATATCGGATGTGGGGAATCATATTCCATAGGCACGTCTATGAGGTTTTCCTCACCTTCCCATGTATAACATGGGGTATGCCGCATGTTTAACGTCTTGCGGAGAAGGTTATTCCAAGGGCGTGTCTTCTAGGTTTTCCTCAGCTTCCCATGTTTAACACTTGGTATGTCGCGTGTTTAACGTCTTGCGAAGAAGGTTACACTAATGGCATGTCTTCTGAGGTTTTCCTCAACATCCCATGTTTAACACGAAGTATTCGGCGAGTTTAACGTCTTGTGTAGATGGTTACGCCAAGGGCGTGTCTTCTGAGGTTTTCCTCAGCTTCCCATGTTTAACATGGGGTATTCCGCGTATTTAACGTCTTGCGGATATGGTTACGCCAAGTGCGTGTATTCTGAGGTTTCCCTCAGCTTCCCATGTTTAACAAGGGGTATGCCGCGTGTTTAACATCTTGAGGAGATGGTTTGAGGGTGATCAGAATGTCCCATAGAGACGAATCAGATTGGTATATCCCAAGGAGGGATCACCTAGAATATGAATGGATCAGAATGCCAAATGAGGACTGATCCAAGGTGGTGTGCCCCATGTAGGGGAGATGTCACACCGTAATGGTTGATATGAACACCACTGAGGGTGGATCAGGGAGAGTGCACCCCAAAATGGGGGACACCAGGGTTTACCATTGGATGGGATTGAGCCTCATGGAGGTGTCCTATACACCCTATGTAGAGGACAAGGACCAAACCCCACGTAGTTCGAAGGGGTGATGATCCAGGGTGTACACAAAGGACATTGACCTAGAGACATACGGGGGCTTACGCATGGTTAGCTACTCGGGTGCCGCAAGGAGAGACACCGGGATGAATGGCATGATCTCACCGTGATGTGGCGGCCCGGGTAAGAATCAGGATGCGTGGTGGATGGATTAATGAAATCGAGGGGGAATGAAATGGGACCATCGCAAGGGTGACGATGTAGTTGGGCTTGAGCCTCGAAGAGGCTTCCTACGTATCCCCATGGTATGGAATCATAGTCCACGTAGTTTGATGGTATGGGGCTTACGCAAGGGTGCTGCCTGTGTGCCGCTATGGAGTGGAAATGGTGGATGGGGCTTACGCAAGGGTGCTGCCCATGGTAGTATGTGGATTATGCTCTGAGGCGGCCCCAAGTTGTATGGGGCTTACGCTCTGAGGTGGCCCAAAGTGGTTTGGGGATTACACTCTGAGGCAGCCGATGGTGGTATGGGGATTACACACAGAGGTGACCCATGATGGTATGGGGCTTCTGCTCTGAGGCAGCCCAAAGTGGTATGGGGCTTACGCTATGAGGCGGCCCATGGTGGTATGTGGCTTATGCTATGAGGCGGCCCATGGGTGCATGGGGCTTACCCTATGAGGGGGCCCAAAATGGTGGATATGGGTCTTACACTCTAAGGCAGCCGGCAATGGTTGGTGAACCGACGTGAAGAGGTCGGAATGACTGGGTGGTGGGCTTGAACCTCGTGGTAGGGAATAAAATTCCACGTAGTTCGGGTGGAATGTGGCATACACAAGGGTGCTTCTCGTGTGCCTCTATGGAGTGACAATGGTGGATGGGTCATACTCAAGGGTACTACCCACAATGGTGGATATGGGGCTTACACTCTGAGGCGGCCCACAATGGTGGATATGGGGCTTACGCTCTGAGGCGGCCCAAAATGGTGGAAATGGGGTTAACGCTCTGAGGTGGCCTCCCAATGGTTGGTGAATCGACTTGAAGAGGTTGGAATGACCAGGTGGTGAGCTTGAACCTCGTGGAGGCTTCCTACGCATCCCCATGGTAAGGAATCAAAGTCCACATAGTTCAGGACGAACGGGGCTTACACAAGGGTGCTACCCATGTGCCGCTATGGAGCAGAAATTATGGATGGGGCTTACGCTCTGAGGCTTCCCATGTTGTCTTCCTCATGTAAGTCCATGAGGGCATCCCAACTCACTGATGGGTTAAGGTAATCACCTATGCTCTAGAGCACAAGAGGGATAACGCCAAGGGCATTGGAATCGGTCCGAAGAAAGGGAGATGAAAAGTGTGAATCACATGCTCGACATTCAGAATGCTGTGAGGGTGGCGTGGTGATAGAGGATAACTATTGACCGTGGTGGAAATTCAACATCCATATCACATTAGACAGAAATGAGGACAAACAAATGAGGGTCGACTGCTTACCGTGTTGAAAACACAGGACCTGACACAATGTGTTTTCCAAAGTCTTCTAGGGCGTTGGCCCATGACAACAGGAAGACCATGGGTCAATCATCCATAATGTTATAGCAGGCGGACCAAAGGTCTATCACCCATACTAGTACAACAGGCGGACCAAAGGTCTATCATCCATACTGCTACAGCAGGTGGACCAAAGGTCAGTCATCCATACTATTATAGTAGGCCGACCATAGGTCAATCATCCATACTGTTACAGTAGGCGGACCAAGAGTCAGTCATCCATACTATTACAGAAGGCGTACCAAAGCTCTGTCATCCATACTATTATAGCAGGCAAACCAAAGGTCTATCATCCATACTGCTATAGCAGGTGGACCAAAGGTCAGTCATCGATACTGTTACAGCAGGCAGACCATACATAAATCATCCATGCTGTTACAGTAGGCAGAGCAAAGGTCTATCATCCATACAGTTACAGTAGGCGGACCAAAGTTCTATCATCCATACTGTTAGGGGGTCCGTTCAGACATGGAAGTGGATGCAGATCCGAATGAAGGACACACAAAGCGTGAGGTGGAGTGATGGAATGGTTGAATAGATTCCAATGCTCTTGATATTACGCCACTGTAATAATGGGATTAGGAATCTTATGCTTGGCACATAAGGAATATCTTATTTGGAACAAGAGGGATCCTATGTTTGGAACACAAGGTTTACTACAGTTTATAGTCATGTAGATATGACTACTGGCATCTTATGCTTGTCGCACAAGGCATCTCTTATTTGGAACAAGAGGCATCCTATGTTGGGAACACATGGTTTAATACAGTTTAAATTCATGTAGATTGGACTATTGTCATAAGGTGCCTAGAACGGATGGTGTTGGGTCTTACGCAAGGGCATCCCTTTCTGGTTCATCCTGGCATAGAAGCCAAGTGGCAGGGTTTGGAGGAGCTTCTTGAGGAATGCTTCGACTCAAGTTACTCAGGGAATTGATGATGATAATCTTGACTCACGACATGTGAAAGGGACCAAGAGGAATATGTCAACTCAAGGTACTTCATGGTGTGCAGAGGAGTATCTAAAATCATGCTATTCAATAGGTGGAGAGAGGCTGCGCATAAGGGCGCAATGGAAAACCCAGACATCCCGTCCTGAGAAGTTCACGGTGCAAATGTCCATTTTTCATGGGGGTCTGTGACGGTAGAAAAAGGACCGGCCCAGAGGGCCGGGACCACATCCCGACAGTGACCCCGAGCGGGGGTGCTGGGGGTGCAGCCCTCGCGGTATGGACCAGCAGGTGCAGGCATGAACACTGTTGCGCGTAAATAGGGCTGGCATGCACGCAATTAGGGATGTTGTGAGGAAAACACTAGGTCGACGTGCATTAGGGGCGTGGCACAAAATAGGGACTTCGGGCACGTAATAGGGGAGGCAGTCGTGCAATACGGGAGGCGACACACAATACCGGAGCCAGGAGCACAATACTGGATGTGGTCACGCAATAGGAGGTGGCGCGCGCAAAACAGGACGCTGGCGCACAATAAGAGGCGATGCATGATATACCGGACATGGGTGCGCAATAGGATGTGGTGCACGCAATACCGGACGTGGGTGCACAATAAGATGCAGAACGCACAAAAGGGAAGAAATTGCGGGAAATAGGGATGCCTTGCACGCAAAAGGAGGTGGTGGGAGCAATAGGGAAGGCTTGCACACAATAGGGAAGGTGTTGCACTGACGTGCAAAAAATCAGGCTCAGCGGCACTGTTACGCACAAATATTATGTGTTGCACGGAAAACTGGGTAGGTTGTCCCTTTTCCGTGCAAAACTAATGTTTTTCATGCTGAAGGGGGGTTTTCCGCGCGAGCGCGGATACTCTGGACATACGCGCATCAGAGCGGCGACCGACCTCCGGGTTCCTCTCAAAGAAGGGGGGGGGTCATATTGTATTTATAGGTGGAAACCCGGGCATCGGTGCACGTAAAATTGCGCGCGCACAAAGGGTTTTCCATGCGCCAGGCGATGCGCGTCAAATTGCGCGCGCACAAGGCGGCACACATCAAATCCCACGCGCACAATGATTGTCGCTTAATATTCTGTGCCTGCAATTATGGGCACATAATATTCCGCACACGCAAAGATGGGCGCATAATATTCCATTTGCACAAATGGGTTTCCACACGAGACTCCTTTTTTCTGCTCAAATCCATACTTTTCCCCAAAACCATCATGGATGGCCATCCCCAACAGCCCAACTTCAAACAACCATAACTTGTGATTCGTAATTCTGTTTGGGCTCCACGACCAGTCAAATCGAAACTTGCGGAACGAGATACGCTCCGGAACCATCTATGGGGACGTTTGGAAAATTTTGGGGATGCGTTTTCTAGGGTCAGCAATATTATTATACTAATGGGGCCCCATTTCCCCTTCTCTTTTTACGTTTCTATATAACCATGTTTCATTCAAGTTATGCTTCCAAATTTCCTTTTGGAAATGTATCTCTTTTTCTCAAGAAATTATCTTATTATATTGTTTGAATACCCAAACCACTTAACTTTCTAGTTTTATTTACCAAGATTTTCAAATGATATAATTTTTTCTTGGACTAACATACATGAAACTCACCATCATAATTAATGGGTTAATAATGACATAATGATCTTTTCTGTAAGATTTTTTCTTTTTTAAAACCACAGTTTTGATATGAAACCCACTTATTTTATTTTCCATGGGTTATCTATGAAATGTTTTATTATGATATATGTGGATAAAATTAATTAATATATATTAGTGGTTCACTTTTATAACACTCCAATCCATGGGGTGAAGATGGTAATCTCTCGAGATGAATTGTTTTACAATACCTTGGTGAATAATCGTAAAAATATTTATGACACCGTGGTGAAAAACCATGCGGGTATGATTTCGAAAATCTAAAATAAATATTGTAGACACATTTAAAAGTTATGATTCATGTTATTTTATTTATTATATGCCTCATGTTCTATTTTTCTGTCCATAATGATTTTCCTCATGTTCTTATTATGTTTTACTCAAAATCACAAGTAAACTATTTCTATTATTTTCCCTTACTAGGACTTATGATCCCCATTTCCTTTGTTGTATTTCCCCATGTTCTTGGAGACAAGAATTTTACGTTGGATGAACCTATGATGAATCCTTTCAAGTGGTTTATAATAGTATTTCATGTTTTAATGTATTATATTATATTTTATAAGAAACTAAACATTAAAATATCTTCTAGTTTGTTCAATGTAATGATAAATTAATTCAATAAAAATGTGGGATTCTATAGTTCGTATCAATGGAATGATAAGTTATTTTTAGAAATTAGGATTTAAAAATTTTAGTAAGAAACATAGGAAAAAGTTAAAATATAGGATAACACCTTGGTATTCTGGTGAAGTATAAAAAATTTGATTTCAGATCCAATAAACCTTTATCTAGATTTTGAAAAATGGATGTGGTTCTAGAAGATATATACATAGGGGTAACAACTCTAATAAGGTGTATCAAGCCTGACATAATGTAACCTTGTACAAGATGATAATTCTATGTATGAAAATGGTTCAACACTCCTGGTGGATATGGTTGCTTAATGATAAGATTTTTTGAATCATTATGAATTATTTATAGAAAATGTAATTGTTGTTAATGATTATGTTACTTAAGCATGATGTTTTAAGACATGAAATTCCTTTATAATTATATGATTGTTAAACAAAATAGGTTTCTCAATGTGTTTTTATTCTTATATAAAATGTCAATAAGTGGTAGAAACTGCATAAATGGTGAGATCAATGGACCATGTGTAACACCCCAAGATTCAATGGTCCATTTCTCTTGGAATAATACAGTAGCTTGTGTTGTACACAACTTCAAGTTCTAGCACACCATGACCAATCAAACTAGTTTTTTAAAAAGTATGTATGAATAGTAATACCCACTTTTTCAAATTTTAGAAATTTTATTTTTCAAAATGAGCTTCATTTTGGATTTGTAATATCAAAATTAGTTTAGGGTAGTGTTTTGCTATTTTTTTTGAAAAATTTCAATTTTTTAAGAATAGTGAAAAAATGCATTATTGTTTAAAACTGAATTATTATTTTAATAATTATTTTTATTTTAAATTTATTTTAAATTCCAAATAGATAAATAATACTGAATTTAATTCATTTTATTATTAGATTATATATATAAATGTTTGTTGAACTTTTTACCATCTTTTACCCACCATCTAGGAACATTAGAAAATTTGCATAAAAAGTTGTTTTACAGCTTCTGTAAATTTAATTTAAAAAATCCAACAGACAAGGTTGACATCATTAAGTAAAATTTAGTTCAATAGGATGAAATTAATTTTTGGTGAATTGTAACTTTTGAATTTTATTTACCACGTTTAAAAGTAAATAGTGTAATTAAATGTAAAAATGATATTTTAATTACCCTAACACATGTCTGAATTCTATTAGATAAGTGTATTTCAACCAAAATCAACCATAGGACAAACATATGATCCTTTTTGACCCACTTTTATTAGATCAGTACATTTATTATATTTTATTTAAAGAAGTGTTAAAAGTGTTAAAATCAAAGTTAAATAACTCAATCATTTTTAATATCGCGTTACAAATAAAATAATTTAGTCTATAAATATTCATTATAAAGATATAAATATTACATACATCGTTGTATTTTAATTATAATTTTTATACATTAAATAATTAAATTTATTTATGAAAGAATGATGATGCAGTAATTTCTTTATTAATGAAAGATTAAAATAATTGACATTATAAATTTTAAAATAAATATAAATTTAGACTTTGGATACATTTAATGAATTATTTTTGTTAATATGACATTTTAGGGTAGATTTAATGTATTTTTACTATATATATCATATTTTTATAACTTTCACAAATACAAAATACTAAATAGTTACAAAATTGGCGTAAATGGGGTTTTTAAAACAAATACAATTTTATTTAATTATATAATAGTTCTAGAAAAATAAGGTTTAGGAAAAGGACTTATATAAGGTTAGATATTTCATTAATGAACCACTTGAGGTTCTCTAGAAATTTTATATTATATTTCTTAACCATGTAAAAAAACAAGAAGACCTTTTAAATGTTAAACTATTTTACTAAGAGTTAAATCTAAAATATAAGGTCAATATAGTGACCTAAACTTGTCTAAAACCTATTAGTTGAGAATATTTCGACCCATACCTACCTTATCCTCGAAAAAAATTCATTTTGAGCTATTAGAGACCGAAAATTAGTTTAAAATAAATTAATATTTCAATCTCTTCCTAAAGTGCCACTCACCTCTCTTATAAAATGGTACATCCATTATATGTAATTCACACCTCCCAATCCATTTGGCTCAGCCAAACCCTACTCAAATATCCTCCCAACTACCCTAAAGTCAACCTAGAGTCCTTACATTGAATATAAAGAAAACCTAAGGAGCCCTTTTTTTCAAATCAAAAGGAAGAACCCAAAGAAGAGGTAATTATTTCATCCTCTCTTTCAAAGTTCTTTTATTCTTCAACATCCTTTTTCATTGTTGTTTACATACTAAAATAATAACTATAGTACCTTATAAATAGTGAGATGTTATTATAAATATGGTACAACACTATTCATAATTCCAACCATTGAATCAAGGATAAAGTTACCATATGTGCGTACATACGACTTACCATCTCCACATCGTGGTGTAGTTTCTTATTCAACAATTTATTATTTGGATGGGTATAATAATGATTATAATTTATTTAAATAATAAATATAACAACTTAATTATTCTTTATATGTAATATACCATCCAATTACATATGATTTCACAATTAATTGAATGATATTTTTTCTCGTGCATACGTATGACTTACTATCACCACGACACGATAAGATTTCTTTCCCCATTATAACCATTCAAGAATAATTTTCATTTGATGATTAAAAATAATGTTTATGAACTTAATATAATTCTATATATGAATCAAACACATCCTATCCATATTGATCAAGGCCCGTGAAACACAACATATGAAGGTAAATGAATCAGACACCCAAAAAAAGATACTACAAAAATATTATTTATGATGAAATATTAGAGAATCTTATATGATATAATATATATGTAAGTGGTTCTTATATAATTAAATAAAAATTATTTAACTATTATTAGGTGGTTAACATAACCTCTACTAAGGAAAATTACAATGTAGTGGTTAATTTTACAATATCTTCATTATCTGAGGTTGTTTATGCGTAAGTATCTACTGGCACTTATTTATCAATCACATATGTATTTCATAAAAATATATTTCAAAAATTTTTTACTATTTCATATTGTTGATGCTCCTTTCGTCACAGAATCTAAAGATCGGAAAAGGGAATATCTAAGCTGAAAGTGATTCATCCTTTGAAGAAAACATCAAAAATCGACAAAGGCATGAACAAAGGATCAACAGAAAATCCACCGCGCAAGTTATACCACTGCCGCGCAAGTACACTTGCGCGCCGCTGTTGGTCGCGCAAGTGACTTGCGCGACCTAAGTGGTAACCGCCTGGTAACCACCCGGGGTCTTCTTTTGCCTATAAATAGACCTTGTGGGCCCCCCATTCGAGAGGATCTTTTTCCAAAAACTCGGATTGAAGCTCCCGACACCCAAGTCTCTTCTCAAAGCTTCCGGAACACTTCTAAGGTAATTTCTTACCTAGAACGGAAGATCTAAAGAGAAGAAGGAGGGCCTAAGTGTTGAAACTTATCAAACTCTTGCGCACCGACTTATTTCCTTCAATATAACTTGCGCGTACCTTTTTTGGAAGAAGCTCAAGAAAATTCTAAAGGGTTTAAAAAAGAGTTTCTCAAGTATTTCAATGCTGGTTGAAAATCACGCAAGTACACCATGTGCCGCGCAGGTATACCTGCGCGACCATACTTGCGCGCCCACGGAATACTTGCGTGCCCTGCAAGACTTGCGTGCCACTATCTTTTTGGGTGCCCATCTTGCCCATTTTTTACCCCTCTTAAGCCATCACACCTTTCCTTTTCAAGATTCAGTCTTGAAGACACTCTTCAAATCCATTTATGGCATGATTTCTTGATTTGACTTCCTTATCTAAAAGGAATTCTATGGAATATCTCTCAAAGTATAGTGATTTAAATATCCTTATGTCATTAAATATGGAGATTTCATTCATTCAAACTCATCCTTTAAGATGAGAGAATCCTAACCTGGGTCTCCTTTTCAGGAATAATCCCCAGTTATAAATCCTCTTATTTTGGGCATCCTCCTCAGGAGTAAGCCCCAAACCTTAATTCCTTAACTTGGGAATCCTCCTTAGGAGTAATCCCCAATAAAGTCCTCTAATTTTGGGCTTCCTTTTCAGGAGTAATCCCCAAACCTTAATCCCTAACTTGGGTCTCCTTTTCAGGAATAAGACTCAGCCATAATCTTGGGATTCCTTTTTAGGAGTAAGCCCCAAGTCCCCTAACATGGGTCTCCTTTTCAGGAATAATACTCAGTCATAACCTGGGCCTCTGTTTTTAGGAGTAAGTCCCAGTCATAATCTTGGGTTTTTCCTTTTTAGGAGTAAACCTCAAGCCCCCTTAAAATTCTCTTAACCAGTCATAATTTACCTTTGATTTGGGTTTCCTTTTCAGGAGTAAAACCCAATCATAAGTCCCCTCCTAACTTGGGCATCCTCATTAGGAGTAAGCCCCAAGATTAGAGTATTCAAATCTCCATAAAGCACAATACCTTTATGGACCCTGTTCCTGGATTTTCTCCCTAAAAGTAAATCCTAAACCTTCATCTATTTTGGGCAGTCATACATACATAAGCCCCAAACAATTTCTTATGATTGCATCTTTCATGGCACAATTGTATAATTTTTACCAATACCTCTTGTTTCTCACACCGAGCATGACTCACGTGAGCTTAGAGTGTAAAAGTAATTATGACATTCTTCTTTGAGCCATCAATCATAAACATCATACTCCATTACTCGAACTACGTGGGTTCTGATTCCTTTTCCAAAACAAAGGATACGTAGGTAGCCCATTTATGGGTTCCAACCCAACTTTGAAATAATCTCTATCCTTATGAATGACGATAAACTTCAAGTGCCCCACTGAGTGGCTTTAAAACCAGCCTGGTCATCATAATGACCAAAGAGACTTTTATATAAATGTTTTGAAGGATACAATTGACCAAGAATCTCTAAACAGATATAGATGATTCTCTATTGATGAAGAACCTCGATTACATATAAAATATTCTCTAAATTTCTTGCATATTTAGTCATTGATTGTTAAAACTAAAGGAAAGCTCATTTTATACTTGGTAATGTAATAAGGATTCACGAACATAACTTAAATCTATAAGAGAGTCCTGGAGGAGACAATAATTCCCCTCAAAAAGGTGTGATGAGTCTGACCTCCCATCCTCTCGACCAATGCAAATTCTTAAGCCTCATTAGCCCACAAGCTAATGAGCGCCTGCCTTTGGAAAGTAGGTCCAAACGGATGTGGAATCATTGGATGTTTCCGGTTCTACGAACAAACCCGTTAGAAACCGATCGGAACGTTTGAATCTCCCGTCCAGGAGGTCATCCCCAGATTCCGTGCGAAACAAAAAATGGTGAACCTGACATGAATCCTTAACCAAGTTAAAGTGATGTTTTTCTTTTTTGTTAGGCCCCTTGGGCCAACAAATCAATCATTGACATGTGCTCATCCAAAAGATGTAGTGGCCAGATTCATCTTGATTATGTCTGTTATATGGAACAGGCACTCTTTTCTCAAGATCTTCTGCAAAATGGCTTTCCTTAAATTCACCCCTGTGAATACTGCTGCTGTAAACACCTCTACTGTGAGGTCTGCTGCTATGAAAATCAATGCTACTACTCCTGCTGGAACGTCGTCCGCTCTGAGGATGACATCACCAACTCAGCATCTTCAATGCTGGGTTTCTAATGCACTGGTTAAGGAGTACCGTCGCAGCGGTACTATCCCAACTCTGGAGGCCGCTCGTCAAGCCCTCCAAGTTAACAACTCTACCTGGTTGTCCGGACAACGGCGGCCAGCAATCAAGAAGTAGGCAGTGCTGACTACCGTCTCCAACCGTTTCGGGTCGTTATCCCCGGAACGCAATTTCCATTCACTCCCTTACTCTGAGGAAGTGAATGAGCAGGTCCCTCAGGGCCTTAGTTAAAAAAAAACAGGAGTCCTTCCCGAGGGCTCCCATCAACAATCGCCGCCAGACTCGTGCGGTAGTGCGCCCTCAACATGATGAGGGTACCGACTCCAGGCATTCAGCTCAGGTTCGTCGAACCCGAGTAGGAAAGATGAACCGCCAGAGACGGAATCCGGTTAACAATATTCAGGTTGTCATCCCTGCCATCTCCCGAGAATTCCACCAACCTAACTTGGTGGCAAACAACGAGCAGGCATACACACCTGTCCGTTTTAATTTCGCTGTCCAGCAGACTCGTCTGGCAGCATCACGCCAATCCCGCCAGGCAATTCCGGCGGAGTACTATAGGCAGGAACATACACCTGCTTATACATCACCAGTTAGTCAGCAGGCTCGTCTGACTACATATGATGGATCTCGTCAACCGCGTTTGGCGAAGTGTAATCAGCAGGCACATACACCTGCTAATACTAATCAAGCCTACCAACAATCTCGCTTGGTAGCGCACGGAGAAGTCAGTCGGAAAGCCCCAACAACAAACAGGTGGCAGACTCAACTCTCTGCCTCCACACTTGAGTACTGTCAGGATTCACTGACAGGAAAAGGAGGACATGAGCATGCACATACACCTACTCCAAGCCCGGAATGGACGTATATCCCCGTTCCGGTGGCTGAAGTCACCAAACATATTTTGTCAATGGTGAAAGAGCAGAAGCAAATTCCTGCTCATATTCTGGATGCTTGCCAGGATATTATAACAGCTTCAGCATCATCACAGGGACAGACACATAAATCTATCCCTAGCAATGGAGTGACACATCAACGATTCACTCCGGAACAGACACACACATCTGTTCCAGTCCAAGAGGGTTATGGGGCATACTCCCCCATATCGTACAGACAACCAAGTCAGGCACATACACCTGATTTGAGTGGAGATCGTCAGCCTAACCTGACCATCTTTCCTGATCAGGCACATACACCTGCTCAGAGCAATCACTTTCGTCATCAAGTGGTTTCTAAAGTGAGTAAGAAGGCATCTAATAAAAAGTTCCGCCCAGCACAGTCAGGAGATCAAAGGCCAATCTGTAACCAAGCCTTGCTCGATGCTGGAGTTCTTGAAGCCCTCAGACATTTATCTGTCGGAATTCACGATTATACTCCCTCAGTTCCCAATAACGGGAACATTAATTCTGAAGGTCTTCAACAGACACTTCCTCATGAAGACTTGCTTCATGAAAGTTCGGTCAATCTTGAAGTTTCTTCTTCAGATGAGAGCCACAGGAACCCTCTGTGTGGTCAGAAGACCAAGGAGCAAGAGATTTCATCTTTTGCTGTAACCCATCATGATGGTCCTCCTCATGGTGATGAACTTCGTTGCGAAAGTCCTCTCCGCAGTAGTGATTCACGTTGTCTCGAAAATTCTTCAGAAGGCAATGTAGTGACGAGAAATCCCTCCTATCTCGAGGCACTTGCAAACGTAAAACCCGTCATGTCTGATGCTTTACTATCGGCAGGTTAAACTCTTTCTCCATCAGAAGATAGCCTGGGGTTCAGGTTATTCTCCGAACCATCTCTGGGTCATTCATCTTCCAGCATGAATAGTGATCTCTCTACCAATCTTGTTGAATCCGATGAAGCAACAAGGAAACACCAACTCTGGTCCAAACAGGTAGAAGAATCTTCATTTAATGATAAAGAGGAAATGCTGAACATGAGGAAAAAACTGGAAAAAGGTGAAGTACCAGTCATGTTTGGGCCTTTGGCTGACTCCTAGTACGAAATTCCAATGATGTTGACGGATGATGGAATCCATGATATTCGTCTCAACATATGGAAAACTCTTTGTCAATTAAAGAAGAAGGTATTATCTTACGATGAATATGAAAATCATCTTAAGATAATAGAAGGGCTACAACGTCAGATTGATTTGGCATCTCTATCAGTCTCTCGGTATCCGAAGGCTGAAAAGAAACAGAGAACCCTTCAACGTTCATGCCATGGCGCACTAAGAAAATTGCGTCAGTTAATTTCCAATGCTCTATCTGATGTTCATATCAGAGGATGGGTTGTTCACGGAGCACTACATTTCATAGTGCTTTCCGGTCAGCAAAGCCCTCCGAAAATGGTCTCATGCAATGTTATTGCCCATGGCCATCCACAGTCAATGGGCTTTGTTCATAATCAAAAGCTTGCTCAAGAACATGCTTCAACTAGTTCCTCTCAAAATCAAGTATATAGAGAACAAGTTGTTGAATTTCTCCTACATCAAGCAGGCGAGAATATTGCACAAGCCTCTCGTCTGGAGAAAACACGTCATCAAATGACAGAAGTTTTGGAAATCATCCAACGATCTGTTGAACCGGGTGATAAAAGTGGATACAGGTTAATGCATCCAGCTAATTTCCGAACTAAGATTCGAAAGATCAAGAGAGATTTTAAGAAGATATCAGACATAGCATGTCAAGAGACACCCCATTTTGTCAGACTGGGGACTTCTCTAACCCAACCCTCAGAGTCAACAAATGGGATTCGAGGAGTTGAGCGGAAGCAGCAGGAACATCCCCAGTCCACCGGACTGGGGACTTTTTCAAATCCTCAATCCCTCTCTGAGAGAAAGTCAGTATTCTATCGATTAGGGAATAAGCCTCAAGAGGAACGAAGAGCCAAGCTATCAGGAGATTCTCTCCAAGTGACGGTTCTCCAAGAAGTTCCTGAGGGATCAAGTCAACGGAATGCCATGTCTCATCATGGACATGGAAGAAGACAATATCACATAAATGCTGATAGAAAGGATTCCATGCAATATGCATCAATTAATGTCATTAATGTCGTTGCTGCTGATTCACCAGATGAGGCTCAATCAGAGGGATCAGACGAAGAGGTTCCTGCTCAAGAAGTTGCACACACAGACCTAAATGAAGAAGGTGTGCGCACACGTAATCAAAGGCTTACCCAAAATCTGGGTATTCCTTCAAGTAACCCACTTCCCCCTCTCCGAAAAGGATCCAATAAGGGGAAAGGAAAGAATAGGGTTACTTCTCACCCTTCCTCTGAAGGAGGTCAATCGCTCTCATTAGAGCAAAGGTTTGCACAACAGGAGGAAGAAATGAAAGAATTAAGATGGTTGAATGCAGAACTACTTCAGAGTAGTCTTCTTCTTAAGAATGATGAAGTCCGACAGCCGAAGGAATTTGTTGTAACTACTGAGATGGATCAGGAATATCCTCCTTTATTAGTACACCCTCAGAGGTCTAATCCTACGGGTCAAACGCAACAACGGTTGGCAGCACTACCATCAGTTGCAGCACCAACCATCACATATGTCCAAGCTCCATTCATTGCACCTACCCAAAACCAAGTTCAGCCTGATGTTTCTCAAAAGTTAATAACTACTATTGAGTCATTAACAGCTCGGTTAGAAACTATGGAAGGGAAACGGGCGCATGTTCAACTTGAAAAGAAAGTTTACCCTGAATGGGTAGATTCAATTTCTCCTCCATCCAGTTTTGGAAACCCTGTTTTCCCTACTTTCAATGGATCAGGCGACCCTGAACAACATTTGACGCATTACGTGTCTTGTTGTGATCCTATGATGGGAACTCCAGAGTAGCAAGAAGCAGTGAAACTCATATGCTTCATGCGAACCTTGCAAGGACCATCTTTTGTCTGGTATACAAGCTTGCAATCCCGGTCAGTCATCAGATGGGAGGATCTTTGTCAAAAATTCCTTCTTCAGTTTAGCTCAACTTTGCCAAAAACGACAGTTTTCGATCTTACAAACTGCAAGCAAAGGGAGAATAAAAGAGTCTCTGATTTCATTGCTCGTTGGAAGGGATTAACGTATTCCCTGAGTTTAGCACTCCCTCAGGAGGAATTGTTGCCAATATGTGTGGAAAATTTGAGTGACGAATTACGCACGCCATTGATCCCTGTGAAATACACAGGAGGGTTTCGAGACCTTATTTCAATCGCTCAGCAGATTGAAGATTCCCTTATACAGGCTAAGGTTAAATCTCGTGTAATTCCATCAGCTCTAGGAAGAAGAATGGGTAAAGCAGAAACTGCTACAGTTATGCTTAAACAAGAACCTGTACCTATTTCTACTTCAAAACCTTCATCTTCTCGAAGGGCTCCACCTCCTGAACGCCAACAACAAAGGCTGTTTCGTCCAAATGATCAAAAAGATGAACGACGAAAACAATTTGAGGATATGAAGAGTAAAACATACTCTTTCCGAAGTGAGCAAATTTCTGGTTACTTCATTTCAGCTCTGGAAAATATTTTTGTTCAATTACAAGTTCCCAAGAGGCCAAACAAGGAAGGAGATGAAGACCGTCCCAATTATTGTCCCTTTCATCAAATGTTGGGGCATCCCATCTAGGAGTGTTTTGTCTTTAAAGACCTCCTGCAAAAGATGGTCGACTTGGGACAAGTCAAATTGAAGGGTTCTTCAGCTCATGTAGCGTGTATTACTGCTATAGATCCAGAGGAAGGAGGCGAGTGGCAGGAAGTCAAAAGAAAAACTGCGAAAAAATATGATGATTGGATGGTCAAAAAGACAATCAATCGGACCCATTCCATTTTTCGAACACAATTGAAGAAGCCAATTGTGTCTCCTACAAAAGCTACAGTAAAGCCTCCAGCAAAAGACAAATCCTCAAAAGGGAAGCGCAATTCAAAGAAGAAAGGGGAATTAGGAGAAGATGAGTATGTATCAAAGCCTAAATTGTCTTTGACTCTGGCAGATTTCATGCCATCTATTTCAAAGCCACATGCACCATCCCACCAAACGGAACAACTTAAATAGGCTAACCAGGCAGAGTCTTTATCAGACGATGAGTTAATCTTTGGTTCTGTTAATATGATTCAATTAATAGATCCATATTCCAGCCTTGATGAGCCTGAATTCCCTGTATCAAATAAGGGAATCCGAGGAGGTTCTAGAGGTTTAGGATATAGGGGAAGACGTGGATCTTTCCAAAGCCACTACTCTAATTTTACCCCTGCTAGCACTGTATATGCAGCAAAAACTCGTGGTAGAGCCCTTCAACGAGGTCAAAAAGAACAAGCAAGTTCTTCTACCAATGGCCAACTCGATTTTGGCACAGTTATTTTGGGAGACCGATTAAAAGTTCCATCTTCTTTATCTCAGCAAGTAAATGGATCTAATCAGTCTAATCTGCCAAAACCAAGGATGTTGCCAGCTTCAATACAAGATGCATCAGCTTCCAAAGCATCTGCTTCTAAGGTACCTGCTAAACCGCATATTCCTATTGGGAAACGCAGAACTCTAGATCAAAAGTATGATATATTAAAACACTTGTCCCAAGTACCAGCCAAGTTATCAATTTTGGATGCTTTGAATCTGTCAAAAGATCTTCGGGAAGCACTCATCGAAGCTTTGTCAAGTCCTCAGGAGTTTGAAGTTGAAATTGCTGCAGCTGAAATCTATCACATAGAGAATAATCCTGCAGAATGCCATGCAGTGATATCTTTTACTGATAAAGATGAAGATGATATTGTGCATGGGCACATAAAGCCTTTGTACTTATCTGGAAAAGTCAATGGTATAGATGTTCGAAGAGCTTTCATTGACAATGGTTCAGGAGTCAATCTCATGCCCATTCGTACACTTCGTCGATTGGGCCTCACGGAATCTGATTTATCTCCTTCTACCATGATGTTACAAGGATATGATAAAAATGAACAAGAACCACTGGGAGATGTTACACTCAGAACTCATTTTGGAGATCTTGTATCCAATTCGGATTTCATGATTGTTGATCAAGACTCAGCTTTCAATATCTTGCTTGGAAGACCCTGGCTACATCAGCATGCAGCTATTCCGTCATCATACCATCAATGTCTCAAATACTGTTTCGATGGTCAAGTTGGAACATTGTTTGGTGATAAGGCCCCATTCAAGACATGTGAGTCTCAATACATTGAGGCGGAATTTTATCACATGGAGGGAAGAGAAAAATCTACAATGAAGGAAATTACCAAAGTTAATGCTCCATATGGTTTGGAAAAAATTCCGATAAATCCATTTTCACATGTGAGTATAGATTATGTGTTACCTATCAGTCAAATTGACAAAATAGGCCCAAATCAAAATACTCTTATGGAAAGATCCATAATGTCAATTACGGCGATCGAGCCAGACAACATGGGAGAAATTGGTAACCTACCAAGCAGTGATGAAAGCATAAGTGGTGACGTTTTCATTTCGTCTGCTGAAATCCAACAAGTCTATACTTCGCTAATCTGGCCAGAAGAAGTTATAGCAACACCAGAGGTGAATAATGATGTCGATTCTCAATCCATCATCTCCTCTTTATTTCCCAAAGAATACCCTTTATCATCAATAGGGTCGGAAATAGAAGCTTCTTCTTCAAAATGTGAAAATTTTGACATCTCTTATGATCATGAGAATTTCGTTTTTTCATCTACTTTGCAAGTATAAACGGAAGAAATAACACATGATGAAGAGGAAGAGGAAGATCTTAGAGATGCTCCTCCAGCATTTGAAGAGGGTATCTCTACCACTGTGGATGAACTCAGAGAAGTAAATCTGGGTGCAGAGAAAGATCCACGCCCCACTTTAATTAGTGCAGCCATGACCCTTGAAGAGCAAGAGATGTATATTTCTTTTCTAAAGCAAAATAAAGATATTTTTGCTTGGAATTATACAGAAATGCCTGGGCTTGATCCTGATGTTTCTACTCATCATTTGGGTTTACCAAAAAAACACCGAGGATTCAAGCAAGCCGCAAGAAGAACACACCCAACCTATGCTTCCAAAATTGAGGTTGAAGTGGATAAGCTTATCAAAGCTAACTTCGTCAAAGAAGTTCAATATCCCAAGTGGTTGGCTAATATTGTCCCTGTAAAGAAGAAGAACGGACAAATTAGGGTTTGCATCGATTTCAGAGATCTTAATCGGTATTGTCCTAAAGATGATTTCCCAGTTCCGATTACAGAACTCTTAATTGATGCGACGGCTGGCTATGAAGTACTTTCTTTCATGGATGGATATTCTGGATATAATCAAATCTGAATGGCCCCAGAAGATGAGGAATATACAGCCTTCAGAGCTCCTCAAGGTGTGTTTTGTTACCGGGTGATGCCCTTTGGTTTAAAGAATGCAGGTGCAACATATCAACGCGCCATGCATCGTATCTTCAAACCTCTTTTAGGAAAGTTTGTTGAATTCTATGTAGATGATTTTGTGGTTAAATCCAAACAACGTTCTAATCACTTGGCTGATTTGGAAGTCATATTCCAAAAGCTTCGACAACATAGTTTGAAGATGAACCCCTTATAATGTGCTTTTGGGGTAACCTCAGG
Source organism: Viscum album (assembly GCA_963277665.1). Taxonomy (NCBI): domain Eukaryota; kingdom Viridiplantae; phylum Streptophyta; class Magnoliopsida; order Santalales; family Viscaceae; genus Viscum; species Viscum album. Next base: position 552,289,772 of record OY728144.1, read on the forward strand.
AAAATTCCTTGGCTTTGTTGTACGCCATCGTGGTATTGAAGTCGATCCTAAGAAGACCAAATCAATCCTTGGTATGTCACCTCCTCAGAATTTGAAATAATTAAGAGGACTTCAAGGACACTTATCCTATATTCGGCGTTTCATCGCCAATTTGGTAGGCAAAAGTTTACCCTTTACCAAATTATTGAAGAAAGGAGTCACTTACCAATGGACTGAAGAATGTCAAGAAGCATTTGATGTTCTCAAGAAATACCTCTTAATTCCACCAGTACTCATGCCACCTGTTGAGGGTAGACCGCTTATTCTCTATGTGACAGCTTTAGAGCGATCATTGGGTGCGTTTCTCGCTCAAAAGAATGATGTTGGGAATGAAAATAGTCTCTACTATCTCAGTAGAACTATGCTTGAAGCAGAAACCCGGTATTCATGTATTGAAAAGTGCTTCCTAGCATTAATCATTGCAGTTCAGAAACTGAGACACTACCTGCAACATCATGAGGTCCAATTGGTGTCTCGTAATAATCCGCTCAAATTCATCCTTAGTCGTCCAATGCTTACAGGACGTCTGGCAAGGTGGGCGGTTATTCTACAGCAGTTCGACATTCAGTATGTGTCTCAAAAGGAAATTAAGGGCCAAGCTCTGGCTGATTTCCTGGCTGAACATCCTTCAGTGGAAGACACGTATTCAGATATCGAACTCCCTGATGAGGAAGTTTTCTCTATTCAAGAGAGTCCTCAAACATGGGAAATGTATTTTGATGGTGCTTCTAGAAGTCCAACAGGGAAGAAAATGGAAAATCCTAAATTCAACAAAGTTGGTTTAGGAATTGTGCTCATTTCTCCAGATAAGGCAGTGTTACCTTATTCCTTTTTGTTGTGGGAAGGTGGTACCAATAATGAAGCTGAATACCAAGCTCTTATTACAGGCTTGGAATTAGCGCTTCAAGCACAAGTGAATCACTTAAAGGTGAAAGGTGATTCAGACCTGGTAATCAAACAAGTCAATGGGGATTATGCCATCAGAAAAGAAGAATTAATCCCATTGTATGATTACGTCAGAGAGTTAATGTCGGAATTCCCTTCAGAACCGACATTTTCTTATGTCCCAAGATCACAAAATTCTCAAGATGATGCACTAGCTAATATAGCCACAACTTTAGCAGATCCAAATCGGGATGATACAACCATCTGTATTGCCCACCGTCGTGCAATTTCACCTTATGTTCAAGTCAGAACAGAGGAAATTAATGAAATTAGTCCAATTCCTGAACCATATGGTCATACTACAGGATGGATGTCACCTATCAGGGAATACCTTCAAAATGGAACACTTCCACCTGATAGAGCCGAGAAAGAACAAATTCGGCGACGCGTGGTCAATTTTACTCTTTATGATAGCCCAAACCACCTCGACAAAATTCTCTACAAACGTGGTTTTGATGGAGTTCTCTTTAGATGTATTGATGGTGAAGAGACAATGGCTGTCATAAAAGAAGTGCATGCAGGAGTTTGTGGTGCCCACCAGTCTGGACATAGACTGTCTTATCAAATTCTAAGGCTTGGATACTTTTGGCCTTTAATGATACAAGATTGTGTTAATTTCACAAAGAAGTGTCATTCATGCCAAGTATATGACAACTTCATTCATAAACCTCCAGAGTTGCTTCATACAGCTAAATACTCATGACCATTTTCCACATGGGGAATGGATGTGGTGGGACCTTACCCTTCAGCTACGGCCAAGCAGTTTAAGTACATTCTTGCTGCTACTGATTTCTTTTCCAAATGGGCAGAGGAAGTACCTCTCAAAGAAGTCAGTTCTAAATGCATTGTTAGCTTCATCAAGTCTAACATCATTACTAGATTTGGTGTCCCTCATACCATATTGACGGACAACGGCACAAACTTCTGTTCTTCTGAGGTAAAGAAATTGTATCAAGAATACAACATTAAGTCAAACCATTCATCTCGATATCATGCAGCGGCTAATGGCCAGATAGAGGCCATCAACGAGACTCTTTCAAATATACTGCAAAAGATGGTGGATAAAGATAAGAGGTCATGTCCTGATAAACTCTTTCATGCTTTATGGGCTTATCGGACTACCACTCGCAATGCAACGCGGTCAACTCCATATTCATTGGTATATGGAACAGAAGCAGTCTTTCCAATTGAAGTTCAATTGCCCTCACTCAGAATATCCATTTGTGATCAATAATCTATGGATGAGCAATCCCAAAAGCGGTTGAATGAATTGGAACAGTTAGATGAGAAAAGATTGTGCACTTTTCACCACTTGGAAATCTATCAGAATCGAATAGCACGAGCTTTTAACAAAAAAGTTTGTCTTCGTTCATTCATTCAGGGAGAATTGGTATTGGTTCTCAGAGCACCAATGATACCAGGAAAGAAGCCTCCCAAGATTGAACCAAAATGGGAAGGACCTTATTCAATTCATATGGTCTACTCCAATGGAGCATATTCTCTAATCTCAATGGATGGAGAACACATCACGAATCCAACTAATGCTAGATTTCTGAAGAAGTATTTTGTATAAACACAAAATATTGTTCCCAGATCCAAAACAATCACATTGGTTCATGATTTTGTCCTACATGACACTAAACTGTATTATGTCCTATCTATATGACATTAAACTGTACAGAAGTTCCATATTTTATCCGAGATGACATTAAACTATATTTTGTCCGAAATGACATTAAACTATATTATGTCCTAGCAACATGACATTAAACTGTGTGGCACTTCCAACGTCCAGCATGATGATAAACTGTAAAAAGTCCCCAGAACTGATATCCTCGTATTGGTTCACCTTAGTCCTAGCTACATGACTTTAAACTGTACAGCACCAGTTAGTCCTAGCTACATGACTTTAAACTGTACAGCACCAGTTAGTCCTTGCTATACGACATTAAAACTATTCAGCAATGGTCCAGTATGACTTTAAACTGCAACTTCGTCCCACATGACATTAAACTGTGAAAAAGTTCCATAAACCGTCCAGAATGACCTTAAACTGCATCATCCCTGGTCCATGTATATGACCATAAACTATTTGCAAATCCCTTATGTCCAGGAAGATGTTAAACTGTGACGTCCTAACTACATGATGCTAAACTGTATAAAAGTCCCTCACGTCCGGAAAGACGTTAAACTATATAATCATCAAAGGTCCAGCATGACATTAAACTGCACCATCCACGGTCCATGCATATGACCTTAAACTATTCGCACTTTCGTCCAACATGACATAAATGGTGTGTTATTTTTTCCTTACGGCATGGCATTAAAATGCACAGTCCCCCTTTCGTCCAATATGACGTTAAACTATTTTATCCCCATCATCCTAACTACACGACGCTAAACTGTACAGAAAATCCTTGATAGGTCCTACATGACATTAAACTGTATTTTGTCCCTGCTACATGACACTAAACTGTGCAGCACCAATAGTCCTAACTGCAAGACATTAAACTGCATAGTCCCTTTTTTATGTCCTACATGACATTAAACTTTACATCATTAAGGTTGTTATTACCTCTTTTTTCTCACACCGAGTATGACTCACGTGAGCTTAGAGCGGACATCAACCATAACACTCTCTTTGGGCCACTAACCATGTGTAAGTCCCAACAATATTTTTTATTAGATCATTGTCCACAAGAACAACTTGATCATTAATTCATTCTTTAATTGAACTACACAGACTTTGATCCTTGCCCTCCAGGCTGGGTATGTAGGTAATCTCCCAGGGTTCAAGCCCAAAAACAATCTCTTCACATCAGTTCACCACCATCTCATATGATGTTGATTTGTGAAACCACCCCTGGAATCAATATCTTTACATTGATTCACTTTCGTCCTTATTATATGATGTTAAACTATACAACACTTTTGTCTGGTACGACAATAAACTACAATATTCTTTGATTTCCTCATTTGAGAGAGAACTATTATTGACATTGATTTTTCAATCATGGTTTTCATTTTCAAAAGACTACATGCATACATGGTAATGCCTAAACTTTTTTAGGTTAAACCATCATTGCACTAAAGTCCCCTTTCACCCTTCACATGTACGAACCAAATTTGTACAAAGGGAATTTCTAGAACTACGTGGACTTGATTCCAATCCTTATGGGATATGTAGGAACATTCGAGTGTCCCTCGAATCTAGTCCCAAGTCTTTTGGGCCTAACCCCAAATTTCACTTTCAGTCCCTTGGCTGAAAAGGCCTCATGAAAACCCAGACTGTGTATTCATTATTATGGTCCGAATTCTATGACCCTAAACTAAGATCACTCATACTTTCGTCCTGCACGACGTTACACTGCATTTCAAGAACTACGTATGGCTTGATTCTCATTCTTATGAGATACGTAGTGAAGTCCAAGTTTCAATTCAGGACCCAGCCACAACATGATTATGGTTATCATTGACCTATGTATCTCTATATACATTGGACAATACCCATCTTTATGTGTTATAATCCTAACCTTAAATATTTTCATATCTTCATAACCCTTTTCATGACTTCTAATCACAAAAATGTCAAAATTCGGAGAATACTTTTGCCTGACTATGCAGCATGTGCCCATAGGTGGCCTTTCATAAACAGTCCACATAACAGACTTGTCAGCCAAAAGATACTATTTATTTGACCATGCAGCCAATGCCCTTAGGTGGCCCTGCATATTTCAACCCCCTAACGGGTTTGTTAAATAATGGTAACTTCATTCTTGGGAAGAATGCCTCTTTTGTCCTTATTTGTCTTAAACGACAGTATGTAGGGATCCGCAAAAAATATCCATCCTTAATATATTTGTCCCATATCCTTTTTCATGATCTGAAAGTATTCAAGTCTATGGTTTATTCTTCTTCCCTACGTTTGGGTCAGACCTTCATAGGAGTGATATTCATCCAGTTCTTCGATATTCTTGTTCGGAAATATCTTCTCCATATTCAAGTACCACTTTCCATACAACAAACTCTATACTTTATAAAATTTGAATCTCCATAAACTTTCACTGGCTTTTAGCACTAGGAAAGTAAATTTCTAAGAGTTCTTTCACCTGACTATGCAGCACGTGCCCATAGGTGGCCTTGCATAAACAGTCCACATAATAGACTTGTCAGCCAAAAGATACTATTTATTTTACCATGCAGCCAATGCCCATAGGTGGCCCGGAATATTTCATCCCCCTAACGGGTTTTGTTAAATAATAGTAACTTCATTCATGGAAACTACTTCTTCTAATGCCTTTTAGCTCTTTTTCATATCATTCCTCAGATTCAAATATTCTTAAGCCATAGTTTACATATTTTTCTCTCATACGTGAGTTTGGTAATTTGTTTTCAGATAAATTGTCAAGGAATTGAATCAATTTTAATCCATTTTGGTCAAAGCTATTTTGACCTTAAACATTAGCCCCTTTATATCCGGCATGCATGACTTTAAACTGCCCACAAAAGATAAAGGAACTCTGAATAAAAGTCAAGTTACAGCTCACTAAATATACATTTTTTTGTATGATTTAGGTAATATTGAGCAATTAAAAGGTTCAAAGTTTGTAGGATTATTTGTAGTAATCCTAGTAAAAATCAAACTATGCTTACTAGGCCCATTGGCTTAAGTAAATTTGAAGCATGTAGTGAAAAGAATGCAAGTACAAATGATTGAAGACAAAAGTGTTTTCATTGATACACAAGAGTTAGAAGGACATCCACAGACCGGAGTCTCTTCTCTTTTTTGAGAATTACAAGAGGCTTTCAACATAACACTTCATTTGATTTACGGCATCCCGAGCTTCATCAGCAACCACCTGGAATTCATTCATTCAACTTGATACAATAAGAGATGCAGTGATACCAGCTCTTCGTGGAACAATTGTAAAAGGATGTTCTTGAGTGCGGTTTGAGAAAATTTTCTGCTGATCAAACAGTGACTCTGTTTCTGTCCAAGAGACTTGGAAGATGGATACATGGATTTGAGAATGGAGCATTGGAAGTAAAGAGCCATTTGGAAAGAGTACTCTTTTAAGATATTGCTCTAATACCATGTTTGTCTTCTCTCCACCAACCATTAGTGGAAAACATTTCAGCCCATGGGTTTTCCATTTTCATATCTGCAAGGGAATGACATGGAGGATGAATTTGAAAGTTCACACCATTGTTGTTACTCTTAATGCACAGCATAACCGAAATAGAGAAGTAGCAGTGCAGCTACATCTCAAGTGTATAATTGTTTGCATTTGGAACATTGACTACTTGAAGATGACCATGACCACACAAAGATAGGTAGATGCTCTGTGGGAAATTAAGATGATATTTCATCAGATACTTAGCCAAATCTGGAAGAGTACTATCTTTGACAGTATAGTAATCAAGGCCAATGATATCCATCATATCATCTATCCGCTTGCTAGCCAGTTCATCAATTAATCCAGGTCTAAGAGCCATTGAATCTACACAGGAGTTGAATAAATTAAACTCTTAAATGGGTTTATTTTTCATAAAATTTGTGAAAGAATTTGGAAACAATGTCTAAGGCATTAAGGCGCGCAAGTATGGAGATGTCGCACAAGTGATACAAGTGACGCACAAGTTTTTGTCGCGCATGTATTACCGCGCAAGCCCTATTACCTTGAGAGTAGCGCGGCAGCGAGGAAACAGTGGAAAAAGAGACTTGCGCGGCGAGGAAGACTTGTGCGGCGAGAGCTCGAGAAATTCAGGATCAGATGTTATCCACGGCCAAAAGCCGTGTATTTATAGGCCAGGAAGCCTATCTGCGCGCCGCTCCCAGAGCGCTTAAGGCCTGCGCAACGCAAACTTGCGCGCCGCCCTCTGTGAACTGAAGACTTGCACGAATCCCTTTTCCTTTGGAGGGATTCGATTTCCTCAGAGTCAAATCCTCATTTCTCTCCAGATCCAACTCTGAGGGGGGGACTTTTTTTGACGCTCCTTTCGTCACAAAATCTAAAGATCGGAAAAGGGAATATCTAAGCTGAAAGTGATTCATCCTTTGAAGAAAACATCATAAATCGACAAAGGCATGAACAAAGGATCAACAGCAAATCCACCGCGCAAGTTATACCACTGCCGCGCAAGTACACTTGCGCGCCGCACTTGGTCGCGCAAGTGACTTGCGCGACCTAAGTGGTAACTGCCCGATAACCGCCCGGGGTCTTCTTTTGCCTATAAATAGACCCTGTGGGCCCCCCATTCGAGAGGATCTTTTTCCAGAAACTTATATTGAAGCTCCCGATGCCCAAGTCTCTTCTCAAAGCTTCCGGAACACCTCTAAGGTAATTTCTTTCCTACAATGGAATATCTAAAGAGAAGAAGGAAGGCCTAAGTGTTGAAACGTATCAAACACTTGCACGCCGACTTATTTCCTTCAATATAACTTGCGCGACCCTTTTCTGGAAGAACCTCAAGAAAATTCTAAAGGGTTTAAAAAAGAGTCGCTCAAGTATTTCAATGCTGGTTGAAAATCGCGCAAGTACACCATGTGCCGCGTAGGTATACCTGCGCGACCATACTTGCGCGCCCACGGAATACTTGCGCGCCCTGCAAGACTTGCGCACCCCTATCTTTTTGGGTGCCCATCTTGCCCATTTTTTACCCCTCTTAAGCCATCACACCTTTCCTTTTTAAGATTCAGTCTTCAAGACACTCTTCAAATCCATTTATGGCATGATTTCTTGATTTGACTTCCTTATCTAAAAGGAATTCTGTGGAATATCTCTCAAAGTATAGTGATTTAAATATCCTTATGTCATGAAATATGGAGAGTTCATTCATTCAACCTCATCCTTTAAGATGAGAGAATCCTAACCTGGGTCTCTTTTTTAGGAATAATCCCCAGTTATAAATCCTCTTATTTTGGGCATCCTCCTCAGGAGTAAGCCCCAAACCTTAATTCCTTAACTTGGGCATCCTCCTCAGGAGTAAGCCCCAATCAAGTCCTCTAATTTTGGGCTTCCTTTTCAGGAGTAAGCCCCAAACCTTAATCCCCAACCTGGGTCTCCTTTTCAAGAATAAGACTCAGCCATAATCTTGGGCTTCATTTTTAGGAGTAAGCCCCAAGTCCCCTAACCTGGGTCTCCTTTTCAGGAATAAGACTCATTCATAACCTGAGCCTCCTTTTTTAGGAGTAAGTCCCAGTCATAATCTTGGGTTTTTCCTTTTTAGGAGTAAACCTCAAGCCCCCTTAAAATTCTCTTAACCAGTCATAATTTACCTTTGATTTGGGTTTCCTTTTCAGGAGTAAAACCCAATCATAAGTCCCCTCCTAACTTGGGCATCCTCCTTAGGAGTAAGCCCCAAGATTAGAGTATTCAAATCTCCATAAAGAACATATAACTTTATGGACCTTGTTCCTAGATTTTCTCCCTAAAAGTAAATCCTAAACCTTCATCTATTTTGGGCAGTCATACATACATAAGCCCCAAACAATTTATTATGATTGCATCTTTCATGGCACAATTGTCTAATTTTTACCAATACCTCTTGTTTCTCACACCGAGCATGACTCACATGAGCTTAGAGTGTAAAAGTAATTATGACATTCTTCTTTGAGCCATCAATCATAAACATCATACTCCATTACTCGAACTTTGTGGGTTCTGATTCCTTTTCCAAAACAAAGGATACGTAGGTAGCCCATTTATGGGTTCGATCCCAACATTGAGATAATCTCTGTCCTTCTGAATGACGATAAACTTCAAGTGCCCCACTGAGTGGCTTTAAAACTAGCCTGGTCATCATAATGACCAAAGAGACTTTTATATAAATGTTTTGAAGGATACCATTGACCAAGAATCTCTAAACAGATATAGATGATTCTCTATTGATGAAGAACCTCGAATACATATAAAATATTCTCTAAATTTCTTGCATATTTAGTCATTGATTGTTAAAACTAAAGGAAAGCTCATTTTATACTTGGTAATGTAATAAGGATTCACGAACATAACTTAAATCTATAAGAGAGTCCTGGAGGAGACAATAATTCCCCTCAAAAAGGTGTGATGAGTCCGACCTCCCATCCTCTCGACCAATGAAAATTCCTAAGCCTCATTATCCCACATTCTAATGAGCGCCTACCTTTGGAAAGTAGGTCCAAACGGATGTGGAATCATTGGATGTTTCTGGTTCTACGAACAAACCTGTTAGAAACCGATCAGAACGTTTGAATCTCTCGTCCAGGAGGTCATCCCCAGATTCCGTGCGAAACACATATACAATGGGTTAAATTAAATTATATCCTTGTTTGAGTTATTATAAAATGTTTTGAAACAAGTCTTCCTATCGTTTTCCTAACAAGGTACTTTATGACCTTTTTAAAAAATTAAGGAATGAATGTTTTTTTAATTTATATAGTGGGTGAGGCTATTTTCTGCTGTTATAACACCTTCAAAGCTTCCCTTAATAGCTTATAAGAATATTTTCAAAATAAATTTTTTCTTTTATAATTACATGACTTTTAAATTATTTCCAAATAAAAAGTGATATATCTCTCAAATATTTTTAATTTCATCTATGTCAACATCCACGTTTGATTTTACACTTGTTTAAAGTGGATTTATTATGAAACAGTATTCCATATTTGTAGACACCGAAAAATTCTCAAGAGATGAAGAAGGTTGGGGCGTGACAAAGCGAAGCCATATATGGAACCGGTGACCTAGTTTGGGGGGATGGAGGGTTCGTGCAAAAAAAATTTCTGCAGTGCGTGAAACAAATGTCCCGTGCGAATAAATCTGGGTTCCGCGAGAGTTTTTGCATGCAGGAGCGAAATATCACGTGTGACCACTATGCACGTTTGAAATTGCATGGGGCTGACGCTGAGGCGGGAAAATTTTTGTGCTGGCCTATTTTCCACACAAAACCGTGATCCTAAGTGCCTCTAAATAGAAGGCCACCCCTTCGACTTCAGGGCTGAAAAATCCGTTCCATGTCCCCTGCACAAAATTTCTCTCTTGTGCATGCAAAAAGCTTGCTCTCAGGTACTACATTTTTCACGCCAGGTCTCTAGGGGGTGCGCCTTTTCACGCGACCCCTCGGGCTTGATCCTTGTCCTAATACCATCAAGCCCCTTCCCTCGCATGAAATTCATTTTGTGCACCGGCCCGACCCTTTTCACATGCACAATTCCCTTTTGCGCATTGGCTAGCTCTTTTTCACACCCAACGCTCAATTGCGCGCCATCCCGACCTCTTTGCGCACCATCTATTCATTTGCGCACTGCACCCGACCTTTTTCACGCTCACCGCTCTATTACGCGCTATCCCGATCCTTTTTCATGCAATAGTACCTTTTGCACGCAAGCCTCCCGCCTTGTGTGCCTGTGATGTCCTCTGTCGGACATCCTTTTCGTGCACCTCCCGCACCCAAAGCATCTTTGCCATATACTCATTTCCCATGAAACCTTCTAGGTTCGCATGATGTTACTTCAAAGCCTATTGGATGATACTGCCCGTTGCATTGCTTCGCCTCATGCTTCTTCACATAGGCACACTAATGGCTATTGCTTGTTCGCATAGCCATGTTAATGTGGACCCCTAGATGGCTCGCTCTATAACACCCCCACCATAGAATTTCCTATTCTCTCTCTTTAGAAAGGTGCAGAGGGTATTAGTTATGTATATCCTAGGGGTGCGGAGCGCACCCACCTCGTTTGAGCTACATGACGTTAAACTGTCAAGCACCATCATCCTCAACACATGACGTTAAAATACGACCCTTCCCCATGCCTCACATGCAAGGTTCCCCCACATTGGACATTCTCCACTCCCACTGGTCTCCATGAGTAAGATATCATCCCTCACAGGAGATGATATCCTCTTTATTGGAGCGGTGTCTGTCCGTGATGAAAGGGAGACCATCTCAGTGTAAGCCCCTTGCTTTTCTTTCCGGAGGCAGCATCCCTGCTCCTCCTTTCTTCTTCAGTCCCAAGGACTAGGGGGAGGGGGAAATGGACAATGGACCCTTCCTTTATTTGGTGCCATATACCTCTCCCACTGGGATTTGTTTCCATCGGACCAACCTCCTAGAGTAAGTCCAAACCTCTTCGGGCTGCTAATCACGCATAAGCCCCTTTTTCCTTTTTGGTATGTGATCACGTTTATGCCCCACTCCAGTTACCACAGACGCACCTTTCACAACATGATCATCAGGTCTCTGTTTTCTATTGTTTCTCACACCGATCATGACTCATGTGGTCTTAGAGTGAGCACCGACAATGACATCTTTCTTGGGCTGCCTCAGAGCGTAATCCAAAAATGCCACCACATGAACTACGAGGTCTTGGATCCTTTCTTGGGTAGGGTACAAGGAATCCTTCACGAGGTTCAAGCCCAAAAACCATTGGACCACAGGTCCTCCTTCACGTTGGTTCCCAACCACCTGAACTTGGTGGTCTTTGATCCCTGCCCAGGCAAGGTACATAAGAAGCCTTCCTGAGGTTCACACCCACCATCCACCTAGACCCAATGTCTTTATTCACGTTATTTCACCAACCCCTTCCACATATCTCGAACTACATGGAATTTGATCCTTTCTAAGGTAAGGTATGTAGGAAGCCTCCACCACGTTCAAGACCACCATTCACCTAGTCGTTCTGACCCCTTTACATCGGTTCACTAACACCTTGGGCTACCTCAGAGTGTGAGCCCCGAATGCCCCCATATCCTGAACAATGATTTCTTTGATCCTTGCTAAGGTATGGTACATAGGAAGCCTCCACGAGGTTCAATCCCACCATCCATTGGTTTTTCCGACCCCCTTCACGTCGGTTCTCCGACACTCAACACCCAGAAGTTCCGACCCCCTTCATGTCGGTTCATTCCTGTGCTGCATAAAATTAAATTGTAGACCACATCTAGTGGTAAGCCATTCTGACCCCATTCAACGGTATTCCATTTTCAAACCCATCCAACGGTAAGCTGTTCTGAATCCATCCAACGGTAAGCCGTTGTGACCCCATCCAGCGGTAATGCGTTGAAACCCTCATCAGCGGATAGCCGTTGAAACCCTCATCAGCAGAAAGCTATTGAAACCCTCATCAGCAGAAATCCTCCACAAGAAGAACTATATGGACTTTGATTCCCTACCATAGTGATAGATAGTAATCCTCTTTGAGGATCAAGCCCAAAACCATCATCATCCCGATGAGGGTTCCATCCCATTCACCACCCCCCTCATGAAACCTTCCATCATCCATCCTGATTATTACCCGGGAAACTACATCCCAGTGGAATCATGCCACCGAATTACCCATTCCATCTAACAGAATTTGGGAATCAAACCACATGATGTCCACAATATCTATGTTCCCTCTGGGTGGTTCCTCCATCTGATTCACTCTAGTTAGTGTTCTGATCAGCTCGATCCATCTTTGCGGGATGATAAACTTGTGGCATACCTTGTGTTAAACATGGGAAGTTGTGGAAAACCTCAGATATATTCCCATTGAATATGATTCCCCGTGTTTTATGTGGGATGCCTCAGGCTTCCGAGGCCTCAAGAAGCCTTATAATAAGCTACAAAAGAAAAAAACGCCAATCCCCCAGCATCCAGACATGCCAGTGATGCCCGACGTGACTACTCCCCTGACCGAAGGTGGCTGCCCTGACTGGACCCCTTGGAATGTCTTGACAGAAGTAGTGCAATTAACTGGTGTCCATGAAGATATGGTACCATGAAGGGTTTCACGAACGACATCTTATGTCTATGAGGGAGACCCGGACTAGGTTACGAGTTCTGAGTAGGAATCGACAGAAGAAAAGAACCGACATACCATCATCCTCTTTCGATCAAGGAGAAAACTTCCCTCAATAAGGAGCGGATGTCTCCCACATTTGGAAAGCTGGAATATAGGGCAAGGAAGACACATCCTTCTGCACGTACTTAAGAAGACGGACGCGTGCGCCCCGACGAAAGCATCAAACACAGAAATGGTGAACCCAACGTGAAATTAAACTCCACAAAATGGAGATTAGTAGCGCTCAGGGCATAAATGGATTGAAGTGTCACTGTATCCAGTTATTTAGTGCTGAGTCCCGCCATGCATGTAGCGGGCCTGACATTATACTCACTAGAATTTGGGGTAGTAGAACGTTGGACATCCCATTCTGCAACGTTGTCAGCGTGGATCCCTCTTACCAGTCATGGAGGACTGGGTGGTGCTGGGGCATTTGTGGTTGATTCCTTTTTCTTTTAGCACTATTGAGTTAATATCCCTGCTTCTCAGGAATTAGGTGGATGCTCTAGGGATGAGATCACTGCCTACCAATCAACGCAGGGGAAGGGGCTGTGCCAACATGGCCAACGCATGTGGCCTCACCTCTCCCATGACGACCACTGCAACTAAGACTATGGGGTGACCACACCCCCTCTCCGCATTATTTGTTATCCAACGAAGGTTAATTAATGACCTCGCACGCTTTTACGAGGAGGATGGCATAATTCCTACCCAGGATATGGCTCGCCTGGATCTAGGGGAGTATGATCCTCGTTGCCAATGCCTCCCCTAAGGGATGTGTAGGGAGCAGTTGCTCCCCACGTTGACATAAAATAGTTCTCAGAGCCTGTACCTAGAATGCTTCGACAAATCCCTTCCCTAAGAAGATGAGTTGGGTGAGGTCTGGGATAGCCCGGTCAGAGTCCCATTACAGGGTATCCTATGGAGGGCTTCTAGGGAGGGCTCCCTCCCAGCCGTGTCAGCACCTACGCCCAGTCTTGCGGGACGAGGAGCAGGTAGGTTATGCAACACTAGCTACAGTTCGTTTGACCCAAATCTAGTGTCAGGCACAAGCTGAAGAGGAATCCCGCCAAGGGGCGCCCACGTCAACGACTACCATGTCTTGATCCAGTGCCGATTCATACCATAAGTGCCTTGTATACACAAAGTAGGGGAACCTCTACACCCGACCAGGATCGTGGCCCCAACCGCCTCATAGGTAGGCTGCATTGACTCTCTTGGTTGCTGGAATGAGCAGTGGTCACCGCGAGCTGACCCGCAATGATGTCACCCAGTACGGAGGTCCTCCCTATACCACTACCACCGAGAGCGCGGGCCTTCTGTCCTTTGAGACTCAGCATGGAGGTCTGCCCCGTGGTACCCCCAAACTGAATGAAGGTCTTTCTCACGGTGGGGATACTCAGTACGGAAGCCTCTCCCATGCACATTACACTGGGTATGGAGTCATTCCTCCTACCCCCGGCTGCTGGTGTTGGGAAATTTCCCATCCGGTCTCTCTTCAATGTGGGGACCCTCCCCATGTCCTTTCAGCATCCAGTGAATGTCCTCCTCGCCCCGAAAACTAGAGGGGTGAAGGCCAGCCTTTCCTCACTAGCACCTAGCATGGGGGTCCTGCCCATGTCTAGCTGGACCGGTACAAGGATCCTCATCGTACTGAGGTCACCTGGGAAAACAAGCATGGATGTCCTCCCCATACTCCTTCTAGTTCTAGCATAGGTTTTTCCCACTTTTGTTCTATTCATGGAGGTCCTCCCCATGTCCCCCTCGACATTTGGCCCAGTTCTCCTCGCACCCTAACTTTATATGGTGGAAACCCTCTCCGCCCCAGCACCAGTGCGGCCAAAGGACCTAGTGTCAGGAATCTGCGCTGTCCCAATGAGCCACCCAGGGGCAGGAAGGCAGGTCATCACCACCATATGATGAATTAGGGAGAGGTCCGGATAGAGATTAGATCGGCCTGCTTCTCAGACTCTGAAGCAGAATACGACTCAGCTCTGGAACCCTCCCCACGGTTATCCAGGTCAAGGGCTGGGGAACGGACGTGGCGAGTCAGCCTGGTACTTCCAGAATGCGAGGTTCATATGATTCCCAACTCCCTCCATAGGTATATCTAGGAGGATTAAAATATGGTGACCCCACAGGTTTGAAAAATTAAATTTCCACCATCGTCATTGGAAGCACTCTATACCTCGACAAGAGATCACAGAGAACTATTCTGGGGACCAATGGAAGGCGAGAAACAACACGACCTATCACTAGTGGCCTTGGACTCTGGGTTAGGAACTGCGTCCATCAACCCCTCTTATCGCGATGTAGTGGCCATGTCGTTACACTCTTCGGAGGACAACCTGTGATTCGACAGCTATTCAACCCGCTCGCCATACTCTCCATTGGCCAACCTTCTGTCTCTATTGTCTACCTCAGTACCGCTGCCGGTTCCTCATCCAACTCCAGTTGACGAATGGGGTGATCAAGGGCCTGAAACTGAATTTGAGCCAAGGATCTTATGGAACATCCTTGTATCAGACCACTTCCATAAGATGTTCTGGCACGAAGCAATACCAAATTTCTGCGAACTGGAATCCCTCACCCCAGAGGAAGTTGAGTGTTTCTGCTACACCCTCTGGGAGATGCATTTTAGTCTTCGTCATTAGCGATTGGTTTACCCCAGGAGCGAAATGCATTTCGAAGACTTCAGTGAGCAATGTCGTCTAGTCAATTTGTCCGCACTCCATGTGGCCAAGTGCCTCGAGTCACCAGGTTGCCATATGTCCCTCCGACAACAATGCATTCTGAGTATCAAGGTACTCCGAAAAATTATCAAGGAGGCTACCCCTATGTGAAAATACATGGATGGGGGATATACGCTACCCTCCTCTTCAGTCCTATCCGATGGCAGGCCAACTCGCTAGGCGATATCAAGGACATGACCCTAGGAAGGGTCACAGTCAACATAGCCGACATAGTGGATGAGGAGGACGATTTGGAACTCCTCAGTAGATAATTACCTCCCGAGGGTGTGCCACAACTATTGGATCCATAAATAAGGATTAATCATCATGAGAGGACCCTACTTGGTCTCCCTACACCCACCGAGGCATTGGTACTCAACCGGAATACCGGTAATGGAAAAGAGCCTGTCAGAGCTTCAAAGAACTCCGACCCATCCACCTTAGTGCGGAAGACAGAGGAGGACCCCAAGAAGGATACATTACAATTAACTTTCGGAGCATAATAAGTTTGTCGATGAACTCCGGGATGAACGTGCTTCAGAGTGACGACTTGACTATGGGAATACCTGGTCGGTACAGTAGGGGAAAGAATGAATTCCCCTCGGCGAGATTCCCTCAGGAAACCCTGATCATGCTGGACCCCCAGATAGACCTGAGGCTGGAGCTCACAACAACAGGGTACTGTATGTATTTCCAATCCCTCCTAAATAGTTCGGCAATCCAAGGAACCCAGCTCAGGTTCCTCTAGTTTCCCTACAGGACACCCTTCCAGCTGCTGCATGAGCTACTGAGCCTCTCTACAGTGTTGAAGAACCCGCCAACATGATCGTAGTTAGGGATCCTCGTCAAGACAAGGACCTCCACCCAGGTGATCCAATGGAAGCACCTATTGCTCACTTGGAGGCGTTAGAAACAAGACAGGTGGAAATCCCACATGATGGAAAGCCATAATCAGTATGGGTGGATGATATGCCGGCACCTCCGGGTTTTGGAAAACCAACCTTATCCCCCTTTAAATGGGATGGGGGAACCGCCACTGTACCTGTACCACTTCAACTCGAGGTGTGGACCCATGTTTGGAACTCCAGCAAAGAAGGAGGCTACTAAGCTCCGCTGTTTTGTTCAGACATTGGAGGGGCCAACATTCGTCTGGTACAACCAGCTCCCCATCGGATCCCTAACCAGTTGGGGGGACCTTCGCAGGCAATTCCTCTACCAATTCAGTTCGACCACCTGGAAAACCAGCATCACTGACCTTTTCATGTGCAAACAAAGGCATGATGAGCGAGTAGCAGACTTTATCCCCTAGTGGAAGAGGCTTACATATTCCCTCGATATGCCCCTGAATCAAGATTAATTACTGACAATGTGTGTGGGAAATGTCAAGATGGAGCTGGTTCCCTTTCTAATAACCCAGAACTATCCTAGGGGATTCCTAGAGTTCTCCAATAAGGTCCAGCGCCTGGAGGAATCCCTGCAATAGGCCCGCCTGGAATGTCTGTTGCCCCTTGTAATTATAATGAGGAGGACTTCCAGAGCTGATCCCGTCATGGTGGCCCAAATAGAAGCCCGTAGGCAACTCGAATTGCTACCAGTGGGACCAGCCCTACATCCTCATAGAGTCCCTCCACTTCAGGCGTAGCCTCCGGCTCAACGTCCACCTCAAAATCGGCAAGTACCCCCGCATAATGTGCCTTCACTGTCTAGGTGGGAAAACTAGGGTATGCCTCCTCGATATGCTCCTCCATCTCCGCATCAGGGCCAGGCTCCAAGGGTCCCCTTCCTAGATAGAAGAAACTGGACCTACTCATTCAATGAGAATCAGGTACCTGGCTATTTCAGAAGTGCCTTGGAATAAGGGATCGTGTGGTTGCCTGAGTGAAGAAGGCCAGAAGAGGTGAACCTCACTGATCGCCCAAATATTGCCCCTATCATTGGATGCTGGGGTACACCCTCAAGCAGTGATATGTGTTCAAAGACTTACTTCAAGACCAAGTCAACAAAAACATAGTCAGGCTGGGCCCAGCCACAACACAAGTGGCGGGTGTCTTTGTAAGGCCAGACACTAGCAGGGACAACAGAGGTGAGTGGCAGCAGGTTTCTAACTGCGGTTCCCAGACGTATGATGACTGGATGGCTATCAAAATGGTTTATCATCCCATGGAATAATCTATGCATGCCTGAATCATCCAGATCCTTTGGAAGCTACAACCACAACTTCTGCATCATCATCTCAGCAGGCCTCTTCCCATAAGAGCAAGCATCGATGGTGCAAGGGAAAGAAGTGCGTGCCACCAATTCCATCGTCGTCCCGCACGCCCGATGAATTCATGCCCCTAAAGATGGGGATTCATCCATGAATCCACCCAGTAGTGAATGAATATTCATGTGACAGTCAATGGTATGCTTCGGTTAAAACCGTGCAGCTGGTAAAAACCTTTATGACTCCCGACAATGAGGAGCGCTAGGCGAACCTACCCAAAGTCCCCAGCCGATGCCAACGTCAGAAGACCCATGGCCATATGGGTCATCCAGGTGCATTAGTTGGCACCTCCAGCTAGGCCATACATGCCACTATGATGAGATAGCAGGACCAACGCAGAGCTCGACACGTCCAGCCTCTTCATTCGGTGTCGTCGGGCCCGCCTCCACAACTTTTGTATTACTGGATCCGGCATAGCCACTTCGGCCATGCCGTGACCAGACTTTCCCTTTTAGAAGATGATCTCAGTCATCCATTTCTCATATGGTAGCTACTCTCTGGGCTTTGACTAGAGAGCAGCCTGACATGCCAAACACCAGTCAGCCGTAGGTCCGGCCGATAGGACCCGCCATGCCTCCTATCACAAAGCGGCTTTCTAAAAGTAGAAGTTCACACCTGGAATGAGAAATATGATGTCTTTAAGAACATCGACGACATCCCAATGAGGATTTCCATCCTCGAGGCCCTTTTACTATCGTCAGACATGCGCGAAGCCCTCACTAAGGCTTTAAAAAGCCCCCTATAGTTTGAGACAGAGGTAGGAGCTGCAGAATCCTTTAATGTTGAAGCAGTCGAGAACGCTGAATATCAGGCCATAATTTTGTTCTTTGGAGAAGATGAAGGCACTAATATAAAGGGGAACATCCTCCCACTGTACATTACCTACCATTTTAACGGCATGGAGGTTCGCCGCTGTCTTGTTGACACCGGCTCTGGAATTAACCTTATCCCGACACAGACACTGTAGAAGATGGGGTTATCTGAAGATGACCTGACTCCCTCCGATTTAAGAATCCTGGTATACGATATGACCTAGAAGACACTGGTAGGAAAGATCTGTTTAAAGACCCAGTTCAGTGGCCTAGTTTCTAGTACTGAGTTTATAGTTGTCTCCCAAGACACCGTGTGCAATGCATTGATGGGCAGACCATGGCTCTACATGTATGCGGCAGTCCCCTCGTCATATCACCAGTGCCTCAAGTACTCCCTCAATGGACGAGTTAGTGTACTTCAAGGTGATTCATCTCCTTTAGCCTCTTGTGAAGCCCACTACCTAGATTCTAATTTTTACAAGAGTAAGGATAAGAATATACAGGAAAGTGAGGTTGAGCCCACCACGACCACAACTGACCCCTGGGCAGGTCTGGATGACGCCTACATCATCCCGATCCATCGATTGGAGGCGACAAGCCCTGATATGGGGAAATATTTTTATATCTTCGGTACAAGAGGGAAGCATATTCCCAAGTCCGATGGGATGGCGGAAAATCACCTCATACTCCTACAGAAATCAGGCTCAGGTGATTTCGGATCCTCCTACCCCTGTACGATGTTAGGATGTCTACCCCATGGCAACGTCAGTACGTCATAGATGTATGTTTCACCAGGTTGTTTTTAACTAGATCAAGAAGATGTGCCACTATTATTTTGATATCATCAAGGGTGGCCCCTTGGGCTGATGACCAGATGGGATTGGAATGACTGCCATCATTGCTATGGTTTCAGTAGCACGCTAATCTCCCGATATGTTGTCTGCTGCTAGGCAGGCTAGTACCAGCCTCCCGTCAAGATTTTCCAACCTAGAGGAAGCTTACCCTATTGGGAACCCCTCCTCTGTAATTAAAGTAGAGGATCTAGAGGACACTCCCCCCACCTTTGAAGAGGGTGTCTCTACCACTGTCGATGAACTGGTACAGGTGAACCTTGGTAGTGATCTAGACACGAGACCCACAATGATCAATGATGTTATGTACTTCGAGGAGCAGCATCGGTAAATATATATCCTGAAGCAACATCGTGACGTACTTTCCTGGAGCTATGAATAGATTCTAGGACTGGATCCCAGGTAGCTGTCCACTACCTCGGTCATCCGGAAAATCATCGCAGGTTCAAGCAGACTCCTAGAAAGATGCACCCTTCTCACAGTTCCTTGGTCGAGGATGAATTTGACAAACTCATCAGAGACAACTTCATCAAGGACGTACAATACCCTAAGTGGCTAACAAACATTGAGCTAGTTAGGAAGAAGAATGGACAAATCAGAGTCTGCATCAACTTCCGCGATCTCAACTTCCACTGTCCGAAGGATGACTTTCCCCTTCCAGTGACAGAATTGTGGATCGATGCTACGGCTGGGTTCCAAGCCCTCTTCTTTATGGATGGTTACTCCGAATACAACCATATTTGAATGGCCCTTTAGGCTGAAGAGTCCACAGCTTTCAGGGCCCCCCAAGGTACCTTATGTTACCAGGTTATGCCCTTCGGCCTGAAGAATGCAGGTGCAACCTATCAGCGGGCCATGCATCACATATTAATGATATTCCTCGGGACATTGGTGGAATATTATGTGGACGATCTGGCGGTCAAATCATTCCAGTTCCAGGACTATCTCAAGGACCTTGAGAAAGTTTTCATCTTCCTCTGTTCCCATCACCTGGAGGTGAAACCACTAAAATGTGCCTCCGGGATCACCTATGGGAAGTTCCTTGGCTTTGGTATCAGGTACCGGGGCATAGAGATTTACCAAGAGAAGATCAAGTCCATCAGTCAGATGCCTCCCCTGAGTAATATTCAAGACCATCGAGGTTTCCAAGTCAACTTAGCCTATATACACTAATTCATTGTGAATCTGGAAAGAAAGTGTAATCCCTTTTCTAGACTCATGAAGAAATCCTCCACCTATGAATGGGATAAAGAGTGCAAGACCATGTTTGATGAAATCAAGAAGTACCTGCTCTAGTCTCTAGTTTTGATGCCACCCATCTCTAGAGAACCACAGATCCTGTACGTGACTGCCCTGGAATGATCTCTTGGTGCCCTTCTAACATAGAAGAACAATGAGGGGATGGAGAATAGTTATTACTACCTTAGTCGTATGCTCATCGATACAGGGACCAGATACTCCCCCATCGAAAAGATATGCCTTGCGCTGGTATTCGTAGTAAAAAAGTTGCGACATTACCAGGAACTCCATGAGGTACATCTAGTGTCTCGGGTAGACCCGCTAATGTACATTTTGAACCGCACCATATTGACCAGCCGTCTGGCACAGTGGGCAGCAATCTTCCAGCTGTTTGACATCAGGTTCGTGCCTCATAAGGTTGTCAAGGGACAATCATTGGAAGATTTTATAGCTTCCCATCCAACCCCTTTGGACCAGTCCCTGGACTAGGATTTTCCTGATGAGGTGACCCTCTTGGTAGATCATGACATCCCATATTGACAGATGCACTTTGATGGTTCCTCCCGGATCCCCACTAGCAAGAGGCTCAATGATCCTAAACTCAATAGAGTAGGCCTGGGTATTGTCTTTATTACACCGGCGTGAGCCATTCTTCCATACTCATTCCTATTTCCAGAAGACTTCACCAATAATGAGGCAGAGTATGAGGCTATAATCACTGGCCTCGAGCTGGCCCTCGAGATTGATGAGACCCATTTTCAGGTAAAAGGGGATTCTGAACTAGTCATCAAGAAAATCAATGGTGACTACGTCATCAGAAAACCAGAGCTCGTACCATTGTTGGAGCGCACCCTCTAGTTAATCACCCAGTTTCTATCTCGGTCGGAAGTTACTCATGTCCCTCGATCATAGAATGGTCGAGCTGATGCCTTGGCCGGCCTGGCTGCATCACTTGCAGAACCCGAATAGGATGATCTGATTATACATAGGGCACATCAGAGAGTCATTGCTCCCGTCACCCTGAATGATGAAGATAGCTTACGAGTAAGCCCTCTAACCCCCAGAGCCTCCACATCAGGAACCCCATGTTCCTGAGATTCCGTGATTGAAGTGTCCCTTGACTGGAGAGACCCCTTTGTCGAGTATCTCCAAAATGGTTACCTCCTGGCTGATCGGGATGAGCATGAGTGAATCTAACACCACGTGTTGCAGTTTACCATCCATAGTGATCCTAGCCTTGAGTAGATCCTCTAAAAGAATGGGTTTATGGTATTCTCCTCCATTGCATCCAAGTAGATGAGATTTCTCAGGTCATGCAAGAAGTTCATGCCGGTTCCTGTGGGGCTCACCAGACTGGGCAAAAGATGTCCCATCAGATCTGGAGACTAGGGTAGTTTTGGCCCTCCATGATCCATGATTGCATTGAGTTCTCCAATAGATGTCCTGCATGCCAAATTTATGCTAACTTCATGCATCGGCTACCAGAATCTCTCCACTCTACCAAGTACTCTTGGCCATTTTTGGTGTGGGGACTCGACGTTGTGGGATCATATCCACTTGAGATAGCTCGCCAATGCGGGTTCAACCTGACCACCACAAATTTCTTTTCCAAATGGGCAGAGGTAGTTTCACTGAAATAGGTCAAGGCCCGTTCTACCATTGACTTCATGAGCTACGACATTATCTACCATTTTGGGGTCCCTCAAGCCGTTCTCACCGGTAATGGCACCAATTTTCGAGCAGCTGAGTTGAATAAGTTGTATGAAAAGTAAAACATACGTTCAAACCATACCTTTCGCTATCACATGCTAGAAAATGGGAAGATTGAGGCATTCAACAAAACCCTATCTAATTTTTTTTAAGAAAATGGTTGGTCAGAACAAGAATAGTTGGTCGAAAAAGCTCCCCAATGCCCTCTGGGCCTATCAAATGAAGACTCGTAATTCCACCCAGGTGACCCCATATTCCCTGGTGTATGGACCTGAGGACATCTTGCCCATAGAGATCAAGATACCTTCATTACGCACAATGGTCTATGATCACCAGGCACCAGATAATGTAGCTGAAATTCACCTGGTTGAATTGGAAGCACTTGGAGAGAATAGGATTCGTGCCCTATACAATCTAGAAAGGCATCAGAAGAAGATAGCTAGAGCCTTAAACAAGAATTTTCACCTCCAATATTTCCTACAAAGTGAAATGGTATTGGCCCTAAGGGAACCAATGATCCCTGGTAGGAAACCACCCATGTTGGAGCCCAAATTGGAAGGACCGTACATAATTCATAGGGTGTACCCCAATGGAGCATACTCCTTGGTGAACATGTATGGTGAGTTTATAAATCCTCAAACCAATGCAAAGTTCCTCAATAAATACTTTTCTGGAGCCTATTGGTCCTGCCCAACCTTAAATTGGATGGTCCGGCATGACCTTAAACTGGATGGTCCAGCATGACCATAAACTACACGATGGTCCAAAATGACTTTAAACTGTTCAGTCCTACATGAGTTTAAACCGCGCATTGTCCTGCAGGATGTTAAACAGAATCTTGAGAACTACATATGGCTTGATTCCCATCCACATGGGAAACATTGGAACTCTCAAGACTTTCATCTTGAGCCTTTCCCCAAACTCTTCTCTTTGACTATTCCCCCTGGGTGTAGTTCTCATGGAGGATCCTTTCATGATATGGTGTAGGATTCCATAGCCCCACTCATTCTAGGATTATAACAGTCTCACCGTGTTCCTTATCCCCTTTAATATATCCTCCCATGTCCACACCACATGACATTAAACTGCATGGCCTTCAAAATCTACATAGGGCTTGATTACCATATTTATAGGATATGTAGGAACGCTTGGACATTCCATCTGTCGGCCCAGCCCAAACACTAGAATCATCCCCTTGGGTACAGAAATATGATGGGGTGCATAATTTTTCCCCAATTCACGTCAATCTCATCTTGATCCGGCCATATGTCTGACTCCCTGGAGATGTTCACCTCTTTCATAGATGGGTACAACTGTGCTTCCCCCAGTCCTTTGATTGGAACTCCATCATCTTTCTCATCCAGAAGGGCCCCCAAATGGCATGGATGCTAGGACTAAGGGATATCTTACAACATCGGGCCAACGTCCTCTAGGATGTTGATCAATAAGCTGATAGAAGTCCCACGTTGCAAATATGGTTAGCGGTCGATGCTCATTTATTGTTCCCAGTCTAGGTCACTATAGGGATGTTGTGTTTCGATCATGGTCAACAGCTATCATGTGTCATTAGAACCACCCCATGTTGTTCCAAACATTGAGTGTTGTGGTTCATTCTAACCTGTTGTATATCCAAGCGACAAACTTCCTTCAGGTGATGCTAGTTACAGGATTGTACGGTGTGGTATGGGATTATTTCTTCATTCACGCCGGGTTACTCGCCACACCGTACACCTCTTGTATGTGAGGTATCTTACCCACTTTTTACTCACTGCAAGATGTTAAACTGGGAATTGACCGGGCCTTCCCATCCAAAGCCCGGCCATAGGCCCCTTGGCCTTTTCTGGCCCCTTTGCCCTTTCTGGACCCTATCCCAAGTTCTCATTTAGGGTTGTGTGGTGTGGAGCGGAATTATGTCCTCCTTCACGTCATGCTATATCGACATGCCACACATATCCCATTAAGGCATCCTTCCCTTCATTTATCATCCATACCATGAGCACAGGCCTTGTCGTACTTTGCATCCCCAGTTTCGGGCCCCCCGAACTATGTCCTCTCTTATGGGATTGTACGGTGTGGTATGAGATTAAGTCGTCATTCACATCAGGATATTCTCTATGTCGTACGTCTCCTATATGTGGGTTATCATACCCATTTAATTCCTCACTGCATGATGTTAAACTATACAGCCTTCATGAACTACATGCGGCTTGATTCCCATCCTCATGGGATACGTAGGACCGCCCAAACATCTAGACATCAGGTCCAGCACCAGCTCTCAGAAATCTCCCTTTCACCTTGGCCACGTATCCAAAGCTTTCTTGGGGAGGGGAGTTTATGGTGTGGAATGGACTTATGTCCACATTGACATTGGGTATGTAATGACCACGTCACTTACCTCTACCTCTTGGGAGTTATCTATCCTTTTATTATATAGTCATCCCTTCAAATTGGGTTTTCCTAGCAATAAATACTTTTCTGGATACTACAACCGGACATGGTTCTCGCACCGATGTATCTAAGAGTTAAAACTCTAACACGGTGTTTTGGACTTGACCCTAGGTATCCTCGTACATGAAAACTGGCCTTATTGCACACCTGTTTTGACACTCCCATGGGATTTCTAATGATAATTATAATTTTCTCAACAAACTATTATGAAGGATTTATGAGTAAAAATATCCCGAAAGAAAACATTTTTATGATTATGGATTATATACATAAACTGTTCAATTTATTTTAAATATTTTACATGTTTTGAATTATGTATTTCGATTCATAAACTAATCTAGTGTATTCAATTATTTAGAAATGGAACGTAGTGGACATAATGGGAACAATATCAACGCAACCAATCCATGTAGGGATTTCCATCCTACTCAAGATAATTATAGTGGACCTGGTGATTCAACTAGTGTTGATCAGCTTGTAACCATACTGGGTCAAGTCACTTGGGTTACGAATAATAACATTACCCGTATGGAGCACCCTGATCCCCAATGTGGTGGATCAACATTAGACTGCTTCATCAGGCAACAACCACCAACATTCAATTGGTCTAACATTCCGTTTGTAGCTGAGAAATGGATAAGTTTCTTAAAGAAAGTTCTACATGCTTTGGGGAGTAGTGAAAGGGAAAAATTCATCATGGTAGTTTATCGATTCACATGAGATGTAAATCAATGGCGGTAATTAGTTCAAAACGCAAAGGAGGATGAAGAAGTATAAAATATGGAATAGGGTGAGCTTAAATAGAGTTTCTTAGAAAAATACTTTCCTCATGAAAATCGAGCAGATTTGGGAAGTCAATTTCTATGTCTAAGGAAAAAGGAGGATGATAATGTCACAAAGTATGAGGCTAACATTAAAGGGTTATAAAGATAAGCTATAGATTATATACTTAACCCAGGAAGTAAGAATCATTGATTTTTTGTTAGGTTAAAACTATTTATATGTTGATCATTAGTCTCAAAATACATCTCATTGTAAAAAGATATAGTATGGTTTGCTATCATGTAAGAAAATGCATTCTATACGTCATATAATATTAAAGAGAGGAAAGAGAAGAAAGAGAAGAAGAGATCTGCTGAACACTCTAGAAAGTAAATCATGGGACGAAGGGAAAAGTTGACATTCCATCCTATAGTAAATGTGGGAAGAAACACCTTGGTACCTTCTTGAAGGGGATTCAAGTTTGTTTCAAATGTGGAGAAAAAGGACACTAGGCTCGATATTACAAGAAAAAGAAAGAGGATGTCAATGTTGAATGATTCAATTGATGAGAAATGGGGCCTTATGCAAAATAATTTCATAAGTGATAAGAAAACATACCTTAGAAAAGGATAATAGAGCAAGTAAAAGCTTATACAATCACTACATATAAGGTTGAAGCTGCAAATGACGTGGTGGAAGGTACTTTAATCATTTAATCAAAATTTGGCAATGCTGTATTTGAGTTTTTACTATCACATTCCTTTATATCTTCCTAATTTTCCCAGAAAATTAATAAATTTCTATTAATACTTAAAAAGGGTGTTGTTCCTCAGAACACTTAAGGGAAGTATCATTGAAATAAATTTTGGTCAATCATTTTCCATTATGTCATATTAACATGCTATATCTACTGATATTATTATCACACCCATGATTGAAATTTATATAATCCTCGGTATGGATTGGATTTTGGAAAATGATGTGAAAATTTATTATAAGAAGAAGGAGGTTACAATTATGGACGATGTAAGGAATCCCTTATCTTTAGAGCAGAAACATCACCATATACTTCTCATATAGATCCAACCATAATTGCTCTAATAATTTCAATTATTATGGAGGAAGGGAGTGAATTAACTATGGGTGAGGAAAGGAATGTTCAAATAGAGGTTGTACCTATTGTTCAAGAATATGTTGATGTGTTTCCAGAGGATTTACCAGTATATCCTCTAGAATGGGAAATTGAGTTTTCAATTGAACTAATTCCTAGTTCAAGACCCATATCGAAGACCCCTTATAGAATCGACACTGTGGAATTAGTGAAACTAAAGAAACAACTAGAGGAATTGATCGATAAATTATGTTTTCACGCTAGTGTTTCTCCATGGGGATCCCCCATTATTTTTGTCAAGCAAAAATATGGATCTATGAAGACGTGCATTGACTATAGGGAGATCAATGCTATAACAATAACGATCAGGTATACCCTAGCTATTATTGATGATTTATATGATCAACTTCATGGAGCTCAATATTTTTCAAAGATTGACTTTCGATATTGATATCATAAATTGTGCATGAAGAAGGAAGACATTTCAAAGAAAACATTTTGAATGAGGTATGGGACTTACGAGATTATAGTAATTCCATTTGGACTGACTAATTAATCCTCTATTTTCATGGACCTAATGAATAGAGTTTTCTAGGAATATTGTGATTACTTTGTAGTGGTATTTCTGGATGATATCTTGGTATACACCAAAATCTAATAAGATAATAAAAATCACTTGCACACTATTCTAAATACTCTTATAAGAATTTAATTATAAAGGAAGTTCAACATGTGTGTTTTCTGGCATCAGGGATTTTTTTTTCTTGGCCATATATTCTCTAAGGATGAAATATTTATTGATGCTTCTATGAAAAGGGAAATCCAATTATGGCCAGCACTATTGAGTATATATTAGGTACATATTTTTATTGGTTTAAAAGGTTAATATTGGCATTTTTTCCAGAATTTTTCCAAATTTTGTATCACATTAACCAAACTCGCATGTAAAGGGTATAAATTTGATTGGAATAAATAGTGTGAAGAATACTTTGAAGAATTAAGAGAATATTAGTCAATGCTCTTATCCTGACTCCACTTTTTGGGAATTATGGGTTTGTTATTTATAGTGATGCATCAATGAAAAGACATGGTTGTGTCCTTGTGTAAAATGAGATAATTATTTATAATGCATCACAACAACTAAAAATTCATGAAAAAACTACCATAATCATGATCTTGAGTTAGAAGCTATATTCTTTTCTCTGAATATATGGAGACACAATCTCTATGGTAAATATGTGAGATATATACTTATCACAAGAGTTTGAAGTATATTTTCTCATAGAAATAAATCTACATGAGTAAAAGGCGATGGATTAAACTACCCATGTATTACGATTGTACTATACACTACCACTCGAGGAAGGTAAATAAGGTGGAAGATTTTTTGAGAAGAAAAGATCATGGAGTTCTGAACAAGATGAGAGTTGAAAGGGATCCTATGTTTTTTGATTTAGTGAATATGGATATGGGAATAATCATAGAAGGTGAAACATCGATACCTTTTCAAATGATTTCCAAACCACCTTTACTAGAAAGAATAAAATGTTATTTGACTAATGAAGAGGAGTTTCAAAAGAAAATTAAAGCTGTGAATGATGAGAGATTGATCAAATTTTTATATGAAGATGGAATTTTTAAATTTGCGATGAGACTTTGTTTTCCCTATATACCTGATCTAAAAAGGGAATTGCTGGATGATGCTCATAGGTCCAATATCTCTATAAACCCTGGTAGTACTAAGATGTATAGAGATTTAAAGAAACATTTTTTTGTGGGACAACATGGAGAGGTAGATTGCTTATTATGTTTCAATATTTATGGTTTTTCAATAGTTTAAGGCTAGAAGACAACATCTTGGAGGAGTCCTGAAACATCTTCACATACCTGAGTGGGAGTGGGATGATATTACAATGGAAGTTTTCATCGGGATACCAAAGAATCCAAGAAGAAATGATGAAATATGGTTCATTGTTGATTGTCCTAAAAAGTCAACACATTTTCTATCTATAAGATAAGGGGGGGATTGACATGAATTGTTCACCCAATTCATGCCCAGAGAAATTTATTAAATCAAATGTTTTACAATAGGAAACTCGAGGAGTATAAACTTACACCATCAATAAATTATGGAAAAATGATTGGAATATTAAAAAGAAATAGAGATGGAACATGCGTCACCCATGCCCCAAGTAATGCATATGACTCATGAAACAGTCATATTTTTAGATGTCACAATTCCATAGTGGCGTCCAACTTTAATTCTTGCAATAATAGAGCCTTCATCACCTCCCAAACACCCATCAATGGTAACCAGATTTGTTGTGAGTCATCTAAATAGGAATTATCCATTCTGATGAAAAATTATTCTATCTGAAGACAGTCTAGGGATGTGCTAGACAATGTAGTCTACATTCATGGTTCCTCCAAAAAATCAAATAGAGTCCACTTTTTCAAAGATAAATCCATGCTCTCATACTTTCCTTTACAATGTCCTCATGACCTCAAGATACATAAATGATACCAGACAATGCTTTGTTGTGGGCCGAAGTGCTAGATCATCAGATTTACCACTTGAAGATTTTTTCAAGACTATATATTAATGATGTTATAAGACTTCATGGTGTACCCTAATCGATTGATTCTGATATTGATCCCCATTTCACATCAATATTCTAGAAAAGTCTTAAAAAATCCATAGATACTGAACTTCGTTTCAGCACTACCTACCACCCTAAAACTAATGGACAATCAAAATAGACTATTAAAACCTTATAAGACATGTTGAGAGCATGATAACATGACTTTAAAGGTATATGGTTTCATTATTTACCTTTGGTAGATTTTTTTTATAACAATATCATCCATTCATGTATTGAGATGACACCATATAAGGAGTTTTATGGAAAGAGATGTCGCACATGTATTTTTTGGGATGCTATTGGGGGAAGAGAACTCATAGGACCAAATCTTACAGTGGAAACAATGGAAAAGGTGAATATTATAAAAACCCATATCAAATAATCTCAATTTTGGAAAAAGAGCTATACCGATAATCGACGTATTTGGAATTTTATGTAGGAGATCATGATTTATTGAATGTATCTCCATGGTAGGGTGTTATACAATTCAGTAAAAAGGGTATATTAAGTCCCAGATACATCATACCTTTCAAAATTTCTGAATGAATTAGATTTTTAGCTTACATTTTGGAAATGCTGCCAAGTAGCTTCAAAGTTCATAATGTGTTACATGTATCATTAATGAGAAAATACTTGCCTGACCCAACACATGCACTCAACTATGAAGAAATAAAACTGGAACCCGATATATCTTATTTTGAAGTGACTTTTAGGAATCCAGATACCATAGAATGTGTGTTGAGAAACCGGACAACTCATCTGGTAAATGTTTTTTTGGAGAAACCTTAAAATGGAAGAGGCAACGTGGGAACTTGAGAAACTTATGATGGTGAACCGCCCAAATCTATTTATGCAATAATATTATAGAAACTTATAGGATGAAATTATTTTAATGAGGGAAGAAGGTAACACTTCAAGCTTGCCCGATACAGTTCTATTTGAATAATACAATAGCCTGTGGTGTATGCAGCATCAAGTTCTACCACACCGCAACCAATTAAACTAGCCTTTTAAAAAGTTGTTATGAATAATAAAACCACCTTTTTGAAATTTTATAAATTTTATTTTTTAAAACTAACATAATTTTAAGATTCCTAATATCAAAATTAGTTTAGGGAATATTTTTGGTATTTTTCTAAAAACATTCAATTTTTTGATGAATAGTGAAAACACTTCGTTATTGTTTAAAACCAACTTCTTATTTAAATAATTATTGTTAATTTATTTTATTTAAATTCAAAATAGATACATAATACCTATATCAGTCCATTTTAATAATTTTAAGTCATTTTATAATAATATTAGATATATAATAGTTTATTGATCTTTTTAGCAACTTTTACCCACCTTCAAGGCAAATTTGCAAATTTTCATAAAACGTATTTTTACCACTTATATAATTTTAATTTAAAAAATCTGATAGACATAGTTTAAATAAATTTGTAAAATTTGGTTTAATATGATGCAAATAATTTTTTTGGTGAATAGTTACTATTGAATTTTATTTACCATAGGTAAAAGTTAATACGTTAATTGAAGGTAAAAATGATATTATATTTACCATAACACTTGTAATAATTCTATTAGAGATGTATATTTCGACCACATCAATATTAGGACAAAAATATGATCCTTTTTACCCACAAAGATTAGATTGGGACATTTATTATATTTTATTTAAGGAAGTGTTAAAAGTGTTAGATTCAAAGTCTAATAACTAAAAAAATTTTAATATAGGGTTATACATAATATAAATTTGACTATAAATATTTCATTGAAATCTAAAACAATTTCCAACATCATGATATTTTAAGAATAATTTTTAGACATTAAATAAGTAAATTGATTTTTTACACAATGATGATGCAATAATTACTTTATTAATGAATGTTTAAAATAATTGATATTATAAATGTTAAAATTAATGTAAATTGATACTTTTGATACATTAAACGAATTTTATAGGTTAATATGACATGTTAGGATTGATTCAATGTATTTTTTTAAGAAGTAAGTTTTTTACGACTTTCACAAAAACAAAATACTAAATAGTGTCAAAATTGACATAAATGAGTTTTGAAAACAAATACTATTTTATGAAATTCTATAATATTTATAAAAATTTAAGGATCAGAAAAAGGACATTGATAAGGTTATATATGTAATTAATTAACAACTTTTGTTTCCATTGGAATTTTATAGTATGTTTATTAACCATGTAATAGAAAAATACAAGAAGAGATGTTAAATCTTATACATTTTAACTAAGAGTTAAATCGAAACGATAATGTTAATAGGGTGACCTAAACTAGTATAAAACCTATTGGTTGAGAATATTTCCACCAATACCCACCTTATCCTCGATATAAATCCATTTTTAGCTATTATAAACCAAAAATTATTTTATAATAAATTAATATTTCAAGCCCTTCCAAAAAGTTCCCCTCACCTCTATTATTATAAGGTACTTCCCTTCTCTCAAATTCACACCTCCAAGCCATTTGGCTTAGCCAAACCCTAAATAAATATCATCCCAAATACCATCAATTCGACGTTTAGACATTAATTTGATCATAAATCCAACATAAGGAGACCTTTTGTTCAAATCAAAAGGAAGAACCCGAAGAAGCGGTAATTATTTCATCACCACATTCAAAGTTATTTTATTCTTCCACTTACACTTTATTTTTTGTTTCCATACTAAAATAATAAATAAAGTAACTAATACATACTGATATGTTATTATAAATATGGTACAACCATATTCATTATTCTATCCATACAATGAATGAAAAAGTCACTATACATGCTTACGTACGTCTTACCGTCCCCAAGTCGTGGCATTTTTTTCTATTCAACACATCATTATATGGATGGGTATAATACTGAGTACAATTGATGAAAAAAATAAATATAAAATGTTAATTATTCTGAATATATAATATAAAATCAAATTACATATGATTTAATAATCAATAGAATGACATTGTCGCTCATGTGTACATACGACTTACCGTCTCCACGACGCAATGAGATTTCATTCGCCATCGCAAAAATTCAAGAATAATTTTCATTTGATGATTAAAAATAATGTCTAAGAACATAATATAATTCTGGATAAGAATCAAATACATCCTATCCATAATGCAGATGAATTATGTAACAAAACATATGTACGTAAATGAATCAGTTAACACCCCAAACAATGATACTATTCAAATATTATTAACAAATCAATATTAGAGGATCATATATGATATCATATTATGTGTGTGGTTCTTGTAAAATTTAATAACAATGATTTAACTATTATACAGTAGGTTAATGTACCATCGACTAAGGAAAAGTATAGGGTAAGGGTTAATTTTACAATCTTTTTATTATGTGAGGTTGTTTATATGTAAGTATCTACTGGGAATTCTTTATCATCCACATACTTGTTTCTTAAAAAGGTTTTTCAAAACATTTTTAAAATTTACTAGACAATAGTTTAAAGTCATTTATAGTCTTTTTTACTTTTTATAAATTTTTTTGAAAGGAATATTTCCATCATTTTCTGAATAAGGAACTTTATGTCCTTTTCGACAAATTAAGGAAAGACTGTTTTTTAACTCATACAACATGTGCAACTATTTTCCACCGCCATAACACATTCGAAGAATCCCTTGGATTCTTATAATAATATTATCAAATTTTTTATTATTATAATGACCTGATTAATAAACGGTTTCAAAATATATTGAGATATTTATCTCAAGTAGTAATGATTTCTTCTCTGTCTACATATTTGTTGGATTTTATACTTATTTGAAGTCAATTTATGGTGATACAATCTTCCTTATTGTATTCAAGGATTTGTGATATGTTTGAATATAGATGTACTATTTTTATACCATTCATGATTTAGGGTGAATGTATTAAAATTTTATATAATAGTTTTAATACGAATGTTTATGTTATGCTTCAACCTTTTCATATGAGGAATGAATTGGACTTATTAAGTGATGGGTGGGGCCATCTATAGCACCTCGATGCATCAGTATATGTCATGAGACAAATTAGTGTCTTGGAAGAAGGCCTTGAAAAAATATTTGTTTGTAGTCTTGGCATAAGGCCTCGACTATGTGGTTATGATGTCCATCATTATTCATTCCATCATAACAAAATTAGATATTGATATTAAATGCGATTATTTGAGTAGTAGAATATCCATTTGAATAATTAAGTGTAATTATTTGATTTTTTTCCAAAATAAGATTATGTTCATGTTTAAAAGTCTTGTGATTTAATCTTATACATTTCCTTCAATTTTTATGCTTATTTATGAATGTTTTCTCTATATTGTTATCCTTACTAATCATATGAGCTCACCCCTTTGTTAAGATTTATTTTTTCTAGCATCTGAATAATTATATTATGAATGACCTGAAAGTACAGGCTAAGGAAATGAGTGTGTTATGCAAAGACAGAATTTTCCTCTTCATTTCATATTGTACTCTAAAATTTATCTATGTATCTAGTAATTATAAGTCAACAAAACTGATCGGTCTTTCGGCACATAATCTCTTGTGATCATACCAATGTTACGTATTAATGCAAAAAATCTGGGTGACTAGGGTCGGGGCGCTACACCAGGAACTGATGGATTTTTTATTGAATCTGGAATGGATTAATTTATGAGGATGATGAATCAAATATATCAAGTTATGAGAAATTAATAGAATCAAGGTGAGAGATCAGATTCACCTCGAAGGGAATAAATTTTCATTTAGTACTTTATGTGTCATTGGCCAACATCATTTAATGGATCTACCGACCCATTGATTGTTGAACAGTGTATAAGTTATATAAAAAATATCTTTTCTATAATTATTTGTTCGGAATAAGAGAAAGTCATCCTAAATATATACTGCTTTGAGGTTGAAGATGATCAATGGTGGAAACTAGTTAAAAAGCTGAATCAAAGAGGGGAGATTGATTTAATTCATTGGGAATAGTGAATGAGAACCTTTTTCGAAAAATATTTCACTATATAGGTATGCCCAAAAATAGAGAAGGAATTCGTAGAGCAGAAGTAGATATAAAATGAATCTATGGGAATCTATTAGATGAAATTTAAAATACTTTCTCTCTATACCTCTACTTATTTCATGCATTCTCATTGAATTTTTGATATATAATTCTTTGAAAAAATACCCCACATATGGAAGAATATAGCCAATTAAGACTCTAATATATATGAGGAGAGAGTGTGAAGTGCAATGAAGGTTGAAATGGAGTTCGAAGTGATCCGTTGGTCCCTTCGATTGAATGAAAAGAAGAGATCAATGGATGCAAGCATAGGGAGTATGATCATGGGAGAGAAGGAAAGAAAGTAAAACATTCCTCATTCAAGAAACGTGGGAAGAAGTATTCGTGGAAAAGATTTCTCAGGAGAGGGAAATGTTACAAGAGTTGAAGAGATGACCATATTTCATAGAACTGTCATAGTGAGGTGAAGCCTAAACTTCTCAACACTAACGAAAAAGGGAATACGGTTCATCCCCCATCTGAAGTCTAATTGTTCAAGTGTCAAATGCTTGGGCACTTTACCTATCTCTATCCAAATACAATGTTATTGTTGGGTAATCACCATCAGCTTCAGCATATGCCCGGGTAGAATGTACATGTTTTTCTCTCTCAAAAGATGAAGTTAATGATCCAAATGATCTGGTGGTAAGTACTATTTTTGTTCACTAAAATCTATAAACTACTTTGTTTGATTATGTTTCTACACATTCCACTATTTCCACCATGTTATCAAAGAATATATAATCAATTCGTTAAATTATATAAATAGTTTAATCAATTAATATTTTTAGAGGGATTATCTAAGAATGATATTAATATAGAAACGTTATTATTTACATTTGAGAGAATAATCTCATCACAAATCTATTATCCATTCTGATTATGGAATTAAAAATTATACTAGGGATGGAGTAGCTCACAAAGTATAATTCTAAGATCAATTATAGAAGAATGTAAATCTAAATGGCATTGAATAGAAAAACTAATTTTTTTAATGGATTGATATTTCGACTTGATCTTTGACTAGAATCACCTCATATAGACTTTTTATAGAGATGATAAATGAATATGAAGAAGTAAATGAAAGTATAAAAATTGAATGTTTCCCAAATAAGGTTGGAATACATTGGCATATTTCCTAAATAGTTATATAGAACTCCCCTAGAAATAGAGGTAGAGTTCTCCATTGAACTCATGCCTATATCCTAGATATCAATGACCATGTATAGAATAGAAAATGTAAAGATGGAGTAATTAAAGAAAAAAATCCATGATCATTTGGAGAAGGTGTTTATCCAACCAAGTGTGTCTCCTTTGGGATTACCTATTCTCTTTGTGAATAGGAAGGATTAATGAATGAATATATTCATTGATTATAGAGAACATAATGGGATCATAGTAATGAATATGTCCCCTCTTCCAAGGATTTGTGATTTATTTGACCAGCTTAATAGGTCTCAATTATTCTCCATGATTGATCTTAAATATGGTTATCATCAATTGAGGGTGAAGAAAAAGATATTCCAAATAGTATCTTCTAATCAAGATATGGTCATTATGAGTATTTTTTATAAACTTCTTTATGACTAATTCTCTGACTATTTTTTTGTATTTTATGAATGGTGTTCTTAAGTACTACCATGATATGATTATGGAACTTTTTATGGATGGTAATATTATATATTTTAAAAGTAACATGGATAATTAGGAACATATAAGGGTTATATTGAACACTACGAGGAAGGAGAGGCTATTTGGAATGTTCAGAAAATGTGAATTTTGGTTAAAATAAGTTTCTTTATTTAGGAACTTTGTAACCAATAAAAGAATTTCCATTGAACCGACTAAGGGAATGGTTATAGAGGAGTGGCCTCATCTTACAACAGTAACTATGTTTCATAGTTTCCATTTTTTATTTTGATATTATAGGTGGTTTGTGAATTTTTTCCATCTTTTTTATCCACAGAAAAATTTAAATCTAAAATGGGCTATGTTTATTTTGAAAAAAGGGTTTATAGAAAGTTTCCAAGAGCTGAAGAATAGATTGTTTATTCCACCCAAGTTTACTCCAACCACTATCAAATAAGGATTCATTATTTTTAGTAGTGAATCACAGAAAGGGTTTGGGTGTGTCCACATGAAAAATGAAAAGGTTATTTCTTATGTATTCCAATAGCTGGAGCCTCATGGGAATAACTATCTTACGCATGACTTGGAAGTAGGTGTATTTTCCTTTTCTTTTATGATATAGAGACACTGTTTTTATAGGGATAAATATGATATATACATAGATCACCAATGTTTGAATTATATTTTAACACAAATGTAATTAAAAATGAGATAGAGGAGATGGTTGTATATTCTCAGAGAATAACATTGTTAAATTCATTATCATCCTATATGAGAAAACAAAGTCACTGATGTACTAAGTTGGAAACACCTAGTTGTTCTGGATATTATGAGGATTTAATGAGATCCTTTGATCAAAGTCATAGTAAAAATGAAAAAGGTAATTTTAAGGGGAGGTACATCATCAACCATATCCCTAATGATTTCACTACCATCATTACTATAGAAGATAAAGAAATCTTATAGGGACGATCCTTTGTTGAAAAATAAGATAGATTCTATAAAGGATGTGAAGTTTCCTGAGTTAAATATTGATTAATAATTTGTAGAAAAATTTTGTACAATACTATGTGTTCCATATAATCTAGAAATAAAGAATAAACTGATGGATAGTGATCATAATTCTACATCCTCAATGCATTCAGGAAGCATTAAATTGCATAGGGGCCTTTGTGATCATTATTAGAGGGATAAAATGAAAAGGGAGATTTTCAACTACAGTACAAGGTCCATGGTGTGTCATCTAGTTAAGGTGTAGTGAAAACATCAAAAAATGGTTATTACCACCACCACCCATACCATCACAAAATTGGGAAAATACCACAATAGACTTTTCCACTAGCCTTTTGAGAACATCAAAAGGGGACTATATGATATTGGTTGTGATGGATTATCTCACAAAGGCTCCCCACTTTAATGATATTAGAGAATATTTCTCTCTTGACCAACATTACATGATATACATGATGGAAGTGGTAAATCTACATGGGGTAACACTATTTATCATTTCTTATTGTGATCTAAGGACCACATCAAAATTCTAGACAAGTCATCAACATGCTCGTACTACCGAATTGAATTTCAGTACGACCTATCACTCCCTAACTAATAAACAATATAACATCATTATTAATATACTTGAAGACATGATGAGAACATGCTCAATATATTTTAATGATTGATGGGATTAGTATATCCCATTAGTTCGGTTCTCAAACAATAGATGCTTATATTTGAGTATTCAAATGGATCACTATGAAGCTCTATATATAAAGCGATATAGAAAATTTAGTTGTTGGGATGATGTTGGTGGAAGAAATTTTCTTGGGACTAATCTTGTGTAAGGGATAATAAAAAACATATGCCATCCAAAAACACATAATAGATGCTTAGAGTTGACATAAGAGATATACTGACAACTGTCAAAGGGACTTGGAGTTTGGTGTTTATAACAAATTTTCCCTTATAATTTCACTATGTAAGAGAGTAATGTGGATTGGGAACAAAGAGAAGCTCATCCTTAGGTATGTTGTCCCCTTTTAAATACTATATCTCGTAGGAGAAGTGGCCTATTAACTTTCACATCCACTAAAAATATCTAATGTTAATGATTTTTCCACATATCTCTATTGGACTGTAGAGACATGGTTAAATAAAACATGAATATCCACCTTATAAAAGTGTTCTGTAGGTAAAAAAATATAAAGAAGAAACATTGGAACTAGAGGAGGACATGAGGTAGAAGTCCCAAATCTTTTCTCAATTGATATAATGAGTTGAATTTTTTGGGATGAAATTTCTTTAGGGGTGAATAATCTAAGGACCCAGCCATTTTTAATAATTTCTTTATCATGTGAATGTGGTTTATATTATTTTGTACTAAAAAAACTATATCTGTATATTAATTACGGGAATATAGAGGTAAATGTGGCCATATATTTTTGGAAATTATGTGACCTCTATTCAATATAACCATTGTTCAATATGATCATTGGTAACTATACTCTGGGTAATAATTTTAACATTATCATTTGAGTTTATAAGTAATATTATTACAATGTAAAATTGATATAGAACGAAGAGTTGATTGAATAAAACAACTGAGTCATGGCATTTGAAGCCCATATTTCAGAGCATGGGAGGGATGTACCATCACTAGGATTATCCCTAAACCAATTCCAAGATGATCTTCAATAAGTTAAGCTTGAATGAAATCTCCTTTAGGAGAAATTCATGTTAGCAGAGACTACCCCTCATTCGATATTAGCCAAGCAACCCCATGAAAGTACAACCATCACACACCTTACTCTAATGGAGTACATAGGTGTAATATGGTGTTACATATCCTCAATTTACATTTTATTTCCTTTTTCAAAATTAAATTTTTATTCCATCCATTATGTTTTGGGAATACATTTTCTTAAAAATATGATGAATTTGATGAATTGTTTTTTCGATCAGAAATTCAAATTTACTAAAAAGAAATAATTATTATCAAAAACGTGGATATTATTAATAATGTTTACTTTAATTAAACAGTATGATTTAAACACTCATATTTAAATTTAAATGATAAAATATATTTTTTGAAATTGTTTGAAATTTTACTCGACATTTTACTATGCATTTTTATTTGTTATTATTTTTAATAAATAAGTATATTTATATTTACAACTTAAATTTATCATAATTATAGAATTAATATGATTAAAAAAACTTAATTTTTTAAATAAATATTTCAAAACTAGGATAGGGTGAATTTATAATAATTTTCTAAAATATTTTCTTTTCTGGTGAATAGTAAAATTATAGTTTTTAGTTTTCAATAAGTTTAATGACATCATAATTTTTTCATAATGATGTAATAATTATATAATAATAATCCATGATTCCAAAAATGTATTTTTATTAATATTAAATGTTATAATATATTTTAATAAACATTTAAAAATAAAATACACATTAAAATTCTAAAATGGAAACTTTAACTTTAAAAATGTTATTTTGTGATAAAATTAATTTCAGTTTCGAAAATAAGTAATTTAAAATTATGGTCGAATCTTGTGAAATAAAATAAGTTGAAAGGTTTCTTAAGTATTCAATACCATGGGAAAATACCAAGGTAAATCCCATGGAATTTCATTTACCAATACCTAGGTGTCCAATGCATTTATTTATAAATTAATAAACAAATCCCCCATTTTTTCTATAAATTACACCCATTTATCCATTTCATAAGTCACCCATTTCATCCAAAAATTAGAAATCATAGTTTTACCTCTAATAAAGTCATCCAAAGAGTAATTCCAAGGTTTACTCAAGCCCCCATGGTTTGAATCTTTGATTTTTAGGAGTTTATCTTCAAGGTAAGGGAAATCTCAACATCTATTTTTTCCTTTCAAGTTCCCTTTTATATAATATGTATATAAAATTCCTAAAATATATTATAATTTTAATTTTATAATATTGATTTAAATTATTAAGAGTATTTTATTAATGGGATAACCATATCCCATATCATATTACCATTTTCTAAAACCATGCTTTATACATGTAATACTTCTTGATTTTCATCTCAAAATTTCTCTCTTTTTCATAAGAAATTATATTATTTTCATTTTTGAATTACAAAAACTCTCTATTTTCCGTGGGTATTCAGAAAGATGTAAAAATGAAATATTTTATTCTGGTATTAATAAACATGAAACACATCTTCCTTTTTGTGTTAATAATGATATAAAGATCTTATCTTTAATCATTTTCTTTTAAAAATCCCTGATTTTGATATCAAACCCATTTCTTTTATTCTCCTAGAGTTATTTATGAAATTTTTTGTTATGATATTTCTAGAAAACAATTATTAATACATATTAAGGTTTCACCCTGATATCACTCTAATTCATTGGGTAAAAAATTTAATATCTAGACATGACATGTTTTATGATACCTAAGTGAATAATATAGAAAATGTTTATGACACCTCAGCGAAAAACCTTGGTTATATACTTTTGGATGTATAAAATAAATTTTTGATCCACATTTAAAAGTTATTATTCATGTTGTTTTATTTATTAAATTCCCAATGTTCTTTTTTTAAGTCATAAATATATTCCACTTATTCTTATTTAATTTTCCTCACGATCACATGTAAAATACATCTCTTGTTTCCCTTACTGGGCCTTATTCTCACCCATTTATTTTATTTTTGTTCTTATTTTATTATTTTCAGATATTTAACATATGATTATCCTATGATGAAACTATTCAAGTGTATTAGAATAATTTTTTATGTTTTCATGTATTATGTACCTTTTTTCCCAAGAAACCATTCATTAAAAGATACACTATTTTGTTCAATGTATTTAAATTTTTAGGTAATAAAAAGGTAAAATTCCATATTTATACATCCCTACATATCCTAAGATAATGATAATAAATCCACACACATATATTGTTAAATATATATTTCTCTATATAATATTTTAATATATAAAGACCCAATGTGAATATGGGGACTATACATCATGAAATAGTTTAATGCTGATGGAATTTTAATCTGGGCCCAAGATAAATAATATAGATATCACGTAATATCCTGAAATAGATATAATAAAGCCACAATTGTTTTTAAAAAATATGGATTTTTATATACCTTTCTCATATATATATGGGAGGGGTATTTAATCTTAGTGAATATTTAATGAAGGATACCATACACAAATCACCCTTACGTGGATTTGAGTCTCTTATATGGAAGTTGAGTCATATAGGGAGAACCACTATAAAAATGTTATTATATTTAAGAGTATATCATATTTCACGCTATTTAATTCCATTCAATGAGGAATCTTCTATCATTTAGTTAACAATTTTATAACATAGGTCTTTATATATGGGATTTGTGAATGTTTTTATTTTGTGAAAAATGAAATATTTTCATTTTAGTTACGAAATGGTGAAGGAAAAAAATATGTGAATGAGAGGTCCCAAACACCATGCTGAAGTAAGGGTATAATAAGGATAAATCTTGTAGTTAAATTTTAGAATATAGATCTAAAAATTACTTTATGTATTTCAATAACAAGAATCAATCCTCATGTAGTTATAATACAATCACTTCTACATAAATCAAGATCATGGTCACAGGAAAGATGAATACAATTTCATTGTAATGAAAGGATACTGAAAAAATCTAATGTTAATGAGGGGGAACAAACACTATTGTGTATGGATGGTTGAAGTTAATAGGATTTACTACCAGGACTAGGATAAGATATCCATATATCACTACATATCCTAAAGTAACATGATTCAAGACACACATAGTTTATGATGTTGAGTCTATCCGTAATGATATGAATCATGTAAATAAGGGAAGGAGAGAAATTTGTAGGTTCTCTAGTAAGAGAGAAGGATATAAACCTAACATGAATTAGAAAAGGCCTCAAAACTAAAAAAATAAAAGGCATTGAAATGGAAGCTACATATAAGAGTAGGATGATACATAAAATAATCACCACATATCTTAAGATTGTAGGAATTGACCGATATATGTTTCTCATAGTAGATATGTTATCCCCATTTAGATTTTACTATGGAAATACCCAACACGAATGAGGATATTGTACATTATAAGAGGTTAGATATTGATGGAATATGTGTATGTGAAAATGATTAATGAGTTTGGCATCACTATATGTACTATGATGAAAGGAATCATTCCACACATAGTTTTGATAATGGGTAAATTATAGTAATAAGTTAGGTAAATCATGAAATTATGGTTTCCTAGTATATTCACAACCATTGAAGCCTCATGTAAATAAAGGTACATTTATAGATTAATCTATTATTAAAGGGGAATTTTATGATATGTGGTTGCATGGAATATACCTCTCAATATAGCTTTAGGTTATATGGGATGGTCCAATTTGAATATTTTAAAGTCTTGTGGGATCCAAAATATGTTGTTCAGTTTAATATCCTGATACTAAGACCACTTAAAAGTAGATTATATTCATATATGTTAGAATATATAGACTATAGTTTAATTTCTTTAATTAAAGACTAAGACGCCATGCAATTCAGAGTCATGTGACACATACCTATATATTGAACTTCACACATATCAAAATCTTTAAGAAATTGAAATAGATTCATCCTACTGCTAAGGAGGGAACCCATCATGAATGGTGTCTTAGTAACAATATAGATTTAGGTGGTTATTTATAAATATAGTCCCATTAAGTTATTTGATATGGATGAGAGGATACAAACACAAGGAAGAAATTCTTTAAATTACGGTACAATTTGTATGAACATGAATCCGTGGATAAGGAACAATATGATTAGGATTCTTATGTGAATTTTAATTATAATTTCGGATGTTATGTCCCATTTAATAGATCACTAAATGATATTATGGTTCTTGTAGGATGATAAAAGTTCCTGGTAGTCAAGCATAATATGATCCAGACTATATGTTATGTAGTTTATAAAGATACATTGAGGATGTTTT
This sequence comes from Viscum album, assembly GCA_963277665.1. Classification (NCBI taxonomy): domain Eukaryota; kingdom Viridiplantae; phylum Streptophyta; class Magnoliopsida; order Santalales; family Viscaceae; genus Viscum; species Viscum album. Next base: position 552,332,846 of record OY728144.1, read on the forward strand.
TTTAGAAATTTTACATCCTCCAAGAATGAAAATGTGAACCCTTTGAGATATTATGAAAATTATTTTTTTGAGAAACATTTAATTAGTGAAAAAAGTGATATTCTCCCCATCTACATTGATCATGGAATAGTATTCGCCGAAGTAGACATTATTTATGGTGTGTGTTCATTCCCATTTTAGCTCAAATTTTGGGGGATTTTTCATAGGTATCAGGGGGTTATCAAAGACATCACTAATTATCATCGAATAAATATGTATAGTTTAAAATTCTCAATGAATTCATGTGTGACATGATTGTAAGGAACCTTTATGTTGTGTATCCTCTATGAGGTTTCATCATAGAGTCACACCAATCCATCAAATTGGACTAGAGACTTATTACATTCATAATAAAAATTTAGATGGGAATTTGAAGTGAAAGAAGTTGGATCCTAATAGTAGGGACTACCTCTATCCCATATAATAGTGATTATGGTGTATCATATGTGGAAGTTTGAGATATGGTGAAAGAAAACCCTAGAGCTTGTAAGCTATTGTCTGAAAAATATTTTTTGTACTTCCCCCCATCTTATGTAGGTAATTTTATAGACTCTTATTTAATGAATCTATCATTAAATTAAACACTAAATCAGAGTGGGATTAATGTTTGGTGTGTATTTTGTACTCTTGATACATCCTATTCAATTTAGGATCACAAAAATAAGGGATATTATCTATCAATATAGTGAGTGAAAAAAAATATGGTAATAATTTTAGACTTTATGATATTTATGATATACATCGTTCTCAATGCCTTGAGTGATATAGCCTAAAAACATATTGATAAAAAATAAATTATAGTAAGTATGTACTCAAATTACCGAGATGTAGCTGGGGATAAGTATGAATGGAATATATTTACCAAATAGTAAATGGCCAAGAGGATTTAGAAGTTTCCAATAATTCTAGGGTTTATTGGATGCTTTTTTCATGTATTTAGAAATAATGAGACTTTTTTTGAACTTAATTAAGTCTTGTGTCATGATGAGTATAAGTATCTGAGTCTCTTTATTTTATAGAAGAGTCTGGTTCTTCACTAGTGGTCATCATAGGAACCTATATGGAATTCCTAGATAATATTGTGGGCCTATAATCCTTAAATGAACACAAGAATGAATCCATCAATGAATGTATTATAGATTACCTTCAATAAAATCCGATCATCATAAAAAATGAAATTTATTTATCAAAATTTTATTTTCACATTATTTGATTGATAAAGTGGAAGTGTTTAATTTTAAAGGTAGTTTATTATTGGAAACATCCATCCAACTATGATATTGATTAGCAAGAAGACAATCTCACCTTGATCAGGGGGGTATTGATTTCATTCAACTTTTCATATAATTTTATAATTGGAAATCCCACCCTATGATGTTCGATGTGGATGAACATCTCATATAGGTATGGATCTTCCTAGGGTGTAGCTATATTTTACATTGAATACACATGAGATTTCAATGAATGTGTAATGTGAGATGATGTTAGCTCTGAGGGAATTTTATCCATTAACCCTGTTACATAATCAAGAAAGGTAATTAATCCTTCATTGTTGATGGAATAATCACTATTTATTTGTTTGATTACCAAATTTGAATCCCCAAATATTTGTAATAAGGTTACTAGTATCTATAGGGATAACTCCAAGCCTGTGATATTTTTTTACTCATCATTTTTTCTATTTTTCTAATATTAGGAATGAGTAAGGAAATCCCACTATTTTGAGGGATATGAATACAATCCCAAGGCTACCCCTGCCGAGTTCTAGGTTTTCCATCATTCTACCTAACATAATTTTATATGTTCCATCTTTGTGCATATCCCATGATTGGGATTTATGATGGGTGCATAATACCTCTTCATTAGAGAATTTACTATTTATTAGTGATTTTTCTTGGACATAGTGAACTGTCAGTAAGTCTACTAATATTTTTCCACTAAATTAACTTTTTATTCATAAAATTGATGTGAAGATACTCTAGGATGATCAACCACCATGATATATTCTTAGTTATCACTAGATGACTGAGGATATACATGATTAATTTGACATAAGATATTATGTGTACCTCATGATGCTACAAATAATGTCTCAGTTTCTACATTGAAAAACTTAGTGTGAGATAGTTCTTCATGATATTGGAATATCGGGTATCAATATCAAAAATTATTCAGTTGATATAGTAATGAAAATTCCCCATTCTCGTATAGTTATTATGAGAAAATATAAAACTGAGTGGCCCTTCCAAGATCAATATATAAATGGGTATAGGATCATCTTTTACTAGTGAAATGAATACCAATGGATGTAGGAGATATTTATTTACATCCTAAAAGTCTGATTGAAAATATTCATCCCACAATTATATAACCCCCTTCTTTATCAATTTTTTGAAGGGAAGAATTTTACATACAATGTTGGCTTTGTGGTGCATACTATAGTGGAGATTTATCTAGTGTCCTCTCATTTCTTTTAGGTTTGTATAAAGAGGAATATTAAGTATCATTATTTTTTTACAAGGTTGAATTCACTGTTATCGTGGAATACCATGAATTTGAGTAATTTCCCTGATGTTACACCATACATGCATTTTAGGGGGTTTATCTTGATACTACATTGCCATCGTTTTTTGAAAACTATTAAAATATCATGTGGATGATCAAAACAATATTTCAATTTTACCACATAATTATCCTCATGTGATTCTATTAACTTCTCTATATGGGGCATATGATTATGGTTCATCTCAAATTGGTATACAATCCAACATTCTCTGAGACAAAAGCTCAATAATAAAATATATCCCTTGGGGTGCCATGAATGAATTTTCCTCCTCATCTTATGAAGCTATTAACATCAGTTAAATCTTGAATTTTGTTTCATGAAATAGTGGGATTTAAATATGACCTTCACACTAAATTTTATCCCTATGAACGTTATTGGAAAATAATTCTCCAGGATATAATGGTTGAGTTCTATAAAATTAAATTTAGATGAATGTTTTCCCATTCGTTTTCTTAATGGGGTTATTGTTGGTGATCCAGTTATGATATTTGGAATTCCTAAATTATTTTGATGTTGAAAATAACATCATAATTTGTTTTAATTTTTTCTACATGGGTTTGATAGATTTTATTCACTACTTGTTTATAACCAAAGAGGTCATCCTGCAAATCCATGTGATGGGTATCCAAAAAAGGATCTAATCCAAATAATTCTATATAGTTCCACAGAAACACATCATCATGTTTATTAATTAAGAGTATGTATTTATCGTGTTCTTTTATATCCATAGTGAAACTAATTAATGTACACCATACATCTTCCTCTATGCCTAGACTAACCTATCTGATATCATCTATCATGATCAAAGAACCTTCCCCTTATGATAGAGGGATATACATGAGATCTTTCCTTTCATCTTATATTTCTTCATTATTTTCAGAAGTGGTTGAAGAAATTTTATTAGTACATCTAGAAGAAAATATGGGGCATTGTTATATTTCTTTCATAATTACATACATATTTCAAATGTATGGGTTCATCTAATAAATTCTATGAAATAAACATAATAATCCTAAAAACCTATACATTTATTCCTCCATGATTCATATATTTCTAATAAAAAATCCTCGATTGGGTCAAATGAATTTTTTTTCACAAATACATTATAGTAAATAGGACCCAAGGAAATATTGATACACATGAATTTTTAAAAATAATTTTTATTTATCAATGATAGGTATTCAATGTAAATTTCCTTCTGATCCTTTTATAAATGGAAATTAATAATATATATTAATTCACTATTTAATAAAAACCCATGTAACCAAATAAATACCAATAATGGGAGTTATCACATCAATTTGGTCGATGGGAATCATATAGTCTTCAGAGAGTTAACTCCATCGATTAATGGGATAATTTTCATACCATTGGGGGCTCAAATTGGGAATGGTAATGTATCAATAGCTCCTTAACCTCCCATTTTTAGAAATATACATCTTTATATAGTGACTTGTTGGAATCAATGGGGGAACTTTCATCATACAATGTCATGTCTTATTCATTGATAGAGTTCAATAGGAACATATGGTATGATGAAGGAACTGATTCACACATATGAATACATGATAATACAAGACATACATTTAAATCCATGCATCAGTATTTACCTTGAATTTTTATTAAAAACAATATCCCAACAATCAGTTCTTAACCTGATTTTTTAGTACCCTTTAATCAATATTTTCATACCGTTGAATGTTCTGGTTGGAGGGAGAAATGCCAGATTCACTACAACCCAAATTTTAGAGGTTTCATAACAAGATGATATCGATCCCATAACAATTATTGATTACATAATGACACACATTGATATATTTAGTATTTCTAGATATATATAATTGTTTTATGTGATAATGTATGACCATTTCTTGTTCGTATTTCATTATGTGAATTTCCATGTTACATTAAATAGATATAGTCTTCAAATGATTTGTCTCAGCTTCAGTAACTCCAAACATGAACTCATGAGTCCTAAAAGGCCTTTATAAAAGATTATATATGATATATAGAGAGACTAAGGGAATATATAATTTAAATCATGGATACAACAATAATAATATCTTTCAAAAAATCATATTTCTGGGTTTATAGATCACACTTACAATCTTGATATTTCCCTTGAATTGAAGCTTATGGGCCAAAGGGGACTCTACTAATAGTTTGTTACCTGATTGGAATTTTATAAAATCATTATGGTCTACAAGATGGGATGAACCGACCTTCCATTATTTTTATTTTTTCTAGGTAATAACATATTTTTTAGTTATTCTTCTAGTATAATTAGATCCAGACATGCATTGAATGATTCAACATTAGATCGATGTTCCGATTGATCATGTTGAAGTGCATGATTCCGAGTTTTTACTGCAGGTATAGATTTATTGGAAATTATTACTCCCTGTTGGGGACTACTATGACCATGTTTTCCAAGACATCCCCAGCTTTAGTGACCTCTCCTATAAATATTATTTGGTATATTGGGTTCATTCAAATCATGTTAATTAGTGCAGTTGTCAGGCATGTTTATGACATTGAAGAATCCATATTTCAACTCATTAACTGATGAAAATCCTATTTAGTTATACAATATATATTATCTCATATAATTCCATGGTTTCCATCCTTTGATTTGTGTTATTAATAAATACTATATAGTATATAATATCTTTGGAAAGGGTAAGTGATCTTGCTACTGAGAATTATTTTATTGATTCTAGCTATGTTGACTTCCGGAATGTTATGTGTGGAGGATAACACCTCTAATTTCATATAGGTAATTGGGTTTACAAATAGTTGATTTTGTCAATAATTTAATATGATGTGTGTTGAATTGATTTATTTCTTTATCATATAGTCATAAAATATCTATACACACCTATTTGGTAATTCCCACCACTCTCCTTCCTTTGCAAAATTAGTAAAAATGAACACCACTTATCATAGAGGTTTTCCTAACCTGACCTACTAAATTTAAACCGTATTATGGAGTATTTTTTTGAAGATAAATCAATCCTAGATATTGTTCCATAATACTCAATGGAAGGGGAAATAATCAGGGTGACCATTCATCCTAACTTTATTTGATTTTATATATTTCTATAATTTGAAATATTTGTTCTCTATGGATGTGATAAAGAATCATAGAACCTATCCCTTTTATAATGAATATAAATTATTATTCCAATCATAAAATTTTGGGTGATTTATATATTTCATTCACTCTTAAAAAGGTTTATTTTATTGTTATTTCTATTATAGTGGGGAATCACCTGATACTAAGTGGTTCTAGAGGTTGGTTTTCAAATTAGTTCTTGTTTGAGCATGATGGTATTAGTTTTTTCCATTCCATATATCTTTCTCTATGTCATTGGAATTAGTCATGTCTTAGAATCAGACTATCGTATGGAATCTTCCAGGTTCAATGACACATATGAAAACCCATAAAACTCACATGGTTATTTTAATGGAATAATCTATATATGCAAGTCATCATAGCAATTTTTGTTGCAAACTTATAGGAAATTATCTTATAGAAGTTAAATTTCCAAAAAATTATTATCCTTTCAAACTGATTATTAAATCTAGAACCTCTTATTTATTCACTATTTTTAATTTTAAAGGTCAATAATAGTTGTACATTACAAAATTAAACAGAATTGGTAGAGGTACTACATTTGATTATCTTTACAATTGGTAATAAATGAATAAGTAAGGTTGATATACAAAAAATATTATGGTCTTTTTTGGGTATTCACAAAACACCAGATCTTTTCTTGTATCTACTTATTTGGAATTCCAATAATCAGTCTATCTCAAGATGAAAAGTGTGTGAGTTACTACTATGGATCTCCAATACAATTGAATATTGAGAATTTGGGGTTCCAAAAATTCGGTTCAATGAAGTTAAGTCCACCTATTTAGGGTATATATTCCTCTTTAAATTAAATGGTTCATGACACCATACCATTAATTCTATTCATATGGAAAAGGAATTGATAGAGTTATTTACATCTAGTAGGTCTACTAGTTGCGTAGAAACTCGAGTAGATTCCATGGATAGAGATTTCTATGAGTATTTTTTCTATTTTTGATACTAATATCCCATTGGAGATGACATAGGGTATCTTTAATAACATGGGTGAGGGTTTTTCCCTAGTACATGGAATTATTGATAATTAATGACCACTAGAGTTAAATAAATTGGTTTTCTAGACCAAGATCTGATCATATGGATTGAATCTACCTATATTGACTAAGAAACTCATTTTTATTGATATGTACAATTGGATAAATATGGGCCTCTATGAGGGATATAAAAATAGTGTAAATATAACCTTTGAGTAATTCAATTTTGAGTATTCTTAATCTACCTAAATCAAAATTAAATTGTGTTAACATATCCTCAGTAGAAAAGGGGCATGAATTATTTAGGTGGTCAGGGGTCTGTATATGAATCTACTCCCTTCACATTATCTTTGTATGATGATCAATGAGTATGTGGTCGATTAATTTTTTAGGATCCCCTACATCTTGAATCCATCTCTAATTCTTGGTAGGTACACTATCTTCACATGTTTTAGATTAAAACATATTTCGGATGGATTCTTCATTTTTTATTATTTTTTATCATTGTTGTGATCCATATTATTAGTGATACCAACTATAATGAAATTATCCGAAGAAAGTCAAAATGTAGGAGTTATATATTCATCATATTTATAAGGGGATTTATCATCATATAAATACCATTTTATGGAAAAATAAAAATCATCCTTGATATTTGTTTTGGTAGAATATTTTGAATTATATCCCATCAAAGGCTTCATCTTTTCTTCCCAATATTTAACAATACATGGTATATAGATTATGATCTTGAAAGAATATCTAGAATAATTCACCAAACATAATACTAATGATAGTGATGGATCACACAATTGATGAAACTATGAGAGTGTTTCCTGTGAAGCCCCATGGCCTAGAGAATACCATGTCACATAGTGGAGGATGATGTAACAATGTATCCATCAATATGGACTATTATGGATGTAAGGGTTGGTGTCCTCAGAACCAACTGTTTTGTACTTTGATTACATAAATGTTCACTTATTATATATTGTTCATTGTTCTGCATGACTATAATATAATAATGTCCTGAAATATTTGTTGCATTAATAAGGTCATAGCAGATCCCCGCTATGATGAGAACCTTGAAATGCTATAACAATATTCTTAAATAAAGTTCTGCGGTTGGATGACATACTATGATAGGACACATAGTATACAGACTGTCATGTGTGAGTACTCATAAGAAGACGAGACTCTCTCTCATGGAGTTCGCACTTGGTAATCTCCAAGATGGGAGATTATGAGAACAGACCCGCCAGTAGTAATTCCACATGTCTTGGTGTCATCAGATATTTCTATCTACGAGCGTGTGTAATGGTCCTTAGACTGGAAGATTATAATTAACACATGTCATGACTCGCACACTTAGATTTACTGACGAAAACAGTCACGCGGACAGTTGGCAGGAAGTAGGGTACGTTGGGTGCGTCACGAGTGACATGTTGTTAATGGATAAGTCAAGGAAGGATTTGTCCCTTTCATTTATGGAAGTTGATATCTCGGCCCTTTGATTGAAATAGAACTGTCGCATTAAATTCCATGGCCATGGTGTAAACGATGAGTTTATTTCAGGTAGTCAAAGAACGACATATCAAGCATATAGGTTTATGACACTTCCATGAAACCTGCTTGATGAGATATTTAGACAAAGGTATTAAATTACACAGTAAGCGTTCGTATGAGGTGATACGTCAATGCGGCGTCAACTTCTTTCTCTTGGGTGCCTTGACCCGTTGCTAGACAGTAATCTTGGACTTTAGGCAAGCCCGCCTAATGCCTACGAGAAAGAGGCCTAGAGGGTCACACACTAAGTGTATCCAAGTATCTCAAGTTGAATAAAGATTATTCTTGTACGTGGTTTAATAATTATTCAATGAAGCCTAAGTTGTTTTAAATGATGGAGGAAAAAGAAAATAAAACAAGTACACGTCGTGTATTATTATTACATGCCGTGTAGTTTTATTTTGGAAAGGAAATGAATAAATGAAAACAAGATATACACGCCGTGTACATTTAATGTACACGCCGTGTAGTTTTTAATGAAAAACAAGTACACGCCGTGTATTTATTAATACACGCCGTGTAGTTTTTTTTTAGTTGGGATTTTGAGGATATAATATTGTTTTAAATGATATTTATTATAATCAGCGTGGGCGCATGTCAAGGAATTATTTATTCGACATGGGGTTTTAAATAAAGAGTCAATGATATAAATAAAACGCGTAACGCGTTTATTTATTGTCATAACTCTATAACCCCACACACCCGATTATAAATATCCTCACAACCCCATCTCTTTTCTGACACAACATCTCTGGAGAATTCTTTCAAGGCCGAAAGAACCTCTTCCTCCAAGAACTCTCTCAAGACCGAGAGAGATACTCTTCCATCGGATCAAGACAATCTAAGGCGGACAATGCAAGCAAAGTCTTCTCCACGCTAGCACCCGGAGAATCCATTGGCGACGTCCAGAGATACGAGGTACACGTGTGGATCACCGCTAGAGGGAGTCTACACTTGGATTCTGCGACGCAACGACAGATCACATCGACAACGTGATTGAGAACATCAACGAAGAAAGAACACCCAAAAGGTATTTCTTTATAATTAATTAAATTAATTATAATCAACCTGTAACGATCCTTGTTTGTGGTTCCGGGAAAAACCATCTTCTTTGTCTTTTTCTGTGATTCGATCCGTGGAGACTGGCGTTTATCGTCGTATTGATCCCGGATTGATCATTGCTAATGACAAAAAGCCAAGTGGGCACATCCACCCACGCGCTTCCCCTGCGCCCGGAACCTTCAAATTGTATCAGAGGGAGGTTACAATGTTGATTATAGTTATTTAATTTTCGTTGATAATTTATGCATTCATATTTGATTCAATTCGAAATAAATCGTTCTATAAATCTGAATTAACGAGATCTATTCTTCCTCCTTTGTTTTTCGATTCATATCACAGAAACAACCTTTTAATTTTAATTTTGATTAAAATAAAAACGAGGAACTCATCCGGAGGAGCCGCTCTTTCTGTCTGTACAACACGGGATTACACGGCGTGTAATTAAAACTACACGCCGTGTACTTAGGTTCAATGAACCGGCACTGGTCTGCCAAACCACGCCGTGTGAATTGATTATGCCTAAGTTTTAATCACGCCGTGTTGACCAGAATAGAACGACGCGTGGAAACCGGAATACACGACGTGTATTTTGGAACAACACGCCGTGTAGTCCGTTCCGACCCAGGTGAAACCGTGTACAAAGATAAGTCGCGTACCGCGTATACGGGATTGCCAGGCCGGTTACCGCGTAACAAGGAAGTACACGCCGTGTATGATTCATCTACATGCCATGTACTCTAAAATTTCCAAAGTACAGAAAAACACGCCAAAGCCCCGGCGTGTACTTTGGACAAAGGGTGAAAAGAAAAATACACGCCGTGTAATTATAAACTACACGCCGTGTACTTTCCAGAAATGGAATTTCACCAGGTTTCCTCTAATGTACAAAGACCCGTACAAGGAATATGGATGAGAAGAATCTCACGGAAATTCAGAAAGGAATTTAAGATAAAGAATTGATTAATAATAAGATCATAATTAATTGAATTCGAGCGCGTCTTATCTTAAATAAAATAACGATTAAAAGAATTTGAATTCTAAATATGCGTAAATGTCGTTGCATACTATGGATGATCATGAGCTAGACCAAAGACCCTTTGTATGTGTATGGTTTCATTTAAATTTATTTAATTTAAATTTGTTGGCCTGCGAGCCTTCTTCCAATAAAATGTAGGGCCTGCGTGCCCATGGTTTCTTTAATGTAAACCCATGTAATGGAGGATCTCCCAAGCCAGAGGAGACGGTTCAAATCCTGAAGTCGAGGCGAAACCGACACAAGAAGATACAAAGGTGGACAGGTGGGAGCTGCAAAACACGAACCATCAGGTTCAAGGTGTTTTCCCTAGGTCAGGGTAAGCTTATCAAAACCGCTAGATAAGCTAACCAAATAGAAGCTCATGATCATGCCGTCTTATTTTATTTCTGTCTGATTGCATGGTTTATATATTATCCATGTGTTGTCGCGATCACATAATTAATAAAATGAACAAGCATGCAAAGATGGAATAAAATAAAAACCGGTCTATTCGTATACATTATCGGAACATGGTTAATCCCTTAAGCAAGCATCACTTAATATTAACAAGCATGTGATAATTCAAAGATACGCATAAAGAATAAAATTCCTCAAATACCATATTAAGTCAGACCAAGCCTTTCGTTACTTGATTAAGGGAAAGACTCAAAAAAACTATGTGTTTGACCAACCCTTGTTGGGACACTTACTTTTATAAAGGAAGCCCTTATGAAAGGTTTCGGGTTGACTTAACCATATTACATCAAGAGAAGTAGCCCTTGCTAGACTTGATGTAATATTGGAGGCAAGAGTTGAGGAAATCCAAGTCAGGATTTCAGGATTGGGGAGTCCACTCAACAGATCAAGGAACTGTAAGCTCACAGTTGGCAAAGACCCGCCTACCTAAATACCTTTAAATAGCTTAACCAAACCTTGTTGGGGTTATGCGAAGAGAAATATGGATCCTTGCCATTAGAATGTCAAAGCAACTGGACATTCCGAGTTCAATGGTGAGGGCCATTGGGAATTGATAAAATAGTGGGAGACTTAATAAAATTTATTATTTCTCATTAAATGTAATCAAGAATGTACTGATGAATCTGCTCTTTTAAATTGTAGAATCAAAATGACAAACAAATCAACCCCATTTTCTCTGCGATCAATTCTGGATAAAGACAACATCCTCACCGGAAGTAACTTTCAGGAATGGTTTAGGCGCATTCGGGTTATCCTACGCCATGAACAGAAGTTTTATGTGTTGGAGTCCTCACTTCCTGATTCTCCTGCCCCAGGGGCAAGTGATGAAGATTTCCTAGTCTATGATCAACAATTGAACGATGCTATCGACATTCAATGTTTGATGCTGTCATCTATGTCTAGTGAGCTCATGAAGTCTCATGAAGACATGGATGCCTACAACATGCTTGAGCACCTCCGTGGTTTATACCAGGAGAGAGAAAGATAGGAATGGTTTGAGATCTACAGGGCTCTGTTTCAGAGCAAGCTTGGAGAGGGTGCCCCAGCTGGGCCTCATGTAGTCAATCTCATTGGCTACATTGAGCGCTTGGAGGTTCTAGGGTTTAAAATCCCTGAAGAACTGGGTACCAATCTCATTCTCGCATCACTCTCCCAGAGCTTCTCAAACTTTGTTGTTAATTTCAACATGAACAATATTGAGAAGTCTCTATCTGATCTTCTTATCCTTATTCGCCAAGTGGACAATGACATGAAGCGTGAAAAGCCTTCTGTCCTTATGGTGAATAAAAGGAAAGGGAAGGCGAAGAGCTTTAAGCCCAAAGCTTCTTCATGGCCTTCCAAGAAAAGGAAGATCAAAGGGGAGGCAAAGGAACAGGATGTTGTTTGTTTCGCATGTGGAAAGAAGGGTCACTGGAAGAAAAACTGCACCCAGCCAAGGAAGCAAGGGGAAGCTTCAGGTGCGTTTGTTATCGAATGCAATCTATCTGTTTCTACTAATTGGGTATTAGATACTGCTTGTGGTGCTCACTTCTGTATCCAAATACAGGAACCAAGTAGATTTAGGAAGATTGATCGAGGGGAGATAGATCTACGAGCAGCCAACGGAGCCAGACTTGCTGCTGTAGCTGTCGGGGACTACCTCATCACATTGCCTACCGGGATGGTCTTGGTTTTGAAAGGATGTTATTATGTACCCTCTGTAACCAAAAACATTATTTCAGTATCCAGATTAGATACTGATGGATTCATATTCAAGTTTGGAAATTAATGTTGCTACTTTTATAAAGATAGCATTTGTTTTGGTAGGGAACATTTATATAACGGCCTTTATGTGTTAGACTACACAAACCAAGTAATGGAAATTGATAACAAAGTTAATTTACATGACTCATACCACACCCAACTTTGGCATCACCGGCTAGGTCATGTCAATGAGAAACGTTTGACAAAATTACATTAAGATGGGTATTTAGATTCTTTCGAACCTAAACCACTTGGTGTATGTCATGCGTGTCTACAAGGAAAAATGACCAAAGCCCCATTTAGTGGGAAAGGTGAAAGAGCTAAAGAGCTTCTAGAATTAGTTCACACAGATGTGTGTGGACCATTTCCAATTGAAGCAAGGGGTGGGTTCTCGTACTTCATAACTTTTACTGATGATTTTAGTAGATATGGATATATCTATTTAATGAGGTATAAGTCAGATTCTTTTGATCGGTTCAAAGAATACAAGAATGAAGTTGAGAACCAGCTTGGTAAGAAGATTAAGAAACTCCGCTCAGACAGAGGAGGATAATATCTTAATCAAGACTTCATTGATTTCTTACGGGAGTTTGGGATTCTATCTCAACTCACTCCTCCTTACACACCGTAGTGGAATGATGTAAGTGAAAGGAGGAACCGCACCCTGTTGGACATGGTGAGATCAATGATGAGTCATGCGAGTCTTCCATTATCATTTTGGGGATATGCATTACAAACAGCAGCACACATACTAAACCAAGTACGAACTAAATCGATAAATGGTATTCCATACGAGTTATGGAGTGGACGCAAATCCATGTTATCGAATTTACACGTGTGGGGTAGCGAAGCATTTGTTAAGGCCTCTTCAGGTAACAAACTTGCACCCCGAGGCACAAAGTGTATCTTTATAGGATATCCCAAGGAAACAATGGGATATTACCTATACAACCCCTCAGACAAAAAGGTTACAGTGGCAAGACACGCCATATTCCTTGAGAGGGAGAACATCTCCAGAAGAGATAGTGGGAGCGAGATAGAATTCAATGAAGTCGAGGCTCAAGATACACATGAGTTGGTACAAGAACAGATTCCACAAAGCCCCGTGGAAGAACAATCTGTTCCAGAGACACAAGAACTGCGTAGGAGCACGAGAGAGGTGAGAGAACCAGAACGATATGGCTTTCTTGTCACTGAGGATGGTGAATCATTATTGGTTGACAACGATGATCCTCTTACCTACAAGGAAGCAGTTGAAGGCACAGACGTTGCCAAGTGGCAAGAAGCCATGAATTCTGAAATGGATTCCATGTACCAAAACCAAGTCTGGATTTTGGTAGATCCTCCAGTTGATGTAAAGCCTATTGGTAATAAATGGGTATTCAAGAAGAAACTGGACATGGAGGGGCAAGTCATCACCTACAAGGCACGACTGGTTGCAAAAGGTTTTAGACAGCGTCAATGAATTGACTATGATGAAACCTTTTCACCGGTTGCAATGCTGAAGTCTATCAGAATCCTATTGGCCATTGCTACTTACCATGACTATGAAATTTGGAAAATGGATTTCAAAATAGCTTTCCTTAACGGGAACCTCCAGGAAGATGTCTACATGACACAACCTGAAGGGTTTGTGACTTCAAAGGATGCCAACAAGGTATGCAAGTTGCAAAAATCCATTTATGGATTAAAGCAAGCATCAAGGTCATGGAACATTCGTTTTGATGAAGATGTTACAGAATTTGGCTTTGTTAAGAATGAATGTGAGCTTTGTGTCTACAAAAGGTTTAGTGGAAGTGCAGTCGTTTTCCTAATAGTATATGTCGATGACATATTGCTAATTTGAAACGAAGTACCTTTCTTACAGTCAGTTAAGGCATGGTTGAATAAATTCTTCTCCATTAAAGACTTGGGCGAGGCGACATATATTCTTGGGATCAAGATCCATTGTGATAGATCCAAGAAAATGCTGGGCCTAAGTCAAAGTACATACATTGACAAGATACTGAAGAGATTCAGTATGGAACAGTCCAAGAGGGGATTGTTGCCAGTGTCACATGGCATTCATCTTTCCAAGAAAATGTGTCCTCAGACACATGAGGAAAGAAAGAGAATGGAAAGGATCCCTTACGCATCCGCGATTAGGTTAGTCTTGTATGCTATGATATGTACGAGGCTAGATGTTGCTTATGCATTAAGTGCGGTAGGCAGATATCAAGCTGATCCAGGAGACCGCCATTGGATGGTAGTCAAGACTATCCTTAAGTATCTTAGGCGTACTAAGGATATGTTCTTGGTTTATGGAGGAGATGAGGAACTAGTCATCAGAGGACATGTAGATGCTAGTTTCCAGACTGATCAAGATGACATGAAGTCGCAGACTGGATACATCTTCAGTTTGAATGGAGGTGCAGTGAGCTGGAAGAGCTCAAAACAAAGTGTGGTGGCAGATTCTACAGCGGAGTCTGAGTATATTGCAGCTTCTGAGGCAGCTAAAGAAGCAGTATGGATGCGAAGCTTCGTCCAAGAGTTGGATGTTTTACCGAGCAGTAAAGATCCTATCACACTCTATTGTGATAATACTGCAGCGGTGGAACTTGCAAAAGAGCCAAGGTCACATCAGCGGACAAAGCACATACTTCGGAAGTATCATCTCTTGAGGGATTTTTCTCAGAGAGGTGAAGTTGCAGTGAGAAGTATTTCCACGGAAGACAACGTGGCGGACCCATTGACTAAATCCTTGACTCAGCAGAAAAATGATCATCATGTGAGGTCTAGCGGACTAAAAGTCGACGACAGTTGGCTCTAGTCCAAGTGGGAGTTTGTAAGGGTTGGTGTCCTCAGAACCAACTGTTTTGTACTTTGATTACATAAATGTTCACTTATTATATATTGTTCATTGTTCTACATGACTATAATATAATAATGTCCTGAAATATTTGTTGCATTAATAAGGTCATAGCAGATCCCCGCTATGATGAGAACCTTGAAATGCTATAACAATATTCTTAAATAAAGTTCTGCTGTTGGATGACATACTATGATAGGACACATAGTATACAGACTGTCATGTGCGAGTACTCATAAGAAGATGAGACTCTCTCTCAAGGAGTTCTCACTTGGTAATCTCCAAGATGAGAGATTATGAGAACAGACCCGCCAGTAGTATTTCCGCATGTCTTGGTGTCATCGGATATTGCTATCTACGAGCGTGTGTAATGGTCCTTAGACTGGAAGATTATCATTAACTCATGTCATGACTCACGCACTTAGATTTACTGACGAAAACCGTCACGCGGACAGTTGGCAGGAAGTAGGGTACGTTGGGTGCGTCACGAGTGACATGTTGTTAATGGATAAGTCAAGGAAGGATTTGTCCCTTCCATTTATGGAAGTTGATATCTCGGCCCATTGATTGAAATAGAACTGTCGCATCAAATTCCATGGCCATGGTGTAAACGATGAGTTTATTTCAGGTAGTCAAAGAACGACATATCAAGCATATAGGTTTATGACACTGCCATGAAACCTTCTTGATGAGATTTTGAGACAAAGGGATTAAATTACACAGTAAGCGTTCGTATGAGGTGATACGTCAATGCGGCGTCAACTTCTTTCTCTTGGGTGCCTTGACCCATTGCTAGACAGTAATCTTGGACTTTAGGCAAGCCCGCCTAATGCCAACGAGAAAGAGGCCTAGAGGGTCACACACTAAGTGTATCCAAGTATCTTAAGTTGAATAAAGATTATTCTCGTACGTGGTTTAATAATTTTTCAATGAAGCCTAAGTTGTTTTAAATGATGGAGGAAAAAGAAAATAAAACAAGTACACGTCGTGTATTATTATTACATGCCGTGTAGTTTTATTTTGGAAAGGAAATGAATAAATGAAAACAAGATATACACGCCGTGTACATTTAATGTACACACCGTGTAGTTTTCAATGAAAAACAAGTACAAACCGTGTATTTATTAATACACGCCGTGTAGTTTTATTTAGTTGGGATTTTGAGGATATAATATTGTTTTAAATGATATTTATTATAATCAGTGTGGTCGCATGTCAAGGAATTATTTATTCGACATGGGGTTTTAAATAAAGAGTCAATGAAATAAATAAAACGCGTAACACATTTATTTATTGTCATAACTCTATAACCCCACACACCCGATTATAAATATCCTCACAACCCCAACTCTTTTCTGACACAACATCTCTGGAGAATTCTTTCAAGGCCGAAAGAACCTCTTCCTCCAAGAACGCTCTCAACACCGAGAGAGATCCTCTTCCATCAGATCAAGACAATCTAAGGCGGACAACGCAAGCAAAGGATTCACCATGCTAGCACCCGGAGAATCCTTTGGCGACGTCCAGAGATATGAGGTACACGTGTGGATCACCGCTAGAGGGAGTCTACACTTGGCTTCTGCGACGCAACGACAGATCACATCGACAAAGTGATTGAGAACATCAACGAAGAAAGAACACCCAAAAGGTATTTCTTTATAATTAATTAAATTAATTATAATCAACCTGTAACGATCCTTGTTTGTGGTTCCGGGAAAAACCATCTTCTTTGTCTTTTTCTGTGATCCGATCCGTGGAGACTGGCGTTTATCGTCGTATTGATCCCGGATTGATCATTGCTAATGACAAAAAGCAAAGTGGGCACATCCACCCACGCGCTTCCGCTGCGCCCGGAACCTTCAATGGACACTAATCTATTACCATCACATAGTTAATTCACTATAGATTAGTTATTTCTCAGGGGGGGTAAATACCATTTCCCTGTGGGTTGGGGTTATCACCATGATTCTTTTAAGGAGGTTGACCTCATGATATTCTTAGATTCTAGCGATTTTATATGGGATTGCATGGGATGTAGTTCACATTTCAAGCTTGTTCTACTCATCATGGAGGGTTCATATATTGTTATAGGTTTTTATTTCCTCCAATAAAAGTCATATTTCTCCATATTTGTATCATGATATAGGATACTATCAATGGATCAATCCCATCTATTTTGAATTTTCTAGGGCTTAGGAACAATAACATGTCACTAGACTGGCCAACACGAATAAATAGACATAGTAACTAAGACTTGTCCAAGTGAAATAAAATTACATGATACCTTTATTGATGAGACTTTTTGGTTAATGAGTGGGGTTTAATGTAGATATTTTTATTCACCCCATACTTCGATACACATATTAGGGGAAACATCGATAATTGTCTGGTAGTGTGTCCTCATGCTGTTAAAGAAGGAAAACTGGTGGAACTCATGTTATAGATTTTATTAATGGATCATAGCCATTGAAAATGCATACAAATATAAATGATAAAAATATTACTTAGCCTCTAAAAGTGATTAACATAAACCCCCTACGACAAATATCTTACCTTGAGATGATGAAGATTCACTCACCAGTTGTGATGTAAATAAGGTATTCATTCCTTCCTAAATAATTATCAGATGTCATATTGGGGAGTTTCATTGGAAAAAAAGGATAGAAGCTCTTTATTTGGAAAAATATCACCAAATGGTCATTGAATTATCTTCATCTTTATATATGGTTTCATTTACTTTTTGTAAAACAAATGGTCATTTCCCTAATACTTTATCAACGATATAACTATTATTTTGAACATCCTTCATTGTATTAAAGGATATAAAGTCCTTGGTAGGTGGAAATGATGACAACTATCAAAAATCACCAAATAATATAGAAAAAAACTATAGATCAATGATGAGGATCTTGGTGTCATTGATCATGAATTCTTGAGTTCCTCTTGATATATGGGAAAACATAGAGGATTTTTGACACGAGGAGGACTGATAGCCTATAGTGAATCGATAATTCCTATAGGGTTGCCAAATTTAGAAATCTATAACAAAAATCAGACAAACCACTAAAAAATTGGTTAATATATGATATATAATTAATCAATACTGATAGGGATGGAGAAAATATTAATTCTATAACAAATTCCTAAAAAAATAAAAAATTTCTGAAATTTATTCTATGATACTATGTTTATTATTGGTGTAGTTAATGGGAAAATAAAATAAAAAACGTGTGATGGTAATCAATTATTCTAGATTTATGTGTATAAATGTAATGAAATAATTAATTAAAAAACATGTAGTAATCAGAATAGGGCCTTAGAGAATCCAATGTTTCTGTTAAATACTCTCCATCATAAATGAACTTTTTCTCATGGTTAGTTACATTAGATTACAATGCATGGGTAACTAGAGACCTTATTTAAACATAGGGTAATTACATGCCCAATGGTCTTAGTGGATGTACAAGTCCTAGATATCCAATAAAACAAAGGCATTAAATCAACTCATAAAATGGTCATTCTAAAAAAATAATGAAAATAATCACACTTTATATCCCTTCATAAAATGGTTATGTAAAATGAATCTGGAAAGAGATATAAATGAAGAAAAAATCTGTAATCGAAACATAAATTTCAATAAAAAATAAAATACCTTATACATTAATTCTCTATTAATCACACATTCAAAAATGATAAGTCATCACGCCCTCCAGCTATCCATGATTGGGTGAGAAATAATGAACAAAAACCTACAGAGTAGCAACAAGAGGGATCTGACCTCATCCCTTGGTCCAATGTCTTCAAATTCCCCTTTTTCTATTAATATCCCAATGTGGTGGCAGATGGTGGGTATAAATTTAGTTTTTAATAAAACCCTCATTATCCATTGTATAAAAATTCATACATTCATATGGGAACAAAATGTGTATTTTTTACAAAACATGAATGATGTGGAATAAGTGGATTTTCTAAATCAGCTTTTATCCTTAAATTTACACGTCATGTATTGAGTTCATGACCTATAATCTATTCTCATAGAGTGAATTACCTCAAAAATTCTAATTAGCGGTGACATGTATTTACTGATGAACTCGTGTTGTGTATTATTTACATGATGTGAAAATCTATTACTTCAAGTACTATTACCTTCTCTTCCTTCATGTGATGTTGTCTTCCAACATTAATATTCTTGTGCTTTGTGGCGCTTCTTAAAAAAGTGGTTCAAAGTGTCTATTAGCTTCTATATTTTCCTCTTTTTGTTTATTTTCAAAGTATGTATTGTATCATACCATTAAACATAACACATTTCAATTTGTCCAAATATTTTTGGGGATATAAATTATATTATAACAATTACCATTTTAAAACACCCAAAAACATATACATGAATTACACATATCAAGGACCTTCATGTGAATGAAATATTTTATTATAGGGAGGAACTTCATAATGATCACCATGGGGGAACCTATACTATTTTTTATTTTCCTTATATAGGGAGATTTCCATTGGTACCAACTATTGAAGGGTTGGTAAGGGAGGAACTCCATGCCCATTGAACATTATGATGAAGGTAGTGGGGTGTAGTAGAAGTTCTTGATACCCTAACTAATAGTAGGTTTTAATCTATTCAATTTGATTTATATTTTGATAAAACTGATTTATAACTTTGGAATCCATGAGATATGATTTTATATATACAATTTATTTTTAATTTATATAAATATGAGTTACCTTTACTTAGAGTTTGTTATTTCTTATGGAATAAATTAATGAATTCCTATTATACCATCGTTGCATCAAAGGTTTCATGTATAGAATCATTTTAATGGTATCGACACATGTTCCATAAAATTTTGAAAACCACATATATATTTTTTCATACTAGTAGCAAAGACCTGTCTCCTGTCATGTTTTCCACTGATCACAACTAGAATTATATCTGATCTTAAAGTATTCATCTTATTCTCTAATGGATTGAGAGAGATGGGGAGTATCAGAGTAAAGACCCCAAGCTTGACATGCATAGACATTACATTACTTTTGCGGAATACTTCGTACATAACAAAAACACACACACAAGGACCGTAATAGTTTAGTGTCTTTGGAAACTCGGAATATAATCTTCTAATCGGTGGGGAAAGATCTTCAACATCTCCCATAATGATCATATTTTTTTTAAAACCTAAATCCTTTCTTTATATCCTGGGGAAAAGAAAACATAAAAGGGTGAGCTCAAATTCTCAGTAAGGGTAAACAAAAAAATATCAATCACATCATATTCATAAGAACATATCTTTTGGAAATCTTCACCTGCAAAAGCGATCATAATTTCATAACATGGGATAAATCATAGTAGTGAAATGTAATCCCAATAATCATAACATAAAACATGAAACTTTGTCACATACACACATAATCATAGAGAATCGTTTCTTATTAGTCAAGACTCATTGTCAAGACTATCTTTGTGGACAAAGTCCCTTTCTGAACCGAGTTCACTCCTCGTTTTAGTCCTGTTTCACTGAACCGGTATAACCTACCATTCCAACCATGTCTATCTCATGAGATATACAATCTTTACCCAATTCATTGGAGGGAGATATAGGTCCCACCCATCTCATAATGATACCATTCTTATGTGTGCCACAAAATCATAAACCATACATCGTAGCATAAGCCATGTAATAAAAATGGGATTCTTAAACAACATGACATCATAAAACAATTCATATAAGATAAAGGAATTCATAAAATTAATTCCATCACAACATAATCAAATAAATGTAATAATAGGGATAAAAATAGAACCCTATATTATCTTAGATGGAAAATAATTGTGATAAAACACTTGAACTCCGTTCTTGAGGAAAACATCCTTTCTAGTTCAAAAACAATTTTCCTTTCCTAACATGTCATACAATTTTAAACAAAAAGAAGTTGATTAAAAATAAACTTGAAAACTTGAAAAGGAAGCTTCTTGTAAATAATGTTTTAAAAATTCATTCATGCCGTATAAGTTAAAAAAACATTCTTCTCGTACTTTTGTCGGAAAAGTCAAAAAGTACCTCATACGAAAAACAAAAAAAGATTCCTTTCATATCTTTTACAAAAACTCACCGAAGGGTAAAATTTGATATAAACTATTGTATAAGGATATAAATATTACATATTGAGGAAACATGGATGTGGATGATAAAATACACCCCAGTAAATTCCAAAGTATAAACAATCTCGGATAAAAATGAGATTGTGATATTTCCCTTACCTTAGGTCCGATTTGCTTCGTAACTGTCCGAACCTCCTGTATAATGATTTAAATAATGTTATTGAATTATTACAGAATCATATCCATTGTTATGATATCATATATATGGTTCACTTATGACTTTATATTACCCGTTCTTTTGTAAATTCCATGTTAAAGAGTGTTTTGGGTAAAATCGTTTCATTTGTCATCCGTGTTTTGACTTGTAATTATTCATATGATTACTTAGATCATGATTACTTAATTTCAGAATATAAAACATGATTTATATATAATATATATTCATAATATACATATATATAATAAATCAGTAAATGGAAATAAATACACCGTTCATGGAGACGGTAGGCCGTACGTACGCATGAACGCTGTTTTCATTTCCTTATTGAGTTGAATGGAATTAAGTAGATGACATACATATATATACACATAAATCCAGTATCATTATTATGTAATATATTTAATTTTTACTTATTATATATACTTTATAATCATTCATGAATGGTTAATCTTTGAGAATGAATCTCATCGCGTCGTGGAGACGGTATTCCGTACGTACGCACGAGCGATGATATCGTTCCCATGATCGTGGAATTTTATTGGAGTGTATGTATACTATTACATAATCAATATCACTTTACAATAAACATATATAGTTATTATTTACACCATTATACCCATCCAAGTAAGGTGGTGGTGGAAAATAGATTACACCACGGCGTGGAGACAGTATTCTGTACGTATGCACGCGTGGTGATTTCGTTTTCTGTAGGATGGATAGATGGTGAAATAGGGTTGTTTCATACATATAATAACATATCATTATATGAGTGATACTGATGTTATTACTTCATAATGAAACAACCTTATAAGAAGAAGTGGAAGAAGAAATAAAGGTGAAAGAATCGGTAACGGAAATTACCTCTTCTTTGAAGCGCCTCTTTGAGACCTCCTCTTAGGGCACTAAAATTGGTCTTTGAGGAAGACCAGAACCTCTAGGATGTTTCTGGGGATGTGGAGAAGAGAATTTGGTAGAGTTTGGCCGAGATTGAAGGCTCAAAGTTGTGCGAGGAAGAGATGGAGGGGTGCCCTTTTATAAGGGAGGAGAGGGGCACCTTTGGAATAACTAAAAATATTATTTTATTATAAATTCATGTTCGGTTTTAAATAGTTCCCAATTGATTTATTTAGAAGATAAGGCAGGGATGGGTCTAAATCCTTTCATACAATAGAATTTAGGCAAATTTAGGTTCCTATTCTAACCTTATCATTTAGATTTAACATTAAGTCAAATAATTTTACTTTTACCATGTCTTCTTGTGTTCTTACACTATAAGGTTAATAAACTTACTATAAGAAGCCAAACGAACCCCAAGTTGTTTATTATTAATATACATAACCGTATCTAAGGCATTTCTCCAAACCTTTGATTTTTTGGAATAAAATAACAATTAATAATATAATATTATTTCAAAAACTATTTTATGTCAATTTTGACACTATTTAGTAATTGATTTTTGTGAAAATAATAAAATAATTATTAGTTCGAAAAAAGTTAATTAAATCTATACTAACATGTCATATTAACCTAGAAAAGTAGTGGAATACATAAAAATTCTCAAATTATATTTATTTGGGTACTTATAATATCAATTACTATAATGTTTCACTATTATGGTAATTACTGCATCATCATTGTGTCATAAATAAATTAATTTATTTAATCTCTGAAAATTATAAATAAAATATCATTATGTAGGAAATATTATTGGCTTTCTAATGAATATTTACAATCGAATTTATCTTATGTATAACCCTATATTAAAAATGTTTTAGTAAATAAACATTGATTTTAACTCTTTTAACTCTTCTTTGAATTAAATAATAATAAATGTCGTAATCTAATCCAAGTGGGCCTAAATGGTCATATTTTATTCCTAAGGTTGTTTTTGGTCGAACTAAACTTATCCAATAGAATTAGGACATGTGTTAGGGTAACAATAATATCATTTTTACCCTTAATTACCCTATTTACTTTTTACCGTGGTAAAAAAAAATAAAAAGTTACTATTCACCAAAAAATATTTTCATCTCATTGGACCACATTTTACTTACTGACATCAACCGTGTCTCTCAAATTTTTTAAATTTCACTCACAGAAGTGGTAAATTTATGTTTTTTGAAAAAATCATTTTTTTACTACCACTTAGTGGTTTCACTATTCATCAAAAAATGTAAGTTTCCAGAAAAAAACCATAAATTAGGAATACGCTATATTTGATATTATGAACTCAAAAATGATGTCTATTTTACCAAATTAAAAACATATCAGTTAAATTTACTAATTTAAAAATTAATTCCCGTCGTCAAAACAAATGGCGTGTTTTTAAGAGATAATAACTATCAAAAGATTGACACTTGTTTATAACTAGTTTAAATGTGAAATTACATCCAATGACAACATTGTATTAAATTGTAAAAATATATTCTAAATATAATTTATAACCACTCAAATTAATAATTTATCACTATTAATTATTTCGATTAAAAAAGTTGTTTTTAATTAAAATTGAGTAATTTTCACTATTCATCAGAAAATGAAAGTTATCCGAAAAG
This sequence comes from Viscum album, assembly GCA_963277665.1. Taxonomy (NCBI): domain Eukaryota; kingdom Viridiplantae; phylum Streptophyta; class Magnoliopsida; order Santalales; family Viscaceae; genus Viscum; species Viscum album. The sequence continues at coordinate 552,357,171 of OY728144.1, forward strand.
TACCAAAATTTCATCTTAGGCTAAATTCGATACTCCGAATCCAAAAATGAAGTCCATTTTGAGAGATAAAATTTATATAATTTTAAAAGATGGTTATTACTATTCATAACGGCTAGTTTTAATAATATTTTAATAGCATATCGTTGTTTAGTGAAACTCGGTATTGCGTACTACACACGCTATCGAGGAAGGTCGTGATTGCGTGTAATGCAAGGCATGTCAAGGATGCTTGTTGAACAAGCTCATTTTGGTGTAGCGTACAACACAAGACATTATTGAAATTAAAAAGAATATTTTTCATAAAATCGTGGGGTGTTATAATCAATGCTCTTCATTATTGAGAACATTTCATAAGATGTTCTCTTTAGGGTTGAGAGAATTCTATAGGGAAAATTTACAGTGCACTATAATTTCGAACCCAAAAAATGATATAATTTGTTTTATATATATGTCTTTTTGGTTGGGGGAATAAGGCCCCTTATATAACATAAGTAAAGAAGAAAAGTACAGATGGGGAAAAAGAGCAGAAGATGTCCAAAAAAAATCCAAACAAAATCAGAAAAAAATTCAAGGAGCACGAGACCGGGTGTTCATGCTATGGTGCCGGGAACGCTCACCCCTACCACAAGGATGCCTCCCTCTTCGACATGTTTTCACTTTCTCCCATGGTGCTCATCCATCATCTGGGAGTCCAGTATCAACAACTTCCTTCATTTCTTCATCTTCAAATGCAGTGTTGTATTCTTGTCCATCCTCCTCACTGCTTCCATTTGCAAGAAGAGAAAAAGCGATGTGCGTGCTTACCTTGGTATGCATTTTTCTCTTATCCGATTGTGAACGAGAAATAAGAGAGCCAAAATGTTCATTTTTTGATCCCATGTCCTTAGCATATTGTGACAATCCCGCAGTAGGAGTTTGAAACCCTCCTATGCCATATGAAGAATCAATTGGTAGCTTATAGGACACCAACATAGCAGTATTACCAGAGTCATCCTCCTTCTTAGGAGTTTCTTTAGCAGCAACCTCTATTATATTACCATGAGCAGCTAAAAGGTAATTACCCTACACTTGATCTGGTACTGAGGGCAGCCTTTGTTTTGAGGTAGATGGATGAGCCAACTGCTGAATCACTGCATGATTACAGAGTGTTTGAGGGCTCACTACTAAAGTCGCAAGTATCAAATCCCTGCTATGTTCAGTTTCCCCCTTCTCAGCATGTAACTTGGGGGAGGCCAGTTCCAGTGGTTGATTATTAACATCAACCTCCACATAGCATTTCTTAGGTGCAGGGTTTATTTTCCCTTATTCAGAGGTAGCCTGTTTCCATTTGGATTTCAAAGAAATAGCAGACTCCATTTTTTACTTACCCTTTCGACCCATTAAGGCTTTTAATTTTTTTTGTTGCCACATTTCTAGATCAACATCATCTTGAATAGACAATTCTTTAGCACCCTGTCTATCATCAGAATCATTATCTGCCTGGTCATCCTCTGAACCAGAATAAGAAGCATATTTCGGAGACATGGAGAGGTGAGACTCACTTACAAGATCAGCCCAAGAATTTTTTTTACCCTTGAGGAAACTAACATTAACAGGAGGCAAGGGTGCAACCAAATCTACCCCCCCCCCATCGGGCCTAATGGGATCTTCAACCCCATCCCTATCCTAGGACTCAAGGGGGTCTTCTAAACCAGCAATACTATGAATAACATTAGTCTGCAGAATCAACTTTTTAGAGGATTATTTTGCAGCAGTTCCATCTGACTCTTTAATCTATTTAGTTGAATCAATTTCTACAATTTTCTTTCTTCTTCATTGGTTGGACTCATGACCCTTTAAGAGACAGTTTGAGCAGAATGTATTACTTCTACAATTAGAGATCAGGTGGCCTATAATACCACAAATAGTGCAGAAAGGAGGAGTTCTTTCATATTCAATTATCAAATTGACCTCATCTTTTGGGGTTGAGATATTTAAACGGTCAATTAGAACAACACTTAGATCAACTTCTACAATTATTCTTGAAAATTGACAGAAAGTTGCGATTTTGTTGCATTATCCATACGGATTGGGATACCAATAGCCAAAGCTATGTCATAGTGAATTTCTGGGTTCCATAGAACCCAACTTAGTCTATGTACTTTAACCTAGACCTGAGCACATGTCTCTTTAAAATCATTGAGGTTAAAATTCAGATTCTATTCATGAATTCGAAGAACACCTAGTTTGAGATTAATCGACCCAACACCCCAAGCAATCCCTTTTAACTCAGTAGATGGGAAGAGGACGTGGAAGAATCCGCGACCTAAGGACACACATTTGAAGTAGAAAACCCCCTAAATCATAGCTAATCTAGAATCCAAGTCAGAGACCCTCCACGACATCATACCCTTCGACAATGAAATAAGTGCAATAAAAGAAAACATAAAAATCTCAATTCTCTCAGAAATAGCTCCATCAGAGGCTGAGACATGTGCCATTGAACCTTTCCTAATGATCCGCTGGCCAATCCGATCCTTGAGGAATGCAAATTAATCCCCTGAGGAACCAGCGTGCAGAGTAAAAACTTTTTTATATTCACTGTCTTGGATCACAGAAATCGTCTCATGTCGTTCGACGCGATGATTGGGAACATATGAGTACCGATTGAGCCTACGGGGATGTTCGCAGCTGCTGCGAGCTCCAAGAGCTGCCGAAGTGTTCCTCTCCCGCTCCACCATCTTTGGTTTATATATATGTTAATAATTGGTTTTTACATATATTCCTTTAACTAATCTCTTAATCCATAGTGCACCCCACATGTATTAATATTGTTATTATTATTTCCATGACATTCTCAATACTGATGGATAAAGTTCACATCATATCTTAAATAAATAAATATTTTTTATTTAAATGATATTAAATATATTAATCCAACTGGATCCTTAATCCATTCATCAATCCTCCTCAGTTTTTATCTAACCTTCAATTATCACTATTAATTAAAATATTTAAATACTACAATATTATTCCTTAATTCAATTAAGAAATCTTATAATCACTAAAATTATGAATACATACTTATTTAATATTAGAATCACATATTTACAACATTTAATGATAGGTGACTGAATACAGGAATTGAACTAAATTGAATAATAATTATTTATCAATACTTTAGAATAATATTTATTCTGATATTAAATTCAAATATAATTTAACATAGGTTCTGTATAAACTTCATTTGTGACCCTCAAGTCCAATTAATTTGTGGAATTACGCTCACTCGTCTAAATTCCTATATTGGATTCTAGAAACTATACTATATACCCATATAGAATGAAATTAAGTATCACAATGACAATATACACATAAACATACTCAATATGTAATATAATAAATTTTTTCTATATATATAATTTTAGTCGATTCTTACTCATATAATCAATCTATATGACCAAATATATTTCATTAAATTTTCTAAAATTAACTCCTTGATATAAATCACTATAAATAGGGAATTAATTTCAGAATTTCACACTAGTCAAAGGACATGAGAAATATACTTCCATTAAATCGAAGGGGACAAATAATTTTAAGCATATTAAATATTTTAAAATCATTCATGACACACCCAACATATCATATATCACTATAACCACATTTTCCATGATTTTTATCAACACATAAAAGTATGTGAATCATAATATACATCAATAACAATATCAAGTCCAATGAACAATACAAATTTTCACATATAAGAATATATAAGGGCACATATAATATGTTGAATTCCTAAAGGTATGCTTCTTCTCCTAACTGAATCTCTTAGAGATTAATGTTGAGATAACTTTGTATAATTTTTTTTATCTATGATATTGTAAATTAATAAGATATATTTATGGAATTAAATAAGTTAAAGAAGTTTGGGGAGTGAAATAGAAGGGGTGATTCATGGAGAATTGTTATAGATTCATTATATGACCTTGGATGTCATGATTTAGTAGTTAGATTTATTATATATGATGATCATAGAGATATTATTAATTTAGAGTACATGTTACAATTCCATTAGTAGAATGAAAAGGGTTCCTAACATTTTAAAAAGATATTGTGATTATGAGTGTCAATCATCACTAGTTTGAAAAAAATGTAAAGTTTGATATAGATCATATTTTTATATTAATGGATGAATCATCTTAATTTTAGTTAATAATTTTATAAGGGAACAATGTCAACCATTTTTTATTTATGATGTGTGAAAAATTTTACTCTTCATGAAGAAATTATTTCATAATAAGAATTATGAAGAATTGTTTGTAGCCCATGAAACATATATATTTCATGAGGAAATAATTGAAAAAATAATTTCTTATGAGTAATACTAAAATGAATATGATATTGATGAAATTTTGGAATTTATCAATGAAATCTAAATCAAAATAAAAATCTGTTGGGGGTTTTGCTTTGAAATTTGAAGGTAGTTGGGAGTTGTATGAGAATTTTTGTTACAATTTCTATGGGAGTTAGATAAAATATATAGCCAACCCCATCAGACCTTGGACCCACCTCAAACCATAAAAATGGGGCCTAAGTGGACCATCATGTGGTAGGTAGGTCCAAAGGTCTAGCCATGGAACAATTATTGGTGAATAATACTCACAAGGGGTGCATTAAAGTATTTATGGGTGTATAGGGCCCACTGGGTGTGCATAGTGACACGCATGGGAGTAGGCGGGTCAGCCCGCCACATATGTGGGGTGAAAAGTGTTTCCGAGTGCTGAAATAAGTGCTATAATGATAAGTTAGTGAAATAATATGAAATATATTGAATCACACGAACCATTGAAATTTATATGTTTGGTGGAAATTACATGGCTATTGATCACATGTTAAAAACATACAGGGAAAACAATGGCCGACTAATCAAAATAATATAATCCATTTGATCACTCCAAACCACTATCTTCTATAACCATACTTGTTGAGTTTCATACTGTAACACCCCAAGCATCCATGATATGCTTCTCTTTGAATAATACAATAGCGTGTGTTGTATGAAACTTCAAGTTCTACCACACAGCACAACCAATCAAACTAGCCGTTATGAATAGTAATACCCACTTTTTGAAATTTTATAAATTTTATCATTCAAAATGGAATTCATTTTTGGATTCGGAATATTGAAATTAGCCTAGGGTGAAATTTGCGTATTTTTCTTAAAACATTCAATTTTTGATGAATAATGAAAAAGCACTGAGTTATAGTTTAAAACCTAATTTTTATTTAAATAATCATTTATTTTATTTAAATTTAATTATGGTAAAAATAGATACACAATACCTATATATGTTCAATGAAATTCATTGGAGTTAGTTCAGAAAACTTTTAGATATATAAAAATATTATTGAACTCTTCACCGTCTTTTACCCACCTCCTAGGAGAATTTGGAATTCAAATAAAACATAATTTTACAGCTTCTGTAAGCGGAATTTTGAAAATATGAGAGACATGGTTAATATCATGGAGTAAAATGTGGTTCAATGAGTAGAAAATATTTTTTGGTGAATAGTAAATTTTTACTTTAATTTACCACGGTGAAAAGTTAATAGGGAAATTAAGGGGAAAAATGATATTAATATTACCCTAACACATGTACTAATTCTATAGGACACGGTTATCTCGACCAAAAACAATCATAGGAATAAAATATTATCATTTAGGTCCACTTGGATTAGATTAGGACATTTATTATTATTTAATTCAAAAAAGAGTTAAAAGAGTTAAAATTAAAGTTTAATTTCTAAAACATTTTTAAAATAGGGTTATAAATAAGATAAAATCGATTTTAAATATTAATTAGAAAGCTAAAACAATTTCCAACATAATGGTATTTTATTTATAATTTTTAGACATTAAATAATTTAATTTATTTATTACACAATGGTGATGCAGTAATTATCTAATTAATGAAATATTAATGTAATTGATATTACAAATATCCAAATAAATTTAATTTGAGACTTTTTATGAATTAAAATAATTTTATAGGTTAACATGACATGTTATTATTTATTTAATTATTTTTTTTCGAAGTAGTCATGCTGTTATGAGTTTCACAAAAATCAAATACCAAATAGTGTCAAAATTTACATAAAAGAGTTTTTAAAACAAATATTATATTATTAATTGATATTATATTTCTAAAAATATAAGGATCGGTAAAAGGACATATAACATGATATCTGTATCATTAATGGAATAATTGGGGGTCTCTTAGATGTATATACTATGTTTATTAACAATATAATATAAAAATACAAAGTGAATGGTAAATGTCAAAGTAATTAACTAAGAGTTAAAGCTAAAAGATAAGGTTAATATAATGACCCAAACCTGTCTAAAAACAATTGGTTGAAATTATTACGACCCATCCCCACCGTAGACTTTGAATAATTCACTTTAGAGACATTAGAAACCGGATATGAATTTATTATAAAATAATTCTTTATGTTTTTTCCTAAAGATCATGTCCTCCCACTTATAAAAGGGAACTCCCCGTTCTCACAAATTGACAACTTCAATGTTTTTTGGTTCGGCCAAACCCTTCCCAAATATCCTCTCAACTTCCCTCAATTCACCCTAGAGGCCTTATTCTGATCAAAAATCAATCCTAAGGAGCCCTTTTTATCAAATCAAAATGAAGAACCCGAAGAAGAGGTAATGTTTTCACCACCCTCTTTCAAGTTCCATTCTTCTTCAACTTCTTATTTATTTATTATTACCATTCTAAAATAATAACTCCAATATCTTATATATACTGTGATGTTATTATAAATATGTTACAACAATATTCAGTATTGTATCCATCCTTTTAATGACATGTCACCATACGTGCGTACGTACGGCTTACCGTCTCCAAATCGTGGTGTAATTGTTATTCAAAACATTATTATTTGGATGGGTATAATAATGACGTTTTATTCATTTAAATAATAATTATAACATGATATGGATCCTCTATATATGATATAATATCTAATTATATATTATTTTAATATAAAAAGTGTGATATTGTCGCTCGTACGTATGTACGGACTACCGTCTCCATGAACACGATGAGATTCATTCCCCATCGTATCCATTCAATTATAATTCTCATTTGATGATTACAAATAGTTTATAAGGACTTGATATAATACTATATATGAATAAGATACATCCTATCCATAACAAACACGACTTATGTATCAAAACATATAAAAGAAAACGAGTAAGTTAACATCCAAAACGACGATAATACTAAGATATTATTAACAAAGCAATGTTAAAAGATCATATATGATATCATATTAATTTTTATGATTCTTTTATAATATAATAACAATTATTTCACCATTATACATGAGGTTAACCTACCCTTGAACAAGGAAAAGTACAAATTAAGGGTTTATTTCACAATCTCTTCATTATCCTAGGTTGCTTATACGTAATTATCTACTGGGATCTCTTTATCATCCACATCCATGTTTATTAAAGATGTATTTCAAAACATTATTACTATATAATAGACTATGTGATAATGTTTTTTATACATTTGTTTGAATTTTATAATATGTTTATAAAGGAATCTTTATGTCGTTTTCCAAACAAGGTCCTTTTTAACATTTTCGACAGAATTACGGTAAGAATTTTTTTTAACTTATACAACGGGTGCAGCTATTTTCTGCCATTATAAAATCGTGGAAGATTACCTTACTAGCTTATAAAAATATTGTCAAAGTAACTATTTTATTTTAAAATTATGTTACTTTTAAATGATTAAGAAAAGAGATATTTCTCTCAAACAGTTTTGATTTCATCTATGTCAACATCCTTTGATGGATTTTAAGATTATTTGAAGTTTATTTATTATGATACAAATCTTTTATATTGTTTTGATGGTTTTGTGATATCTTTGACTATGGATATGTTATTTTTATACAATTCATGGTTTATGGAGAAAGTATTGGCATTTCGTATGCAAGTTTTAATACGAATGTTTATGTTATGTTCAAACCTGTTCATATGAGGAATGCATTGGACTTAATATGTGACGGGTGGAGCCCGCTATAACTCCTCGATGCATCGGTAGGTCTCATGAGAAAAACTAGTTTCTTGGAATAAGGCCTTGACTAAATCTTATTTGTAGTCTTGGCACGAGGCATTGACTATGTGGTAATGATAGTCTGGCATTATGCATTCAATCATTATGAAAGTGGTTATTGATATTGCATGTGATTATTTGACTAGTAGAATATCCATGTGAAAAAGTAAGTGTCATTATTTCATTTTAACTTTTCCATATTATGCTCATGTTCAATTTTAAAAGGCTTTTGTTTTAATTATAAATTGCCTTAAATATTTAAGCTTATTTATGAAAGTTTCCGCTATATTGTCATCCTTACTAAGAATCAGAGCTCACCCCTTTCAAGGTTTTATTTTTCCCAGGATGTGAAGAAGTAATTTGTGAATGACCTGTAGGGATAGTATGAGGGGATATGAAGACAATATGTTGTTGTACTATTTTTACTTTATGATGTAATGTAAGACTTATGAATGTATCTAGTTATTCTAAGGCTACTAAACCAATCGGTCTTTCGAGACATGATCTTTTGTGATCATGCCAATGTTATGTAATAATGCACTGACACTGGGTAATTGGGGTCGGGGCATTACAGTTGGTATCAGAGGATGTTTAGTATAAACCTTAGAAACTAGATTTACATAAACTCTGATTAGAGCACATATTCCTAAGATGGACTTTTAGGATTAATATAGAAGAAATTCCTAAAATTTTGGTATTGTAGAAATTTTGTATGTTTTCCGAGAAATACATCTCTGTATGGATACGAGCAGGTAAAGGCAGATGTAGCATAGATGTAAATAGGTGTAAAACCCGAAAACACCGCTTTTAGCTAGACTCGAACGAGAACTGGTGCACGACAACGGGCCTTGCTGCACTCTTGGTTACGACACTCCTGGGGGATATGCTTAGGATAATTCTCATTTTCTTTACAAACCATTATTAAGGGTTTATGGGTATATAATTCCTCCAAGAAAACATTTTTATGATAATGAATTATATCCATAAGTAGTTTAATTTATGATAAGTGTTTTACAAATATGGAATTATGTATTTTGATTCATAAACTGATCTAGTTTTTTCCATTGTTTAGAAATGGAGCCTAGTGGAAGAAATAGAAACTGTATCAATGCATGCACTACATATAGGAATTTCCCTCATGCTCAAGATAATTATAGTGGTGCTGGTGATGCAACAGGTGCTGATCAGCAAATCACCATACTGGGACAACTCACTCAGGTTATGAATAATAACCTTACTCGTATAGAGCACACTGATCTGCATTGTGGAGGATCAATTTTAGATCGCTTCATGAGGCAAAACTGCTAATATTCATGGGAATATAAATTCCGTAGTAGCTGGGAAATGGATAAATTTTTTAGAGAAAATATTCCATGCCTTGGGGAGTAGTGAAAGGGAAAAAGTTATCATGGCAGTTTACCGCCTCACTAGAGATGCTAATCAATGGTGGTCATTGATTCAAAACAAAAAAGAACATTATGAAGTATAAAATATGGAATGAAGGGAGTTAAAAGATAATTTCTTAGAAAAATACTTTCCTCGTGACCATCGAGCAGATATGGAAAGCCAATTTCTGAGTCTGAGACAAAAGGAGGATGAGAATGTCGCGAAGTATGAGGCTAACGTTACACGGTTAGAGAGGCATGCAGCAGATTATATACATAATCCAAGGAGTAATATTGATCATTTATTTGATGGGTTAAAACCATTTCTCCATCGAGCATTAGTCTCACAATCCTTCTCAATTTATGAAGATATTGTCTCATGCACTATCATGACAAAAAAATAATTCTTCTAACTCTGACGACATTAAATCAAAGCAAGAGAAGAATAGATCTACTGATCATTCTAGAAAAGGAAGTAAGGAAATATGGGAAAAGTTGAATATCCATCCTGCTGTAAATGTGGGAAGAAACAACCTAGTACTTTCTTGAAGGGAATGTGAGTCTGTTACATGTGTGGTGAAAAAGGCCACCAAGCTCGTGATTTCGTGGGGAAGAAAGAAGCTACCGATGTTCAATGTTACAACAGCAGGGATATGGGACATTAAGAAAATGAATGTCTTAAGCGTTAGGGGAACTTACCTCAGAAAAGGCCAAGGGATCAAGGCCAAGATTTTACTATCACTACTGCTGAGGTAGAAGCTCCGAAAGTCGTGGTCACAGGTAATTTAACAGTTTCCTCATGTTTATCCAATGATTTATTTGATTCAGGATCATCGAATTGTTTTATATCTTCCCAGTTTTCTAAGAAAATCAGATATTTCAAATTTTATTTAACAAGGGAGTTTTCAGTCAAAACTCCTAAGGGAAGTATCATTGTAACAAAGTTTTGTGAATCAGTCCCCATTAGAGCACATAAATGTTCTATATCTGCTGATCTCATCATAATACCTATGATTGAGTTTGATATAATCCTCGGTATGGATTGGATTTCGGACCATGATGCAATGATTTATTGTACGAAGAAGGAGGTTACGATTTTTGATGATGATGATACGGAACACCTTATCTTTAGAGTAGAATTGTCACCACCTAATTCTTATCTAGATCCACCCCCAGTAGCTCAAATAATTAAATTATTAGGGATGAAGAGAATTAAATGACAATGGGTGAGTAAATTAATGTTCAAATAGAGGATGTACCTATTGTGAAAGAATATGTAGATGTGTTTTCGGATGATTTAGCTGGATATCCTCCAGAATGAGAAGTTGAGTCTTCCATTGATTTAATTCCTGGATCAAGGCCTATATCAAAGACGCCTTATAGAATGGCCAATGTGGAATTAGTTGAACTAAAGAAACAACTACAGGAATTGAGTAATACGGGATTTATTCACCCTAGTGTTTCTTCATCGGGAGCCCCAATCCTTTTTGTTAAGAAGAATGATGGATCTATGAGGTTATGTATCAACTACATGGGAATCAATTCTATAACAATAAAGAACAAGTTTCCCCTACCTCGCATTGATGATTGATTTGACCAACTACATAGTTATCAATACTTTTCAAAGATTGAACTTCGATCTAGATACCATCAGTTGTGTGTGAATAAGGGAGACATTCTAAAGACCTCATTTCGAACAAGGTATAGGAATTAAGAGTTTATAGTAATGCCTTTTGGGATCACTAATGACCCTTCTATTTTCATTGATCTAATGAATAGTGTTTTCAAGGAACATCTCGATGATTTTGTGGTGGTATTTATTGATGATATCTTGGTATACTCCAAAATCTACTAAGATCATGAAAATCACTTGCGCGTTATCCTGAAGACTCTGAGAAGACATTAATTATATGGGCAGTTTATTAAGTGTGAATTCTGGCTTCAAGAGATTTCTTTTCTTGGACATATTGTCTCTAATGATGGAATCTTTGTTGATCCTTCTAAGAAAAGCGCAATCCACGAATTGGCCAACACCAATGAGTATAACTGAGGTACACAATTTTATCGTCTTAGTAAGTTATTATCGACGTTTCATCCAGAATTTTTCCTGGTTGGCTAAACCATTAACGAAGCTCACACGTAAAGGGGTTAATTTGTTTTGGAAAAAATAATGTGAAGAATGTTTTGAAGAACTGAATAGAATATTAGTTAATGCTTATATTTTGACTCTACCATCAGTAAATGGCCGGTTTGTTATTTATAGTGATGCATCGAATAAAGGACATGGTTGTGTCCTTATGCAGAATGATATAGTTATTGCCTATGAAACATGATAGCTGAAAATTCATGAGAAAAAATATCCTACTCATGAACTCGAGTTAGAAGCTGTGATATTTTCTCTGAAGATATGGAGACACTACCTCTATGGTGAAAAATGTGAGATTTATACTGATCGCAAGAGTTTGAAGTATATTTTATCACAACATGAACTCAACATGAGGAAAAGGAGATGGCTTGAATTACTCAAGGATTTTGATTTCACGATACACTACCTCCTGGGGAAGGAAAATAAGGTGGCAGTTGCTTTGAGAAAAAAAGGATCATGGAGTTTTGAACAAGATGAGTGTTGAAAAGGATCCTATATACATGGATCAAGTGAAGATGGACATGGGAATCACCATGGAAGGTGAAACCTCAATACTTTTTAAATTTTTTCCAAACCATCTTTACTAGAATGGATTAAGATTTCTCAGACCGATGATGAAGAATTTCAATAGAAGATTAATGTTGCGAATGATGGAAGATTGAGTGACTTTGTGTATGAATATGAAATTTTGAAATTCGGGAAGTGACTTTGGGTTCCTGATATACCTAATCTGAAAATGGAATTGATAGATGATTCTCATAGCTCCAATTTCTCTATACACCCTGGGAGAACCAAAATGTATAGAGTTTTGAAGGAACATTTTTGGTGGAGCAACATGAAGAGGGAGATTGCTGATTCTGTGTCATGATGTATGGTTTGTCAACAAGTTAAAGCTGAAAGGGAACATCCTGGAGGAGTCATGCACCCTCTTCCCATACCGAAGTGGAAATGGGATAATATTACGATAGAATTTGTCATGGGACTACCAAATACTCCCATAAGGAACGATGCAATATGGGTTATTCTTGATCGTCTTACCATGTCAGTACATTTTCTTGCTATAAGAGAAGATCTACCACCAGAACGTCTAGAATGACTCTATATTAATGATGTTGTGAGACTTCATGGAGTACCCATATCGACTGTTTATGATCGTGATCCCCATTTTAATTCAATATTCTAGAGAAGTCTTCACAAGGACATGGATAATAAACTTTGTTTGAGCACTGCTTACCACCCATAAACAGATAGAAAATTAGAATAGACAATTCAAACCATAGAAGACATGTTGAGATTTGATCACGTGACATTCAAGGTAAGTGGGATCAATATTTACCTATGGTAGAATTTTAATATAATAATAGATTCCATTCAAGTATTTGGATGGCACCGTATGAAGCATTATACAGAAAGAGATGTCTCACACCAACCTGTTGGGATGGCGTTGGTGATAGAAAACTCGTAGGCCCAGAACTACTGGAGGAAACAATGGAAAAGGTAATGGTAATCCAAAACCACATCAAAGCATCTCAATGTAGGCAGAAGATCTATGACGATAACCGAAGGAAGGATTTAGAATTTCAGGTATGAGATCATGTTTTCTTGAAGGTATCTCAATGGAAGGGAGTTATACGTTTCAGTAAGAAGGGTAAATTGAGTCCCAGGTACATCAGAACTTTCGAAATTCTAGAACGAATTGGGGCTATAGATTACCATTTGGAAATGCCACCAAGTCTCTCCAAAGTTCACGATGTGTTCCACGTATCACTATTGAGAAAATACATGACTGACCCAACACATGTACTCACTTACGTGGAATTAGAACTAGAACCCGATCTGTCTTATTGCGAAGAGCCCATCAGGATTCTTGATACAAGAGAACAAGTGCTGAGAAACCGGATGACTCGTCTGGTAAATGTTCTATTGGGAAACCATAAGATGGAAGAGGCAACATGGGAACCCGAGGAACTTATGATGAAGAACCATCCAAGTCATTTCTTGTGGTAGTATTCTAGAAATTTTGAGGACGAAATTATTTGAAAGAGGGGAGAATGTAACACCCCAAAATTCCACGGTATGCTTCTCTTTGATAATACAGTAGTGTGTGTTGTACACAACTTCGAGTTCTAACACACACCACAACCAATCAAACTAGCCGTTATGAATAGTAATACCCAATGTTTGGAATTTTAGAAATTTTATCTTCCAAAATGGACTTCATTTTAGGATTCGGAATATCGAAATTAACCTAGGGTGAAATTTTGGTATTTTTCTGAAAGCATTCAATTTTTGATGAATTGTGAAAAAACACTGAGTTATAGTTTAAAACCTAATTTTTATTTAAATAATTATTTATTTTATTTAAATTTAATTAAGGTCATAATAGATACATAATATTTATATAATGTAATGCCCTGACCCCAGTTACCCAGAGTCGGTGCATTACTTCGTAACATTGACATGATCACAAAAGATCAAGTCTCGAAAGACCGATTAGTTTAGTAGCCTTGGAAACACTAGATACTTTCATAAATGTTACATTAAATCATAAAGTGAAAAACTACAATAACATATTCTCCCTTTTCCACACTCATATCCCCTTCAGACTATCGCTACATGTCATTCCTAAAATACTTCTTCACATCCTGGAAAAATTAAAACATTGAAAGGGGTGAGCTCAAATCCTCAATAGGGATAACAATATAGCGGAAGATTTCATAAATAAACATATAACTTTAAGGCAATGTATAACTAAACAAAAGCCTTTTAGACATGAACTTCAACATAATATGGAAAAATTAAAATGAAATAATGCCATTTACTTATTCACATGGATATTCTACTGGTCGAATAATCACATTAAATATCAATAACCACTTTCATAATGATGGAATGCATAATGTCAGACTATCATAACCATGTAGCCAAGGCCTCGTGCCAAGACCAAAAATAAGATTTTGTCAAGGCCTCGTGCTAAGACACTAGTTTGTCTCATGAGACCTACCGATGCATCGAGGAGCTATAGCGGGCTCCACCCGTCACTTATTATGTCCAATGCATTCCTCATATGAATAGGTTTAAATATATCATAAACCATAACATAATTTTATCACATAAAACATTCATAAAGGAAACATAATATTTCCAAACATTAATCACAATATATCAATACAACACATTGATATAAGAAAAACTTTATCAAAACCATTTTCAATACCAAAATAAAAGAAAAGTAAAACAGGGTATTTTTTTTTTTTTTTAAAAAGTTATGGCTTATAGAGGAATCCGAAACTCAAATAATAGTCACGGCGGCGGAAACGTTGTTGTCGCCGCATATGTATGAAAAAACATTCCTTTTGACGTTTTGTAAAAACTCTTCATATAAAATGATTCCTTTTGAATAAAAGTAAAAGTCAAAGGGGTTTATAGACCGTATAAATTAAAGTTGTGTATAAAACCAAATATGGCTCAATGAATGGAGATTGGGACAAAGTACCTTACAAAGATCACTTTTTAATGAAAATAGATCAATTATGTGTATTCAATATATGTAAACATAATGAAATTACAAATACAAGATAGGATATAATAATATGATTACATAATTTGAAAGTACGAGATTAACCCAAAGAACGGAAATTGGGTTAAGAAGTTCCCTTACCTTGTGTCCGACTTGACTCGACCATTCTTTAACCTCCTGAATAATAAACTAGAGTTAATCTATACTTGCATAAGAACCTTTTTCAAGTTCATTATCCCTCTTATATCACTTATTACAATGTTACAAAAATTATGTAGTCATTTAAGTTAATAACGGTCGTTTTGTCGATCTTTGGTACCTGAGTCAACAATAATCATCTTATAATTACAAGTTGTTTATGTGGTAGAATATCCATTATCTAAAGAATTATATTCATGATGTAGATATCATATATATCATATATATCCAGTATATACATTCATTTATAATATTACATAACATTTAGAGATAGGAAATGAAATGCACCGTTCATGGAGACGGTAAGCCGTACGTACGCATGAACACTAATTTCATTTCTATTTCATATTTAATGGAATTAATTTATAATTATATAAAGGTATACTATAATTCCAGTATAATATAATGTATAATACCATTTACTCCATCCTTTATACATCCCACATATGGAATTAACGGTTCCAATCACATTGAGGGGGCGGTAGTCCGCACTTCCTAAAATGAAAATATCACGTTTAACCATAATGGAAACCATTAAGGTATGCAATAAATGAAAAATACAGAAGCTTAAGTAAAACATAAACATATTAGATATCATATATAAATATATTGACATCTTAATGGCCACATTTGAAGGTGTTATATGAGTGTTGAACAATCATCATTTCGTGAGGCAGAAATTCGCCATCAACAGAAACAGTATGTTATTTAACCATTAGATGTAGGTGTGTGTAAGTGAAGCTAGAATCCTTATTATAAAAACATACTAGTATATTGAGGATTCAGGTTTTGTTACAAAAGATATTAATATAAAGTGTTTAGTGGGTTGGAGAAGCAAAATAAAACAAAATAACATAAGAGAAGACTTTACCTTAAAATCGGGTAACTCTTTTTTATTTGAGCCAAAGGCTTCCTTGGGAATCGTTCTGCCCAAAGTGAGGCTTCTAGGAGTAAGAGAGGGAAGTTGGGGGATTATTTGGCCAGAGGTTGGCCGAGCCAAATGTCTTGAAGTTGTGAATAAGGTGGTAGAGGTGGGGGCCTTTTATAAGTGGAGAGAAGGGGCACTCTTGGAATTGAAATGTTACTTTATTATGAAATGAATTTCGGATTCTAAATGTCCCACAATGATAGATTTAAAGGGTAAGGTGATAAGGGTTCTAAATATACTCATCCAATAGGTTTTAGACAAATTCAATCCTTATATTTTACATTATCTTTTCATTTTATTTAAATCATTAATTAATGAGATAATCACTGCATCATCATTATGTCATAAAACTTTTAATTTATTTAATTTTTAAAAATTATAAAAAAAAGTATCATGATTTAGTAAATCATTTTATATTTATAATGAATATTTATAGTAAAAAATATTACGTTTATAACCCCATTTAAAAATTGTTTTAGTAAAAGAACTCATGTTTGTGACATTTTTATTTTAACATTAAATAAAATGTTTATAATGTCATTTTTCTACCAATGTGGCTCCATGGGGTCCCCATGTTGACCCATGGATTGTCTTTTTCGGCCATGACTCATAAAATAGTCGTAGGAAAAGTGTAAAGGTATTTTCATATTTTTATAATATCATTTTTACCATAAATTTCACTAAATACCTTTAATCGCGATTAATTAAACTTAAGAGTTACTATTCACTAAAACATTATTTTAATCCTATTGAACCACATTTTACATCCTAATGACAACCATGTATGCCGGATTTTTGAAAATCAAATCACAGAAGTGTTAATATTTCATTTAAACGAAAAATCAATTTTTTAACTACCAATTAGTGGTTTCACTATTCATCAAAAATTGAAGTTTTTCAGAACAATGCCAAAATTTCACCCTAAGATATAATTGATATTCCGAATTCAAAAATGGTGTCTATTTTATGAAATTCTAAACATATAAGTTTCATTAATTAATTTTATAATTAATTCCCGCTGTCACAACAAATAGCATGTTTTTAGGAAATAATATATATCAAAAGATTGATAATTTTTATGTCCAATTTCAAAGTCAAATTAATTCTCATGAACACCATTGGATAAAATGGTAAAAATATATTCTAATAATACATTAAAACAACTCAATAGTATAATTTATCACTATAAATTATTTTGATTAATAAAGTTGTTTTTAAGTATTTTTCACTATTCATAAAAAATTGGAAGTTCTCAGAAAATTACAAAAATTCAAATTAGGATAATTTCGATAATCCGAATACAAAAATGAAGTACATTTTGAAATATAAAATATATATAATTTCAAAAAAGTGGTTATTACTATTAATAATGTATTTTTTGGTTACTCGTGGTGTGTTAGAATCTCAAACTTGCGTACAATGCAAGCTATTACATTATTGAAAGAGAAGTGTATCGTGAAATCTTAGGGTGTTACACATAAGTTAAATGTAATTCAAAAGAGTTAGTTCAGAATAATTTTAGATATATAATAATTTTATTGAACTTTTCCCTGTCTTTTACCCACCTCCTAAAAGAATTTGTAAATTGAAATAAAACATTATTTTACCGATTCAATGAGTGGAAATTTGTAAATCAGAGGACACAGTTAATATCAAGGAGTAAAATGTGGTTCAATGAGATGAAAATAATTTTTGGTGAATAGTAACTTTTTACTTGTATTTACAACAGTTAAAAGTAAATAGGGTAATTAAGGGTAAAAATGATATTAATAATACCCTAACACATGTACTAATTCTATTGGACATATGTATCTTGACCAAATACACCCTTATGAGTAAAATATTATCATTTAGGTCCACTTGGATTATATCAAGACATTTATTATTATTTAATTCAAAAAAGAGTTAAAAGATTTAAAATCAAAGTTTAATTACCTAAACATTTTTAAATTTGGAATATACTTAAGATAAATTCGATTGTAAATATTTATTAGAAATATAAAAAGATTTCCTATATAATGGTATTTTATTTATAATTTTTAGACATTAAATAATTTAATTTATTTATGACACAATGGTGATGCAGTAATTAACTAATTAATGAAATACTAAAATAATTGATATTATAAATATCCAAATAAATGTAATTTGAGACTTTTTATGAATTCAGAAAAATTTTATAGGTTCATATGACATGTTTTTAAAGAAATATTTATGTTTTTTCGATGTAATCAGGCTGTTATGATTTTCACAAAAATCAAATACCAAATAGTGTCAAAATTGACATAAATGATTTTTTAAAACAAATATTATATTATTAATTGATATTCTATTCCTAAAAATATAAGGATTAGAACAAGGACTTATATCATGATAGGTGTATCATTAATGGACCACTTGGGGGTCGCTTGGATGTATATAGTATGTTTATTACCTATATAATATAAAAATACAAAGTGACATGGTAAATGTCAAAGAAATTAACTAAGAGTTAAAACGAAAAGATAAGGTAAATATAATGACCAAATCTATCTAAAACCTACTGGTTGAAAGGATTTCTACCCATACCGACCTTAGACTTTGAAAAATATACTTTGGAGAAATTAGAAACTGAATATGAATTTATTATAAAATAATACTTTACGTGTTTCATAAAGAGCCCCTCCTCCCCCTTATAAAAGGGAACTCACCCTTCTCACTAATTTACACCTTAAAAGCCTTTTGGTTCGTCCAAAACATGCCCAAATATCCTCTAAACGTCCCTAAGTTCAACCTAGAGGCCTTAGTTTGATCATAAATCCAAACTAAGGATCCCTTTTGATCAAATCAAATGGAAGAACCCGAAGAAGAGGTAATGTTTTCACCACCCTCTTTCGTGTTTCTTTCTTCTTAAACATCATCTTTCTTTATTATTCCCAATCTAAAATAATAACTCTAGTATCTTCTATATTATATGATGTTATTATAAATATGTTATAATCATATTCAGTATTCTATCCATCCTTTGAATGACATGTCACCATACGAGCGTATGTACGTCTTACCGTCTCCAGGTCATGGTGTAGTTGTTATTCAAGACATTATTATTTGGATGGGTATAATAATTAAGTGTTACTCATGTAAATAATAAATATAAAATTATATTGATTCTGTATATATGATATAATATTAAATTATATATTATTTTAATATCAAAAGAGTGATATTGTTGCTCGTGCGTATGTACGGACTACCGTCTTTGTGAACGCTATGAGATTCATTCCCCATCGTATCCATTCAAGTTTAATTCTCATTTGATGATTAAAAATAATTTTTAAGGAATTATATCATATTGGATATGAATAAGATACAACCTATCCATAATAAACACGTCTTATTTAACAAAACATATAAAATAAAATGAGTAAGTTAACACCTAAAACGACGATAATACTAAGATATTATCAACAAAGCAATGTTAAAAGATCATATATGATATAATATTAATGTATATGATTTGTGTATAATTTAATAACAATTATTTCACCATTATAAATTAGGCTAACCTACCCTCGACAAAGGAAAAGTACAAGGTAAGGGTTTATTTCACAATCTCTTCATTATCCGAGGTTGTTTATAGGTAATTATCTACCGGGATCTCTTTATCATCCACATCTATGTTTATTAAAAATGTATTTCAAAAAATTATTACTATTTACTAGAATATGGGGTAAAGTCTTTTATACCCTTGTTTCAATTTTATAAGATGTTTATAAAGGAATCTTTCAGTTGTTTTCCAAACAAGTTCCTTTTTAACCTTTTCGACAGAATTAAGGTAAGAATGTATTTTTTAACTTATACGGCGGGTGCGACTATTTTCTGGCATTATAAAATCGTTGAAGCTTCCCTTACATTCTTATAAGAATATTTTCAAAGTAAATGTTTTATTTTATAACTATGTGACTATTAAATGATTTAAAAAAAGAGATATTTCTCTCAAATAGTTTTGATTTCATCTATGTCAACATCCATTGATGGATTTTATGCTTTTTTGAAGTTTATTTATTATGATACAAAACATCCATATTGTATTGATGGTTTTGTGATATGTTTAATTGTGGATGTGTTATTTTTATACCATTCATGGTTTATGGAGAAAGTATTGACATTTCTTATGCTAGTTTTAATTCTAATGTTTATGTTATGTTTAAACCTGTTCATATGAGGAATGCGTTGGACTTAATATGTGACGGGTGGATCCCGCTATAGCTGCTCGATGCATCAGTAGGTCTCATGAGAAAAACATGTTCCTTGGCACAATGCCTTGACAAAATCTTATTTGTAGTCTTGGAACGAGTCCTTGACTATGTGGTTATGATAGTCTGGCATTATGCATTCCATCATTATGAAAGTTGTTATTGATATTGCATGTGATTATTCGACTAGTAGAATATACATGTGAATAAGTAAATGGAATTATTTCATTTTATCTTTGACATATTATGATGAAGTTCACTTTTAAAAGGCTTTTTTTTAATTATACACTGCCTTAAATATTTAAGCTTATTTATGAATGATTTCGCTATATTGTTATCCTTACTGAGCCTCTGAGCTCACCCCTTTCAATGTTTTATTTTTTCCAGGATGTGAAGAAGTAATTTATGAATGACCTGTAGGGATATTATGAGGGGATATGAAGACAAGATGTTGTTTTAGTTTTTTTTACTTTATCATGTAATGTAAGACTTATGAATGTATCTAGTTATTCCAAGGCTACTAAACCAATCGGCCTTTCGAGACTTGATCTTTTGTAATCAAGCCAATGTTATGTAATAATGCACCAAATCTAGGTAACTAGGGTCAAGGAATTACACGTACATTTTTTGTTTATTTTTGGAATATGTTATGAATATTATTCCACATATCACTATCATCAACCCAATATAGCATGAACAAGACCTCAATATTAATAAGATGAGTTTCCATACATGAAATATTTTTTCATTCATGCTTGTGATATTTTAAAGAGATGATTATGCTAATGGAAATATAAAGTTAATATGTATTTTCCATACATAAATGAGTTTTTACATATAAAAATAATGGTTAATTCATTGATCATCATATTCGGGTTATACTTCTTCAGAAAATAAGAATCTGATAAAAAAGGAGAAGATTTCATGAATCTTTATATCCTTTTGTGACAAAAAGGAAACCATGTATGAGAAAATGAAAATGAAAAGATCATTAATAATGAAAAATCATTCATTGACACAAAATTATTCTTGGTAACATATGTCAATGAATATTATATAAGATTCTATTTTTCTTAATTTATAAATACCAAGGGATTGAGATCAATTCGTGTTGCTACAGATTTAGATAACGAAGTGATCCTATTTTTGTGAATATCGAATCTCCTCATTAAATTTGTGTTAAGGGAAGAGGATTCGATGAATCTTTAATTTTTTTAAAAAGAAACTATGAATTATTTTTCTATGGTTTATACCTCCTGACTATGTTGAAGATGTTTTTTATGGGAACTCATAATGGTTTAAACCATATTCAAATGTTACACCATTTTTTTGAATACTTTATGTTTTGTGAAGAAGAAATAGTCAATTAAATGTATAAATATTTGAATTGAAATAATTCTATAAATTTTTTTGTTCTTTTAAAATTAAAAGAGTTGTGTGATGAATAATAGTGTGGTTACAAATATAAAACAATATATGAAGGAGAATTTGTTTTCCATGAGAATAAATTATTTATGAAGTTCATATTCCATGTGCACTTATCAAAAAAAGGAATACAATAATATGTACTCTTTCGAAAAATGAGTGATGTTTTTTTTGTGAAATAATTAATTTATTCAGTGAAGAAGATGTTGTATAGTGTAATGAAGTTTCATGATAAAATATTAAGTCGTGCTTCCTAAAGAACATTAAAAATCTATAGATGCATAAATTAAATAATTTGTGATGGTGTGAGATTGAGTATTTGTCAAGTTTTATTTCTCAGTATTAATTATTCAAGAAGAAATAGTGAGAAATGAATAGATGAAAAACACAAAATGATAAATTTCAAGTAATAAAAAAGTGAAAGTATACTTTTAATGGAAAAATAAAACGTGTAGTGTGTTGAGGAATATTTAGTTGTTAATTATGATATAAACATTACTTTGAGTAGAACTGATACATTCTTATCATACAAAATATTAACTTTATGAATTTCATATAGTGTAACTGATTATATACAATGACAATAATATAATTTCTATAAGGATAGTCATTTATCATATTGTAAATAATAGTGAGATATATGAAGTTGAAACCTTTGGATAATTAATGGTGAAAAAGGATAGTGGTGATTAAAAATAATATTTAACTCTATATACATGAAATGGAATAAGTCCAACATGCATACTACATCAATAGGCGGAAGCAGTTGAAGACATAATCACAAGATGTTGATGAAGATAAATTGAATAATATAATGTTCTAGAATAAATAATAAACTTTATCCTTTCTATGGAATAGATATTATATTTCTAAAATAATGGGAAAATTACACTATAATTGTAATCAATACAATTAATATTGATAATAAAATATGTAAAACAATAATATGTTGATCATGGTTTGGAGTAGTCTTTCTCATTGAGGTCGAAACATGTAAAAATAAACATGTGTTCTTAAGTGCTTTCATTTGTTTAAATACAAATGTTTTGAGACTTCAAATAATGGGGGATCATGGTTTAAACATGACACATATTTTGAATTGAAAAAAAAAATAATTCTTAAAATATTAACCACTAATTCACCACCTCTTAGTGGTGCATCTATAATGGGGATCTAAAAGTGGTATTATAGGAAGGTCCCCTCTCTTAGATTCTCTAAATTCAATTTTTTATAGGATTTTGATATCATTCCTATACTTATAATGAAGTAAAAACTTTAATGAAGTTATTTCTATTTCAAATCAGAACTCAATTTCTTCCAAGACATCAATTAAAAAGAAAATTAAATAGAATAAGAATTAGAAGAAGATGCCCCTATTATCATTATAGGTAGAACAAGTTTTAATCCATCCAAGTAATGATGAATTCTTATATACGATTATTGGAGGTGAAAAAGGTGGTTTCATTAACCAAAGACATTGAAAACATTATTACCTTATTAGGATCAAGGGATTCATGTGATCCTTATGTATGAGATAATTTCAATTTAAACTATACGGAAGATAGGCCAAGCACTAGTGGAAGTGATGACAAGAAAACTGATTCTCTAATTTGATGAATTAATGGATACGATAAATTTTTTCTAAAGATCTCATTAAAATTATGCAGGGTATTTTTGAAGACATGAATAATTAAATCACATTACTTGATTTTGGGTATGTAGAAATGGAGATTATCTTGATGAGTAAGTTTATCACTTGTAAAAATATCCCCTTTTTAATTTTGTGTCACTAAAGTATATTATTAAGAAAGGAATATAATCCAAACATAAATAAGTGTGGCTCAAAATAATTCAAGAGAAGGTTGAGTCCCAAAAGTTTTTTTGGTAAGAATATCCATGGATTGAAAGAAAATATAAAAAATAATATAAATATGATGAATGCTCAATTCGATATAAAATCCAAGATAATAAAATATATTGAATGACTAATACATGAAAAGGTTATATTACATGAATTAAAAGTTAAGAGGATGAGTAATTATTTTATAGATACAATATCATTTACCAAATATTAGAATAATTATCGTAGTATGAGACATATTATATTAGAAATAAAATAGTAAAATATGGGAATGACACATGTTGAAAATTCACAATCATATAAGTACGTTTCAACAAATACATAGTTTATTTTTGGAGGATTATAAAAACAAAATACCTCTATAATAAGCAAATAAGATCATTACATTACATAATGATCTATCTTAACTAGATAGGAAGAAATAGGTAACATCTTTGTCACAATATAATAATTTTTGGAAATTCTTTTCTACAAAATGTGAAAGTATAAATAAACGTTTTGTTCAAATATGGATGAGGATAAATAAACTAGATACCTCTACAATGTGTTGGTGGAAGGAATAAGCTTTGAAGATGGTTCCTCATGAATATCCCAAAACGTGGTAAATAAATCCAAAAACTATGAAAATTATGTACAAAATTTTGTAAAAAAATATAAAATATAAATTATAATTATGATTTTTGGGTAAATTCTTTTTGTAAGTGATTTGAGAATCTCTCATTGCATTATTAGTATAATCCATTAAATTATACATCATAAATGGTTCCTATGACAAGGGGGATCAAGATGGAAAAGGTAAAACAATCATAGAATAATAAGATCATGTTTACATAAAATATATTTATTTCACTCAAAGAGTTTTATGATCATGATTGGGTTGGTGGTCATAATAGTGATGCAAATAAATTTCAACATTTATTAATAGAGAATGGAAAGAAAATAACACAAAATAAATAAGAGATAGATATATGTTGAAATCTGAATAAGACTGAAAAATAGATTATTTCCAAGATGTGTTATAAGAAGATATCCTTGGAAAACAATCTGAATAGCATTGATATGAAATAGGTCCAAGATGATTATCATGAAGAGTAATACATGTAATAAGAAATATATGAATAAAGGAACACATGATAAGATATGTTTAAAATATAATATGTTTTCAAATAAATACAAAATATATTTTTATTTGGCCATCATATTTGGAGAGGGAAATAAAGTTCTAAGAAGCATAAGAAAAGGCTTATGAAAAATGGAAAAAATATTTCAAATTTAGAAAATGAATTTTTTGAGAGGTTGAAAACAAATGCAAATTATTTTGCGGAAGAAGATCTGTATGGAAGGAACAACATGGATTCATACACTTAAAATCGTTTTTCTATAATAATTATATAATAAAAGGTTTCATAAAAATTATGAAAGTTTGTCCAGGGGATAAAAGTGAATTGAAATCTCTTTTGAATATAAAATACACACAAATAAATTGGAGAAGTGATGAGATACATGCTTCCTCAATATAAATAAAATTTGAAGAATAGATGTGCAAGAATTAAGAATAGAGAATGTGCAGTAACATGGTTGATAAAAAATCTCAACCTTCTTATTCACTTTGAAGAGTAATAAAATTCATCATATTCCCTTTATCTTTGTATATTGTGTATATTATTATAATATATCTAATTTAAGGTGAAGAAAGATCTCAGTAGGAGAACCCTACAATACTTTAATAATATTCTATCAAAGCTTGATAAAGAAAAAATATGATGACCCCAACCTTTATTATTCTCACATGTTGGTATTCTAACGAGCATCCTTAAAATAGAACCATCCTTGACAATAATGTGGATTAATCAACACTGAAAAACCAAATTCTAAAGATTCATTTTGGTTTATTCAATATATTTGAACATATTTACATTCATTTATAATGGCATTAAATATTATGAATTTATTGAGGAGTGGTTCAATTGAGGGTGAGAAAAATGAATGTTTGAAGCTTCCAAAATTATTTTTTTGATACAAATTTGATCATTCAAAAAGGTAATTTTTTTGTATTTTTTATGGAATAGATATTAATTGTTTATCTCTCATATTTTATGAGAGAAATAATATTCTAAATAATTGATGTGGAATGATTTTTATCAATTAAATGGAAAATTAAAGGATGAATATGTTCCAAGGATGTTATAAAATACTTCTAGTTATACTAGAATGTTTTAATCAGTTTTTTAAAGTAAGTGTATAAGTTTCATGATGATATTTTTCTTTTTCAATTAGTAACTATATTTTCTCTCAGCTTAGAATATTGTTGAATTGTTCTCATAGAATATTTTGAGTTCTCATTTCATTTGGTATCATTCAATTTTTTAAGGTAAGATTCATTGTTGAGATCAAAGCCTCTTACTTTCTATGCCGAGCATGGATCAAGTGAACATAGAGTGGAATGATTGATAGAAATTTTCTATGTATGAATTTATATGTCTTTTACCAAGTACTTTCTATTGATTTTCAATATGGGGTATAATGTGAAATGAATGTTTGATAAGAAATGGGTCGGGATGGTATGAGAACATATTGGTATGTCTTTATAAGATCGTATTATTTGGGGAATTATTGATAAATAAAAAGGGTGTGTTTTTAATGCACTTTTTTATATTTAATTTATTTTATATGTTATTATCAATAAATAATGATTTTCTATTGATATCAATATATTGAATAATCTTGGTGAGTTAAATGAAGTGGTGATTCACAAAGAATGTTTTATGGATTTATGATATGAAATTGGATTTCATTGTTGATAAATTAACCTTTTTTTAATAGGAAAATTGTATAGTTGTTACTATTGTTTGAAACACATGCCAATTTTATTTGGAAAATTATCATTTTTTACATCATATGAATAATATATAATTATGTTGATTTTTAATAATCAACAGCTTGATGAAATAAAGAGTACGTGATAGATAATATTTTGATGATCTTGGATGATTAAACTTAATTGGAATTCATAATTTGATATTTTGACATATATGAAAATTTTTAATTGATGAATACAATGAATATATTAATTTTAAATATGAATCACTTTGATAATATGAATTATAATGAATTATTTGAAGGCCATGGAAAATAATTTTTTATTGAGGAATTTAATGATCAAATAATTTTTCATGAGGAAGACTAAAAGGAATTTGATATTATTCATGTTTTTGAATTCATCATTGAATTAAAAATAAAAAAAGAGGAATTTTTTATTTTATATATTATTTTTAATTTTATTTGGAGTTATATGAGAATATTTATTACTATTCTTATGGGAGTCTGATAAAAAATATTGCTTGCAACAGCCAACCAAAGAACAACCACAAAACATGCATGCGAAACCAATGTGTCAAACCATTTAAATTAAAGTCTAAAAGTAAATACATGGAGTAATGATAGATTAATAACACTCACAAGGGGTATATAGAAGTAGTGATGGGTGCATAGGGCCAGCAAGGTTCATACAGTGGTGTGCATGGTGGTTGGTTTGCCATCCCACCCCTTATGTGGTGTGTTTAGTGTGTCTCAGTGTTGAACATAGTGTCATCTCACATAGTGAGTGGAACATGATGTAATATATATAATCACATATATCAGGAGAATTTTTATTTGGAGTAAAAATTATGTTTCTACTGTTCATGCATTAAAAATTTATGCATAAAATAGTGGATTCCTGATCAAATGAATCAGAGCCATCCAACCAATGTAAGATCTTGTCATCTACCTCTAGGCTCATACATGGTTCAACATTAATTAGTTTCATCATCGTCTAACATATTACGATTTGAAAATTGATCAATATCATTATCCTAAGAAAGCACATATAATAAATTTTGTTCAAGAAAATTATTTTCATTATTGTAATCTCTATATTTCATACATGAGATAGTACATAGATATAACTTTTCCGAGGGTGATAAAAAGGTAAATTATGTAGTTCATATTGGAATGATTTTGAGCTTCTAAAAATAATGGAGGAACCATTTATCATTTCACACATGTTGTACTTCATTGGAAAAGAATAAGATGACCATGAATAGAAGAAGTAATGAACCTTGGAATCATTATGTGATAAAAGGGAACCCATTTTGGATGAAATGAAAATGAAAATATCATCATGAATTCAAATTCATTCATTAACGTATAACTATTTTTGGGTATTTATGTTTATGAAACTTTGAATATAGTTCATTGTTCCACATCTATAGAAACTAAGGGATGGATATGGGTTTGATTTTATACCATTTGAGATAAAAGAGTGGTATCATTTTGATGAAAAAAAACATCTCTGTGTTCTAATTTTGATAAGGTTATGGGACCAATGAATTTATGAATTCATGAATAAGAATTTGTGTGCTTTTATGCTATGTTTCAGCACTCATGACCATGTGAATGATATTTTGGTTCCATGAACTCCTGACGGTTTAAACCATACTCAAGATTTCCATAAGTGTTTTTATAAACATTACGTATTGAGAAGAATAAATTCCATGTTTAGTGTATGACTACATAAAGTCAAATAGTCTCGTGAACCATTTCATGTTATTTACATATTACAATACTTTTACAAAGAAGAGATGTGTGGTTTTTTGTACTAAAAATTATTTGATAGAACCATGTTATTATACGGGCATCAAATAATGTTAAATATAAAATCCCACATACACTTATACGAAGAAGGAGGATAATACCGTGTGATCTGTTGATACATGAGTGAGGCATTTCCAGGTAGTGATTATGTTATGGTAAGAGTAATAATTGGTACTACATAATTATGTTGTGTGAAGAAATCTCAGTTTCTTCCCTCTGAATAAAATGATTAATCTATGCATGAATAAATGAAATAATATGAAACTGTGTGAGCTTGAGGATTTGTAGAAACATATAACTCATTTTTAATACATCAAAAAATAGTAAGAAGTTGAAAGATAAAGAACATGAAATGATAAATTTCACATAATTATAAATAATGACATTGAACTTAGATTGGGAGAACAAAACATGCAATGTGTTGATGAATCTTTCATTGTCCATTATGATATAACATTTTTACAGACCGGAAGTGATACATTTTTCTCATATAGAAGTGTATTGATCTGACTCGTATATAATATTAATGATTATATATAGTTTTAGTCGATGAATTTCTATGATAT
This sequence comes from Viscum album, assembly GCA_963277665.1. NCBI lineage: Eukaryota > Viridiplantae > Streptophyta > Magnoliopsida > Santalales > Viscaceae > Viscum > Viscum album. The sequence continues at coordinate 552,386,199 of OY728144.1, forward strand.
ATGTCATTTAGAATACTAAAAATAATAGTGATATAAAAGAAGATCAATATTTTTTTTGATAATTTAAGGTGTGTATGGACAATAGTGATTTAGAAGAATATTTGATTGTGTATTGTTGAAATAAAATACATTCAAAATGTTTACAACGTTATTAGGAAGTATAGTATGAAGACATGTTCATAAGAGTTTCTTGAATATTTGTTGAATAATATGTGTTTTTAGAATAAATTACTCCATTTATTCTTTAATGGGGATTTATATTACCTATATAAAGATATTTGAAACTTCTACGCCACATGTGTTGACAATAATCAATAGTCCTAATAAAATCTATGAAAAAATTCATAGGTTGATCAGGGAATGGAGTAGGCTTTATCATAGAGGCCAAACATTCAAAAAATAATCTTGTAAATTTTATTAATTTAATTTGTTTTCAAACTAGAAGGTGAGACCAAATGAAATATGGTTTTAAACATTAACTATCCAGAAAGGTTGAATTAGAAAAAAAACAAAATTCATAAAAAGAAACCATTAATCCAATGCTCTCAGTGGTTCATGCAGCTCGAGGCTCTACTGTTACGAATGATGAAATTCATGACAAAAAGGCTCAATATATTATTAGAATCATACTTCTGATTACTAGTATCATCTATTTCTGGTAAGATAATTTCATCCAACCATGAAACATGTATTTAAGAATATATTTATATTACATTATGGTTCTCATCATAACTAGGAATTGCTATGTCATTTTGATGTAATATATAATCTGAGTAAATTTTCACTATAATGTAACATATAATATAACTCATAAAAAATTATGTTATTTATTAATATTCAGTACTCTAAATATCCAGGCAATCAAATGTACATTGTGGTTTACAATAGGGAACCAACTACAACAAACTCCCACTATAAATAGATCTAATTGATTATGAATTTCTCCCCACTATAACTCAAATAATATTTATTCATTTGTTGAAATAAGTATTTGGTTAATAATGATACCATGTTATCATACCATAAAAATATACTTCATAATATATCACCTCTTTGAGAAAAATCCCTTAATAAGTGATACCTATGAAATATATACTCCATTAAATAATGTGACTATGACTCCTTGTCGAAGGACCCTGATTAAATATTATCATAATACAATGAGAAAACATATTTATTATTATACACACATTAGGATCATTGATAATGTTGTGTATCCACACTACTTCCTTATATTCATCAAAAGACACCAAATACTCAACATATTCTATAGAATCAATAACCACTTTATTCTTTGAAATATTTGAGACCATTACCTATCCCTAAAGGGTGAATATATATATTGAATAATATTTCTGACCATCCTGATCTCTCTCGATACAATCATATGAATATACTCTAATGACTAGATCCTAATATCTTTTATAAATTAGGAAAATTTCCTTTGTAAAATTAAGATACTTTAGGATAGGATTTACTTCCATCTATTATATGCCTATTAGATCTTCCTAATATATTCCTACCATTATTAAGGTGTAGGAAATAACAATCCGGATACATAACATGACATAAATAACTGATCCTATCACTAATTCTTAAGGAATCCAATTTATCATCAATATCTCATCTTGTGTATGAGTACACCTTTTATTATACAAGTCTGCTAAATAAAACAGGTAACAATCACCTCTTGTATTATTCTATATTTAATCTATTTAGTATCTTGTCAATATATGTACCTCTACTTAGTCCAAGAATCCACTTAGGTATATCCTTAATTATTTTGATCCCTAAAATGAAGGTTTCATTACATAAGTCCATCATGGAGAAGCACTCACTTTTTAATATACTTTATGAATAGAATCTCATTTCTAATTTTTAATATATCATCAATATAAATTTTTTAAAATATTATTTTACTCTCACTAATCCAATTATAGACGTAGGGATCCCAATCATTATTTTTGTAACTAAATTCTCTTATGGCTTCATCAATGTGAATGTTCCATGATTGAGATGTATACTTCAATTCATAATGGGATCTATACAACATGAATATGTTATTGGAGTCCCATGTAGCTACATACCTTTATTATATATATATATATATATATTATATGTTTCCCATTAATGATATCAATTTTAATATCAATCTTTCAGATTTAAAAATCTTGGTAAACTACTTTATAAAGAATAATTTTTATTTAATTTACCAACTAAATTGGTGAAAAGGATCCAATAAATAATATTCCTTAACATTTATTAAACCATTTATCCACTATAAATTCCTTATAGGTACTAAATTTACCTTCCATATCTGGTTTTTTTGAATATCTATTTACACCCTATAGGTTATACATATACTGGAGGATCTACTAAAACCCAGAGTTAGTTTTGATGCATGTTATCCATTAGAAATCACATATTTGTGTAAATTTTAAAACATCTATGCTAATTATTTCCTATTTTTAGTACATTGATTTATCGTTATCAACTATTATATAGTTACCAAGCTATGAAATTACAATACTATGTCTCATTAGTTCTCTAACCGCATTGTTGATCCTATACAACGTTTTTACATCTAGAATTATAACTTCTCGAGGGTCTTATGGAGGTTGTTACTGTGAAATCTACTATATATCATGAAAATAAACTTCATTGATGTTTATCTTTCTCACAAAATCTATTTATAATATGTGTTCCTTTTCTTAAAAGCTGGGAGACATACTAACCACAATTCTTTTATCTATAGGGCTATATTGATAAAATATTTTTATTTTCTTTATATTATATTATATATATATACACTTTTCTTCATGGGGTGAAGTCTTTTTATGTAAGAAATATTTTACAAATTATTACCATACTCAAACCTGTATATGTGACAAAGTAGGTTTATTCAAATAACAAATATCATATATAATACCAATTTACACATTAGTTTTAACATGGTTTAGTTCATATGCTGCAATCTATAATGCATATCCCAAATAGGATAATCAAAGATCTGCATGAATCATCTTTGAATATTCATTTCCAACAATGTGTGGTTCCCCCTTTCACTAACACCATTACAATATGGTGTATAACAAAGAGTGAGTTGAGATAGAATACCAAAATACATAAAATTGTGAATCAAATCTTCTTTAAGATACTACCCACCTCCACCCAATCAAAGTTCCTTTATCATCTAACCAAGTGAAGGTTTAGACATTTATGCTTTTAAGAAATATTGAAATATTTCATGTAATTTTAGTTTTAAAGAATCTAAATACCCATATTAGTAGGTATTTTTCAAGGAATTATCATTTACATGACCATGTATGTGATTCTACAACTGGGTGTAACATATTTTTTGAAAACAAGATTCATTTTCGATTTCCAATAAATTTAAATAATATTATTTTAGATAAAATAACATTATTTAGGTGTGTTATTCCATAAAAAATTCTATCTTAATAAAATCAACATATTTTATTTTTAAACATGAAAAAAAATTCATCCATGTATAAAATAGTGATAGACTTAATTTTTTTAGTAGCCCTATACACATAATAAAAATTATTCATGACCAAAATATGTCAAATTATTAAATTAAGGTGGTAGTATTTTATAATCAAGTGTTGGAACTGAAAATTCCGCACCACTTATTTTCTACATTACCCTTGATGCAATACTCACTCATACAACACAAGTATAATTTTATTAGAAGAATACTTGTGAGTTAATATGATGAAAATTAGGTCTCTATGTGTTTCATGAATTCTCACACAATTGTGTAAGGATATTCCAGAAAAAATTATCTTGTCTGCTGACATGACATTGATAACCATCCACTAGGAGTAGGCTGTGGATTTATAAAATTTATCAAAAAATAAAGGTTAAATGCTTAAAATATTTTAGGGTACTTTGAGTACTATTTCTCTCAGAATATAACATTAGGGGTATAAATTATATCCAATGGAATTGTTTATTTCATGGGACCTTATTTGAAAATTTGTGGTTGTCAAAAATACTACATATCAGTAGTTATAACTACTTTAAGTTGATATTAATTTAAAAAAACAAAATAAATTCCACTAGGATCTCACTTCATGGATCATGAGATCATTTCAGAGACGATGATCCCACTTTGAGTACCATGAGATCTTCATCCTTATAAAGAATTTGAACCCTAAAATCTAAACATTTGTGGAAATAGTTAATTTTGATCTAACTTCACGAAGTGAAATACCTCATGATGTCAATCTAGTTCCATCCAAGAATATTTTTCAATAGTGTTTCTTTGAAAATTCATGGAGACACAATTCCATGACATTCATGGACACACCACATAGAGTATCTAACCATGAAAATTCATCAACATAGTGATGTTTGAGTTATAATTCTCTAAACCTCACATTGAACACTTACATACTCCCTTCGTGGACATGTATCATCTTCACATGAAAAAACTTAACATATAAATTCGATGATTACATTTTGGGAATGAAAAATAGTGGGATGAAAAAATCATAGACTTCAATTAACCCTTAGGTAAATTCTATTGTCCAAACAGAGAAAAAGGGGGGCACTTAATGAAGGAGGATCATGATGTCCACTTTGTGAGGTAACCACATAAACCATCTTCCTGATGGTTGTTACTATGATGTACATTTTCAAGGATATACACATAAAGTAAATTCACAAATCCCCTATGAGAAGATAAATTTTGTAGATACAATACAAAAAATTGAATTTCTAGGATCCAACCATGCAGATAACATCCTTTATGATCAAAATTTTTGGAAACCTATAAAAAAAAAACACACTATTTAGTCCCCTCTTCATGAACCTCCCATGTGGAGTACCTTGTTCTCAAACCAACCATGTTGAGAAAATCCTCCATGATCCAACATTATGGACCCTTTACCATAAAAAAACTTCATAATACGCCGATCCATGAACCTCATATATAGACACCCTAGTGAACTCACATGTGAGACTCTTGTTCACTAAATTCATTTATGAACATCAATGTGTACACTACCTTGGAGGACACAAGTCTATGATATTGGGGCTCCACCCTATACCACTGGTTGGGATATGTGGTGGGATTTGGTCATGGACTGTTAATCGAATTCGTTCAGTTCTATCCCCAATCCCCATAAAAATAAATAATCATACTATCATGTTTTGGGATTTTTTCTGTTAAATTTCATGTTGAAATATCCATGAAACCATGAATGATCCTAAGAGATCACCTTTGGTTTAGATACTCCTCATGGATTCCATAACCACCTTGAGTTAACATAATCATCTAAGTTTACCACCTGAGAATCCTATTGGGTTTATGCCTTGACTCTATATCAACGTAACACTCTAATTCAGAAACCCCACTTAATCCCATATTTCATGCTCTCATGCTATATTATTGGTCTTCTATCATCTCCTATTTTTCAAACTAATCCTGGATCAAATGGAATTATAGGATTAATGTCACTTAATTTTCAAAATTAATATTTATTGTAGTTTAATATAAGTATTACCCAATGCCAAAAGGCTTGAATCCACACTTCATAACATATATCCTTACCTCATGAAGTTAAAAAAACATGGATATACCCTCATATATGACATTAATGTGTTTAATCCAAACTACATGGGTTTTAATTCCTATTATTTTAGGATACATAATATTCCACTTTGAGGTTCAAACCGGTTGTCCTAAAGCATACCTTTTATCTTATGTGATGATCATAAGATCACCAATTCTACATTGAGTTGAGATAATCCTTATAGTTATCTTATATACACATTGAGTTTATATTCTCCTCACAGTTTCCAAAAATACATTGAATAAATACAATCCTCTTGGTTCGCCAATATTCAAGCCTCCTCCATGGTGTAACACCCAACCTGAGCTAGAAATAACTTATGTAAGGGGAATAAAAAACCCATTTAACAAGAATGTGATTGAAGAAGTCATCCCTAGGTGCTATGACTAAGAAGATTGAGATAGATGTCTTTTGGTGAAATGCATTTGACCCTCCTATGAGATAATCATATTAAATATTTATATTCGAAAGCTTAAAATGAATAATCTTTCTCCAATGATAAGCTCAGGATGCCTCTAGCAATGATCCCTAGATGCATCTCATGATGATCCATGGATGATCCATTATCATTCATGTGACTACCATTTGATTCCTCCATGTCCTGAAATGATGATGATAATATGGGTATCCAAAAGGGTAAAAGCCTCATCCTTACATGATACATGAAAAACACATTTATATTCAATTGTAAACAAAATTAAATTATTTCCCCATGTTTTTAAAAAATGGAATGAAATGGGGTGATAGTAAATAGCTTATATTAATCCATTTTTTAAATCATTAGTAATCTATGATCCATTACCCAAATTTAGCATAGATGTGGGTAATGTACCCACTATGTTATTTGTTTTTCATAATATATGTTTTTAATTATTTTTCAAAATTTGTTTCCCAACCCCCACCCACATTGTTACCCACTATAGGAAAACACCCCCCTCACAATCCCTTTTCCTATGTGAGTGCTCGACCCCCATCCCCATCCCCAAAATCATGTACATCTCCACCAATATGAAATTTTGATGGCCTCAGGATTTGATCCCTAGATCGAAATCATGATCAATCTCCCATTTATTTTTTTCAATTATTATCTATTTATATATTCATCAATATAAATATATATTAATATAATTATATATATAAATTAATATAATAATTAATATACGTTGGTTATAAATTATTTATTTCTTTATTTATTTATTTATATATTTACATATATATAGATATACACATTCATATATACACACTGACACGTAGACACACACACACACATAGGTATATATATAATTTAATATTTGAATCAATATATGTTTGTTATTTGACATATAAATTAATATAGTATAAATATATATGCACACACACACATTTATACTCAGAGACACACACATATATATAATTTAATAATAAATTAATAAATATTAGGTATCTGTGTTAATATTATTATATATATATATAATCATACATTTAAATTTTGATATTTATATATCATTGTGAGTATAAATATATATACATTAATATATTTTTGTGGGTTTGAGTGTTAATATATATATGTTAATTATTTATATATACACTTAATATATATTTATAGATAAATATATATATATATACATGAAAATAAATGTGTGTGTATACTTATAAATTGAAAATATATTCATTTATAAATTGTTGGACTCCTCATGGGTTAATCATGTTTTAATGATCACAAATCCTATACATTCTGTAATTCTTATTAATCCTGTTAAATATGTATCAAATCATGTGTACAGATGGTTGGTTTCTTTATGCCTTAAATTAACCCATCCAAGATCTTAAGTATTATGTGTGATTATTGTGAACTATTTCTAATTTATGTTATAATTGATTTCCTTGATAAATGATTGATCTAATACATTCTAAGAATATCAATGTTTAAGTCTGTATACATATATCTGGTTAAGTATGAGAAACCCTAAGTCTTCCACCAGGTATGTGTTTCTAGCAAAGGACTCAGACACCGTGACCAGACACTGTGACCTAGACACTGTGACCATACACCACGACCTAGACACCGTGACCCAGAAAATGTGACAAAGACACCATGACCAAACATCGTGACTAGACATCGTGATAGGACACCGTGACCCAGACACTATTACCAGACACCATGACCAGACACCGTGACCCTGTCCATGTAACCAGACATTGTGAACCAAACACCTAAACTAGTTTCAGATCTTTTGAAGTGTGTGACATCGGTTCCTTACTGAGACAGAGTTTGAAGTTTAGAAAAGGACCATACACAGTGTGCCTAAGACCACATATATAATACTGATTCTTGGCCTCTATACAACTATTCCATTATAACTTTCTCACTTCTCAAAGGAAAATAAGAATACATAATTTCATGTAGACACTGTTTCCAAGTGATACCGTTTCCAGACAGAATATTACAAAATTCATTAATCTATTTTTTCATTTTAAATTTAATTTAAAACCGTTATATTTATGTCTTTTAATTTCACTAACATAATTAATATTCCTTTGTAGACATTTCACCTGATAGTACGATGTACGAGGAGCAGAATACATGCATAATATCAGATCCAACACATTCAATTAAAACATAAAAAGAAATGCGGGGCCTAGAAACAAAGATGCACGGTAACGAAGAAGCACGAGAATTTTTGAGAAAAGAACTGACACATGAAACTCAATACATCTGAAAGACACATGAGGAATTATCGAATCCAAATAACATGGATACCATAGATCATATTCAAGAACATCTTCACAATTCCAAATCCATAAAGAACACGATATATATCTAACTGGGAACCAGAGAATCAGACTTAAGATACTCTGTTTCTTTCAAGAGGACTCAATTCTGGCATATTCTTCATCCAAAAATTATAGAGCTACCTAGACAAAAAATCAGAGCACTAATAACCTCATATCATCATCATTTATCTATTGTGTATTGTTTTTATCTTTCGAGTAGTGTGTGTGTGTGTGTGTGTGTATATATATATATACAAAGACACACTGTCTCATGCACTAAACTGGAGGATACAATATATCCTTCTTCTCACATAATTTTACACTTGTTTACTCCCACTGATTTTTATGGAAGATGTACCTTTGTGAACTATTAGTTTATACCCACAAAGAACTGTGGATGATTTTGTATGACCTAGACAGTCCTTTTCACTATTTTTTAACCCAAACTAGGGTGTGGATAAAGTTTATTAATATAAACTGCTTGGTGGCACGTGATCACAAAGTGGAGTGAATTAGGTCTGGGCTTGACACTGAACCACTTGTTTTATATCCGATGTGTGTTTTTTGATTTAGTTTTCTCTATTTTACTATAAAATTATGAAATCAATAAATTTATTTTGATATTTAATCTTGTAAAGAAGTTATAATTGTTTTTCCTTATTATAATAGCTTCAAAAGTATTATTAATAACTTATATTAATATTATTTATAATTAATCAATCCTCTAAGAGGTTATTTAAATAGTCAAACTCTCATAACTGTATTAATTTGATTAACCAGGCTGTATTTATTTTATTTAGGAACCTTTTAAGAATAATTTTAAAACAATGTTTTTAAAGATACTCAATTCACCCCCTCTTGAGTACTATACTCCGACCAACATTTGGTATCAGAGGTCGTTTGTTAATCCTTTTAAGACTATGTTTTTGAAACTATTCAATTGTGATTTAAGTTTTACTTTAATGATCTGTAAATTTTTTTCAATTCTAAATTTCTAGATCTTTAAAATTATTTCTTTATTATAGATAATAAACTAGAAGGTGCTGCAACAAATAGACCACCATTATTTAATGGAACCAATTATTCCTAATGGAAACTCAAAATGAAAATGAATTTAGAAAGTATGGGTTTTGAAATTTGTTTTTCAATTATATTTGAGTATGAGATTCCTACAATTTATAGAATACTTGGGATAACCCAACCATAAATTCCTACAATAACAATTGCAAGGCCATTTATGGTTTATATTTCTCTTTAGGAGACGAGGAAATTTACAGATTTTTTGTATGTATAACTGCCCTTGTAATTTGGGATACTTTTTCTATTTCACAAGAAAGAACATATAGTGTAAATGGAAAGAAACATAATTCTTATACTATTAAATATGATAACATTAAAATGAAACATGATGAACCTATTTCCGACATGTATCTTAGGTTCAACGAAATTGTCAACACAATGATTTATCTTGGCAGTGATGTTTCTGCCAAAAGAACAAATTACAAGGATTATCAGATGCCTACCTGATAGATAGATAGGAACCTCTATCTCTATTAGAGATTCATGCGACGTTGGAAAGTTACCTATAAAATACCTCATTGGGAAACTAATGATGTATGAAGAGGAGCTAAAAGTAAATAAGGAAAAGGATGATTAACCAAAAAAAATATTTGTTGCATTTATGACCACCACCTCTAAACCCAAAGGGAAGAAGACAGAATAAGTTTCGGTTGAAATTTCAAGAAGTAAATAATCATCACCTAAAAGTGATGAGGAGATGGCACAATTAGCCATATTGTTTATGAAATTTTACAAGAAGAAGAAATTTTTCAGAAAGCGTTACTTCAAGTGAAGATATGATAAAGAAGAAAGCTGGAGGAAAGTTTGGAAAAGATGTGAAAACTCTGATGAGATAGTATGCTATGGATATTAGAAAAAGGGACATGTAAAGGATGACTCTTCCACGATCAAGTACAAAAAGAAATGTGAGGACAAAGATAGAAATTATAAAATGACAATGAAAGAAAACATGGAGTTTTTCTGAGGGCAATTCAAGTGGATCAGAATCTTCACATGATAAGCAAACCAATAAAGCAAATATCTGTTTTATGAAAACACGTCTGAGGTAACACTAGAATATCTTGTACACAATTCCTATTATTCTATGGATGAAAGTGATTATGAAAATATTTCTAATAAAGAAATGTTTGAGTACTAAAATATGATTGAAGAGACATATGCTGAACTAAAAGATAAATATAAATATTTGAAGAAACAAAAATCTATACCCTTAACTGTTAAAACTAAAAATATTGTAGAAAGGGAGAATAATTTTCAATTACTCAAATAAAACAATAAACTAATGCTATCTAATGAGAAATTGAAAAATGAAATTTAAAGGACTACTATTTAGCAATGATAATTTGGTATGAATTCTAGATAAACATATTTCTCTTAAATATACTACTGGAATTGGATGTCAACCTAGTAAAAGAAATTTTGGAAGAACTTATTTTGTTTCTGAGTCTCCAACACACAAATTTTCTCCTAATTCTGGATAATATTAATCTAGTTCAAATTATGAAACACTCTATAATGTTTGAAGATTTTCTAGAACAAATAGAGTTTATTTTTCAAGAACATTACATAATGATTATTGGAATCCTTTGAAGAATATATGGTTTTCTAAAGCAGTAGTCACTAATATTACTAGATCCAAAAAAATATGGGTACCAAAGTCTGTTTTTATTTGACTATTTTATAGTAATGTTTCATAAAGATCTCCTGTAAAAGCTTATGGTACTAGGAATGTGGGTGTTCAAGACACATGACATGGGATTATTCATCATTTAAGAATTTAATAACAATTGATGGTGGACATGTCACCTTTGGTGAAAAGGCCATTGGAAAGATCATTGGCCTTGGACAAATTGGTAACTCTAGATCAACTTTAATTTCCAATTTACTCTTTGTGGATAGATTGAAATATAATCTTATTATTATTTTAGAACTGTGTGATGATTGATTTCATGTTATATTTGAAAATGATTCTTGAAATGTTTTAAATTATAAAAATGAATTAGTGTTTTAGGCATTGAGAAATGAAAATCTATACTCTCTTAAAATGGAGTCTTTAGTTTCCCAAAATCCATCATGTTTAAGTGTATTTTGCAAAGAATCATGGATTTGGCATAAAATACTAGGACACTGTAATATTCAATTTCTATGAAAACTAAATAGAATAGTTTTAGTCAAAGACCTACCAAAACATGAGTTTCAAAATGATAAAGTGTGTAATCCTTGTCAAAAGGGAACAAAACCAAAAATTTCCTTCAAACCAATGAAAGAAGTGTCAACTTCTCAACCTCTCGAACTAGTTCAAATGATTTTTTTTGGACTATATAGAGTTTATAGTTCAAATGGGAAGCACTATGTTTATGTTATTGTAGACTAATTTTCTAGATATATTTGGACTTTCGTTTTAGCTCACAAAAGTGAATCCTTCTCTCATTTCATCAAATATGAAAAAAAACTATAGAAAATATTGGTGGAGTTTTAATTAAATCATTAAGAAGTGATCATGGTTATGAGTTTTAAAATCAATAGTTTGAATATTTTTGTTCTGAAAATAGTTGTAGTCAAAATTTATCATCCCCTAGAATACCTCAAAATAATGGAGTGGTAGAAAGAAGAAATAAAACCTTGCAAGAGATTTCTAGAACCATGCTTAGTGAATATTACCAAGCTATTTATTTTTGGGTTATAGCTATAAATACAAGATTCTATATTATTAATCGAGTGTTGATTAAAACCATTATTAAAAGAACTACATATTAGTTATGGAACTACAGAAAACCCAAAGTAAGATACTTCAATGTTTTTGGTTTAAATGTCTATATCCTTAATACTAAGGAAAATATTGAAAAATTTGAATCCAAGAGTGATGAATGTTTTTCTAAAATATTGAATCTCTAGTAAATCCTATATAGTGTTTAAGAAATGAACTAAATTTGTGGAAGAATCTGTCTCTAACAAATTTTATGAAACATATCCAAATGAGCGTGAGATCATTCTAGATAACCTGGTGGATGATGTGCCAAATTTGGACATCAATTAAAAATCATCTATCCATCATGTGAAGGAATCTGTGAAAACATCATGTTTTGGAAATTCTATAGATTCACGTCACAATGAACCCGGACCTCTTGATGTACCTAAAATGACTATTCTATCTTTTTCTAGAGCTGTTAGAAATCATAAGAACCATCATATATATTCTATTGTAGGATACATAGAACGAGGAACTCAAACTAGATCTTCTCTTAGAAATTAGGTTGAACATCAATTATTCTTGTCACAACATGAGCCCAAAAACATTAATGACACTATAAATTATAAATTTTGTTGGATGGCTATGCAAGATGAACTTAATCCATTTGAAAGGAACAAATTTTGGAAAATTGTTGATAGACCTAAAGAAAAAATTAACATAGGCACTAAGTGGTGGTTTATATATAAAGTAGATGAAGCTGGTAACATAGTTAGAAACAAGTCTAGGCTAGTTAAACAAGGATATAGCCAAGAATTATGAATTGACAATGAGGAAACCTTCCACTAGTATCTAGACATGAAGCAATCATAATTATTCTTGCTTATGCTGCACATCTAAATTACAAACTACATCAAATGGATGTTAAGATTTCATTCCTAAATGGGTATATAGGTGAGGATTCCTTTTTTGATAAACCCCATTGGTTTTAGCAATGGCCATTTTCCAAGTCATGTTTTCTAATGATCAAAATCTTTATATTATTTAAAAATATATCCAAAAGCTTGGTAAGATAGATTATCTTTTATTCTTATTTCTAAAGGTTTTAAAAAATAAATATTTGATCCGACCCTTTTTATAAAATGAATTTCAAATGATGTTTTAGTATTTAATATTTATGTAGATGTTATTATCTTTGGATCTTCAAAAAAAATTATGTATTTAATTTACTAAAATGTTGCAAAATGAATTTGAAATGAGTTTAATGGGTGAACTAAAACTCTTTCAAGGATTTCAAATATTTCTGAATAATTATGGTATTATTTTAAATCAAAGAAACTATACAAGAGATATTCTAAATTGTTTTGGCCTGTATTACACTAAATGTAGTGACACTCCAAAGAGTACTACTTGTATGTCTGATCATGATGAAGATGGAAAATCATTAGATTAATCCACTTACAAAAGGAATGATTGGAAGCCTACAATACCTAACTTCTAGCCGACCTGACATTATGATTAGTTGATGCATTCATGATCATTTTCAAGAAAACCGTAAGGAATCTCATTTAAATTCTATTAAGAGTATTTTCAAATACCTCCATCATACCCCCAATATAGTATTATTCTATCCCAAAATACCATCATTTTAGTTAGTTATTTATTCCGATGATGACTTCAGTGGATGTATGTTAGATAAAAAATTAACCCTTGGAACATGTCATTTTTTGGCAGGTCACTAGTATCATGGTTTAGTAAGAAACAAATTCATGTTGCATTATCTAATACAGAATATGAATACATAGCTGCTGGTAGTTTTTTTACAAAAATTGTTTAGATGAAAGACACATTACTATATTATGGATATCAATTTAGAAATGTACCTATAAATTGTGACAATACAAGTGCTATTAACATCTCAAAAAATCTAGTTTCACACTCTAGGGAAAAACATTTTGATGTAAGACATCATTTTTTGGGTGACCATTATGAAAAGGTGATATAAAATTGAAATTCATTAGAACTGAATATCATCTCGATGATATATTCACCAAAACAATAAATTTGGAAAGAATATATTACATAATAGATGAATTGGGAATCATAAATCTTACGTAGTAAGATTACTATTTCAAAACATACTGTTTTATAGCATACTATTTCACAGTTTACAGTTTCATATGTCAGTGTCTTAGAATTATTTTCTAAATCTAATTGTTCTATAGTTTCATAGTCATAAAATCTGTTGTTTCATGTTTACGGTCTCACAGTTACTATCTATTGCTTACCATTTTGGCACTTATTGTCCAAAACAATACAGTCACATAGTTTAGAAATCACACAACAAAAATCATAGTGTGAAAGTCTCTTACGGTCTCACCGTGAAAGTATATTACGACCTCACCATTTAAGTATGTTCTGGTCTCACCATTAAGAAACTTGTTCATTTTATTTTAATATTATAAACCATATTGTGGTAATTAATTATTTTATTCTTTTAATTTCGTGTGCTTTTGATTCTGCGATGCTTGATATCCTTAAATGATAAAAATAAAATAAATTTCACTCGTTTCTTCAACCGAGCTATCTTCTATCAAACCATAACCCCACATTATACTATTATATATCTCTTGAACCTGCCCAGAATGAAGCTCCCATCATCATAAACTCCTAAGAAATTCATATCAAAGAAGAAGATGAAAATAGAACTGAATTTAGTGCACCAAGGTCCTTTGAATCTGAACCTGTAGAACATAATAGTGGTACCTAAAAAGGAAATTTACCCAAAGTGGCCTCTATTAAGTATGTATTTAGTATTTAATGTACTAAATGATAAAGGATGGCTGTATCGGTTCAAAAAGGGGGATAAGACCATTTACCCAAAGCTAGTTGCACCATTTTATCAATTCATTCAATTCTCTTTTGAAATAGAAGATGGTTTTGTTTTGAGAAGCTAGATCAATAGCCAAATATGTACCTTTTCTTAAAGGTTATGGGAATTATGGATAAGGATACCTCAAGAGGGTTTTTTTGGACTACCATAGAGGTCCTCCACCTCCATGTGAGATCATTGTTTTGGAAGATAGCTTGGGAAGATTAACTAGGAAGGAATCAAATAGATGAGATATAGCTTCTGAGCTAGATTAATAAACAAGACTTTTGTTTAAGTTTTTATTGAATTTGGATCAGTCCAATAAATGGATACTTTGTTACACTCAGGTATCAGTAGGTATTTTTTAGACATCTTATGAATAATGTACACAAGATTGACCTATGTAAGTATGTTATACTCCATATGTGTGAGTTGATAAAGAAAACCTCCAAGAAAACCTCCCTGTTCTACTCATGGTTAATCTCTGATATGCTTCATGCAAGAGGGTTGGATGGACAAGATGATGAAGTCATTCAAGGCTATGTATTTTTTATTTCAAATTTTACAATCAATAAAATGAAAATAAGTTGGAATCCATGGATAAAATCAAGGGTAGAAGATAATGAGAGGGTATATGAAAAGTTCAACCCAGTTGAGAACTCTTCATGACCTCAAGAAACTTTTCATCCTAGTTTAGAACAAGATGAAATCGTTGACTATTCTAATGAGGAACAAGAAGAAGTGGTTGTTTCATCTACAAGGAAACATTTATAGGAGAGAAAGATAGTGAACTTTTTCTTTAAGTATTAATTGAGAAGGATGTACCAGTTACTAAAAAAATTGTTAATATGGAAGATGAATGTTCCTCTAATAATGAATGTTTTTTTGTTTAAAGGGGGATGATAGTTGTGGAAGAACATTTAGAATAAGATATTTCTCTAGAGAAAAAAGCTACTTTTGAGGAACACCTAGAGGAAAAAGTTGTCCCTGATATTTTCCCATCTACTGAAGAGAGAATGGACCATGCCGTTTAGTTTGCTAGAAAAGAAATGGTTGAGACTGTTAGGGATGAAATATTGGAAATAGATCAAACAACTATGTAACACCCCGACCCTAGTTACCCATAATCAGTACATTATTATGTAACATTGGCATCATACAAGGACTCGTGTCCCGAAAGACCGATACATTTAGTATCCATGGAAGTACTAGATACATACATAAGTTTCACATTACATCATAAAAAAAACATTATGTCCCCTTTCAACTCTCTTTTATCCCTTATCATATTCCTATAGGTTAATCGTAATATACTTCTTTACATCCGGTGAAAAATAAAACATAAGAATGGGGTGATCTCAGATGCTCAGTAAGGATAACAATATAGTGTAAACTATCAGAAATAAGAATAAATATTTAAGGTAATGTATAAGACTAGAACACAAGCCTTTAAAACATAAACTTCTACATAATATGGCACGATATATCAGATAATTCCACTTAATTATTTACATGTATATTATAATAGTAGAATAATCACATGTAATATCAATATCCAATTACATAATGATTGAATGCATAATTCCAGACATCATAACCACATTTTCAAGGCCTTGTGCCAAGACTACAAATAATATTTTGTCACGACCTTGTGCCAAGACACTAGTTTATCTCATGAGACATACCGATGCATCGAGGAGATATAGTGGGATCCACCCATAACTTACTAAGTCTAATGAATTCCTTATATAAAGAGTTTGGAACATAATCAAAACATTCATAATAAAACTATCATACGAAATGTCAATATTTTAACCACAAACCGTGAATGGTATAAAAATAGTGCATCCACAGTCAAACACAACTCATTCAATACAATATGAATGATTGCATAATAATAAGTCAAGCTCAATAATGAATAAAATACATTAATGTATAATGACATAGATGAAAATAGTCATTACAACTATTTGAGAGAAATATCCTGTTTTTCTTGAAAACATTTAAATGTCGCAATATTTATCAAAGAAGTCGTTTAAAAGATATTTTTGAATCAATGTTTATGATACCACTTTGAAACATTAAAAAGAAATTTTGATCTCAAAACATTCATTTATATATAAATAAATACTCAAAACAAATTGTAAAACATGTAAATTAATGAGAAGGATTTTGAAGAATAAATATTTAAAACATTTAAAACAATATTTTTGTTAATGACTTCATAACCAAATAAGAGACCCTTGAATACAATTAATTGAGGAATTACATTAATAAAATAATTATAATATCATGAGAATAAAGGGATTCAATATATAATATGTCAATGTATAGTATATACACCATATAAAAGTGAATTGATGCATAACGACAAAGGGATCTCAAAGGAATGTAAATTGAGACGAAATACCTTATAACGACCATATCCTTAGATTAAGGATAAAAAAATGAAATATTTATGTGTGAAAAATATAAATACACTCAATATAATTGGATTTTCTGTTTAAATCAATTAGGATACAATCACACATATTCTTTTCCAAACAAAACCAATGACTTGGATGTTTAACTTAATTAATGGAAATTGAGTTATGATTACCCGTAGAAAGTTCATATCAATGGAATGTGAATTTCTCTATGGCGTGATTATGTGTATCAAAGGTATATCCACATAAAGGGAGTGGATATTTCTATATAAGTAATAAATAGTGATTCCACACATAATCTTGGATTAAAATAATCAATAAAGTATGTGTAAAGCCCAATGTGTGGAAATTGAAATTTGAAATTCCCTTGCTGATTTTGTAATATAGGAAACATACACCCCATGAAAGATGTATCATAAAATGAAGATGTAAATACACATAAATTAAAGTATATTAAACAAATAATATAATCTTAGGCAGTATATACACTACACAAAAGGAAATAATGGAATTATAGCATGAATCTCACAAGAATAAGTTGTGAGATGAAAACCCTTTATGTTGTACTTTTCTTCAGTATAGTGTGGGTTAAACACTGTTATAATGGTGAAATCATTATTATTAAATTATACAAGAACCAAATACATAAATATGATATCAATTTCATTTTATTATGATTCAAACCAAACATACCTAAGAAATTTTTTAGTTAACTATAACCAATAGATAATAATGAGGATAATAGGGAACATGTTAATGGGTGGTCCATGTTGAGGTTAAAACCTCCAACCATGTCATGGGGCTCTAGAGAACATGTATTGTAAGGTATATAATGGTGTTTCATAAATTTGTGGCAACACCTAGAAGGTTTGGTACAAAACACAATGTCACATTTTATGAACAATAAAACTCTTAGGGAAATAATTTATAATACCAAAATTATAGCATGGGGGATTAAATCATCCAATATTAGCTTTTGATGGAAGATTAAATGAGAGAACTTGAAGAATGAGTAAAATAGACTAAAAATAGGGAATAATATCTGAGATTGATATATCATTAAATATATAATGATAAATGGACTAAGGAATAAATAGGATCAAATATCATACCAATATTCTTTCAACTAACCTGAAAATGATTCATTCTATGCTTAGATAGAGAATCTATATTAATGTCTCTCTTGAGGGAAAATAGGTATCTCTAGATGCCAAAGGGGGATGTTGTGTGTGAAATGGGAAGGAAAAGGTTGATGTAAAAGATAAATTAAGGATAAATTAAGGTATATTTATATCCCTTTATCAGTCCACCTAGTTTGGAAAACCATGTGGGCTCACTATCCATGGTGGAATTACCCTAGAACGGCTAGGTGCACAATTTGAAAAATCATGAACAACATGTACACCCACCTCTGTAATTAATTTAGGACTTCTTTCATAGCCATGAAACCTCATGTGAGTGGTTTAAAAAATAGTTTTACACCCATTAGATGGACTCAAAGTTTTGTTCCATGGTTTTCAGTAACTTATGAAAACTATCAACTTTCTTCCGTTCCTTTCCAAAATTGTGATTTTGAAGCGCAATGCTTCTGAAACTCGACCAAACAACCAAGGATCCATTAATTCCATAAAACCATATAAAAACATCAAATTAAAGTGTTAAAACTTGATTATTTACCCTCCATGTATAAGTTAAATATTCAGACCATCCACTAAACACAAAGTTAAAATTCACATTGAATTTTCAATATTGTCCAAAACACGAGATCTGAAAATTTATCCACCATACAACTTGTCATCCCCAAGAATCCTGGGAACCAAAAAACATCACTTGACATATATAACGACCCATACTTTACATAAATTATTATTACTTCAAAATTGAAGCATACTTATTACAACATATAACAAAACCATGAAAGGACCGTATAGGTATAGTGTCTTTAGAAACTGGGAAGCATAAACAACTGGTTCATAAAGCGTCTACACTGTCTCCGATTTCTTTCATCATATCTATAGTCCCTTTTGGCATATCTTACTTAATAAGCTTCTTCCAGACCTGGGGAAAGAAAACATACAAAAGGGTGAGCTCAAATGCTCAGTAAAGGTAAACAAAAGAAATATCAATCACATCATATTCATAAGAACATAACATTTTTGAAATATTAACCTGCAAAAGGGAGCATAATTTCATAAAATAGGATAAATCATAGAAGTGAAATGAAATCCCAATAATCATAACATAAAACATGAAATTTTTTTGAATACACACATAATCATGGAGAATCATTTCTTATTAGTCAAGACTCATGGCCAAGACTATCTTAGTGGACAAAGTCCATTTCTGAACCGAGTTCGTTCCTCTTTCCAGTCCTGTTTCACTAAACCGGTTTAACCTGCCGTTCCAGCCATTTCTATCTCCTGAGATATAAAATCTTTACCCAATGAATTGGAGGGAGATATAGGTCCCACCCATCTCATAATGATACCATTCTTATGTGTTCCACAAAATCATAAATCATACATCACTGCATAACCCATGTAATAAAAATGGGAATCTTAAACATCATGCCATCATAACATAATCCATATAAGATAAAAGTTCATCATAAAAATAATTCCATCATAACATAATCAAATCAATGTAAAAATAGGGATAGAAACATAACCCTTTATTATCTTAGATGGAAGATAATTTTGATAAAACACTTTAACTCCATTGTTGAGGAAAATATCCTTTCTACCTCAAAACCATTTTTCCTTCCTTAACATGTCATAAAATTTTAAACTAAAAGAAGTTGACTAAAAATAAAATTGAAACATGTAAATGAATCTTCTTGGAAATAATTTTTTTAAAATTCCATTCATGTCGTATAAGTTAAAAAAACATTCTTCTCGTACTTGTGTTGGAAAAGTCAAAAAGTACATCATACGAAAAACGACAAACGATTCCTTTCATATCTTTTACTAAAAACTCACTGAAGGGTAAAATTGGATATAAACTATTGTATAAGGATATAAATATTACATATTGAGGAAACATGGATGTGGATGATAAATATTCCCCAGTAAATTCTGATGTATAAACAATCTCGGATAAAAATTGAGATTGCGAGATTTTCCTTTACCTTAGGTTCAATTTGCTTCGTAAGTGTCCGAACCTCCTATATAATGATTTAAATAATTTTATTGAATTATTAAAGAATCATTATTATTTTTATGTTATCATATATGGTCATATTCTTAGCTTCTTATTAGTAATATTTCATTACTACTTGTTATTCGGGTGTTTATTACTTTTTGTTATTATGCTTGTTTTGTCGAATAAATTCTTATTTTTCTTTTTAGGTTATAGATACCTAATTTCAAGAATGGTATTGGTGTAATATATATCATATTCATTAATTCAATTCATTTATATAATCAATATGCAATGAAGATCATGTAGAATGAGTCGCATCACATCGTGGAGACTGTATTCCGTACGTACGCACGAGCGATGATATCATTCCCATGATTGTGGAATTTTATTGGAGTGTATATATACTATTTTATAATCAATATCACTTTACAATAATCATATATAGTCAGTATTTACATCATTATAACCATCCAAGTAAGGGGGTGGTGGAAAATAGATTACACCACGGCGTGGAGATGGTATTCCGTATGTACGCACGCGCGGTGATTTTGTTTTCCGTAGGATGGATAGATGGTGAAATACGGTTGTTTCATATGTATAATAACATATCGGTATATGAGTTATACTGATGATATTACTTCATAATGAAACAATTAAAGAAGAAGAAGTGGAAGAAGAAATAAAGATGAAAGAATCGGTAACGGACATTGCCTCTTCTTTGAAGCGCTTCTTTGATACCTCCTTTTCGGGAACTACAATTTGTCTTTGAAGAAGACCAGGACCTCTAGGATGTATCTAGATAAGTGGATAGAAGAAATTGGAAGGGTTTGGACGAGCTTGAAGGCTCAAAGTTGTGTGAGGAAAAGAGGGAGGAGGTGCCCTTTTATAAGGGAGGAGAGGGGCACCTTTGGAATAACTAAATATTTTATTTTATTATAAAGTGAAATTCGGTTTTTAATAGCTCCAAATTGATATATTTCGAATATAAGGTGGGTATGGGTCTAAATACTCTCATCCAATATAATTTAGACAATTTTAGGTATCAATTTTAACCTTATCATTTAGATGTAACTTTAAGTTAGATAATTTAATTTTTACCGTGTCTTCTTGTTTTCTTACACTATAAGGTTAATAATCATAATATATCAAGACAAAAGAACCGCAAGTTGTTTATTATTAATATATATAACCTTATAGAAGTCATTTGGCCTATCCTTATATTTTTAGGATTAAAATAACAATTAATAATATAATATTTGTTTTAAAAAACTATTTTATGTCAATTTTGACACAATTTAGTAATTGATTTTTGTGAAAATAATAACAGAATGATTAGTTCGAACCAAGTTAATTGAATCAATACTAACATGTCATAGTAACCTATAAAATTAGTGTAATTCATAAAAAGTTTCAAATTACATTTATTTTGGTATTTATAACATCAAATATGTCAATATTTCATTAACAAGATAATTACTGCATCATCGTTGTGTCATAAATAAATTAACTTTTTTAAAGTATAAAAATTACAAATAAAATACCATTATGTAGGAAATGTTTTTAGCTTTCTAATGAATATTTAGTGTCGAATTTATCTTCTGTATTACCGCAGAGTAAAAATGATTTACTTAGTAAACATGGATTTTAACTATTTTAATCCTTCTTTAAATAAATTAATAATAAATGTCCTAATCTAATCCAAGTGGGCCTAAATGGTCATATTTTATTCCTAAGGTTGTATTTGGTCTAATTACACTTATTCAATAGAATTAGGTCATGTGTTAGGGGAATAATAATAGCACTTTTACCCTTAATTACCCTATTTAATTTTAACCGTGGTAAAAAAAAGTAAAAAGTTACTATTCACCAAAAATTATTTTAATCTCATTGAACCACATTTTAGTCCTTCATATTAACCTTTTCTATCGTATTTTCAAAATTCCACTCACAGAAGTGGGAAAATTATGTTTTATGAAAAATTCAGTTTTTTTAACTTACACTTAGTGGTTTCACTATTCATCAAAAATTGAAAGTTTTCAGAAAAATACCAAAATTTCACCCTAAGCTAATTTCGATATTATGAATCCAAAAATAAAGTCCATTTTGAAATATAAAAATTATAAAATTTCAAAAAGTGGTTATTACTATTCATAACGGTTAGTTTTAATAATATTTTAATAGCATATCGTTGTTTAGTGAAACTCGATATTGCGTACGACGCATGCTATTGAGGAAGGTTGCGGTTGCGTGTAAAGCAATCCAAGCTAGTGTTGTGTGTAGTGAAAGATTCCTTTGATAAAAACAAAATATATCTCATAAAAGTCTCGGGCGGTACATTCTACCCCCCTTAAAATGAATTTCGCCCTCAAAATTCGTCACTTTGTAACAAAAAGATGAGGATACCTCTCCATTATCATATCCTCAAGCTTCCATGTAGCTTCTTATAATTGGTGGTTCCTCTATAAAACTTTCACCAATCGAGTGCTCTTGTTTCGTAGAACTTTTTCGCTACGATCCATAATCTCTATCGGCTGTTCTTCATAAGAAAGATCTTGCTCCAGCGGTACAACTTCTGAGCTGAGTACATGTGAAGGATCAGGTATGTACTTTCTCTGGAGAGATACATAGAGAACATCGTGAACATGAGAGGGATTCGGTGGAAGTGAAAATTGGTAAGCTACCTTTCCAACATAATCCAGTATTTCAAAAGGACCGATATATCTAGGTCTCAACTTCCCCTTCTTTCTAAATCTCATGACCCTCTTCCCAGGAGATATTCGTAAGAACACTTTATCACCCACTTCAAACTCTATGTATTTTTTTCGGTTGTCAGCATAACTTTTCTGTTGACTCTGAGCTGCTCTTATGTGTTGTTGAATAGATCAGACCTTTTCTGCCATCTCATCAACAAGATCAGGTCCTAATAGCTTTCTTTCCCCAAATTCATCCCAGCAAGTTGGAGTCCTGCATTTCTTTCCATAGAGAGATTCATAAGGAGACATCTGAATACTGGAGTGAAAGCTATTATTATGTAAAAATTCCACCAAAGGTAGGTGTTGATCCCAACCACCTTTTAAATCCATAGAGCAATCTCTCAACATATCTTCTAGAGTTTGAATTGTTCTCTCAGACTGACCATCTGTCTGAGGATGATAAGCAGTGCTAAAACTCAACTCTGTATCCAGAGTATGCTGAAGACTTCACCAGAACATTGAGGTAAATCTCGGATCCTGATCAGATATAATAGAAAGTGGTACTCCATGAAATCTCACCACTTCCTTTACATATATCCAGGAATGTTGATCCAGAGAGAAATCCTCTCTAATATCAATGAAGTGTGCAGACTTTGTAAGATGATCAACTATGACCCAGATAGCATTATTTCCTTTGTATGTTTTAGGAAGTCCTGTGACAAAGTCCATAGTGATGTTTTCCCATTTCCGTTCGGGTATGGTTAATGGTTGTAACAACCCCTTAGACTTCTAGCTCTCATCTTTAACTTGCTGACAAACCAAGCATCGAGAGACATATTCAGCAACATCTCTTTTCATGCCATCCCACCAGAAGTACTCTTTCAGGTCCCTATACATCTTTGTGCTTCCAGGATGAATAGATAATGAAGAACTATGAGCCTCATCCAGTAGCTCCTTCTTTAATTCGGGGATGGGAGGAACACAAACCCGATTCCTAAACTTTATTATCCCATCACAATCAAGGTTGAATTCGGGAATATTTCTCACCTTCTTTTGTAACTCTACATCTTCTTTCTACGCCACTTTAATCATCACATGTATAGATGGTTGAACATTCATTTGAGAAAGATACAATTTTCCCCCTTCCATTATAATTCCAAGATCAATCCTTTGTAAATCCATAAATATTAGATCTTTTGTGATCCTCATCATGGATAAACTGGCTTGGTCTTGTCGACTTAATGCATCTTTAACCTTTTTTTCTTTCCTAGGGTGGTAATGAATTGAGCAGTCGTAATCCTTAATCAGCTCTAACCATCTTCTTTGGCGCATATTCAGCTCCTTTTGTGTGAAATTATACTTTAAACTTTTATGATCGGTATAAATGTTACATCTTTCTCCATAAAGATAATACCTCCAAATATTTAATGCAAAGATTACCGCAACTTACTCCAAATCATGTGTTGGGTAATTTTGCTCATGGATTTTCAACTGTCACGAGGCATAAGCTATCACCATATCATTTTGCATAATAACACACCCCAACCCCTCCTTGGATGTATCACTATAGATCACAAACCTTTCTCCACTACAAGGCAGTGTGAGCACAGGTGCACTGGATAACCTTCTTTTCATCTCCTTGAAATTCTCTTCACATTCCTCCATCCAAACAAACATAACTCCTTTTCGAGTCAACCTGGTGAGTGGATTAGATAATCGTGAAAAATATTTCACAAAATGTCGATAATATCCAGCCAAACCAAGAATACTTCAGATCTCGATTACTGTTGTTGGTCTCAACCATCTTTCGATAATCTCTGTTTTTGCTGGATCCACAGATATCCCCTCTTTTCAGATTATGTGACCCAAAAATCAAACTTTTTGAAGCCAAAATTCACACTTGGTAAATTTTTCATAAAGATTCTCCTTTATCATGGTCTTCATTATAATTCTCAAGTGATCTTCATGTTCTTCCTTGCTCTTTGAAAAGACAGGAATATTGCCTATAAAGACTGCCACAAATTGATCATGATAGTCTCTAAAGACTCTATTCATCAGATCCATGAAGACAGCAGGGGCATTAGTAAGAGCGAATGGCATCACTATAAATTTATAGTGTCCATACCTTGTACAGAAAGCCGTCATTTGTATATCCTCCCTTTTGACCCTTAATTGATGATACCCTGAACGAAGATCAATCTTGGAAAAGTATTGAGCTCTGCGTAGTTGGTCAAATAAGTCATCAATGCGTGGGAGAGGATATTTGTTCTTCATAGTGATATTGTTAAGTTCTCGACAATCAATTCAGAGTCTCATTGATCCATATTTTTCTTAACAAATAGAACATGTGCTCCACAAGGTGACGTAGTAGGGCGTATGAATCCCTTATCAAGATTCTCTTGGATTTGCTTCTTCAATTCTTGCAACTCAAATGGGGCCATTCTATAATGTGTCTTTTAAATAGGAAAAGCACCCGGTACGAGTTCTATTGAAAACTCAACTTCATGATTTGGTGGAAGACCCGAAAATTCCTCTAGAAAGCCATCATCAAACTCCCATAAAATGGGAATATTATGAATCATGTGTTTCTCACCAACCATTTCATATAAATAACCCTCATTTATTGGAATCAAGACCCATAAGATGGAAGAAATTTCCACTGGAAGGTTATGTTCATCCTTGCATCGATAGACGATCATAGATTGATCTGGAATATGAAATGTGACTTCCCTTCTTTGGCAATTGATATGAGCTCCATATAAAGAAAGCCAATCCATGCCAAGAGTCACATAAAATTCCACTATAGGAAGGATCACAAGTTTTACAGGAAGCACTTTCCCACAAACTTCAATCGGGGAATAATTATAAACTTTTGATGCGACTATTGTGCCATTAGGTGTTGTAATAGCTAACTGAACATCTAATTGATGAGGTAATACGGTGATACCCTTAGAAAAATCATCAGAAATAAAAGAGTGGGTGGATCCAGAATCAAATAAAACATTTTCTACTTTAGAGTGGATGGTAAGTTTACCTTTTACCACATCTTTATCGTACTCCACATCGCTGATAGAAATTGCAAGTGACTTTCCTTTGTCTTTAGCCTTAAGATTTTTTTGATGTCGATCATCATCAACAACCGTTGGATTAGGGAATTTGTTGGCATAATGCCCCATCTCCTTGCACTTGAATCATTGAAGTGTAGTAGGTTCATTCTGTGTGTCCCTTCCTTTGTTTGCATCATTAGGCATTTTCTTCCCATCATTGCGGCATTCAAACGCCCGATGACCTTTCCACATTTGAAACATTTACTTGTCCCTTTAAGACAACTCCCTCCATGTATCTTTCGACACTTTGAGCATAAGGGAAATCTCATCTTCTTTTCAGGGTGCTCTTTAGATTTTTATTTGAATTCCATTTTCCTCTTCTTATCAAACCCATATGACTGATGGGTTACTCCCCTCTCCATCTCAACATAGAGATCACATCGAACGATTTCCTCATAGCTATTGAAGTCCCTTATGGATATGGCCGTTCGAAGACTTGTTTTTAAGCCACTAAAGAATCGATCGATCTTACTCTCAGGTTGGATAATAATACCAGAAGCGTACCCTGCAAGTCTTGTAAAATTTTCTTCATAGGTTCCAAAAGATTCATCATCCTTTTGTTTTAGTTCAAGAAACTCTTTCTCCATATTTTTTCGGTGAATACGAGGGAAGTACTTATTGAAAAATAAGTTCTTGAACTCTTCCCATTTGATGGACTCAATTTCATCTCTTTGCCTCGTATTCTTGATAAGATTCCACCATTGATCAACATCACCTTCCAAACTATACACTTCTAAGATGACTTTATCATGTTCACAACATTGAAGAACTAAAAATATCTTTTTAGTATTTCTAATCCATTGTTCATCAATTAATGGATCAGTAGACCTGCTGAATGAAGGTGGACGCTGCCTCATGAAGGATTCAACAGAATGTTGCTCCTTCCTTTGCTCTTTTGGAAGTCCTGTATGATTCATAGCTTGAGAAATTTGTGTGAGCATGGCTACAAGATTTTTCATTACAGCTCCCATAATGTTTGGTTGCTCATGGGGACACTCATTTCATTTCCCGTCGCATTCCGCATTAACACGGTTCCTTCGGGTTCCATCCATTGACTAAAACCAAGAAGAACAGTGTGAGTAACAATAATTATAATAGGAAAACCACATAATCAAGAATAAAATTTCACACTTAAGGTCTTATCCTAGGTTATTAATGGACATTTCTAAAACACTAAGATTGTGTTCTATGCATAGAATTATCCTTAGGGTTCTTACAAAGGCTTTCACATCGTAGTTTCCAAAGGTTGACTATACCTTTCCTCTGATACCAACTATAACGACCCATACTTTACATACATTGTTATTACTTCAAAACTGAAGCATACTTATTACAACATATAACAAAACCATGAAAGGACCGTATATGTATAGTGTCTTTAGAAACTGGGAAACATAAACAACTGGTTCATAAAGCGTTTACACTGTCTCCCATTTATTTCATCATATCTATAGTCCCTTTTGGCATGTCTTACTTAATAAGCTTCTTCCTGTCCTGGGGAAAGAAAACATACAAAAGGGTGATCTCAAATGCTCAGTAAGGGTAAACAAAAGAAATATCAATCACATCATATTCAAAAGAACATAACATTTTGGTTATCTTAACCTGCAAAAGAGATCATAACTTCATAACATGGGATAAATCATAGTAGTGAAATGAAATCCCAATAATCATAACCTGAAACATGAAACATTGTGGTATACACACATAATCATAGAGAATAATTTCTTATTAGATAATAATCATGGACAAGACTATCTTAGTGGACAAAGTACATTTCTGAACCGAGTTCATTCCTCGTTCCAGTCTTGTTTCACTGAACCGGTTTAACCTACCGTTCCAGCCATGTCTATCTCATGAGATATAAAATATTTACCCAATGCATTGGAGGAAGATATAGGTCCCACCCATCTCATAATTATACCATTCTTATGTGTGCCACAGAATCATAAATCATACATCATTGCATAACCCATGTAATAAAAATGGGAATCTTAAACATCATGCCATCATAACATAATCCATATAAGATAAAAGGACATCATAAAAATAATTCCATCATAAAATAATCAAATAAATGTAAAAATATGGATAGAAACAGAACCCTTTATTATCTTAGATGGAAGATAATTTTGATAAAACACTTGAACTCCATTCTTGAGGAAAATATCCTTTCTACCTCAAAAACATTTTTCCTTCCTTAACATGTCATAAAATTTTAAACTAAAAGAAGTTGACTAAAAATAAACATGAAACATGTAAAGGAAGATTCTTGGAAATAATTTTTTTAAAAATCCATTCATGCCGTATAATTTAAAAAAACAATCTTCTCGTACTTTTGTCGGAAAAGTCAAAAAGTACTTCGTACGAAAAACAACAAAAGATTCCTTTCATATCTTTTACAAAAAACTCACCGAAGGGTTAAATTGGATATAAACTATTGTAGAATGATATAAATATTACATATTGAGAAACATGGATTTGGATGATAAATATTTCCCAGTAAATTATAAAGTATAAACAATCTCGGATAAAAATTGAGATTGTGAGATTTTCCCATACCATAGGTCCAATTTGCTTCGTAAGTTTCCGAAACTCCGGTATAATTATTTAAATAATGTTATTGACTTATTAAAGAAACATACATATTTTTATGATATCATATATGGTCATATTCTTAGCTTCTTATTAGTAATATTTCATTACTACTTGTTATTCGGGTGTTTATTACTTTTTGTTCTTCTGCGTGTTTTGTCGAATAAATTCTTATTTTTCTTTTTAGGTTATAGATACCTCATTTCCATAATGGTATTAGTGTAATATATATCATATTAATTCATTAAATTCATTTATATAATCATTATGCGATTAAGATCATGTATAACGAGTCGCATCACATCGTGGAGACGATATTCCGTACGTACACACGAGCGATGATATCGTTCCCATGATTGAGGAATTGTATTGGAGTGTATATATACTATTTCAGAATCAATATCACTTTACAATAATCATATATAGTCATTATTGACTCCATTATACCCATCCATGTAAGGTGGTGGTGGAAAATATATTATACCACGGCGTGGAGACGATATTCCGTACGTACGCACGCGTGGTGATTTCGTTTTCCGTAGGATGGATAGATGGTGAAATAGGGTTGTTTCATACATATAATAACATATCAATATATGAATGATTCTGATGTTATTACTTCATAATGAAACAACTAAAGAAGAAGAAGTGGAAGAAGAAATAAAGATGAAAGAATCGGTAACAGACATTACCTCTTCTTTGAAGCGCTTCTTTGAGACCTCCTTTTAGGGCACTAAAATACATCTTTGAAGAAGACCAAGACCTCTAGGATGTCTCTAGGGAAGTGGAGAGAAGTAATTGGCAGGGTTTGGCCGAGCTTGAAGGCTCAATGTGGTGTGAGGAAGAGAGGGAGGAGGTGCCCTTTTATAAGGGAGGAGAGGGGCACCTTTGGAATAACTAAAAATATTATTTTATTATACAGTCAAATTCGGTTTTTAATAGATCCAAATTGATATATTTCGAAGATAAGGTGGGTATGGGTCTCAATACTCTCATAAAATTGAATTTATACACGTTTAGGTATCAATTTTAACCTTATCATTTAGATTTAACTTTAAGTTAGATAATTTAACTTTTACCGTGTCTTCTTCTTTTCTTACACTATAAGATTAATAAACTTACTATATCAAGCCAAACGAACCCCAAGTTGTTTATTATTAATATATATAACCTTATATAAGTCATTTGGCAGAACAATATATTTTTAGGAATAAAATAACAATTAATAATATAATATTTGTTTTAAAGGACTATTTTATGTCAATTTTGACACTATTTAGTAATTGATTTTTGTGAAAATGATAACAGAATGATCAGTTCGAACCAAGTAAATTAAATCAATACTAACATGTCATATTAACATATAAAATTATTTTAATTCATAAAAAGTCTCAAATTATATTTATTTGGGTATTTATAAAATCAATTATGTCAATATTGCATTAATAAGATAATTACTGCATCATCGTTGTGTCATAAATAAATTAAATTATTTAATGTCTAAAAATTACAAATAAAATACCATTATGTAGGAAATTTTTTAGCTTTCTAATGAATATTTATAGTCGAATATATCTTATGTATAACCCCATATTAAAAATTATTTAATTATTAAACATTGATTTTAACTATTTTAACCCTTCTTTAAATAAATTAATAATAAATTTCCTAATCTAATCCAAGTGGGCCTAAATGGTCATATTTTATTCCTAAGGTTGTTTTGGGTTGAATTACACTTATCCAATAGAATTAGGAAATGTTTTAGGGTAATAATAATAACACTTTTACCCTTAATTACCCTCTTTACTTTTAACCGTGGTAAAAAAAAGTAAAAAGTTACTATTCACAAAAAATTATTTTCATCTCATTGAACCATATTTTAGTCCTTGATATTAACCGTGTCTCTCGGATTTTCGAAATTCCACTCACAGAAGCGGTAAAATTAAGTTTTATGAAAAATTCATTTTTTTTAACTACCACTTAGTGGTTTCACTATTCATCAAAAATTGAAAGTATTCAGAAAAATACAAAAATTTCACCCTAGGATAATTTCGATAGTCAGAATACAAAAATGAAGTCCATTTTAAAAAATAAAAATTATAAAATTTCAAAAAGTGGTTATTACTACTCATAATGGCTAGTTTTAATAATATTTTAATAGCATATTGTTGTTTAGTGAAACTCGGTATTGCGTACGACGCAAGCTATTGAGGTAGGCCATGGTTGCGTATAATGCCAGCCAAGCTAGTGTTGTGTGTAGTGAAAGATTTCTTTGATAAAAACAAAAAATTTCTCATAAAATTCTCATGTGTTACAACATACTTGGGCCATAAATTTTTATTTAAACAATCACATTGACTTTCTAAACACTAAACGGACCTCCAAGCATCAGTTCAACAATACAATACTTAAGACACTAAAACATGAGACAATGAAATAAATACCCATGAAAAACAATCACATTTATTAATAAAAACCCTAAATAATAAGACATTATCACTTTACTATCCCAATTTTACCATCCATATGAAGGTGCTTCTCACCATATTTTCTAGATATATCATGCATAATAATGATTCATGGTGCTCCCACCATCAAAATTTTTCACTGAACATTAACCTAAGATCCTAACGACATTTCTAAAATGATTATGAACTCATGAGTCGCAAAATAGGTATCAGATATTAGTCCTTGTTTAATTCAAAATTGTTAAATTCAAACTAACCCAACTTAGAATGGTTATGATGGATTTTCCTTCCAAATCCATAGCCTACCATCTAAGCAACATCCATCTCATTCTGATGGTGTGCTTGATATGATTTCCTCCATAATAAAATTTATATATTTGACCGAACTAAAGATAAACTACTTTCAGTTGACTAATATGGTAACTATAGGATCCTAATACTAACACATCACCAAAACATTATTTTTTAGTGTTGTCCCAATGGATATGGAGATTTTTCCAAGAACACTCAACAAAGATTACACTAACTTCATGAGATATCTCCTGGATGATCAATCTCCAAATTAAATGTGTCACCATTCTATAACACTAGAACTGACACAATATAAATACCTTATCAATGGATCATAATAATCTATTAAAGGCTTAATGGAAACAACTATATTTCACCAAAACAATTTGAATGGGTATTATAAATTTACTAAAAATTATAGTAGTACATGATTTCATTTATCAAATTTCATAAAAGTGAAAAATAAATTTCACCCAGCCCATCTCAAAATTTCATTACCCATATCACATTGGGGTCACTCTCAAGTGATTGACATCCCTCTCCCCACCTTAGTAGTATCCTTTTCACATATACATCTTGAAAAATTATTTACAAAATCCTTTCTCAAGATAACCAAGATATATTAATTGCATGGATAATAATATTTCCACAATTGAGAACTATAGGAAACCTCATTCATCACACATTACCACTTATCCAAAATGATTCTAATGGAGTTTACCATAAATAAAAAAACAAGGTAAAACACTCTAAAATGGACACTAGCATACTACCCACTACAAGGGTTATTTTAAACCACTCCTCGAGTGCAACAACCAAAGAGTTCTTTCGTAAACCTATTTGGTAAGATATCTAGATTTATAGATGACTCTGTCTTAGCATAGTCAAGATAATTTCAGGAAAAATGGAATTACCATCGGTAAACTAGGAGAACAATATTATTTTATTTATAAGGGTTTATAAGACCCTATTATCTATGATCATATTAAACAAGTTCATATATACCTTTCCAAAAACCTAACAAGACTCTCCCATTGATGAGTGTCATGGTCCTCCCAAAAAGTCAATCATCCCACATCACTCGATTTGTTTTAGAATTAGTCCTCCTTAAGGGGAGCATCATTTTAATTAACCCCAAAGCTCCATGTTACCAAGAATACATGGTTAACATGTGAAACCATCAATTTTCAACCCTTATTCAATAACTCACGTACATTAAATATGAAAAAAAATCAATGTTCAATAGGTGAATCTAAACATTCCCTACAATGTGGGTGTATATCCGTAGAACATGGTTCAATCCCAACTCATGCTATTGTGAGTCATCCATCGACCAAATAATGTTTTTGAATGTACATGAAATGTCAGTTTTAATTAATCTAGAATATCCATTAGAAATCCTCTTCAAAATCAATTAATTTCCAATGTCATGATTTATGATATGACCACCCGCCTCATGGTATCATTTATGAGATAGAAGCATCAACCGTGAACCCATTATTCAACTGGTAAAGGAAGTCCAATAGTCATTCCCATTGTCTCTAGTTCTGATATCTATCACCATATTTGGATTACAAAAAATACATAGGCATCTCCATTACTATATAATGAAACTTGATCACCGTCCATGAATTTTTCTCAATAAGAGTGTAAAGGAAATATCATTGAGGTTAATGAAAAAAACCCAAGAAAATATCGCTCAGATGTTTCCCTAGAAAACATTGAAGGATGAACTAATAGGGAAAAAGTCAAATGTAAGGGCATCTAGGTTCATACACCTAGCCATGTGTTATATATAATGAGGAACGCATACCATGAGAGGGATTTTCAAATAAAAATATAACATGATAGAAACTCTATTTAAAAGAGATAAAACAGAAATATATAGGAGGTACATTGACCCATATGATTTACAACACTAATTTAATGAGATAAGTGATGAAAATAATATGTTATCCACATAATACAACACCCCTTGAGGTTTAACTTACTAAAAAAATACCCAATCACATGGGGTGTTGTTTCATTATCTAAGAGTTCTAGCCGACTCAAATGGTTTAGGAATGAAATTTAGGAAGCCTAAGGTTCAGCTCAAAATTATATTAGCTTATAATTTCGAAGGGTTTTACCTTAATGAGAAAAATCATCATTTTTAATATATGTAGTCAACCTTATAAAATAGATCCATTCTTAAAAAACACTAGGCCCTACCACCAATCCTTTAGGTTCAGGTAATAATAGGAAGAATCCATTTGATACCAATGGGAAAAGTTCATATCCCCTTTCAAGTGTCTCTCAATGAAAACTAAATATAACAATTACACTTGGGATAAAAGTAAGAACACCACATTATGTTTCCATTCTAAGGTACCAAAATGATTCTCATTTATTTTAAAATTTTGTGAAACTAACAATTAAGAGGGTATCTAGTACTAATTTTTAGGAAATCTATACAATGTAATTCATTTAACTAATGACCCTAGGAAACATAGGAATGTTGTATCAAAATTTCACTCAAGAATTATTTATTTAGAGTAAATATTTTATAACATAGGGAATTTATCTAATAAATTCATTTCATCCATAATTTTTATTTTCAATTCATTACAATTGGATTACTTAAAGAAAATATGAATTTCTAAGATATAAATGATAACACCCTTTAGGTTGTAAATAGAATTTTAATTTATTAATGACTAATATACGTATAGATCAAATTCTGGTCATAGGTATCGACTAATTAAATGGGATAAAATCTGTATGATATAACCATATATTCATATACAATATGTACATGTGGAAAAATATACTTTAAATAACCATATCACATAACTGGATTATACCTTTATGGGGTTAATTAAAAAGATGTATCAAAATAATGGTTACATTTGAGGGTCCTATCATTTGAACCTAGTTCCATCTAATTATATACTAATAGAAGTTTTTTTATTAAAATTAATTACACCCTCAATGGGTTTATCCTATAAGAAACATGCCATAACTTACCTACTTGTGTCCAATTGTAAATTTAGGTATTTAGTCAAATGGGTCATCATGACCAAGTAATAGTGGTTAAAACCTTTATATAAGGATATATTAGGGTCTAGTTAGATTCATTACCATTCCCAAATAATAAATGCACTTGCCTTTAAAATATAAAATTAGAATTCATGTAACTTCAACCATGTTTTTTCATTTCATTTTTAGATTATAATGAGTCTATATATGATGGTTTGATTATATAAGTTTCTTATACTAGTTTATAAGGGTCCATAAAGTCTTTAAAGTGTCCCTGACACCCATTTATTCACAATCATAAAATTTTCATCCCATTAAATCATTGGTCCAAGACTCAAACATGACATAATTGGTTAGTTAAGGTTCTACCACAAAGATATATGGAAAAATGATTTATATTGATTAAAACACATTAATAATACATTGATTTTTCAATATCAAAGAAGTAATTCCATCAGAGAAATAATACTATATACCATGGATGTAACAATGAAATTTTATTATGTAAGTAGACAATACAAGAAAGCATGGAAAAAACACCAAAAAATGGTATACAAGAAAGCATGATAAATAATCAATTAGGAATGATAAATTTATAATAATACTGATATATGAGACTATTATGTTATATAAGGAATCATGATAAATAAAAATTTAAGGAACACCAATAAAATATATAGAAGTCAAGTAATGATGTCTATAAAGAATGATATTTACCTGGGATGTGAATTTCTGTGTGCCTATAATGATGCCTAAAGACACCTTGTATCTTTATATATCATCCCAAGGGGTAAATATCACAAATCAATAACTCAATAACCATTTTATGAAACGATTTCACCAAAGGTGGAATAATAATCAACCCTAATAGGAACAACATAATAATCCAATCACATGGAACTTGGACTACCCATAATGCAGGGGTTGGAAGGATCTTGACACAGTCTATTTACCGAGTGATGAAATGTTCCTAGTCTTCAATATACCATCCAAAAACATTTAGTCCAATGAAAAATAACAATATGATGACCATTGTTAACTATCAAACTAGGCTTACTCTATAAAAGTAGCTATACTAATCACCACCTAGGCTCATGTGAATCTCCCTAAATGCTACAGGATTCCAACCAGAAATTAGGGTCAAAAGGTAGTAAAACTGGGGAGACTATAACCTCAAGATCTATAATATGTCCAGTAGAATCAATAATGAATAAGGTTTAGAATAATTATTGTAAGATAAATTATAACTATAAATCAATAATAAATTAATGAGTTGCTATGCATGATCAGGATATAATGTATAAGAAACATACAAGTTGCAGGTAAAACAATATACATGGAAAGTTTGAAAAAGGAATAAATAAATAAAGGAACAGAATCTTATAAGAATCCTCATTAAATAATCAGCATCTACTGGAAAAATCCCATGTCCATTAAATGTACATAAAATAAATACATCACAAAACACATTCAATGTTCCGGACATAAAGTTAGGAGATAAGATGTTTGGGTACCAATTAGTTTCCCAATCAGGGTGTATGATAAACCCAATAGTCCTCCAGCAATGCCAACATTTGATATGAATTCCATGAATATAAAATAATTAGTCTATAGGTATATAAAATGTATAGGAGTGATTAATAATGTAATCATTCATGTCTATGTTCCCCAATGATACCATACCGATCATACTTGATTTGTCTAAATCCATATTTCCCCCAAACATGCCATAATGGTTATATGTGAATATATGTAAACAATATAAATTCATAGATATCCGTTCACCTGAAAGGACCCTAGTCTTACATACCTAGCATACACAATAATAATAGATATTATAGGGGTATCATATTTTATATAAGAATCATCATGATACATGTATTAATAAATAAGGACCCAATGTGTATCCAAGGTGTCCACGACCTCAGAGTGTTAAGACAACTAATAGTAACAACTCATGCAGTCTTAATATAGGGTTCTATATGTAATATGTGATATAAATCCTTTTAATTCCAACATAAATGTTTCTAAATGAGTTAGGGGAGTCATTCCCCAAGTAGTCTCGAGCTAAGAATGATTTGGAGCCTAAAGAGTTAATTATTTGCATCATGTATCAGAGGATATCACGCTAAATCAAGGGTTATACTAGTAGGCATTATAATTTTTATGATATGAAAGTGTATCATAAAAAATAAAATGAGGAAATCACATAATTATAAGGAACTAACTTATCCCTAGAATAATATCTCACTCATCATTCAGACCAATGAATCGGGGGGATCCTCATAGTGCTTAAGGAATTCCATATGGAATCTAATGCTCTCTCATGTCTAACCCCTCCATTAAGGAGATAATGTTCCAAAATCATATGGAACAATATATTTAAAAAATAATGATAGGATATGGAAAAAATATATTCCAATTAACTATTTATTTTTTATTTTTTCAATAAATTATTTTATTTATAAAGGAAAATGAGGTTTGGAAGTAGTATTAAACAACTTAATAATTCATTTAGTTAGATTTCATATAATAGTAAGCATAGATAATAAATTATCCCATAAATTCTAAAAAACCCATTTTCTTTATTCCACTCTCTCAAATGTGAAAAGATAGAATTTGAGTAGACATGTCATATTATAATTAAAATAATTGATTTACTAAAATTTATACTATTTAATTTTCTTAGGAGTTAAACCAACCATATTACATGAATATATTACTTCAATTAAAATAGTTTATAATAAGTAAAATAATAGGGTTCAGCCAAAGGGTTGGTCAAAATGGAGGTTACATCCTCCAATCATCTCATGGGGGTGTAGAGAATATGAAGTGCAAGATCCAAGAACTTAATATAAGGTGTTTCATAAATTGGGAATGAAGAAAATAATTTTCAGTTCACATCACAATTAACCATTTTTTCAATGACGAAACATTGAGGAAAATAATTTAGTATAACAAATTTATACATAGAATGATTCACTCCTCAAATATCTTGGATTGATTGTAGCCGACATGTGAGAAATTGATCATTTAAACAAACACCTTGTAAAAATAAATATGGTATCTAAATGAAATATTATTCAACAAAGTCAGATAAATTGAGTAAGGATTGAATATAGTCATAGAGAATATATATATATATATATATATGCTTCCAACTCACCTGATGATGATTGATTCTGATAATAGACAAAGAATCAAGATTAAATACAATCTTGAGGGAAGGAGGAGCTCTCTGTAGACAAAGGGGGATGCAGTGTGTGAAATGGGAATGATAATGTAGGAGGAAATGATAATGTAAATAGGGGAAGAAAGGTAATTTCCAACCCTATAATAAAACAAAAGGGTTGGATGTATGATTAGGAAAAACATGAACAAACCCTACATGCTCATTGTTTATGGTGGCATGCCCCTCCCAAGGTTAGCTCCATGGTTTAACAAACTATTTGAAGCCCGTGTGACCGCCAATAAAATTTATTGTTGAAAATTATAATGGATATGTTACCTCATGTTTATTATTTGAAAAACCACGTGACACCCCTTAAATTCCAACATAGTTTGGGTGTATCATTTTCACTAATCGTGTGAAAACTATGTGCCTCTTTTTTTCCTTTCCAAAACAAGGCTTTTGAATACCAACACATCAAAAGCTCAACCGAAAAACCAAGGAACGTCTAGAGCCATAAAACCCATAAAAATCATATTCAACCGTTCCCAAATCTCATATTTACCCTATACGGATAAATTTAAGATCCATTCCTTCCACCAATTGAAAAGTTCAAATTCCCTTAAAATTTTCAATCTAGACCGAAACATGTTATCTTAAGAAAAAGAATCCATGCATTTATAATTTTCCCAAATTCTCGCATGGGAAACCCATGAATTACGCCTCATCCTACACAAACATAATTTCAATTAATTATTGGGGTTTATTTTTGTAGTTATTATTGTTTATGAGACATTGAAAATAGATTATTGATAATTATGGTAAAATGTTTTTAAAACTTCTTCCCACTTTTATAAGAAACAATCATTAATTACTAGTGGTATATGAAAGAAATTTTTGGTGGTAAATTTAGGGGTGGCAAAAA
Organism: Viscum album; assembly: GCA_963277665.1. Classification (NCBI taxonomy): domain Eukaryota; kingdom Viridiplantae; phylum Streptophyta; class Magnoliopsida; order Santalales; family Viscaceae; genus Viscum; species Viscum album. The sequence continues at coordinate 552,425,027 of OY728144.1, forward strand.
TATTCTTGATATTTTTTGAATAAAATATTATTATTACTATTTAAGGATTTAATATTTCGTTGGAAAAATTATTTGAAAAACATTAGTGATGGTTCTCTAACTGAAAAATAAACCCTTCCCACAAAAATTTTAAAAAACCATATAATCTAGGATATATTCATTAGAACCCCCTCACAGTAAGATAGGGATAAAGTAAATAACCACTTTACAAGCTCATTTTTTGATTATATATTATATATATCTAAATTTATATATATCATGAAAAATTAATGTTTATTTATATATTTATTCATATAACTAGTCATAATTATAAATCTTTTTGAAAAATGTATTTATAAAAAATATTTACATATTCTCATGCATATGTTTATAAATTTATTTTATTTTATGAATTTTATTGACAATCACTAGCTTAAAATTTGGGAATATATTTTAAAATTTTAAATTCAGGAGTTTATAGTTTTTGAATAGCTTTGAGTATAAATAAAGAGATAAACATGATGAAATTTAAATTCATTTTCACCGATAATAAAGTCAGGTATTGATAATGATTTAGTAAATATTATATGAACGAGGGTATCTGAAATGAGAATATCTATCCCAAAAATCCTAAGAAAAATGGTGTAGTAGAATAGATTGATAAAATAATAAAGGAAATATTCACTTAAGGAGTAAGGACAAATGAAATATTTGAATGATCTGAGTCACTAAATTGGGATTAATGTATCATTCCTCGATTTGAATAACTATTAGTAAGAACCCTCACTTTATACGAGAAAAATGTCATTCTCTGCTTTATTATATTTTCAATAAACACTTATTCACTATCAATAATTGAATTATTTTCATATATTTTTAAACATTAAATATTTCTTTAAAGATATAATAATAAAAGTTTTGAGATATCTTATTTAATTGGAAGCACTTGTCACTAGTATTCAACGAATATTGTAAATTATTTTTTGATCATTTCTTTCTTATTTTAGCGAGAGTATTTTATTTCTATATAGATTATTATAATTTCTACTAATTTACTTATTGTTTCATGGATTATATTTCAAGGAAGGTTAAATGAATCCTGAATTCCCATTGTAATATAGTTCAATAATTCCGAAATGTGGTGTGGCGGGTACTTTTTTATCATATGCCAAAATTATACGTGGTCCCTATTCACCTATAAAAGAAAAACATTTCCCTAACTCATTAGATATTTCATCTTATTAGCGATAAAGAACAAAAGGTGAGGGTCATATATCATCTCACAATAATGTTTATATGATATTAGTAATTAAATAAATTGTAACCATTACATGGGTAACATGATAGGGTTTTTATGATAATATCATTACTCTAAATCCTATAAATGTATATAAATACCACAATAAATAATTTTTTATAAATAAAAATACAAAAATAAAATAGTTAAATAAAAATTATCTTTAATATATTTAAAATTATTTGATAAAACATGAATTATTATATCCTAGTCTGCTTCGGTATCCACTGATGATGGTAATCATAATGCCTTAGTGGGAAACTCTTATAATAAATGTGATTTTAGTCACTCTAATTACATATATTGATGCATGGACAATGAATCTATAGGTAATGTATAAAATTAGAAATTCCATAGAACTCTAAGAACTTCCTTTTCTTTATCACATTCATATTAATAAATCACTTTTAATTCTTGTTAGTTTTTACAAGAAAGCCATTCAATGAACTCTAAAACAATATTAATTCATAGAAAACATAATAATCTAGTGTAATGGGTCTCCAAAGGCCATTTGATGCATTATAAGACCGTAAAAGTGTTTATGTTTCTAAACCATCATGGGAGGTGCATTAACTAGTATCTAGATGTGTTTTTTCTAGAAATTGAGGTGCTCTAATCGACTTATAAGGTAGACTTACTAAATTTTCACTTAAATCAGGCCTTAGAAGTCCATTACATTATGGCCAACCCTAAATACCATATAAGACTTATTATTTAATAATTTCTAACTATTAATAATACAAATATCTCTTTATTTATATTTTAATAATCCATTAATTATTTAATTAAATAAATATCATTTAATTATATATTTCACATGTTCTAAACCAAAGAACTATTTATATTTACGATAAACATAAACATTTTATTATATGTGCCAATAATATTGAACTATATAATCCCAAATACAACTCTATTAAGTGAGACCTGAAATGAACCTTTCTAATGTTTATAATAATTTTGAATCTAATTGATATTTATAGTTTAAGAGATATATTTAGTAACAGGTCATTACTACCCAAATTATAAAGGATTTTGGTGAGATCCAATCTATCACATGTATATTACCAATGTTACTTTATCCTTCACATCAATATTAATCATGATATATGAATGATGTCAACCCCATATAGCTGATATCTTTTTCTCAATTAGTGTCAAAAGACATATATAATTACATAACATATAATTATCTTGGAATGAGCTTGTAATTAATTATTCAAAACTCAATTGAGATAAATGATGTCATGAACCCATTATATGGGTGAATGAATCATACATTAATTAATTTAATTTATCTGGTTTATTAGTTTTATACCTAACCATTTTTTATCGAGAAAAATTATAATTCCCTTTAATAGGTATATAAGTATGAAACCTTTAAAGTAATTAAACTTTTGATAACCTCATGTAGAAGGATCTATCCAAAATTTACAATTTATTAACTCCAATGAATCATATAATGATCCATGAGGTGTAATTTATATGGTAAAATCATTAAACCGACATGTTGTTGATTTCTTCCACACTGAGAGAGGGTGGATCCTTATTGAAGATTTTTTCAATAATTAAATCCTTAAAATTTTATCCATTTTGTTATTCAGTTTAGTCTCTAAATAAATTGAATGGGTCTCTTAATAAGATCCTCTAACCTTTTACATTGAATAAAATACTACCCAATAAAAACACCTGAATTTACAAGGTTAACCTCCCAGTATGAGAAGGGTTAATCCTTAGTGTGATCCAGTAAAACCCATAGTCAGAAAAACCACTAGTAATAACTTATGAGTGTTACCCTATATTCACAAGATAATTTATAGTTTTCAACCTATAAACATTTTTGGTTCATCCCACACTCATTAATACCTTGTATCTTTATAAAAAATATAGTGTTCACAACAATATATTCTATCAACAATTTAGAATACTACCTTGTAGTTCATGTGATTCCCATTTCTTATTATTTTTACCTTGAATAGTGTCAAGACATGTCACAAGAACTCCCCAAAATGGTAACCCTATGGGATAGAAAATGAGACAATGGAGATATTGACAACATGAATATTTCCTTCAAAAAGCCACGAGTTGGTGACCAGTATCAAGGGTATATCATACATACAAATGGGAGTAATTTACCTCTAACATAACATGAGGTATGAGAGGTAATTATGGAACAAAACAAACTCATCAATATAAACATAAAAGTGATCCCAATTACATTCTTGTATTATCAAAAACACTAGATCAGATAAAAAATTAAACTACAAGTACCCAAAAGATAAAATCAGTAGAGACCATAAAGACAAACAACTCTTAAATAATCAAGAGTTAGTAATATCTATCATGATATCCAAATCGCACACGAGGAATTGAATTTTTTTATATATATATAGAAAGAGAATAAAATTTATCCCCATTAGGATCCTTGCAAGAGCCTCTCATGAAAATGATAAATAAATAATGCAGAATCCAGGTGAACAAAAAGAGAAACTGACTCATCACATATATTCTATGTTCATAGGCTCACTATGACTATCAATATCCATGTAATTAATGAATGAGATCATATTACGTAATAACAAAATACATTACCCCATGACCACTTATCCACTAGTTTAACACTCTTCTATAATTTTGCACATAATGAGGTATCACTCTTTAAATTTATTCGGCACAAAAAATATAGTCTAAATTATCATACCATGAACTCTAAGCATTAAATTATCTCATCATATGTTACCACATTTCCACATTACAACTGATTAGTTTTTAGGATCCAACCCAACTCATATGTCATTCATCACACATCAAGAATTATAAATCATGCCATCATAGCCCATACACCATGTAATACACCTGAATCATTTATAACCCCTACACATCATACCTATAATATTCCTGGAGTTACTCTATCTAGAGGTACATGTCTGTGAAATAACAAATATCCATTATATCACTAGACACCCATAAATAGGGAAGTCTAACTACAATTTATACTATCAGGTAATACAACCATGGTACAAGAGCAAGTCCATAAGAGGTCTCCAGTCATCCATTCCCCCCCAATCTAGATGTTGTGTAAAATTCCTTCTGAGAGTCCACTGGGTTTCCATCCCCAATCCTATATGGGTGGGTGTAGCATATAAAATCAAAATACATATATGATATTAAATATATCAAAACCATGCTATGGGAAAAACATGTCTTTGAATTGAATATAGCTATCATCTCTCAGGCACCGACTAGCTCCATTAAGAACTAGATATCCTATAAGAACACAAAAATTCAAAGAGAATTATTAAATTAACTACGTCCTTTTTTATATTTTACATTGTGCAAATTATTTCTTTATCCATATGTTAAAATTACCCAAAATTTAATTTCAATAACTATCAGAGTGATGTGTATAGACTCCAATAATTTTACAAATGAGTCCACAATTTCCCAAGATTAATATCTTTTTCATCCACACAAGCACTACCCAAATGGGATAAAACAATGATTAGTCATTTTTATTATTTCATTCCTCTAAGTAATAATGAAAAATATTATGCTACCACAGAGATTGGTATAGCCAATAATAACTAGCTACATAAAATAGTGGGGGAAATGAATATATATAAATAAGAATCGAATCCATCCGACCTTTAAACAGATTTAAAATAAGCTTACTTATTGATTTTAGCCGAAAAATAGAGGAAAAACCAGCTTCATCCCATTTTACCTAACCTATTACCATCCCTAATACCAAAATTCATATGGCCATGCATCTTTCTATCATATGTGTCATCAAATACTATAAAAATGGGCCTCCCCACCTATATCAAATGATCTAATAACTATATTATGCTCATATATCATTAGATATCATGGATTAAATCCATAGAAACATCGAAGGTTTCAAAAAAGAACAATGTCAATAGGTCTTCTAGGTCCTAAAAATAAGGCAACCATCCTTCACATACAAAACACTCTCTTATCCCCAAAAATTTATATTTATTAATAATCCATTTTTTATTACCATCATAGATTAATTGAATCAATTATCATAGGTTACCACTATAAGAAACCTAAGGCATCCAATATTATATGCCATTAATTTTTTAAACCTAATTCCTTTCATACATTTCTTTTATCATTCCTATTTATTATTAACAAAAAGAAGTATTTCAGATTCATGTCCATTATCAATTCCAGCTATCAAATTGAAGAAAAATTTAATTAATCCTGCATGAAGCATCATCTGATTCCAATATAATCACAAGAATAATAATATTAAGTTAAAATTCTTATTTAATTATTTAGTCAACAAAAAATTACTGAATTTAAATTATTTAACCATTTTAATCAGAAAATGCTAAACCAAACATAAAAATGATGCCAAAAAATCATAATATATATAATAATCTATATAATAAATTAAGAGGCAATGTATTTTGATGGTGAAAAATACATGTGATCGCTACAACCATAAAATAATATCATTATTTAATTTATTTTAAAATTTATTTTGGTTAATTAAAATTTCATCCAAATTCATAAATCATGATAAATTTAAAACTTTTCCTAACAATAAAATGAGAACCAATGACTCCCATATGTTAAGTATTTTAACATTATTCGATTGAGAACATAATAATTACATAGAAATTTGATCACTTCTCCTGTGAGGTATCTATATCCTTCCAAGGATTTCACACAATTAATGTGCCAAAAAAATAAAACAATATCCAGAAGAATGATGGATACCAACTTGATAAATTGGACCGAAATAAATATAAGAAAACAAGATAGAATTGAGAAGAAACTACAAGAAACAAAGAATAAATCACCTCAGATCACTAAAACAATTGATTACTAGATATTGGGGGATAAACCCAATTAAAAAAAGATTCAAAGTCATTTAAAATGATCTCTCATGCACCTAGGGTTTAATGGTGGATGTTTTTATAATGGAATTGTTCATAGGGGGTTATGATTTTTATTATAAAATCGAGATTTAAAAGACCATGGTCCAGCCCCAACACCATGTCATAAAGGTACTAATAGTGGAAAACACTATGATGTAATTGAAGAGGACGTGACACAACCTACCAGGTCAAATCAAAAATTTGGGAAGCCTGATATATATTACACTATAGATCCTATAAAATGTTATAGGGAAAAAATTGCGACCAAACCACCATTCCATATAATCCATATATTAAAAGAGGGACTATGGTGAAATTGTAACCACCACATATAGGAACCCATTTTTTAAGATGTAGGTCACCCTATAGACGATATCCATGGAATAACTACCTTTAAAATTTGGGAAACAACATAAACTCCCCTCTCATGCCTCTACACTGAAACCCTTATCCCATGCCACTACCTTATGTACTCTGTGATACAGTATAATCATCCACCCCACTTAAATGAGAGTGCCTACACCACAAACCTTAGCCATGGAGTATCCACGACTAAAATCATAGTGGCATCGAAACTCCTCCTTCAGGGACCCCCCATTTTAGTCAAACTCTCTAAGCTACAATGACCTCCATATGACATAACCTAATTATATTGGCCACACATCCCTATAGAGATGCAATTTCAGCTAGAAATCTACTAATTATCACTATAATCCTTATCCCTATACCCTTAACTCAAAACTCAAAATATAATTACTATAAAGGTCTATCTCATACATCAGATACCTTTCAATCAATTCCCATTCTCAATAATTTAAAACCAAATCTCGAGAGAAGAGAATGAAAAAGGGTCATCCGACTGAACAACTCAGTATATACTACTAAAAAATATTTCCAATAAATGAGATCATGAAAATTAATTAGAAGAACCATGAAGAAAACCATTCAGCACCAATAACCATATCCTAAACACTCTCTATAGTGAATACACCCATCAAACAAGAGCTATGCCAAAACAACTCATCAATGAATAAGAAACAATATTAAAAATCAAATAAAATTCAATGATATTGATAATAATTTCATTCTTTTCATTATTTTTTAAAATGATTTAATAAATTAAAATTAATCAATTTTGAGCTAATTTGAATCATTATAATATTTTTTAGTCAATTTCAAGCTTAATTGTGTAATTTTTTTTAATTATATAAACATAATAGTTTTATGGATCATCTATATTTCAAGAATTTATTTTATAATTTAGATCCAAATTTAGTAATACATTTTAGGGTTTATTTGTTCATGGGAATAATTATTATCATATTGAATTTGATCCAATTCAATACCAAATGTAAAATAAAAATAAATAAATTGGAAAATGATTATTGTCCAACAAAATAGTCCCCACATTAGTTATTGAAGCATATCGCGGCATACATAACATCTAATGAAGTTATTAAAGATGTATTGGGAAGTGAAATATCACAATAATCTACAAAATAAATTCCATGAAGTAATTAGGTCATTTAGGCATCTATTGTAGGTGCTGAAGTTGAGATGTTGAGTAGTCTCCTAGGTCCGAAAAACTTATTCGTTAGTAATTCAAGAAGAACTTTTGTGACACATGTTTATATAATATGATGTATTGTAGGAACATGAAAAAGAGATAGGGGAAGACATTTTATCTGGAATACTTCTCAATATTCAGACATTTATTATGAAATAGGTACTCAAATATTTGGTGGAGTGAATCTGGAGGGAAATGTTCCACCTCTCGTACCAATATATATGAGTGTCCACTTCCATTCAATATTGTTGAAGAAGGTGCAAGAGGGTCTATTCAAAAATATTGGAGTCTGGAATTTTTGTCTATTTTATATTTTATATTTTATATTTTATTAGATTCATTATGATCTCTTCTTCCCCTTTCATCTTTCTTACATTTCACATATATGGGTAATGAATTTGAGAGTTCAGGGAAGGGGGAGTTTCAATTTTATAATTTAAGAGTCTTTTACTTTAATTTTAAAACCTTCATTTTCTATTGAATGAATTCAATATTTAGTGGCTATTAATTTTCATAATACGGGAATGTTTTTGGATTTTGGGTGTATTCTTTACCTTTTGATTTTGTTAAAGATATTTGAACTCCCTCGCCTATTGTAGTTTGAATCAATCAAGAAGATTGTTTTAAGTGGTGAGTGTTTAGTGATCATTTGAATGTTTATGAGAAATGTGAATTATTTAAATATGTATAAGGATCAAAAAATACTGATATGGACATGCCTTATTTTTTTGGGAATGTTTAATGACCATTCTTTCACATAAGAGTGGTTTATATTCCTTTATCCAATGGTGATTTACAACTTGCTCTAGGATTCATTCATTTATCATTAAATAGGTAGAGACGGGGAATTATTTTTTTTTGAAAATAATGATATTTAAAGAGGATATCCTATACTATCCCCATCACTATCTTCATGAATTAGTGTTTAACATTAATTTTAAATTGGTTGATTTATTTGTAAACATAAAAAATTTAGAAAACAACCTCTACTTTTTTTCTCTTGTTTAAGCGAAAAACCGGATTTTTGTGAGGTCCTCTCTGGAGACAACCAACTTGAACAACTATAGTGAATTTTAACATAAGAAATATTTGTTTTGGTCACACCCCATGATAGGTACTTGTTTTTCAACAATTAAGATGAGAATAACTATAAGATATGAGATAAACATAAAATATATTTGCTGTATAATTGTGTATCTATGAATTATGCTCCCAGGTTCTCTCATACATTCCACCATGTCACTAAAAGATACATACTACGGTAATGACCTGCCTGTGAAACACCTTGTCATGGTGGTCTTGTATCTCCATTGGCTGGTCCTCAAAGGTCGTATCATTGTTAACATCTATATAACTACAATAAATGATTTGGGAGTCATCTTGATGAATGATGGAGAAGAAACACTAGGGAAATATCATGCATCTAGATCATATTTGGGGATGTTCTATCTGATATGATATGAATCTAATATGATAGTACACTTTGAAAGTCCAAACAAAATAGGTAGAAAAATTATTCCAAAAACCAAACATTCTCTTCCAAAAAAAGGTCAACCTTAAAGAACAAATGATCTCTAATGTCAAATTATGGAGGTCCTCTCCTATGATTGACATAACACTTCATAACATATTTCACAACATTCACCCTTTCATGAATCGTGTGAACTATCACTATCTTTCACTTCACTAATTTTGGATTCCGAATTCCTAACTCCCCAATCTCAATCTAACACAAAAATAAATGGAATATTTGGTCATATAAGGCTTCAAACATTTCCTTTCCAATGATGTAGTGAAAACAATTACTATAATAAAACTCGACCAAAGTAATGTTCCTTATTCCTTAAAATCCAAAATTTAGGAAACTAGAAAGTAATATGTCATGGAGATTCTATATAGTCATCTATGTCTAAACATGAATTTACAAATGAGGGTGAATGATGAGGTGTAAATGAGAGATAAAATCATGTTGTAGACCTCTCCACACCCAGGAAGAAATATGAGGATTAAGAGTTGGGATGATCATCCTCGGGACTCTATGGGGTCTCACTAACTTCTATATATACTACCTCAAGAAAACCAACAATGATATTGATTCCATGATCTCTCTGGAGTGGTGTTATTCCATAAAATATTTCACTAACAACCATATATAATTAAATACTCCCTCGTATTGATGTAAATTGGTAATGAAGTCCATTGAGATGTTCTCCCACTTTCACAAAGGAACATCCAACAACTAGAGCAAACCACATGGAACACAGTGTTCAAAAATCAACTATTGGAAGAAAAATCATTGAGATAAAAACTATGAAACTTGATTCTCTAACATAGAACCCAAAAAATACCCCCCTAAAACCTTGTTACATATTTTTTACACCATAAAATACTACCAAAGGTGAGATATTGAACAAAAAAAGTACCATATCATTGATCACCATAGGACTAAACATACTCCCCTAGAATAACACCATGTGTTATTCATCTTTATACCAACCATTGGCAGCATCCCCAACTAGGACTCCTACTTTTGGAACAAAAATGAAAATTGAATTTTCATATGAAATAGAAAACATAAACCACCAACCTCTACCATATCAAGAGGTATTGATGAGATTTATTCCATCACTATACATGAATCTCCATATTCATGAAAAGAAACATTGTGTGAATTTTTTTGAGTATATGAGAAAATAAATTACCCTTTCATGATTTATATGGAATCTCAAAGTCATAATCATGAAATAATTCTATCCAAAACCTCTATAGTTATCTTGGATCATGATGGTAAAAGAAATAAATATGGATCTTATGATCTGCAAAAACCACAAAATGCTCTATAATGAGGTAATATCACCAAAATATTACAGGAAGATATTTTTTATAGGTTGAGATCAGGTGTGGAATTGTTAAAATCATGGGGATATAACTATTAAGACCCCCAAAAATAGATGATCCCTGATGAATCAGAAAAAACCCAAACCCAAATGCTAGGTGTTTTAGAAAACCTAAAACTAAACACGATATTCTAGAAGATACAGAATTGGATAAATAATTTATTTCAACTTCATGTACTCGAAATATTTTGGATACCAATCAGTCCACAAGAAATCCAAATCCTTTTTGGTTAAATATGTTAAAGGAGTTGCAACCCAAGTTAAATTGGATACATACCTCATACAATATCCTAAAAGTCCATGGAAACATAACACCTATACAACTATCTTTGTATATTCCTTTGTAATGACTACCTATATATTTGAATGAATTAAAACTACTCACCACTAGAATATAAAATTACATGAGAGAATAACTCCATGATACTAGAAATCACAATTGGAATTTGTTTTGAACAGATGCTGATGATGAATAAATCCAAAAATGGAATGAAAATTATCAATGTTCTACTATGTAGATGTGTACTTTTATGTGTTGATCTATGAAATTCCTAATCACTATTTTCATCAAACCCATGATCACAAATGAAGAAGTCTTCAGGTTGAAAGACACCAAAATGAACTTGCAATGCCCATATTGACATCAGAATGCAATCTTTAGAATACCCTTATAATTCACCCACATCATATGATATCCTGATCATACATATATCTTCAACAAAAAAATATCTCTTTTAAACTGGTTAAATAAATTACATATCATTTGAATCATATATATTTTCATCATTGCCTATTGGTTTAAGTGATGACAATCAAAACAATATGAATAATTTCGTCATCCCACTTCATAAAAAACACCGATAAAACCCAAGGCGACACACTCATCCATAAAAAGTCTCACCCTAATTGATAATCATTATATACTTACAGATCCAAAACAATTTAAGGGTACATCCTAAATGGATACATCAACATCATAGAAGCACTCTGTTTTAAAAACACTATGTTTTAAAGCTATTGCAAACATGATCAATCACCTAGGAGTAACACCAAAAACTTCGTAGTAAATACATCAAGGTTATATTCCACTACCCAAGGAAAAATCGTCAACTAAACCACTGATCAACTAAACATCTACTAGGACATCAACGAAGAAAAGGATGGAATTTCCCTCAAACCCTTATGAGTATCAAACTCATCAATGAATATAGAATACTATCTAATAGTTTCATGGAACACAACTGATCTCCTAAAGTATTCCAAAATATCATAAAATAAATAAATATAGTACTTACTAAGCATTATGACTAATGGTGGTATCCTTAAACATAGGAATTCTACCCAAGAGTAGAGATTCCCCACCACAAGCTCACAATATTAATATACATTATACTTATAAGATGAGCCTCTAGTTGGAATAGTTAATGCAAAGAACACTAGAAGCCTCTCCAAATAAATTTTAAAATAATGGAATAGAGAAGGTGATATAATGGTGGATGTATCTCCTAAATCAAACAAGCCGTTCACCCATGTAAGAAATAGAAAATTGCACCTCAAACAATATTAGGCTTCCCTTGTGAGGGAAATTTCAGAACTCACAGCTAGCAATGATTTAATCCATTAACTCTTTGACCCTGATTACGACCATCTCCACAGTCATTATATTCTCTGTGAGGATAAGGGGAATCTTGAGGATTTCCTCTTTCCAACCCATTTCATGTTTTATGATCCCATTTTAAATTTCCTATTTATATTTTCTTGGATAAAAAAACCTCAAAAAAATAACATAAAGTAGAATACATGGTTCAGACTACATTTTTAGAAAAGGCTAGGAACAATCAACACTAATGACCACAACCTTCACAACAAAATCATGCATCGAATCCCTGGGAATATGATTGATGGAAAGCACCACCATAGAAAATGAGATGATGATGGAAAAGACATACCTATGTTTATCTGAATTCTTTTCTATCATGGAAACTGAGAACCTTATAACACAACTCTACATCGTGGAGAGTCCCAATGACTCCCATCTTGTGTCGATCCATTTATGGACAACATCCTCTCAATAAACTAGGATCTCTCTAACACTTTGAAATAGATTGAAAACCTGAATGGGGTGAACTTACACTATATCTTTACACATAAATCCTCAAACATATATCTCACACTGACATATTTATCTAGAAATAAGTCATAATAATTATGGGGAAGGGTCCAGAAAAGTATATGTAACCCATGTATGCTAGAACTCCCCAATAAATGAGTAAAAATATAATGGTTACTAACCTCCTTCACATTAAACAAAATATTTTCTCATAACTGGTCCCCAAAATTCTCTTATGAGAGTTATGACTCCTCACATTCGCTAGGTAAAAGTATTCTCCACTGTCTCACAACTCGATGGAAGATTGTCACAACCAATGAAACCCTATTTTATTATTGACTATAGATCAAAATGATATATATTTATATATATACTTCGTTTAAATGGTCTTCTATCATTGATTCATAAATGGAAGCCTCATACTTCAATAGACGTTCATTCCAAAACACCCAGGGTTCCCTCCTCCAAGTGTCCTCATCATCGACCTATACTCAATAGTGATTTTCTACCATGTCTAGATGATAAATCCTTGATGCGAATCTAATGGGGATGTTGAAATAGGGAAATTCTGGGAAACGAATAAGTGGATATAGGCTCGTTAAATTTTTATATGGTTTACTTAAAGTAAATGAATTATTGTTTTATTTAATTTTTGACCTAATCCCATGGGTTTTTTCATTTTAAACACCAAATAATAGAAGAATGATGCAAGATAACTTCCTAAGTCTCTACTCCATTACCAATATTAGTTCACTTAATATGCTCAGTATGATTAATGTTCTATACCTAAAATCATTATGGACCCTAATTACATGTTTCTCAGATATTTTCCGTTGAATACATTATGTTGTAAACTCAGCTGATAGTGTCTCTCGACCCACTCATGTAGCCTCACATGTTCTTATGTGCAAACTCCATGCTATCCCCATACCCAAATAATTTGATAACACTCTATCATGTGCCCTCCCCTAAAGGTACCCATCCTATGCCAACAATGATATAAGGGAGATGGTGGCTTCTTGAATATGTTCTAGAATAGGGAATGGGTGGTGAAAAGAATCTAGGTTACATCATACATACAAATCAAAAAACATTACCCTGTAAAAGAATATAAGGAATGAAAGATAAGATAATTACATGATACAACTCATTATAAAGATAAAGATAAAAGGGATCCCAAGTATATGCATGTAATTTCATACAAATGAGAAGAACTAAAAAAGATACAATAATTACTCAATAGATAAACTCAGTAGTGACCACAAAGTCCCCACATATCCACAATAAATATGAACTAGTAATATCCAGCATAACCTCCAACTACTCCCACTGATTTGAATATATTATATATATATACATAGGGTGAGGATAATAGGTATAGTTAGTGAGATCCTCCCTATATCTTCTCATGAAAATGAAAAATAAATTATTCTAAATACTAATGAACAATATGTGAACCTATGTCATCACATAAATAGGTATACGATTTTCTTAGTATAACTATAGTTATCTATCCCCATGTAACAAATGCAAGAGATCATATAACATAATAAAAAAAGGGTACATCACTACCACTTCCTTATTAATTATACATTTCCCCCCAATGTCGTACATCATGAGCCATCTCCCTCCATATTAATCCAATTAAAAAACACCTAGAATAATCTATCATACCACGAATTCAGAGCATCATATCATCTCATACCACATATATATTGTAACTGATTAGTTATTAGTATATAGAACATCATATTTTTCTGGTATCATACATTAGGTGTTGTACCTCAATTACTCAAATCCCATACACTATGTAATTAACATCAATCCATTACAACTAATACTTTTCATACCTATAATAAAATGTAGGTTACTATACCTATAGATTCATGTGTATGAAATAAATTCAAGAAATTACATCTCTGTACACATATATTTGAGGAATTCTAACCACCATGTATTTTAGAAAATAATTATATGAAGATAAAAAAGTATGGTTGTAGGCGGGATTTAGTTATCCAGTCATCAATAACCAAGACGTTGGTGAAATACCATCATATAGTCCTTCGTGTTTCAGTTACCCTACCACAAGTGATGGGTTGTGTAAGAAGTCATAAAACATAAAATAAATAATATAAATCATAACAAAACTATTCTAATTTACAATTTCATAGGATCAACTATAGTTACTGTCCCTCAGACACCTGATTGTCACTATAAGGAACTTGATATCTTATAATCAGACAAGCATTAAAAGAGATTCATTAAATTATCTATCTATCTCCTTATGAACATTTAAATGTGTGTTAATTAATTAATTATCAATTAGATACATTACTACAAGTTACATTTAATTGATCGTTACAGTGATTTCCTTTCCCTATAGAAAAGAACCATCAATGTCCATGATTTCTCAAGATTAACATATTTTGATTCTGAATAAGAAAACATCTCATGCGTTAAAAAAATGATTTTTAATTATTATCAATAACTTATTCTATTTACTCTTGGATTCATAAAAATATACCATAATATGATGTTAGAAAATAAAAAAATCATCCTCAAGCAGTAGGGAAAGGAATGCAGACAAACACGCAACTCAAAAATCTAACCACTAAGTAGTTTTCAAACTAGCTAGCATCCAACTTGCCAAAAAATAATTGGAGAATCCATCTTAAAACTATTGAATCAAACCTAGTTACATACATAACATAATAATTCCTATCAAAATTCATATTCTTGGAATAATTGTGAAATGCTACCACAATTTTGGGCCTCCCTATCCATATCTCATCAACCAAAAACTATCATCATCTCATATCACATAATAAGGAATGGATAACATTGAGTGAAACATATAAAGAAAAACCCATAAAAATTTAAATGTCAATGAAAGAACTCAAAACATGGAATCCATACATTATATATGAAAAGTGATATATTATCCCCAAATATTTATCATTATGAAATGGTGGGTTTTATTACCATCTTGGATGAACTCATTAATTTGTCACTTGTTACAAATAGGGGTTACCAAATGTAGTAAATATTAAAATCTATTAATTAATTAAACATTTTACCTAGAATATGATCTATTTGATATACACATTTGTCAATACCGTCAATAATAATTTCACCTTCATGTTATTTTGAAAATTCCATTAATATGTGCATGAAACATTTAATTAAAACTGCATCAAACATCGTTTAATTCCCATAAAATTATAAGAATGGGAAGTGTCAAAAAACAAAATTATTTAATTCTTAATCCAACCTAAAATTAAAATAGGTATTTTCTTTATCCATTTACATAAAAACATTCCATAAGAAGCATAACGAATATTCTCAACATACAATGAAATAGGTAACACACTATATAGTAAAATAAGAGGCAAACTATTATCATGATGGAAAACACATGTGATTGCAATAACAATTAAACAAATTAATTATTTAACAAAGTCTAATAGTAAATAGGTTAATCTAAACATCCATTAAAAGGGTTTAATAATTTAAAATATAAAATTTTACAAATGAATAAAAGGATAAGTAACAAATACCATCCTTTAAGGATCTCAATGTACTTTGATTGAGAATGGAATAATGAAGTACATCAATGAGCACCTATCATGTAAGGAATATACAAAATCCCAATAAAGTTTCACTGTGATCATGATGGAAAAAATAAAACAACTCCATATTAATGAAGTAGATAAACCACCATAATGTGACAATAAATAAGGGTAATAAAAGTAGATCAAAAGGAAAAGAAAGTGTAAGAAAAGAAGAAGAAATCACCTTGTATCGCGAAATATTTATGACTAGAATGAGGGGTTTGAACTTGATTAAATAGGGATTCAAAGGCTATAAAATACTCTCTCAGGAAACTAGTGTTTGATTGGGGAGTTTGGATGAAAGGCTAGTTTAGAGGGGGTTATAATATCGATTATAAAACTGAGATTTAGAAGACCAAGACAGCCACCCCACTCCATGACGCAATGGTGTTGGAAGATAAAAATTATATTATGTATGGAAAGAGTCCACATCATAGCCTTCTCGGTCAAATATATCATAGAGAAATATGATGAATACTACTCCATATATCCTAGATATTGGATAGGGGCAATGGTTCTGTTGAAAATTCCATGAAACAAAATAAATAGAATGGAAGTGGGGATGCAATGCATCTGAGATCACCATGTTGAAAAACCCATTTTCTTAGGAGGAAGTTATTACACAACCTAACTATGTTGTAGAGATAACATAAAAATTAAAATAACCACAAAAACTCCCCACAATGGAATCTACACTATAGTCTCTAACCCATACCCCAATCTTATAGAATCTATGTCACAGTATAATCCTCTATGTAATAGAACTTGGATGACCTAAACCACAACCCTATTCCATGATATATCTTTTCTATAAATAGATGTGGAAATGAAACTCTTCCAATAGGGAACCTATACCATATTTTGTCTCTCAATTATATAGAGTCCCACTTTCTATCACAATAACATATTTCAAACCACAAAATACCTTGTGGTTGATATTGACTGTACAAATCTACTACTTATCCTTTAGATCCTTCTCTGAGTACCCCAACACTCATTCTCAAAAAGGAAAAACTAACAGGATTAAGTCCCTTACATTTAACATAATCTATTTCTATAAACAACATTACATAAAATATATTCTCCTTCAGAGTAGAGAAATTTTATTCTAAAATAACTTCTTTCTCTTATTTCCCTTGAAAACATTAATATATGACATCATTCCCCATTATCATTTTCTATGAGAACTATGATGAATGTATCTCTTCATTTTCTAATTTACTTCATAAATAAATCAATACATTATATTTATTCTTCCCACTCCATCTTCTTATCATTTACTGCTTGAAAAAATTAAATGGATCATCTCTTTTCCCCACATTATTTTACACACATAAATTATTCAGAATAATATTACTGTCGAGGCTATTCATCCTCTCTTGGTACACAAGATATTTCTCTATGAGGAAACAGATCAAAAATTTACTAACTATAATTTCAACCTACAATTGTTTATATATATATATATATATGTATGTATATAAAACATAGTAGTGTCAATTTTTTATTCATTAGCATTCACTAAAGCATGTGAATATTTCGGATTAAAATATCCTAGAATTAACTGATCTATAATTTACAAATAAAAAAATTTCCATAATTTCATGGAACAATATAAATTTATAAATAAACAACATTAATTCAAATATTTGAAATTATGACAACATTGTTTATTTTTTCAATCCAATAAATATTCATTTATTCAATTCACCTTGTATGCATGAGACTCTGCATTTATAGATATGACCATGTTCTATAATTATTGGATTCTACTAATTCTCATAAATTAATTTTCCTTAATATTAGAATTAATGTTCATTAATACAAAAAATCATATTCCACGAATCCATATTCACATTTAAATAATCACATATGCGTGAGAGCATAGATTCAAAGTTGTATCCTTTTACCTTTTTTCTTAGCCTCTCCTTGTTTATCTGTCCATGATGATTTTAATTTATTAAAACCACATAAATATACATGTATACAATTCTCTAAAAATACATTCTTACAAGGAACTTAGAACATGTAAATATTTATTCCTTTTACAAGAATGTGCTATAATTTTATACCTCACACATTCATCTTCTCAATATAAAATTCCATTCATAATTAAATATATATAAATACATATATGAATGTATACAAGATATTATTTATCATGACAATGGGAATTTTTTTTTGGGAAATTCATAATCCTACAAACACATTATCTATTTTATACACAATTGAAACATGATAAAT
The DNA here is from genome assembly GCA_963277665.1 of Viscum album. Lineage (NCBI taxonomy): Eukaryota > Viridiplantae > Streptophyta > Magnoliopsida > Santalales > Viscaceae > Viscum > Viscum album. Next base: position 552,443,642 of record OY728144.1, read on the forward strand.
TGAGTATCAAATATTCCATTGAAGAAATATATCACCTGAAATTATCTGAAGTAATCATTTTCCATCAATACTATAACAATTTCATTACTCAAACACCTTTACATAATATCTTCCTAATCTTCCTAAAGTGAAAAATTCAAACTGTTTCCTCTACTATTCATTCAAATATTATAGTCCAAATTCTATTTCACTATTTTCTCACTGAGATTCAAGACCTCACGAATATTCATATTCTTCCCTATTCTCATTCACCACAATACAAGTGATATACGAATCATTCAATAATAAAATAATTTCATAGAATAAAATTAAGAATATTGAATCACTATATTGAACATGATTCTACGGAAACCTAATATATCAAAATTAATGACGTCACTTGATCTACCACAAGGCATGGGATGACTTGTAATAAAGTTGGTAATCCTACCATGCTAAAATCCTACTATGTGGGTGACAATATGTGACCATCCATCTTTTCTTGTAGTCAGTTGTTTAAATGTGTGGCTGATCAAATTATTATAAAATTCACCATTAATGAAACCTCATTCTAAAATATAGAAAATATCATATGGTGAATCTCATTGTACCCTTGAGTTTATATTGATCTAAAAATACAAGGAAATAGATATTCAACATGTGTTATTCCAAAATCTCATGATATAGTAGCTCTATGATTGAATAGGGTGGACATGTGAGATCCTAATACTATATAGCATCATTTAAATCCTTCATGTTGCACAAATAAAAATAAATAGTGATAATACAATAGAAATCCAACATAAAAACTCCATCAAGCATGCCACTCCTTAAAAAGAAAATCCACACTCAATACAAAGAAACTGAGACCGTAAGGGCATAAAGTTTACCCAAGACATCCTATATCACCTCATATATATGAGTATAAGCTCTATAGGTTCCTACTATATGCCTCACCATGTATGTCGCATGTGCACTATTCCAAACCAGTGCAAAATATGGCCCTCAAAATGCTCCACCCAAGCTACATGGGCAAGCTATGTATGGTTGAACTGACTCTTGTGGGTAGCTATAGATGATGTGGTTGACCTCTCTCAAATATCTGGCCCTAGTTGGATAATTTGTAAAACATAATCCTTAAAAATAAAGTGATAAAACTTCCAAAACAATCCCCATCCAAAAATTCTTTTTTTATTTTATTATATTCAAATATCAACCATACAAACACTTCAACATAATCTTTCTCATTAAAAATACTCTTCCAAAACAACAAGACCGACTCCAAGACAGATATTCCTCAATTATTTAATTTTATTCTCACACTAACCTTTTAAATACATCAATATATGTTTTCCTTAAAATAATTTTTCCTTATAATGTTTTGGAAACACTACTACAAAATAGGTGTTTATCAACACTAAAAAATACATTTATCAGTGCTAAATAATTACTAAAAATCAATGAACTATTAAAAGGGGTTCCATTTATCATTGGTTAAAAAAGTGCTAAAATCCCCCTTTTATCATCACTAAAAAAGTTCTAATAAAATTCATATTTTATTAGAACTAAAATAAATATTTGATAAAAGGGTTATTTATCATCCATTTTCTAAAAGTGTGAATAAAAGTTAAAATTTTTATAAACAATTAAAAAATATTTCTACAAATACGAGGGGTTTAGCAACGCTCGGACCCCCTATCCCCATTCCCCAACTAGCCTATCCTACATGCCCCCGACGCACGCCCTGGCCACCCCCACCCTTCAATAGTTCTTTCCAAAATTTCACCCACACAATTGCCCCTTCCCCCCATGGATTCGAACATGATACTTATCCTCTGTGTGCCTGGGCCCTTCACCACTCCACCATGTTGCTTTATTCTATATTTAATGATATATCTATTTAATTATACATATAGTTATATTTATTCATATATTAATATATATATATGAACACACACATATGTAGTTATATTTATATATTTATTCATATATTAATATATATATATAATAATATTTATATATATTTATATATTTATTCATATATTAATATATATTTATATGATCAAATTTTAACACATTTATAAAATATGTTTGTTTTTGGATGTTTGTAAATGAAGAAATAAATATATACGACACACACACACACACATATATTATATTTGTATCTATAAGTATAATTATACATATTTATATATATTTACATACATTATATATTAATATGTGTATACATATGTTAGAATATATAGATTATATATCTTAGTTTTTTAATATTTACACACACACAAACACATTATATAGGTATATAAATAATCATAAATTTTCATTTTAAATAAAATGGATATCAGTTATATTTTATATGAGGCTAATAGATAGATAAATATATTTTATATGTCAATATGTTCAATTATTTATTTATAATGTTAAATATTTATATGTGAATTTATAAACAATTATGTATATATTTGTTATATATTTTATTATAAATAATACTAAATTGTGAGAAATACAAAATTTCAAAGCCATAGTATTTATATGAATGTAATCCATGGAAATAAATTCAGTCTCCACTAAAAAGGGAAAAAGGTCCCTTAAAAGAGGTTGAAATTCCATCGAATGCTAAAATATTTGGGTATCCTAACTAAAAAATTAGTTTTGAAATCCTTATTGTCCGTTTCCATTTAATAGTTTTACAAATTTGTTTTGTTCTATCACTTGAATATATTTCTCATCACATGCTTCTATTTGATATGTGGTAAAGCTCAAATGAACACCCAGATCAAAAGTTTTGGTTGTTTGAAGTTGAAGTTATGTTTTTAACATATATTAGATATTTTATTGATTTTTTGATTTTTTGTGTCGTCAAATTTTTATTAAAGGAAAATTAAGCGATTATAATTAGCACATTACTAATTAATAATAATTTTTAATTTTTTTAGAAGAAATTTTCCTAAAATATCGTATATATTAAGTGTAAATGTCTCTTAATTCATATCTAAAACATATTTAAAAAATATATATTATATTTATATTAATATAAATAAATTTATATATTAATAAATTTTTTTTATTGAAATAATTATTTTTTTAAATATACCGTTTATTGACACTATTTAAATAAGCTCTAAGAAAGAACCTCCTTATCAACACTACTAAAACTGTGCTCATAAATGGGGCCCCTTTAACTATGATAAAAATTCCTTGATAAAGGGGGTACCTTTTTCATCACTTTTTATCACTGTTAAAAGTACCATTTTTGATCATTTTTAGCAATGATAATGGTACACCATTTATTAGCGCTTTTTTAGCGCTGTTAGGTGTGGCCCTGCAAAAAACCATTTTTTTGTCATGAAAGAACATCGAACTCTAATTCAAAACAAATCCTTCAAGATACTAAATAATCATGACTCATTTAATTGGGATCCTTTAAAAACATTCTTGAGTTATCCTGACCAAAAATTGAAGCTACATATTCCCAATATTTACATTAAAATATAATAAAAACAACCCAAACAAGGTAGGATCAACACTATTAATAGAAGTTTAACAACCTTTTTCCCTTGGTTAATCTATTCTATCACTATACAAGTTATCATAGTCATACAGATCATATCATTTCATTAAAACCTATCCTAAAAATCATAAATCAGGGATAACCTAATAATTGATAAATTTAAATGGGTTATTCTAATATCATATCTCTTTTTATATTCAAAAACAAAAAACAATGATAAAATGATTTGATTATTGTAAGTTACATTTTATAAGACATTTCATAATCTAATAATATTTGACTAAATTTTGGTAATAGAAAAATAATTTCCCACTTACACTAAAGGGAGTCACCCATGATTCTAATAGTATATATTTGGTCTAACATTCAAGTGTCTATTAGAAAAGGGAATTTTTTAAGGGATTTAAAATACTTTCCCCTAGATTATCTCGATAGATATAAATATCTCCTTGGATGATAATATCTTGAATGATATGAAATAATTGAGGAATATATTTATATCCTTTGTGACATATTGATTCCTTAAAATATGAAAATTCTTAACTATTATCATAATAGTTTTATATTAGATGCATGATGTTTTGGGATATTTTTAGTTTGGTATCAAACATAATTATTCAAAAAATGCCTTTATTGACAAAACATTTAGTGATATATTTTACTTCTGATATAGAATCAAACTTTTTTCTACAATAAATTTTTATACATTATGCTTCATTATTTAGAAAAAATCTATTAACTTTGATCCAAAACCTACTTTGCTTGTTTAGAATGAAGCATTTGTGTCACCCATTACAATTAAAATTTCCATAAAATCAAGTAACAATAAAACATCATTAATTATTTTCCTTTACTAAAGGATATTCTCTATACAAACCCAATTATTGCATGAAGGATTTGACTAGTATCTAATTTTTATAATTAATATATAAAATAAATCATGTATAATATAAAACATAATTTACATGATTTATAAAATAGAAAATATATATGAGATCTTACTCATGATTTATTTATCTTCAACTATTGAGTGAAACCAATCATTTGAAGGACCCCTTCCATGAAACATTGGTAAATAACAATTTTAGAGCTTTCCAGGCTAAACAATTTTAACACTTTACTAATTAATGCGTTTTAAACAAGACCAAGAAATCATTTAGATATATATTTCTTGATCATTATACCTATTATAAAAGTTACTTAACCAGGATCCTATATCAAAAAGTAATATATCATTTATGTTTCTAATTATTGTAAGGTTAAGATGATATTTTAAATGATATGTATATAATACACATATAAAACCAGGAATAAAATTATGCTCCCACTAACCCATTTGTATAAAAATCGTTTTATCCACCTTTTTGATAAATGAAAAGATTATGATAAGTTCATCCAAATGAACTTAGAACAATTAGAATCTTATTTCGACTCATAAATGTGAAATTACAATTAATAAATCCAAGAACAATTACAGTGATCTTTAAAACCCCTATGAATCATCATATATTCATTCCAAAATATATTCCCATTAAGGAATTTGTTTTCTATGACCATTTCATCAATATCGTTTACATAAAATGGTTCTAGGGATAAATGGATCAGAATGGGATTAATTAAAGAAAATAGAGAAAATGATTCGTCATGTTCAATAACATTTTTTAAAGCAATAAACAACGAAAAGATATTTAATGATAGATAATATATTATCCATACCAATATTAATGTGAATGAAATACTTGAACTCAATTGATTTCACACTTTGAGTAATTTAATTTTTTATAATCCTGATTTTTGTACATGGATTACATTTATATTCCATTCCCATTATTCATAAAACAATTTCCTTAGCTTGATACTCTTTTATTTGAGCGGACCTCATTGGCTATGTGACATTAGTTTCACCTCCTAGTATATCAGACACCACTGACTCTTAGTAATGGTTTAAGTGATATAGTGGGTAGACTATAAACTAAGTAATGGATTTCAAAAATATCAAAAAATATTTATATATTAGTGGAAATAGCATAAAGTGAATAATAAGAAACCAGAATCCAAAGAAGAATAGTGAATAACTCCAACATCTCAATAATAATAGGATCATGTAATGATAGAATGGAATGTAATTAAATGATGTGATGGATTTAAAAAGATTATTAATTGGAATCAAATGAAGACTAAATGTTCTAAATCATTATTCAAATGTATGTCACATCACAACTATATTACCCATTAAGAAAGAATAAATATACAATATGGTACCTTTCCCTTATCTATGCTGTAATCCATGAAATCTGTCTGGGCACCGAACAATGACCTATCTATGGTGTAAGTTCAACTCAGTAGGTGGACACCACCATGTCTACAAAAAATATTGTAATAGATATATAGTTCATGAAATAAATAGATTAATAGAGATTTAATTTAATCAAATAATACTTCATGAGAAATTACTCCACTGATCCTCATGCTTTGGGATGACAACTGGGGTCCAAAAAACCTGCTTTTTTATAATAACAGATATATTTTAGCTTTTAATGGAATAATTCCAACCATAAATGTGACCCTCATAGGGTGTATCTCATAAAATAATGAATTGGACAACAAAGAAGATCCCTATATACATTACACTATAATTGGGTCAATCCCTATAAACATTAGAGCATGACATGGCCATGACCTATAATCATTACATTATAAATGGTCCAATCCCTAAAAGCATTACAACATTACCAAGCTAATACGTATAATCGTTAGAACATAAATAAACATAAATCATAACACATTTCATCGCATATAATTACCTTCTATTCATTAAATTACCATTTTTTTAGACAGTTACAATATATAAGGTCAGGGTCTCAATTATCGTCACAATTACATCAAATACCATATTATTTTTTATTTTGACCTCAAATATTGTTAGAATTATAATTAACCAATTTTATTCTATGTCATTTATATTATTTAATCCCAACAATTTTTAAAGATACAATAATTCATAATATCCAACAAAACATAATATGTGAAATAATAAATCATGGGGAAAAATGTTCAATCTAACCAAGTCACAAGAAAGATCAAGGGATGACACACCTCTCTGGTGGCTACATGTCATAGTATCAACACTGAAGGACCTAAAAAAATATGATTTGAGGTTTATAGAGGTATATCCCATTGAATAGAGGTTAATATAATTATGTCACTTATATGGTGTACCAGAGTGGTTATATATATTTCATATTAAAAGGTTAAAGAAACATAAATTAGGGACAAGTTATAGACCACCCACCTAAAAAACAAATAAGACAAGTAAAAGATTTTGATCTTCAAGATAGTTTCCAGTTAATTCTACCTTCCTTATGTTTATGATCAGGAAAACTATCAAAAATGGAACTACAATAAAAAAATAATGAATAAGAAGAAGAACAAGAACAAAAAGGCTTACCATAAATATCAAATTGTGGAACCCACGTATGGAAGGATGGGGTTGAATTTGGTGAAGAGAAGTGAAAATGTATTCAAAGAGATATCTAGGATGCCTAGTGGTTTAGGGGAGAATTGTGGATCAAAATGAGTCATGAGGGACTAGGGGTAATTATAGTAAGTTTTCTAGAAATAGTAATACAACATGGCATACTAGTCCATGCCACCAAAAAGTCGATCATAAGGTATGCTACAACATCTCCCAAGAGACCACACCACTAATTTCCATTGTCAAAGCATGTATGATATCCATTCTGTGGACTATGGAATAGATAAAGTTTACTTGGGTATAGACCATGATTTCGCCAAGGACACCATGACAGATCCATTCCCTTTCCAAGGAAGGGGTTTCACCACACCCAAACTCAATGACACATGGGTACTTATTATGGAACAACTGACTAAATATAAACTTAAGACCCTTATTCCACAACAACCATTACCATGTTACAGTGCTCAATCGACAAGTTATGGAAAATTCTACTAAAAAAATCTACTGTGATGTTATTCCATAATAGATAGTGTCCTAAAAAATCCTCTTTCTTGACCCTATTCAATTTCCATTTTCTCGAGACCACAATAACCCATAGTATGACGTTTCCTAGAGCTCTATATAGTAGTTTATCATATAGATAAAGGGTTTTTAAAACTCAACTCCTCTTTTTTCCTACCTTCAATAAACTCATCCCAAAAAATGATGAAAAAACAATTTTTAAATCAAAACATCTGGCTAAAAGTGTTAGATTTTTTTTAAAGAGGGTTTCACTTGGAAAATGGTGGGATCTTACAAATCCACCCACTATAAAACAACTTTACCCAATATGCTATAGGTATCACTATACTGTATCCATGAACATGTTTTTCCATTATGTACCCATATTATACCGTATCACAAGTCCCCTCTTGAACCCACCCATCCTACTACTACACTAGAACTAGAGGATTATTATTCCCCTGGAGATTCTTCTCAGTATAGTTCACAATTAAAATTATATAATCCTTAAAGGATGAATTAACATCTATCTTGACATCATCAATGTATATCATTTGAGAAAGATCAGGATGAAATTTTTTATTCTATTGTAGGGGAAACATTTCATAAATGTAAATATAGTACTATGGAAGGGAAATATAGTTTACCATAAGACTGACCATTTACACTATCTGAGAAAACCCAATAAACATGGGATATATCTTCCAAAGATTCTTGATAAAACATTTTCATAACCCAAAAAACACATAAAGGAACTCATAATGGCCAAAATAACTCTTTAGAATATATATATGAGAGTCAAGGTGTGATTTTATCAAGATCTATGTTGTCACTATCCACGTTTTGATCAAATGAACTTACTTAGAGAGCTCTTTCATGAGATTAGGTCCAACAAGAGTTGAATCACATACCTACTACCAAAAAGGTGATGAACAATATGAAATTATATAAAAACCCATGAAATGATCCACTTATACTGATGATCAAAGATATAATGTGAAATCCATGAGATATATATTATTCCACCAAGAACTACCAAAATTCAAAACAATGTCTCATAAAATATACTCCAGAATATGAATCCTCCAATTAGATTGGCTGTCAGTTTGAGGAAAATCCGATATACATAGAAGAACCTGTAGTCCAAAATCCTTCAAGATATGCTACGAAAACCGAGATTTGAAATGATGTTCTCAATTTTAAATGATACCCATTGATACACCTTGCAGTCAAAATATCTCCCAAACATAGTGACCACCGAAATCATCAATAGTGAATTTCACCCAGGGTGAAAGGAAGTGGGCTACCTTTATCAAACTATACATGATTACCCACACTACATCATTCTTTTAGGATGTCCTCGGTAATCCTATCACAAAATCCATAGTGATTTCATCCCACATCTATTTCACAATGTGTAGAGGTTAACACAACCCATCAATAACTCGATGCTTAGCCATCACATGTTGATATGTGAAACATATCCTTATGAATCCCACAATATAATTCTTCATTATTGGACTACATTACTGTCTACAGATATCTGGATACATATTTTTCAAGCTTTGATGCACCAAAAATTTATAATCCTGGATCTCTCACATCAACTCCTCAAGAAAAATCCATAGGAACCCAAACATGGTGTCACCAATCAAGAACATCTATGATACCAAGTGACCAATCCTGTTGGTGGATACCTAACATACTATATATCCCATAGATCTATGTTATTTTCATTAGAATAATGATATTTATTGATCTATATAAGAAAAATTGGTGTAACCGATGTCGAATTCCTGGCTACCTATCTATGTAACTCATCAACATCGAGATTCATGTCTGTAAATAGTAGCATCATCCACCACTCCCTATATGGTTCCCTAACCACCCATTTCAACATATCCCTAATCAAATCATCAATAAATTTTTTTTCCATTATGGGATTCTAAGATAACTCAGAATTGAAAGACTTCATATGCACAATCCAAATCTTCTATTAAAGATTATTCTATCACTGGAAAAAGATTTGCATGAGGAAATTGTCGTCTTCAAACACCAATTAACTGTCACCCAATAGATAATGTCTCTAACATATCATTGTGTGTACCTCCAAAAATAACTCTAGATTAGTATTAGAGTAATTATTCTCATACGTTATCGGCTTTTGGAATCTATAAGAAACAAATCGATGTTTCTGTATCAAAAAAACTAAGAGCCTTATTCGAAAATAATGACATTAAATTGTATAATTTTTCCCATAATTGGAATGGAACCGATCAATTTTAAGGTATCCATGTACATCAGTTCTTGAAATTATCCCTCACAAGAATATTACTAAAAAAACATAACCTGTTTATTGGTTAGGCCTAACATCGATGCAACAAAATGGTTTAAATCCAAGATGGAATGATGATAATATCTTGCTAAACCATGAAAAAACTGAATCCGTAAGCCATTTTATTATTTTTCCTAAGAAACTATGGTTTCAATTTTCTCTGGGTCCATTGGAACTCTCTCCTTGGAGATAAAATTTCCCATTAATTTCACTTGATTAATCCATAATATTCATTTAGATAGCATGGATTATATCTAATGTTCCATTAGTGCACTCAGTATAATTTCATGATTTTAGGAATGATTATAGGATGAATGATAGTATACAAAGGTTCCTTTGAAAAAATAAAAAACAATAATCCATGAATGGATAGAATATTTGATTCATCATGTCCATGTACACTACCAATACATTTTTAGACCAAATGGTATCACCACAGACTCATCAAAGACATACATACTCCTTAAGGTCATGTAGGGTATGTCTATGGGTATCACCCTCACATAATGGTACCTTAATATAAATTATATATTACATAAGATTCTAGAACCTCTTATATATTCTACGATATCATTGATGCATTTAAGGGGATACTGATTAATGACTATAATTTGCTTCATTATCTAATAATTTAAAAACAAGTGAAAAGTATCAATATCCTTTAAGAAGAACATGGGAGAACCCTAATGGGAATTTATTGTCCGTATAAATCCATTGGCTTTTATGTATTCTAACTTAACATTAAAATCCTCTTTCCATGTTGGTGTCATTATATAAGGTGGGATAGAAACTGTGTTAGCTCTAATCACTATCTTAATTGTTAACATGGTCTCCTATAGTGTGGTGTGCCGGATAACCTTCAAAAAAGGATTTCCTAAAAAGGTCTACCTCTAGAGGTATAATATTCTTCTAAAATTTACCATATCTAGAGAACGTATAGGAATATAATCCATGATAAAATTTAATTTAAATAGAATTTTACCTGTATGACTTTCCTAATGATTCCACTCTCTCTGATGAATGTAGCTCCACCTTATAGAGAATGAATGGAATATATCCTATAATTATAGTCAATATGAGCCTATTATGGAACTATCTTGTTTCTATTAAGAATAATATCAAGTCCATCCATTTTCAGCACAAAAATAATTCAAAATAAATGGTATCCAAAAATTTCTAAAGATCATGCATTTTAAATATTGATATCCTTTGACCTCACTCTAAATGATGTGTCTATGGTCATAATTACCAAAAAAACTCCACAAAAAAAAACCAAACCCTAGTAAAGTTGAGTAGATAAAAAGAAATGTTATTTTTCTATATGGAAAACAAAATAGAAGGAAGATAATAAAATAATCAAACTTCTGATAGAAGAAGGTCATGCATCCAAGCTATCAGGAGTAGATTGTAAAACATGTAGTTGACTCACCCCTTTTCCTTGGACTATTGTCCAGATTCCTAGTGATATTAAATGTAAATAGTACTATATCTCACACGATATGGTACCACATCCTCTACCTTTCCATGAATGTCTGGTGGAACTCAAGTTACCAGCCTTCTAAAGAGTACGTGAGTCTCTCCCAGGCTCAGGTGCCTTTCCTAAACCACAAACCCTCTCTTTTCTATAATAGGTCTAGAAAATATTTTTTCGGTCACCCCTATTTAAAAATAATGACACTCTATACTGGGTTAATGAAACTAAGGGTTCTATTTATATCATTTCTAGAATAAAACCTTTTCAATAGGCCTTGGTTATAAGTTTATTGCCCATTTCCCTAGATTCTTTTCCCGCTACTTCCCCAAAAGTAACTATTATAATATGGATTATTACTACTTGATTAATAGTGCACAATTTACCATAATAAAATTACTAGGACACCAATGGAGGCCTCTAATATATTCCCTTATATGTTGATATCCTAATTCATCACATCTGAAAAAACTGCTTAGTGAAACGAAGTTAACATGTGACCTGATCTCACAGTGAATCCCATCGTGGAAACTTCTCATGTTGGAGACCCAATAAGATTCAAATGATGGAGAAAAAACTACATGTATTTGAGTTTTCCATCATATTTCGTCATTGACATAGCTTGAAATGTTACCTTTATAAACTCATAACCTCTCTCATCCCTCAATGTCATTTGATAAAAGTGTCTCATGAACATTTCCTAAAATATTTCATGGAAAACTAATCTTACTTTCCTAACTAGACCAGGATAAACCACTAATGTTGGGATGGTCCTCGATGCATATAAGAAGTAAAATTCACCATTCTATATGTGGGTTTCTCAAGGTTCTTTAAGATCACATAGGCTGACTCAGTCCTAATATCAGCTACCCAAAGGCTTCCATACCTTGTGAATTTAGAAAGATATTGTAGCTGGAACTCTAACTTTGTCTCAAAATTTATAGGTATGTTAAAAATATTATCCCTCTCCATGAATCACATCAACTTAATGAAGCTATCAAAAATATGTTCTTCTATCATATTATAAATATCCATAGAAAATTTTAGCTTAATTGTTTTTGGATCTGACATATTTATACTATCCTGATGATCAAATAAAAGATGACATGCGGGAATTTTCAATACAAATACCAAAAAAATTCTTAGAAATCAATAACACAAAAATAATAACATCAACAAGTGAAAACAATAGATAAAAACTAACTCATTTTTCTACTATAATTGGATTAATAATTGAATTGGAATGACATAATTTATTATATCATTCATTTATTAGTAATAACGGGGAATTTCATTTCACAATTTATGTGGGAATGTATGTCACATAAAAGAAATATTACTCTATCATGAACAAAGAAGTCAACATATATCTGTATGCGCCCATCATGATAGAGAGATTTTAACATCCTCCCATATTGACCAATGAGTAAAAATTACAATATTGAAGAACAATACAGAACAAGTGAATCACTCTAGGTTAAATAACATCAAAACTATATCAAGAGAACAGCGTGAAAAATAATATCATACATTGGTAATAAGAGATTCCCTCATACACTGGATAATTATTCCCATTCAGAATCTCTTTATGAAGTCCTGAAATATCATATTCTTCATTCTACCATTCCTAAAAAAAGGCAATATAAAAGAAACCTATGATTTGATACAACTTTGTAATGTTGCCATACCTATATTCCCTTACATGACTGATATGGCATTTCTATGTGACCAAAGGAGCACCACACCATATGCTAGAGGCTACCGACAAGTAGAAAGGGTGTAAGAGATATTGTGAGGAGACTATTCCCTCCATAACATAGCATAGAAATAGTGAAAAATAATTAAATAGTCACAAAAATATAAGAAAAAAAATAAAAAAATAATTCAAAGAAGAATAAAGAACAACTCCAACACCTCAATCATAAAAAAATCAGGCATTTTCTAGATAAAATTTAGCTAAACAAAATAGATAATTTCAATCAAATAAATGACTATATAGACTCAAATAAAGACTCTTATCCCTCAATCTAGATCCTTGTGTTAGTCACATCACCATTCTCCAACCCATAAAGCAATCACCAATCCATAACATGGTCCCTTTCCCTTATCTTAACCATTATTCAGGAAATTATTCTAGGTACAAAATGATGACAAATCTAGGGTGTGAGTACAAATCATTATGTCGAAACCATCATATATATAAAAATACTAATTGAGATATATATTTCACAAAATAATGTAATTACAAAGATATTAATATAAAAAATCAATACTACATGTGATATAAGTCCACAAACCCTCGATCTCTGGGATGACAGTCAAGGTCATCCAAATATACTTCGGTATAATGACAGTTATCTGTAAGAATGCCGTCAAACCATTCCTTTCATAACCATTACCCTCCTAGGTTAAAAATCATATAATAACATACAGGAGAACCAGGAATAGCCCTATAATTATTACACCGTTATCGGGCCAAGGACAATAAGAATTACATCACAACCAGGACAATACTTATAAGCATTATAGAATAATTGGACCAAGACATATAATAATTACAATATAACTGGGAAAATCTATATAATAATTACAACAAAACCAAGAACAGTGCAATACACATTTCAATATAAGACATTATAGTAATTCAATCTAATTACCATTTATCTATCCAGTTATAATCCATGTGTATGGGTTATAAATTCTTATCATTATTACATCAAATCCCTCCCATTTATCATTTATACCCTAAGGTATTTGTCATAATAATTATCCAATTTTATTCCATGTGATTCTATCTCAACCAATCATACCAATTTCAAGAAATATTAATATTAATCATATTATGTCACCAAGAATTTAAGAAGAAAAACATAATGGGGATGTAGTGTTCAATATAACCATGTATCATAAATGTTTAAGGGATGACATACATATTGGGTGGTCACATGTCTTAGTCTCAACACTTTGGGGATCTATGTAATCTCATGGAAGGTCTATATATCTGCAACCAATCATATAGAGGTTAATGCAATTATCCATGTCATGTTCACAACACATCGACATGAATGTACATACTTTATATATGATTATAAATGAAATCAAAATTTAGCAATATGTTCTAAACCAAGCAACTTGAAAATTATGATGACATGTAAAAATCTTCTGATGTCCAAGATAACATTGACTTCCATCACCCATACCTCTATTATTGACAGCGAAAACTATTAACTAGGATTCCTCAAGAGAAACCCGATAAATGAAAAAAAGAAGAACTGGAAGGATTACATTCAATGTCTATGATGGAAACCTATGTTCGGAAGGCTATGGTTGAATGTGATTAAAAAGAGGTAAAACAAAATATCTAAAGAACTGTGGGGAAACTAGAGGTTGAGAGGATAAAAAATGATCAAAACTTGTTTGGATGGGATGGGAGGTATTTATAGATTGTTTTCCAAAAGGAGGATGATGAAACAACCTACTGGGCCATGATGTATAACTACCTATCATAGTGTACTCTATGATGAATACCAAGGTACCACTATACATCCTTCCTTAGATAAAGTTCATACAAGATCCATATATGGTCCCTAACACAGATCCACTTTAACCAAGAATATACCATACCACAGTTGAGTACCACACATTGCATTCATTCCCTTAACAAGGTAGTAGTTACACCACAACTTACCTCCACACCACATGGGTATGGGATTTCAAATAACAGACCGAATCCAACCCTGATACCCTTACACTGTAGGCACCATCACCACACCCTAGAACTCAACTACCAAGGAATGGAATAAATGATAGAATAACTCCATGGTGTGGCTATTATAAAATTAGAATTATCCTATAAAAGTACTCTTTTAAGAACATATTCTTTATCCTGGAGTTACAAATTTTAGTGACCCACACTAGGACACAACTCAAATATCCCAATTGTATATTATATTGTATCTAAGGATATTTTAACTATAGTTATCCTTCTTACATTTGATCCAATCGCCCAAAAAAATATCAAAAAAAATATCTAAAAAATGATTGGATGAAAGAGGTTAAAACCCATTAAATAAGGATGCACCAAGAATTTGATGAAATCTTACACAAACTTTGGTTTCAAAATTGAATATGGTCTCTTAGTAAGATGTTAGATGCATTTCACTGACCATTGCATCACTTCCATGATATGAAATAAATAAATATCTCTTTTGTTCTTGATGAAATAATACAACGTTTATATTTATTTGGTATAATATGTCAATTCAATTTCCAAAAACTATTTCTGCCTCAAAATCATCCATCATAGTAGTGATGATTCTTATATATGTCTTAATTCCCAATTTATAAAAATTCCCCCATTATTATATTTGAAAATAAATTATGTTTCTATAAAATCAATATGTTGATCTATAAATAATTTCTTTTATGAAAAATTATATAAATAGTATCCCAAAATGTGTATTGGATAATATGTAAATAAATATTTATATACATTGGGTTTATTTATACCTGATATAATATTTTCCATATACTCCACACAGTACTGAATCTTTATAAAAGATAAATTATGGTGCTTCCTAGTTCATATATCATGCGCTGTACTTTGTAAAAACATTAATTGAATTTAAGAAGCCTCTATAGTATACAACAAAAAGATTATAAGAATTTATTCCAGATATCTCATTCCCATCTCTGGATGTGAAAAAATAAACCTTACAAAATAATTAGGTGGTTTGTGGTGAAGGATATCTCCCTCGTGGAGGTATGTATGTTTATGTTTAATACATTTATAGAAATGAAAATATGATATAAATACAATATAACTAACGAGATCAGTGGTGTTAAGGTTCTACATATCATAATAGAGTATAAAACCATACACGAATCCCTTTGATTATAATATATGGGTATTCAATCGATTTCAATTAAACACTACCCTCTTCTTGTTTATCTTTCTAGATTATTTTATAAATAGTGAATATTCATAAAATAAAACAACCTAAATCATGAATTTTAACACTACCAATATTGGTTCCCTTTGTCTCTTCATACTAAGTGTGTCATATGTTGATGTTAATGTATCGATAGTCAAATATTTCCATAAATCTCAATGATGTCATTATCGGTTGAGGATTTCTGTTTACATTACTTTTTTATATGGATTTTTTATCTCAATAATTTTAACTAAAATAAATAATAACATTTATAATTTTTTCCATATATATAAATTTATTTTATTAAGAAAAAACAATAAAAGAAGTATAAGACAAAAATAAAAACAAGAGAAACTTCTCACACATTAATTAATTATTACCCCATTTTAGTTTATCGAATCATAATAAAAATGAAATTTCAATAAGGTATTTGATTTATAATAATATATATAAGGATAATTGAAAATTTAATAGATTATTTGTGGTGTTTAAAGTCTTATAGTGTCAGAGACATCTCTATCCACCTTCTTCAAGTAAGGTTATGTTTCTCAATTCTTGATCAAGAACTTATTCATTTATACGTGTATCCCCTTCATTTCATTAGTCTCAAAATTTTCTTATAACTATTCCTCCTCAAAAGGTTTATTTTAAGACCGCTGTGTTTATTTAAAAATTATTATTTTTTCATACCATTCAAAATTAAGATGAATAAACCTAAAAAAATGCTTTCCCTATGAAAGGTAATTTTTATGGAAATATAATGCGTCCACTTACAAGGTGTTTGTATTATATATGTAAAATAAAATCACCTATTAATTTTAATATGATATTATTAATTAAATTATATTTACATTAAAATTTGAATCGCATCCAAATAACTTATACATCTTAATATATATCCTAAACACTTGATCATGGTCTAACTCTCTGAGCCCAACATTCAAGTTTTCTCAAATTCTTAATAGAATATTTTTATTGACAAATGTTTTAATTTCTATGGTCTAGTTCACACTCACAAGACTAATATAGTTCATTAAGATACCAAAACTCTACCGCCCCATATTCTAGAGGAAACTAACTAGAATTGATGGTCTAATAAATACAACAGGGAGACTATAACCTCTAGTACTGAATAAAAATCATAATAGAAACAT
Source organism: Viscum album (assembly GCA_963277665.1). Taxonomy (NCBI): domain Eukaryota; kingdom Viridiplantae; phylum Streptophyta; class Magnoliopsida; order Santalales; family Viscaceae; genus Viscum; species Viscum album. The sequence continues at coordinate 552,461,005 of OY728144.1, forward strand.
GATAATAAGATCAATTTATAAAAACTCTAGAAGAAAAAATGTAACTCGAAGAAAATAAAATAAAATCCATCCATGAAATGTCACATTTAATTTTTTTGTGAATGTCATAAAAGAAACCAATCGAATGTAAATATATATGAATAAAGACTCTCCAAACGGGTCCCAAATCACATACTCAATCCCAACTCCAATACCAAGTCTCTATAAAAAAATAGAATAATCATAAATAAGGACTCCTTCATTTCCCATACCTTTATCCATGAAGTATTCCTAGACACTAAATGATAGCTCAAATAGGGTGTGAGTAAAACTATGTAATCCACCAACAATGGAGTCTTAATCAATCTAGGTTGTATAATAGTTCCTGAAAAAATAAATTAACTGTAAAATTAATTAAAAAATAAATTCATAACATTTATATAAACATGTTTAATCCTTAGATCTAGGTTAAAAAATATGAAAACCATACATACTTTAGTGTGATGCTAGATGAATCTATTCTTACTCACCATTGAGTCCACGAAGATTCCAATATGAAGGACTAATCACACTTTGGTTTACATCATACCCAATGAATATTTCCATTCCAGGGGATAAATAAATATTCCATGTATCAATGGAACCATTGATAATTTCAATATTTGGGCCAGAAATTAATGGATTCACAGTAGATCCAAGGGTCATTCTGATGCTAGGGTCTATCACACAATCTATATATCAAGTTCAATAATGTTCCAATGCATATAAATATACCACAATATGTTTAAGAAGTTAAATATATTCCATATTAGTTAACTGATGAATATTTCCAATTATCAATCCATATTTTAAACATATTCCATGATAATATGTTATAGGATAAATATAATCAAATTATAATAACCATTTTCTTTTTCATATACAAATTAGTAGTTTTTCATCAATTTATAATTAGACAATCAATTTATTATGAAATTTTCCAATCCAATTATAATTATTCGATTTAATGACAACCGATCATTGTGAATTGTTAATTCACTAGATAATTTTTTCCATAAACCAATTTCTTAATCCAATTATGTGGATCTATGAACATATATTTTGGGATCCCATATAGGGTTAATGGTAGGCTCACCTCTCAGGTGGTTGAATGTATGGAGTAGCAATTTTCAACAAACCTGGTCTGATTTTTGGGAGGACTGAGCATGTGGATTCTAGAAATAACTATTAATTCTGATTTTAGGTGGTGATTAGTTTCAATTTTTTTTTGTGATCACACATGTTTCACTTGCTAGAAATCAATGTTAGTTCATAAAGAGACGTTTTATACCATCTATAATGAATTACTGAAGAAGGATTCAAATATTGAATACCATAATCAACCTGAAACGCCATTAATACCTAAAAATATTATATATTCTTCACATCAAGTCTACAATACGATGATACATAGTGAGAAATAGAGGAATTAGCAATTTTTCTAAAGACATAAATATTCTAGAAATTAGGGTAGAAACAAATATTGAACTAATAGAGTTCATTAGAGAAGATGAATAATCCATGAATAAAAATTAAAAATTTTTATTCCCAAATGATGGTTTAAGGTGGGTGATTAATCTATTAAATAGGGGTTTTGGGTTGAGAAAAGAAACTAATACCCATGACCTTGACAACCTAAAAGGGTGACATCAGCTAGCTGATGGTGCTGGGAAGAATTCCTACACCACTGGAAACCCCACCAATGGGACGATGGGTCTCTATTGACTGTAAAATGAGAATCATATATGAATACTTTTCTATTGGGGTTCCATTGACAAGCCAGTGGGATTCATTTAGCTTTAAAAAACAATTTTCCCTTCCATTGGTGAGCCTATTTAGTCTTCTAGGTAGCTATAGGTGGGTTGGACTTCCTTTTGTTGGATTCAACTATTACCCCTTTATAGTCCTCCTCATCGAAGCCCTTTAGAACCTCTAAAAAACTATTTTAAAAATTACAAAAGGATTATTAGTATAATTTTAATGTTCTCAAATCAAAATTTAAAAAACACTGTATATAGTTAATGGAAAGGTTCTTACAATCTATACACCATAGTACATCTCGTCCTTGTGTTGTGGTCCCATGCATCACTAAGAGATATTAGTGAACATATTGGGCCAGTTTTCTCATATAACCAACTCCCTATCCCAGGTATCCTATTTTACATTCCAATACTACTAATACAATTTTAGTAGTGGAAGGTTTTTACCTTTATGAATCCTATATATATTATAAACATTAAAAATAAATTTCTCCTCGAATAACACAATAACATCAATCTCCTCATCAATTATAAATATTATTTCATAGGGATAAAGGTGATATATCTAATGTTGTGACTCATGAAACACATAATGCATGGAACTATAGCACTGTGTAAGATCCAATCATTACACCATAGAACCGATCCTCGCCATTATCTCGGATAACCTAAAAACCCTCGGTGCTAACGTCCAATGATAATTGATTTTACGTATCCCAACATAGTTAGCAACCAAAAAAAGACATAGTATCGAAAATAAATTTCATTGGTTTCTTTCGATGGCGAACAAACTATTTTTTGCTACTCAACAAAATTTCCAATGATTTTTTAATCATGTGATCCTTCTCAAGCATATCCTGTATGATACTAAGTCAATATGCACTAACCCACCCAACTCTAAACATTAAAATTATGAATAAAACAAAATTTCATTTAAAGACTCTAGAGTAGATAGTATTATTGATTCTTGAAATTTATTAGTATTGGTTACTTCTGTGATAGATTGGTACTACTCCAAAGAACCAAAAAATTCTATAAAATAGGCTTGTAACATGTCCTCTAGAATCTGAATCATCTTCTCAGATTGACCATCTGTTTGAGGATTATAGGCTATTCTTAAGAGTATCTATGAACTATGTTATTTATAAATATGTTTCCAAAACCATGATTCAAAATATGGATCTAAATCTAAAATGTTACTCCATGAAACACCATACAATAAAACTATCACCAATACATAAAGGTTACACATGTCATAAAGAGGGATGGTCTCCCAAATAAGAAAGAAGTGGTATACCATTTTCAATTAATCCATTAACACAAAAAATAAATCAATATTTTGAGGTTTCCTTAAAAAATTATAATGATATAATTTCAATTCCATTATATAAAGGTCAAGGTCTACAATAACTAGTCAGTTGCTGCTACTCAGTCTTCATCTACTGCTAGGTGTAGTATTGTTCAACTAATCCCTCTATCTCTGTCTTCATTCCTGTCCATAATTATTGCCTATACATATTAGGTTATATCTCTATGGCGAAAGGATTTACTACACATTTTAAATAATTTAATTCCCTTATCAACTGCTTTTGGATGCTCATTGGAACACACATACGGACATGGATGCATAAAATCTCATTGTTGTCAAAGGACCAACCCAATGTTGAATTCCCACCATTTATTTCATCCCATATGGATAAACAGTTTAGATTAAATAACTACCTCTTATTGATACTAATCATATTTAATGGAATAATAGGGGGTGATGTTTTTGTTTTTCTCCCCTGATACTTAAGAATATCTTAATGAACATCTATAAAAAAGGAAATAATTTTCTACTTATAACTTTATTCCTACAAAAAATGATTCCACTTATTCATACTCAAGGTTTAATAAATTAATTTTTACATTCCATGAGTATATTCTAAATTTATGTTTAAATACATTCGACACTCAACCCACCTCCCTTACAGACTGTTCAGGTCCCGCTGTGAAAAGATATAATTTAAGATTTAATGATCCATGTAGACCACAAATCTATCAATGAATAGAAAATTCCACAATAATCATAGACAATATACCACTAAAAATAACTCTATATCAAAAGTGGGATAATTTGTTTCATGTATTATTACATTTGTGGAACCATAACCATCAACTCAATCCTCCAATATCATAACTTCTTTAAGCCTAAATTTTGATGCATTATAGTACATAATATACTACATACCCAACTTAGGTTTCATCAGGATCAATGATCTAGATAGCTATCTCTTTAATTACTATAAATCCGCCTCATATGTGTCTCACAAGATAAAATACACCCATTTATTGGTTGGACCGGAGATTAATGCTTCTATAAGGAAGTAGTCCTTGATGAACCATCTTTAATATCCTACAAAACGCGAACTAATATGAATGTTGAGGGATCTCTTGGGTCTCCCCCAAGATACTATGAATTCCAATTTATCTTGGTCCACTAACTATCCATCATATTAGATTATATGGAACAATATTTTGACATTATAAATCTAGAAATGAAACTTAGAAAACTTGGATTATAATCAATTATCTTTCAACGTACTCGAGGTCATGTCAAGATATTGGGCATGATCTTCTATCGACTTGGAGTACACCAATATGTCATTCATGAAACCCCCCACAAACTGATCTAGATAAATATGGAATATTTTATTAATCAATTCCATAAATGCTTCCAATGTGTTTGTTAGACCACGTTATAATACTATGAACTCATAGATTCCATATATTCTCCAAAAATAAGTCCATGGTATATCAGATGATATCACCCTCAACTAATAGTACCCTAAAATAAAGTTTACATTGGATAATATTTGATATCTTTTTAGCTGGACAAATAGATCATTATTTTTGGATGGGGATACTATTTGTTGCCTATCATCCATATTAACCTCTGACAATCCATTGATAAATGCAATGTTCCATCTTCCATCTTTTGGAATAACATGGTGAAACCTAATAGAGATGTACATGGACATATGAATCCCTTAACATCTAGATCCTCTAACCACAATTTAAACTATAAATGATCTATTGGTTCCATCTAGTGGAGTGTAATTATAAACAGGTTTAAATCCTTTCAAGAACTCGATTATAAACACAATCTACAACTTAGGTGGCAGGCTAGAGAATTATTTAGGAAATATATCTAGAATATATTCCACCACTGGAGGAATGGTATTATGTTGTGACTCACCATCATCCTGAATTGGGATTTCCACATGCGATGTGTTATAACCCAATTTTCACTGAACTAGTCTTGTCTGACCAAGATAAAGATCATATTCACCATGATGGGTATTGTTTCTCCCTTCTAGAGATAGAAAGGTCGATGTCCATAAAAAATAGTCAATATGATTCTTGTATAGAAGTATCAAATCTATACCTAAATCAAGATGGAATACAACCATATCTAATAAAATCAAATTCTATAAGAGTTGATAACCTATATTGTTAAGAGGATAATTCTCACAATGTTTTATATCCCCCAATTTCATCCCTCACAGTGTGTTAATGATCATAATTCCATGCAACCTTTAAATAGCCAAACCTACGACATTGTAAAACTTTATAGTTATAAATGAATTTGATGGTACTTTATAAAAAATCATAAGAAAGTGCATATCCCATGAGCATCATACATTTGATAGTGGATAGATAATTATAATGACTGAAAGGAGTAGTATGTATAACATTCAAATGATTCACGCCAATTGTTATGGGATATAGCTTAACTGTCCTCAGATACTACTTCTTGATACATATATGACTACATCTACAAACCATACCTCATACACCATCCTATAAAAGTGGGGGAACTCTAGATATTTGTGTACCGAGGGGAATCTTTATCCCTTATAAAATCTGGTGTCTGTCACGATCCTTCTCAATCAGAAGAATATTGGGTGATCTAGTAGAACATTTATTGGTATCTTATACAATCAAAATACAAACACTATAATACAGAGAAAACAATACATCAAATACTTGTGTATTTCACTACCACACTAATAAAACTACCCTTATCTATGGTCCTAATATATTTTTCAACTTCCTAGGATACTCGACACACTACTACCTAAGCAGAAATTATAATAGCATCATTTCTTCCTTCTTGAATATGACGTACCCTATCATGCCATAAGAATAATCATCTATTCACCCAAGGATTCATTTTGGTTCATTTTTTTGGATTAAATCTTGATTATTCAGATTAGATATGTTTTTTGAGTAGAAGGAATTCAGCTTAAAATTGATTTTAGACTAAATCCCATCCTTGAAATACTTCTCCCATTCTATCACATATCCTGCCAATTTCGGAAGAAAATTTAATTGGTTGGTAAATTGATTAGTGTAGTCCATCACATATATCATTCCATGTGTTTTGTTCATGAAATCATAATCCCTTTCATCCAAACATGTTTATGGGTATAAGTGACTCATGAAATTATCCATGAAGCCTTTCAAGGTCATATCCTCATATTGTCCAACATTTACTAATAGAATCCAAGGACCATTTTGGTATGACTGAGAGGTGGGGGGGGAGGGATTAATGGTATAGTTTTTTTATTAATTCATATCAATTTATATAAAACCTCTTGATGTATTTAAATTTATTTATCTACTAAATAATATCTCTCAATCTCACCATACGTGTAATAGTAATGTATAAGAGTGAAACACAAAATATTTACAAAGTTTGATTGACTGACCTACTCATTTTTATTTTGGTTATACCATATAAATGAATTATTCACTATCTTCACATGTTAATAAAATTGTTTGGATACCATAGTATTGATATATCTAAAATTTATTACGCATGCAAAATACTATTCTTATCTGTTTGGCTATACATCCCAATCAAAAACCTTCATCAACTCATTTGACACCCAAGTTGTAAGATTATATTTTAAGATGATACTAATATATAAATATCTTTGGTATTCTTCTACAGGAATGTTGGATTCCCATATACTTGTGAACTTCATTAAGAACATCATAATTGATGGTCTTGAGAATCCTTCCATATTTCGTGCAATCTGGATTCTTCTCATTCATTTAATACGCAGGAACTCCTGGAAATAGCTCTCCCTCTTTCATCGACAATTTGATGCATCAGGTTCTAAAGAAATATCTTTCAATTATTCTTCAAACATCCATTCCACATTAATGAAACAATTTATCCACAAAACATTATTTTTAATGGGATATAAAATATTAAATAAATTTAATGTGTTTATGAAATACCACATTTTTTGAACTCTTTCAAATATAAATACCTGCAAACTATAAGGTATTAAAATTCTCATTTAAATATCAAATAATTTCTATGGAAATTTTTATTTATTTATGTGATGTGAATATCCATGTAGCTTTATAAAAATATAATATCATATAAATTCACACAAAGACTAGGGATTCCTTCATTATTTATAATTAGGATATCATAATTCATGGTTCTTCTCATAAAAATTCATTATAAAAATAAACTGCATTTTCATCCTCATTAAAAAGATTGCATGAATTATGAAATTTTTTATCCATCACATGATATATTGAACTCATAATTAATGTGTCTTATCATCACATCACATGATATCATTATCACTTGAGACTCACATCAATCTTATTTGTTACTTTGTGAAGGTTCCTTAATATCACACACATGAATACGACAAACATTGGATTATCAGATACACCAAATTTTTGACTCCCAAGGTGTTAAATTCTATTTTTAATTATATTAATGTGCACGTAAGTGTAACTGCCTCCATATCAATTAATATTATACACAATTCATTAATTTTTCAAACATTATGTTCATCTATAAACATAGCTTCACCATGCGATGAGATGAATGAGTATTTAATATTCATTATTCTTGAGCCATGGAATCACATGAATCTTAGGAGGCCATTGGAACCATATTTAGATTTAGATGCAGATTTAGGGTACTACTCATGGTTAATTATGATTTATATGGATCATGAATGGTAGATTACCCATATGAAACTAAACCCTCTAATTTATATATAAATAGGATGATCATCAATGATGAATGGTTGGAAAAAATAGCTCAATCTAATGACAATAATTTTATATGTATCTTTTTAGAGATAATAAAATTGTGAGACCTTAATGTGGCCCACATAGAACTCACACATGATCAATAACTCCCATATATGAATATCTATTTCATTATTTCTTCAATCTAACAACAGGGTTCAACACCTGTAAATGTTTAATGCACTAGATTGGGGACCCACTCTCCCCCTTATATACCACCTACAAAAACCATTTTGGTTCTATTTGATCACCATGAACCTGTTAACCATTGTCTGGACCTCCCTACTTATAAAGGCCCTCACTACCGTTTTCCCTGATATCTTAGTCATATGTATCTTTTGTGGGGATAAGGTCATCCTCCAACAATTCTGAACTGATCTTGTTCCTATGTAGGATTTCTTGGATAATGTTTTTGGACAATAATTACAAAAATATTTCTAATTGAAATAAGAATGATGATAATGTCCAAATAAAAAATAAAAATACATATTCACAAATGTTCATCAATTAATCTTCCTAAAAATATAAATTATATATTTATATTTTTCATATCCTTCCTGTAACACCCCGAGATTTTATGAAAAATATTCTTTTTAATTTTATTGATGTATGATACTGTATGCTACAACAAAGGAGTCTTGTGCAAAACTCAACCCTTATTTGGCTGCATTACACGCAATCGTGACCTTCCTTGATAGCGTGTGTTGTATGTAATACCATGTTTCACTAAACTACGATATGCTATTAAAATATTATTAAAACTAGCTGTTATGAATAGTAAAAACAACTTTTTGAAAATTTCACCTTTCAAAATGGACTTCATTTTTGGATTGGTAATATCGAAATTAGCCTAGGGTGAAATTTTGGTAATTTTTTGAAAACATTCAATTTTTGATGAATAGTGAAAACACTAGGTTACTATTTAAAAACAGACTTTTTATTAAAATAATTATTTATTCTATTTAAATTTATTTTAGGTCAAAATTGACACATAATACATATATAAGTTCAATCTAATTAATTAGAGTCATTTTATAATAATTTTAGATATATAAAAAGTTTATTGAGATTTTGACCGTCTTTTACCCACTTCCTAGGAGAATTTGCAAATTTATATAAAACACAATTTTACCGCTTCTGTTAATGGATTTTCAAAAATCCGAGAGACACGGTTGATGTCAGTAAGTAAAATGTGGTCAAATGAGATGAAAATAATTTTTGGTGAATAGTAACTTTTTACTTTTATTTACCACGGTTAAAAGTAAATAGGGTAATTAAGGGTAAAATTATATTATTATTACCCTAACACATGTCCTAATTTTATTGGATAAGTGTAATTCGACCAAAAACAACCTTAGGAATAAAATATTACTATTTAGGTAGGACATTTATTATTAATTTATTTAAAGAAGGGTTAAAATAGTTAAAATCAAAGTTTAATAAGTAAATAATTTTTAATATTGTGTTATACATAAGATAAATTCGACTATAAATATTCTTTATAAAGATAGAAATATTTCCTACATAATGGTAGTTTATTTGTAATTTTTAGACATTAAATAAGTTAATTTATTTATGAAATTGTGATGATGTAGTAATTATATTATTAATGAAATATTGACATAATTGAAGTTATAAATACCCAAATAAATGTAATTTGAGACTTTTTATGAATTACAATAATTTTATATGTTAATATGACATGTTATTATTGATTTAAATAACTTTTTTAGAACTATTCTTTCTGTTATGAATTTCACAAAAATCAATTACCAAATAGTGTCAAAATTGACATAAAATAGTTTTTAAAACAAATATTATATTATTAATTTTTATTTTATTCCTAAAAATATACGTTTTGGCCAAATGACTTAGATAAGGTTGTATATATTAATAATAAACAACCTGGGGGTCCGTTTGGCTTTCTATAGTAAGTATATTAACCTTATAGTGTAAGAAAACAAGAAGACATGGTAAAAGAAAAATTATTTAACTTAAAGTTAAATCTAATTGATAAAGTTAAAATAGAATCCTAATCATGTCTAAATTCTATTGGATGATATTATTTCGATCCATCTCCACCTTAGCTTCGAAATAACTCAATTTCGAGCTATTAAAACCGAATATGGATTTATAATAAAAAAAATTATTTTTTTTTTCCAAAGGTGCCCCTCTCCTCCCTTATAAAAGGGTACCTCCTCCCTCTCTTCCACACACCACTTTGAGCCTTCACCCTCGGCCAACCAATGCCAAATTATCTTCTCCACTTACCTAGAAACATCTTAGAGGTCTTGTTCTTCTTCAAAGACCAATTTTGGTGCCCTCAGAGGAGGTCTCAAAGAGGCGCTTCAAAGAAGAGGTAATATCCGTTACCGATTCTTTCAACATTATTTCTTCTTCCACTTTTTCTTATTTAGTTGTTTCATTACAAAGTAATAACATCAGTATCACTCATATAATAATATTTTATTATAATTATGAAAAACCCCTATTTCACCATATATCCATCCTACGGAAAACGAAATCACCGCGCGTGCGTATGTACAGAATACCGTCTCCACGTCGTAGTGTAATCTATTTTCCACCACCACCTTACTTGGATGGGTATAATGGTGTAAATAATAACTATATATTATTATTGTAAATTGATATTTATTCTGAAATAGTATACATACACTCCAATAAAAATCCATGATCATGGGACTGATATCATTGCTCGTGCGTACATACGGACTACCGTCTCCACGACGCGATGAGATTCATTCTCCATGATAACCATTCATGAATGATGATAAAGTATATATAATAAGTAATAATGAAATATATGACATAATAATAATACTGGATTTATTTGTATATATATGTATGTCATCTACTTAATTTCATTCAATTCAATAAGGAAACGAAAACAACATTCATGCGTACATACGGCCCACCGTCTCCATGAACGGTGTATTTCATTTCATTTAATTGATATATCATATATATATATATAAGTATATACTGAAATATATATTATATTTAATCATGTTTTACATTCTAGAATTAAGTAAATCATCATATAAGTAATAATATCAAGAACAACAAGTCCAAACACGTACGATAAATAAAACGATTTGACCCAAAACGTTGCTTTAACATGGAACTTACAAAAGAATGGGTAATATAAAGTCATAAGTGAACCATAAATGATATAATAACAATGAATATGATTCTTTAATAAGTCAATGAAATTATTTAAATCATTATACATGAGGTTCGGAAACGTACGAAGGATATCGGGCCTAAGGTAAGGGATAATTTTGCAAATCTCATTTTTATATGAGATTTGTTATTCGTAAGTATTTAATGGGCTTATATTTATCATCCATGTCCAAGTGTTATGAAAATGTTTTCATGTATGTTTAAAGTCCTTTTTACCCTTTTTTGAATTTTACAATGTGTTATGGAAGGAATCTTTCTTTTGTTTAGCATATAAGGATCTTTTTGACTTTTCCGACAAAAGTACGAGGAGAATGTTATGTTTAACTTATATGGCATGAACAGATTTTTATGCTTTCATAACGCCTCATTTTCATGAAGGTCACTCTATAATATTGCATGATTATTTTCATCAAAACCCTTTTCTTTTAAAATTTCATGAAATTTTGTGAAAATAAAATTATTTTGAAGAAGAAAGGATATTTTCTTCAAGAATTCATTTCAAGTATTTTTATCAAAACTATTTTCCATATAAAATGACATTATTTAACATGTTTATGTTTCATGTATAATGTATCCCATATTTACATGGTTTTATTCTTCTTATGATGAAAATATATCCATTTTTATATATGGATTATGTTATGATGGCATGATGTTTAAGAATCTCATTCTATTGCATGGGTTATGCTATGATGTATGATTTATGATGTTGTGGCACACGAAAGAATGGTTTCATTATGAGATGGGTGGGACCTATATCTCCCTCCAATGCATTGGGTAAATATTTATATCTCATGAGATAGACATGGCTGGAACAGTAAGTTAATCTAGTTCAGTGTTTCTGGACTGAAACGAGGAGTGAACTCGATTTAGAAAGGGGCTTTGTCCACTAAGATGGTCTTGGCAGCAATGCCTTGGCTACTATGGAAATCATAACATGTGATGAATGTTTTACACAATTAAATGTTTTATTACCATTATATTTTATCACGATTGATGTTCTATTATGATATATGCCTTACGTACTTCCACGATTTATGTCTTTGCTCAAGATTTTGATGTTTAAATTTTATGTTCATGTTTTTGCTTGCAAATGTTTATGGATTGTTTTATGTTATCTATGTTTGCCCTTACTGAGAATTTGAGCTCACCCTTTTTATGATTTCTTTTCCACAGGAAATAAAGAAAGAATTTAGGTAAGGAAACAAAAAGGGGAAGAGAGTTATGGGAGTTGTTGCAGATATTTCAACATGATTAGAAGTTTATATTCCGAGTTTCCAAATACACTAAACTATTACGTTCCTTGTGTGTCTGTTTTTGTTATGTATTAATTATTCCGCAAAAGTAATGTAATGTCCATGTATTTCAAGCTTCGGGTCATTATAGTTGGTATCAGAGGGAAATGAGGTAGGAATGTATCCGATCCTTGGTAACTCTCACATGTGAGAATTGGACGACGCATGGCTCTCCGCCCAAGGGCTTCATGAGGAAATGGCTGCTACTGGGGATGGTGGTGTGTCTCGCCCAGGGGGTGTACCCTCCCATGGAGTGCCCTAATAGGTATCAATTATAGTCTACTGGAAGTAATTCCAGACCGTTATAGTTGGTATCAGAGGAAAGGTTTAGTCAACCTTTGGAAACTAGGATGCGATAACTTTAGTGCGATCCCTAGATATATTTCTAAGGTATGTCTAGGGATGTCCCTAATGTTAAATATAAGTATGGGTTATAGTAATAGAATTATGTTAACGATCTTAGAATTAAAACAAAGATGTTAGATATTGAAGGTACTCCCCCTTTATTTTGTTGTTTTCCCTAGCATGATTTTTCCCTCTCACACTATTCTTTTTTGGGTTTTAGACGATGGCTGGAACCCGAAGGAACCGTGTTGATCAATGCAATGGACAATGCAATGATTTTCCTCATGAACAAACAAATGTTATGGGAGATGGAGTGAAGAATCTTATTGATATACTTACACAGGATATTAATCACTCTGGACTTCCAAATGAGCAGAGAAGGGAACAATATTCTATTGAGTCCTTCATGAGGCAACGCTCACCTTCTTTCAGTGGGTCTTCCGATCCTCTTGTTGTTGAACAATGGATCAGTACCACTGAATAGATATTTTTAGTTCTTCAATGTTCTGAACATGGTAAAGTCATCTTAGCAGTATATCGTTTGGAAGGTGAATCTGATCAATGGTGGAATCTTATCAAGAATACGAGGCCAAGAGATGAAATTTAGTGCATGGAATGGGACGAGTTAAAGAACTTATTTTTCAATAAGTACTTCCCTCGTATTCTTCGAACAAATATGGAGAAGGAGTTTCTTGAACTAAAGAAAAAGGATGATGAATCTGTTGGTATATACGAAACGAATTTTACAAGGCTTTCAAGTTATGCATCTGGCTTTATCTTCCAAAATGAAAGTAAAGTTGATCGATTCTTCAGTTTCTTAAAACCAAATCTTCGAAGGGCATTAGCTATAAGAGACTTCAGTAGCTATGAAGAAATTGTCGGTTGTGATATCAAGGTAGAAATGGAAGTTAGTTTTATATATCCATATCATGGTTTTGATAAGAAATGAAAGATGGAGTTCAAGGAGAAATCTCAAAATAATGGTGAAAAGAAGATAAATGTTTCCTTATGCTCAAAGTGTGGAAAGAAGCATGGTGGATATTGTCTTAGAGGGACTAGGAAATGTTTTAAGTGTGTAAAATAAGGTCATCGAGCAGCTGAGTGTCGAAGTAAATGAAAAAGGGTTTCTAATGCTGTGAATAACGAAAAGACTACAGAGAACACACCACCAACACTTCAATGCTTCAAGTGCAATGAAATGGGGCATTATGCTAATCAATACCCTAATTCAAGGGTTAATGATGACCGAAATGAGAAACAACATAAGGCAAAGGACAAAGGGAAGTCACATGCGATCACTATTGGCGATGTTGAATATGAAAACGATGTGGTGGAATGATTAAGTGTTTATGTAATGGGATTCCAAAATAATGTAGTATATAGTATCATGGAATATTGTAATATTTATGTATTGGTCTATTGTGGTTTTCAATAATTTTATGGTACCGGTAACCATGGAACGTGATTGAGATATTTTTGGAAAGAAGATGATATGCGGATAATGAAGGGATAATGAGAAAATGAAATGTTTGATAGTATTCCTGAGCTCATGACTGGTATAAGGAAATAGTTATATCTTGGTTTGAGTATATATAATTTTGGGTTTTTGGTATGTGGAAAGAGTTAACTTTTGACAGCACTCATGTTTTCACTAAGATTCAATGGGTATTCATTTTTCAAGAGAATACATGATTAAGGCCTTCGAATATTTCAAATGTCACCAACAAGTCATATCTTATGATATATGGGGATCAACGATGGTATTAACATGCTTATTATATGAAATCTCTGGTAATCATTTTCACTATATTTTGAGCGTGGACTGCAGTATTATGGATAAGCCTAAAGATTGGAATGGATTATGTTGGACATAAGTTAGTATTGTTTAAGGATAGAAGTTTTTTCGATATTATTAATGGATTGTTATAGTAATTTAGTTTTAGAAAAAAGGACAACCTGCAAGATGGGTGACAACCCATCACATCGGACAAGGCTATGGGAATCGAACCCACAACCGAAATGCGACTGGCCTTTATCGCCTTCCACTGGCCTACTGTAAGTCCCTGGTTAGTAGAAACTAGTTTTATTTAATTAATCAGTATGATATATGAAGTAAAAGTTCATTTTTGGAACCATATATGATTAATCTAACCATAAGACAGACTTATAACTTTTTCTAACCTCTTGTTTGAAACAGATGGAATGACCCATCATTCAATCATATGATCTACTAACAAATAACAAATAACAAATTCAACTTCATTTCATTAAGGAATGAAGTGGAAATTTTTCAATTCACGAACAACCGTGAAATTGTACCAAAATCATGTAAGTATTTCTTTTAATTCATCAACTTTAGGGAAATGATCTCGAAAACCAAAAATGTTGTCCTAGTTTCCTTATATGTGATGAATCAGATTGTACCTTAGATCATCAAAAATCTATGACTTTGTGATTGTTTGCATTTTTATAGCCACGTTCTCTACCACTCTCCATCAGAACATGATGGTTAGGTTTCTCTTCCATATCCATATTTTCACCTATGTTCTCTTATGTGGAAACCCAGTGATTAGTTAATTTAGGTAATCGTTATGTTTCATACTTTAGTTTTTAAAGATTGGTTTTGGTATTCCTTTTTACGATGTGGGTTTCTATTAAAGAAACTTTTGAGTAGTAAACCATTTATAACCCCGACGAATTTCGAGGTTGAAATTCATTTTAAGGTGGGTAGAATGTAACACCCCGAGATTTTATGAAAAATATTCTTTTTAATTTTATTGATGTCTTGTATTTTACGCTACAACAAAGGAGTCTTTCACAACACGCAACCCTAACTTGGCTGCATTACACACAATCGCGACCTTCCTCGATAGCATGTGTTGTACGCAATACCGAGTTTCACTAAACAATGATATGCTATTAAAATATTATTAAAACTAGCCGTTATAAATAGTAATAACAACTTTTTGAAAATTTCATCATTCAAAATGGACTTCATTTTTGGATTCGGAATATTGAAATTACCCTAGGGTGAAATTTTGGTATTTTTATAAAAACATTCAATTTTTGATGAATAGTGAAAACACTGGGTTACTTTTTAAAACCTGACTTTTTATTTAAATAATTATGTATTCTATTTAAATTTATTTTAGGTCAAAATTGATAAATAATACCTATATAAGTTCAATGTAATTCATTAGAGTTATTTTATAATTATTTTAGATATATAAAAATTTTATTGAACTTTTGACCGTCTTTTACCCACCTCCTAGGAGAATTTGCAAATTTATATAAAACATAATTTTAACGCTTTTGTGAATGGAATTTCAAAAATCCGAGAGACACGGTTGATGTCAGTAAGTAAAATGTGGTTCAATGAGATGAAAATAATTATAAGGCCCCAGCCTTAAACCTTACATAATCTTGAGTTATTACAAGATTACACATTGAGGATCTTTTCAGGTTTAGAATTTTAGAGAATTAGATCATAAAACTTGCATTACATTCCACATTTAAACAATGTGGTTACATAAAAGACAGTATTCATTCTTCCCATCAACGGAAACATATTGAAAATAAAACCTTGATTCTTTCTTGACACATCCTTGACACTATCATCACATCATGTACCTTTCCCTTGACCTGTGAAAAACATTTCAAAAACTTGGGATGAGCATAAAAAGCTCAGTAAAGGTTATAAAAATATGGATAGGAAACATGAGTTCATATATACATAAGAATGAAATCATACTTTACCCATAAAACATAGGCACTTTAACATACCTCGTCAATCCATGAATAAATTATAGAAAACATAAGACATAAAGGTAACTTGAGGCATTCAAAACATTCTTACGTAGGGAGTAACACTCTTGGTTACGTTTGGAATACCCATCACAGTATATTCCCTAAATCTCTTTGGAGAAACCTTAACTTTTCACTCCTTTGCATTACCCAGTTCATTAAAGATCTATATCGGGCTCACCCGCCCTTAGTTTATCACGGAACCACCCGTATTCATAATAATGCCCAAGAACCTCAACATAATCGTATCACACAAAACATGCATAAAGAAAACATAACATTTCCACCTTTCAATCACAAGATATCAATACAACTCATTGATATAAAAAAATTATGAAAACCATTTTCAATATCAAAATAAATCCAAAGAAAAACATGGTATTTATTTTTCTTTTAAAAAAGAAGGTATGGCTTGTAGAGGAAGCCGAAACTCAAATAATGGTCATGATGGCAGAGAAGTCATTGTCGCCGCATACGCACGACAAAAACATTCCCTTTTTTCATTTAGTAAATGCTTCGTATAAAAAAGATTCCTTTTGAACAAACTTAAAAGTCAAAGGGGTTTATACACCATATAAAAGAAGGTTGTGTATAAAACAGAATATGCCTCAATGAAAGGAGATTGAGACGAAGTCCCTTACAAAGACGGTATCCTTGGTTTAAGGACAAATCAATTACATAATTATGTGTGACAAACAAATACACAAATTATAAGTGGATATTAATTGTAAAATAATTAAATTTCATTCACACATATTCAAAGGATGACATATTCAATAACTACATGTTGAACCCAAAGAAAACAAAATTGGGTTAAGAAGTTCCCTTGACAGCCTTACGGCGTCACATCAAAATGAGTTGATGAGAGATAAAAAAAGGTATCTCATAACTTGGACATAAAATTTACATCAATAAGGATATATGAGAACATATCCCAACATAACAATATGTAAATTAAAAGACCCAACAAAAGAAGTCTTTTAAAAAGAGGAGGGTGAAAGGTTCCCTTACCGACTTGGGTATCATTCAGAACATACACCCCATGAAAGAAGGACAATACATAATTGATGTAAATAATCATAAATGAAAGTATATTACACAAAGAGTAGAATAATGGGAAGTATATACACCACTAAAAAGAAATTGTGGCAAATGCAGCATAAATCTCACGGGAATAAAAGTGAGATGAAAAATCCCTTACGAAAACTCGGCATCCTAACGACGCCACATAAAACTTCAAAATGGATTGATGAGAGGAAATAGGGTCTCTAATCACATCAACATAAAGTTTACAGAATGAGGAATATAAAATAACATCCCCCAACATAACAAATAGGAGCTTAAAAGAAGTTACATAAAAGAGAGTACTTAAAAAGAAAGAGAGAGGTTAGATCTCTTACGAAAATTCAGCAGCCTAACGGCGCCACCCAAAACATCCAAAATGGATTGATGATAGAGAATAGGGTCTCTCATCACATGAAAATAAAAATTATAGTAAGAGTAATATAAAATAATATCCCAATAATAATAAAGATGAGCTTTAAAAGGAATGACATAAAAGAGTGTACTTAAAAAGAAAGAGTGGAGTAGGATCCCTTACCTCAAGTCAAACGTGTCTTGTTCGTTTATTTATATTCCTGAATAATAAACTTTGTTTAAATAATATTTACCTAAGTACCTCCTTTAGAGATTATTATTCAGTTCATATCACATATTATAATGTTATAATAATTTTATAATAATTTTAGTTCATATCAGACGTTTTTGCCGATGTTTGGTACATGAGTCAAAAATGAACTTCTTTGAGAAAAGATTTCCCATGTAGTTATAAGTAAATAATTTCCAGAATAGTATTAATGATTAAAATATCATATATATCCAGTAAATATTTATTTCATACTATTCCATATCATTTGGAGATAAAAAACGAAAAGCACCGTTCATGGAGACGATAGGCCGTACGTACGCATGAACGCTACTTTTATTTTTTTGTCACATTAATGGAAAAATGAGAGAGATATATATATGTTATAATTCCAGAATGATATCCATAATTTAGATGTAATATATTATATAAATATCTATTATATATATGTATTTATAATATTACATAACATTTTGAGATAAGAAATGAAATGTACCGTTCATGGAGACGGTAAGCCGTACGTACGCATGAACGCTACTTCCATTTCTATTTCATATTTAATGAAATTAAAACATAATGATACATAATATTATTTTAATTCCAGTATGGTATCGTATATAATATCATTAAATATATCCTTTATACGTACCACATATGGAATTAACGAATCAAATCACTTTGAGGGGGCGGTAGTCCGCAATTCCTTAAATGAAGATATCGCGTTTACCCATAATGGAATCCATAAAAGTATGCCATAAATCAAAAATACAGAATATTAAGAAAAACATAAAAATATTAGATATCATATATAAATATAGTGTCATATTAATGGCCACCTTTGAAGGTGTTAGAAGAATGTTGAACAATCATCGTTTCGGGAGGCAAAAATTTGCCATCCACTGAAACAGTGTGTTCTTTAACCATTAGATGTAGGTGTGTGTAAGTGTAGATCTTATACTTCTTATAACAACATCCTAGTATATTTATGAGACTGTATTTATTATAAAATAAATGAATAAAAAGAGTTTAGGGGGTTGGAGAAGCAAAATAAAACAAAAGGACTCAAGTGAAGACATTACCTTAAAATCGGGTAACTTTCTTTGGTTTGAGTTCAAAGGCTTCCTTGGGAAGACTTCTGCCCAAAGTGAGGCTTCAAGGAGTAAGAGAGGAAAGTGGAGAGACAAACTAGGCCGAGGTTGGCCGAGCCAAAGGCTTTGGGAGTGTGGGTAAGGAGGTATAGGTGGGACCTTTTATAAGAGGAGAGGAGGGAAACTCTAGTAACGTTACAAAATGTTACTTTATTTTCAAAAGGGTTTCAGATTTTAAAGGTCCCACATTGATGTATTTAGAGGATAAGGTGATAAGGGTTCTAAATCCACTCATCCAATAGGTTTTGGACATGTTTAGGTCTTAGATATTATATTATCTTTCCATTTTATTTAAATCGTTAAATAATGAGGTCATCGCTACATCATCATGATTTCATAAATAATTTAATTTATTTAATGTCAAAAAATTATAAAAAAATACTATTATGTAGGAAATCTTTTTATATTTCCAATGAATATTTATAGTCAAAAATCTGATTTGTATAACCCCATGTAAAAATTGTTTTAGTAAAACATTTCATGTTTGTCTCATTTTTTACTTTAACTTTAAATAAAAAGATATTAATGTCATTTTCCAACCAAAGTGGCTTCATGGGGTCCCCAAGTTGACCCATGGGTTGTCTTGGTCGGCCATGACACATACAATGAGTTTAGGACATGTTTCAAGTTCATTTCATATTATTAAAACATTATTTTTACCTTAAACTGCACTAATTACCTCTAATCGCGATTAAAAACATAATAAGTTACTATTCACCAAAATAATTCTTTTTATCCCATTGAACCAAATTTTACTTCTTAACGACAACCATTTATGTTGGATTTTTTAAATTTAAAACACAAATATGGAAAAATTTCATTTAAACGGAAAAATCAGTTTTTATAAGTACCACATAGTGGTTTCACTATTCATCAAAAATTGAAGTTTTTCAGAAAAATCCCAAAAATTCACCCTATGCTATATTTGATATTCCGAATTCAAAAATGAAGTCTATTTTACAAAATTGAAAACATATAAGTCACATTAATTAATTTAATAATTAATTCCCGCTGTCAGAGCAAATAGCGTGTTTTTATGAAACAATAAGTATCAAAAGATTGACACTAGTTTAAGTCTGATTTCAATGTGAAATTAATTCCAATGACCACTATTGGATTAAACGGTAAAAATATATTCTAATTTAACTTTAAAACAAATTCAAAAGATAATCTAATCATATAAATAAATTATATTAAAAAGAGTTTTTGAATTAAAATACAACATTTTACACTATTCATTAAAAAAATGAACTTTATCGGAAAGATACCAAAAATTTACACAAAGTAAATTTTGATGTCCCTATTCTTAAGAAGAGTTTTATTTGGTCCAAAAGGATGTATAATAGTGAACAAAACTATATTTAATCACGGTTCTCCATCAAAAGGTGATAAGTGAACCTTTAGTGAAAACTAGGGCATATACGCCTAAAATCGAATTATTTCCGTATTTTATGCATTTGTCTTTTATTGGATAAATGTAAAAACATTAAAAAAACATATATAATCATATTTTAGTTATTTCTATCCATTCCATCCAATACAACGACTACATGTTAACTACCATTTAAAATAATATTATTTTATTATTTGAGTGCTACGTAAGATTCCCAAGAAACTTGTTGTTGCGTGTTGGGTACGCCATCGAGCATAGCGTCCCCTTTAAAGTCATATTAATATTTTATTCACAAATATGGATAAATATGAAAATTTCATATTCTTTATTTACCTGGGGTGTTACATCCTTCCCCCCTTTTGGGAATTGCGTCCTCGCAATTTCAAAATTGCACTTGGAAACATCTTTGAAAGTCCCACATCGGAAAAAGAGTACGTAAAACAATCACTTTGAAATAAAGAAAGATAAGTACAGAGGTCACCCGAGTTAACCCATACTAGGACTCCATGTAGGAAAATATGGACATGGAGGAGAAAACATAGGGTCATGTTTGGATGGAGACTGATAGAAAACATGTTCAGGAGAAAGTTAACCACAAGAAAATCACAAACTTGTGATGGGTTAAACGGTATTCGATTCCCCAGTAGGAAAAGTTAATACACAAAATTTTTGTTTTAAGTTACTTTTTATTGAGTAATTTATTCATAGGGAAACATAATCACTTATCATGTTGACTTTCAACTTTTACTAGATTCCTTAATCAAACTCATATTTTTTCAAAAAGACAAGTATTTAGGGAGACTTGTTCGCATTAAGAGTACTATAAACAACTTCTAGAGGAGCACCTAACCCACAAAAGAGAACTATATACTTCCCATGTCATTAGACATTAACGAAAACCAAAACCAAAAAAAGTTAGTACAAGATTAGAAAATCCAGAAAAGGATAAGCCATTAAAAAGAAAATCTATGCTTAATCTCCAAAATTTGTCCAACAAAACCCAAAGTTCAACGAGGACCATCCGATAAAAAATTTGTCCATATAATTCTTCAAAGTAAACCAATCTAAGATTGAAACCCAAATATTTTAAGGATTTAGTCACATAGTCTTCCAAGTTAAATCGTAACATTTATCTCCAAACAACATCAGTTTCTCCTAAAGTCTCGTATTGAAAAGAAATTAACCTAATCACATTTCCTCCATGATAGGTTAATCATTTTCATAAATAACCCAAAATCAACATACACTTAATTCATAAAATCATATAACTAAAAAGAATCAGTCAAACTAACCAGGGACTTCACGTAGTCCAGTGGTAGGCGATAAATACCAGTCGCACTTTGGTTGTGGGTTTGATTCCCGCAGCTTTGTCCGACGCGACGGGTAGTCACACGGTCTGCGTGTTGTCCTTTTTCCAAAACTATATATTTCTCAAATCATTCCCCAAAAAGTGATAAAATCATCAAAAATAACCATAACATAATTTAACCTCAATTTTATCTCGTGCCTTTCACTTCAATCATAACATATAGTAACCCATAATTACCTCAAAAGTAAGGATCATATAAACTCTAATGGTTACCTTTATAATTATTACCTGAACTTCCACATCGATTGGTCATCTCGTACATGATGCATTAAAGATCATACCAAGGTTCAATTGGTTGATCATGACTCCTTGATAGTTGGTTTAGAACAACCACAAGTTTCCTCATTGAATCCCCCATTTTATCTAGTATCTTAATCATAGAACCACCACAGTTTCCTTCAAAACTGTTGTCTCTTTGGTGCCTGCTAGATCCATCCATTCACTAAAAACAGAAATGTCAGTGTGAGTATATCAACAAAACCATCATGTACTAATGAGGAAGGTAAACACTAATATATACTTACTCATTCACTTTATCTAAAACTAGGACTCTTTCTGAAATCCTAACCATTATGGTAATGTCACTTATGCTTAAAGAATGACCTAACCTCTAAAGTTATCTAAACCGACCTCTGATAGCAACTATAAGGCCCCGGCCTTAAACCTTACTTAATCTTGAGTTATTACAAGATTACACATTGAGGATCTTTTCAGGTTTAGAGTTTTAGAGAATTAGATCATGAAACTTGCATTACATTCCACGTTTAAACAAAGTGGTTACATAAAAGACAATATTCATTCTTCCCATCAATGGAAACATTTTGAAAATAAAACATGGATTCTTTCTTTACACATACTTGACACTATCATCACATCATGTACCTTTCCCTTGACCTGTGAAAAACATTTCAAAAACATGGGATGAGCATAAAAAGCATAGTAAGGGTTATAAAAATATGGACAGGAAACATGAGTTCATATATACATAATAATGAAATCATACTTTACCAATAAAACATAGGCACTTTAACATACCTCGTCAATCCATGAATAAATTATAGAAAACATAAGACATAAAGGTAACTTGAGGCATTCATAACATTCTTACGTAGAGAGTAACCCTCTTGGTTACATTTGGAATACTCATCACAGTATATTCCCTAAATCTATTTGGAGAAACCTTAACATTTCACTCCTTCGTGTTACCCAATGCATTGGAGAGCTATATCGGGCTCACCCACCCTTAGTTTATCACGGAACCACCCGTATTCATAATAATGACCAAGAACATCAACATAATCGTATCACACAAAACATGCATAAAGAAAACATAACATTTCCACCTTTCAATCACAAGATATCAATACAACACATAGATATAAAAACATTATGAAAACCATTTTCGATATCAAAATAAATCCAAAGTAAAACATGGTATTTATTTTTCTTTTAAAAAAGAAGGTATGGCTTGTAGAGGAAGCTGAAACTCAAATAATGGTCACGACGGTAGAGAAGTCATTGTCGCCGCATATGCACGACAAAAACATTCCCTTTTGTCATTTAGTAAATGCTTCGTATAAAACATATTCCTTTTGAATAAACTTAAAAGTCAAAGGGGTTTATACACCGTACAAAAGAAGGTTGTGTATAAAACAGAATATGCCTCAATAAAAGGTTATTGAGATGAAGTCCCTTACAAAGACGGTATCCTTGGTTTAAGGATAAATCAATTACATAATTATGTGTGACAAACAAATACACCATATATAAGTGGATATTAAGTGTAAAATAATCAAAGGTCATTCACACATATTTGAAGGATGACATATTCAATAACTACATGTTGAACCCAAAGAAAACGAAATTGGGTTAAGAAGTTCCCTTGATAGCCTTACGACATCACATCAAAATGAGTTGATGAGAGATAAAAAAAGGTATCTCATCACTTGGACATTAAATTTACATCAATAAGGATATATGATAACATATCCCAACATAACAATATGTAAATTAAAAGACCCAACAAAAGAATTATTTTAAAAAGAGGAGGGTGAAAGGTTCCCTTACCGACTTGGGTATCTTTCAGAACAGACACCCCATTAAAGAAGGACAATACATCATTGATGTAAATACTCATAAACGAAATTATATTACACAAAGAGTAGAATAATGGGCAGTACATACATCACTCAAAGGAAATTGTGGCAAATGCAGCATAAATCTCACGGGAATAAAAGTGAGATGAAAAATCCCTTACGAAAACTCGGAATCCTAATGGCGCCACATAAAACATCCAAAATGGATTGATGAGAGGAAATAGGGTCTCTCATCACGTCAACATAAATTTTACAGAATGAGGAATATAAAATAACATCCCCCAACATAACAAATAGGATCTTAAACGAAGTTGCATAAATGAGAGTACTTAAAAAGAGAGAGGTTAGATCTCTTACGAAAATTAGGCAGCCTAACAGCGCCACTCAAAACATCCAAAATGGATTGATGAGAGTGAATAGGGTATCTAATCACATGAACATAAAAATTACAGTAAGAGTAATATAAAATAATATCCTAATAATAATAAATATGAGCTTTAAAAGGAATGACATAAAAGAGTGTACTTAAAAAGAAAGAGTGGAGTAGGATCCCTTACCTCAAGTCCAACTTTTCTTGTTTGTTTCTTTATATTCCTGAATAATAAACTTTGTTCAATTAATAATTTCCTAAGTACCTCCTTTAGATATTATTATTCAGTTCATATCACATATTATAATGTTATAATAATTGATTAATAATGTTAGTTCATATCAGACGTTTTTGCCGATGTTTGGTACATGAGTCAAAAATGAACTTGTTTGAGAAACGATTGCCCATGTAGTTATAAGTAAATAATTTCCAGAATAGTATTAATGTTTAAAATATCATATATATCCAGTAAATATTCATTTAATACTATTCCATATCATTTGGAGATAAAAAACGAAAAGTATCGTTCATGGAGGCGGTAGGTCGTACGTACGAATGAACGCTACTTTCATTTTTTGTCATATTAATGGAAAAATGAGATATATATATATATGTTATAATTCCAGAATGATATCCATAATTTAGATGTAATATATTACATATATATCCATTATATATATGTACTTATAATATTACATAACATTTTGAGATAAGAAATGAAATGTACCGTTCATGGAGACGGTAAGCCATACGTACGCATGAACGCTACTTCCATTTCTATTTCATATTTAATGGAATTAAAAGATAATGATACATAATAGTATTTTAATTCCTGTATGGTATCATATATAACATCATTAAATATATCCTTTATACGTACCACATATGGTATTAACGAATCAAATCACTTTGAGGGGGCGGTAGTCCGCACTTCATCAATGAAGATATCGCGTTTACCCATAATGGAAACCATAAAGGTATGCAGTAAATCAAAAATACAGAAGCTTAAGTAAAACATAAACATATTAGATATCATATATAAATATAGTGTCATCTTAATGTCCAACTTTGAAGGTGTTAGAAGAATGTTGAACAATCATCGTTTCGGGAGGCAGAAATTCGCCATCCACTGAAACAGTATGTTCTTTAACCATTAAGTGTAGGTGTGTGTAAGTGTAGCTCGAATACTTATTATAAAAACATCCTAGTATATTGATTATACTGTATTTGTTACAAAATAAATGAATAAAAATAGTTTAGGTGGTTGGAGAAGCAAAATAAAACAAAAGGACTCAAGTGAAGACATTACCTTAATATCGGGTAACTCCCTTTGGTTTGAGCTAAAAGGCTTCCTTGGGAAGACTTCTTCCCAAAGTGAGGCTTCAAGGAGTAATAGAGGGAAGTGGAGAGACAAAATGGGCAGAGTTCGTCCGAGCCAAAGGCTTTGGGAGTGTGGGTAAGGAGGTATAGGTGGGGGCCTTTTATAAGAGGAGAGGAGGGGCACTCTTGTAAAGTTACAAAAGTTTACTTTATTTTCAAAAGCGTTTCAGATTTTAAAGGTCCCAAATGGATGTATTTATAGGCAAAGGTGATAAGGGTTCGAAACCCACTCATACAATAGGTTTTGGACATGTGTAGGTCTTAGATATTACATTATCTTTCCATTTTATTTAAATCGTTAAATAATGAGGTCATCGCTGCATCATCATGATGTCATAAATAATTTAATTTATTTAATGTATAAAAATTATAAAACAAATACTATTATGTAGGAAATATTTTTAGCTTTCCAATTAATATTTATAGTCAAAATGATGATTTGTATAACCCCATGTAAAAATTGTTTTAGTAAAACATTTCATGTTTGTCTCATTTTTACTTTAACTTTAAATAAAAAGATATTAATGTCATTTTCCAACCAAAGTGGCTTCATGGGGTCCCCAAGTTGACCCATGGGTTTTCTTGGTCGGCCATGACACATACAATTATGTTAGTACATGTTTCAAGTTCATTTCATATTGTTAAAACATTATTTTTACCTTAAACTACACTAATTACCTCTAATCGCGATTAAAAACTTAATAAGTTACTATTCACCAAAAAATTATTTTTATCCCATTGAACAAAATTTTACTTCTTAATGACAACCATGTATGTCAGATTTTTGAAATTCAAAAGAAAAATTTGGCAAAAGTTCATTTAAACGGAAAAATCAGTTTTTATAAGTACCACTTAGTGGTTTCACTATTCATCAAAAAATTGAAGTTTTTCAGAAAAATCCCAGAAATTCACCCTAATCTATATTTGATATTCCGAATTAAAAAATGAATTCTATTTTACAAAATTCAAAACATATAAGTCACATTAAATAATTTAATAATTAATTCCCGATGTCAGAGCAAATAGCGTGTTTTTATGAAACAATAAGTATCAAAAGATTGACACTAGTTTAAGTCTGATTTCAAAGTGAAATTAATTCCAACGACCACTATTGGATTAAATGGTAAAAATATATTCTAATTTCACTTTAAAACCAATTCAAAATATAATCTAATCATATAAATAAATTAGATTAAAAAGAGGTTTTGAATTAAAATACAACATTTTACTCTATTCATTAAAAAAATGAACTTTAACGGAAAGATACCAAAAATTTACACAAAGTAAATTTTGATGTACCTATTCTTAAGAAGAGTTTTATTTGGTCTAAAAGGGTGTATAAGAGTGAACAAAACTATATTTAATAACGGTTCTCCATCAAAAGGCGATAAGTGAACCTTTAGTGAAAACTAGGGCATATACGACTAAAATCGAATTATTTCCGTCTTTTATGCCTTTATATTTTATTGGATAAATGTAAAAACATTAAAAAACATATAAAATCATATTTTAGTTATTTCTATCCATTCCCTCCAATACAACAGCTACATGTTAACTACCATTTAATATAATATTATTTTATTATTAGAGTGCAACATTAGATTCTCAAGAAACTCGTTGTTGCGTGTTGGGTACGCAATCGAGCAAAGCATCCCCTTTAAAGTCATATTAATATTTTATTCACAAATATGGATAAATATGATAATTTCGTATTCTTTATTTACCTGGGGTGTTACAATAATTTTTCGTGAATAGTAACTTTTTATTTTTATTTACCACGGTTAAAAGTAAATAGGCTAATTAAGTGTAAAAATGATATTATTGTTATCCTAACACATGTCCTAATTCTATTGGATAAGTGTAATTCGACCAAAAAAAACCTTAGGAAAAAATATATGAATATTTAGGACCACTTGGATTAGATTAGGACATTTATTATTAAATTATTTAAAGAAGGGTTAAAATAGTTAAAATCAAAGGTTAATAAGTAAATAATTTTTAATATAGGGTTATACATAAGTTAAATTAGACTATAAATATTAATTAGAAAGCTAAATATATTTAATACATAATGGTATTTTTTTTTAATTTTTAGACTTTAAATAATTTAATTTATTTATGACACAAGGATGACACAATAATTATATTATTAATGAAATATTGACATAATTGATGTGATAAATACCCAAATAAATCTAATTTGAGACTTTTTATGATTTACAATAAGTTTATATGTTAATATGACATGTTAGTATTGATATAAATAACTTTTTTCGAACTAATCTTTCTGTTATGATTTTCACAAAAATCAATTACCAAATAGTTTCAAAATTGACATAAAATAGTTTTTAAAACACATATTATATTATTGATTGTTTTTTTATTCCTAAAAATATAAGGTTCGGCCAAATGACATATATAAGGTTATATATATTAATAATAAAAAACTTTGGGTTCATTTGGCTTGTTATAGTAAGTTTATTAACATTATAGTGTAACAAAACAAGAAGACACGGTAAAAGAAAATTTATTCAACTTAAAGTTAAATCTAAATGATAAGGTTAAAATAGAAACCTAAACTTGTCTAAATTATATTGGATGATAGGATTTCGACCCATCCCTACCTTAGCTTCTAAATAACTCAATTTGAAGCTATTAAAACCGAATATGGCTTTATAATAAAATAATATTTTTAGTTTTTTCAAAGGTGCCCCTCTCCTCCCTTATAAAAGGGAACCTCCTCCCTCTCTTCCACACACCACTTTTAGCCTTAAACCTCGGCCAAACCCTGCCAAATTCTCTTCTCCACTTACCTAGAAACATCATAGAGGTCCTGGTCTTCTTTAAAGACCAATTTTGTTTCCCTAAGAGGAGGTCTCAAAGAGGCGCTTCAAAGAAGAGGTAATATCTGTTACCGATTCTTTCAACTTTATTTCTTTTTCCACTTATTCTTATTTAGTTGTTTCATTATGAAGTAATAACATCAGTATCACTCATATACTGATATTTTATTATAAGTATGAAACAACTCTATTTCACCATCTATCCATCCTACGGAAAACAAAATCACCGCGCGTGCGTACGTTCGGAATACCGTCTCCACGTCGTTGTGTAATCTATTTTCCACCACCACCTTACTTGGATGGGTATAATGGTGTAAATAATAACTATATATGATTATTGTAAAGTCATATTTATTATTAAATAGTATACATACACTCTAATACAATTTCATGATCTTGTCTATGATATCATCGCTCGTGCGTACGTACGGACTACCGTCTCCACGACGTGATGAGATTCATTCTCCATGTTAACCATTCATGAATGATTATAAAGTATATATAATAAGTAATCATGAAATATATGACATAATAATAATACTGGATTTATGTGTATATATATGTATGTCATCTACTTAATTTCATTCAATTCAATAAGGAAACGAAAACAGCGTTCATGCATATGTACGGCCTACCGTGTCCATGAACGGTGTATTTCATTTCATTTAATCGATCTATCATATATATATATATATATGTATATACTGAAATATATATTATATTTAAATCATTTTTTACATTATGGAATTACGAAAATCAGGATATAACTAATAATATCAAGAACAACAAGTCCAAACACGTTCGATAAATAAAATGATTTAACCCAAAAGGTTGCTTTAACATGGAACTTACAAAAGAACGGGTAATATAAAGTCATAAGTGAAGCATATATGATATCATAACAATGAATATGATTCTGTAATAAGTCAATGAAATTATTTAAATTATTATACAAGAGGTTCGGAAACGTATGAAGCATATCAGACCTAAGGTAAGGGATAATTTTGCAAATCTCATTTTTATCCGAGATTGCTTATTCGTAAGTATTTACTGGGGTTATATTTACCATCAATGTCCAAGTTTTATAAAAATGTTTTCATGTATGTTTAAATTCCTTTTTACACTTTTTTGAATATTACCACGTGTTATTGAAGGAATCTTTCTTTTGTCTACCATACAAGGAACTTTTTGACTTTTCTGACAAAAGTACGAGGAGAATGTTATTTTTTACTTATATGGCGTGAATAGATTTTCACGGTTTCATAATGCCTCATTTTCATGAAGCTTCCTCTACAGTAATGCAGGATTATTTTCAAAAAAACCCTTTCCTTTTAAAATTTCATGACATTTTGTGAAAAGAAAATGATTTTGAAGAAGAAAGGACATTTTCCTCAAGAATTCATTTCAAGTGTTTTTGTCAAAACTATTTTCCATCTAAAATGACATTATTTAATATTTTTATGTTTCAAGTATAATGTCTCCCATATTGACATGGTTTTATTCTTCTTATGATGAAAAGATATCCATTTTTTATATGGATTATGTTATGATGGCATGATGTTTACGAATCTCATTCTATTACATGGGTTATGCTATGATGTCTGATTTATGATGTTGTGGCACACGAAAGAATGATTTCATTATGAGATGGGTGGGACCTATATCTCCCTCCAATTCACTGGGTAATGATTTATATCTAATGACATAGACATGGCTGGAACAGTAAGTTAATCCGGTTTAGTGTTACCGGACTGAAACGAGGAGTGAACTCAATGCAAAAAGGGGCTTTGTCCACTAAGATGGTCTTGGAAGTAATGCCTTGGCTACTATGGAAATCATAACATGTGATGAATGGTTGCTAGAAATACATTTTTTATTCCCATTATATTTTTTCATGTTTGATGTTATATTATGATATATGCCTTAAGTACTTCCACAATTTATTTCTTTTCTCAACATTTTGATGTATAAATTTCATGTTCATGTTTTTTCTTCCAAATGTTTATGGATTGTTTTATGTTATCTATGTTTGCCCTTACTGAGAATTTGAGCTTACCCTTTTTATGATTTATTTTCCCCAGGACATAAAGAAAGGTTTTAGCAAAGGAAAAATGGGGAAGATCGTTATGGGAGTTGTTGAAGATATTCCAACATGATTAGAAGTTTATATTCCGAGTTTCCAAAGACACAAAACTATTACGGTCCTTGTGTGTCTTTTTTTGTTATGTATTAAGTATTCAACAACAGTAATGTAATGTCCATGTACGTAAAGCTTTTGGTCTTTATAGTTGGTATCAGTGGCAAAGGAGGTAGGAATGTATCTGATCCTTGGGAACTCTCACATGTGAGTGTTGGACGAAGCATGGCTCTCCACCCAAGGGCTTCATGAGGAAATGACTGCCACTGGGGATGGTGGTGTGTCCTGCCTAGGGTGTGTAGCCACCCATGGAGTGCCCTGATAAGTATCAATTATAGTCCACTGGAATTAATTACATACCGTTATACTTCCTATTCCCATCATGAAATTAATTTATTTTTTTGGGGAAATCATCATACCCTCTTCTTCATATCCTTCATTAATATGTTCTAAAAAATATTCTATTACATTAATTAAAACTGAAACCTGTATTTTAAATTTAATTTCAGATTAATCCATTATATCATTTTGATATAGTCAATTGCTCATGTATGAAATCCGAGTCATATAATGAATTTATAACAATTCTTAAAAAATTAGAAGTTTATCATAACTTAATAAACATATTTTGACGCATCACGAAAAAAAACCAAGATATTTTGCTAAATAATCTCCCTATTTTTTTTAATATCTTTAAGGCCCATGTTTTTAAAAGATAAATATCTCATAATTTTAGATGAATATTCAATAAATTTCTTAAACACGCACCATTTGATCGGAATAGTTTAGTTTATTCGGAGACAATAAATAAGATATTCTTATTTCTTGAATGATATTAAAAATATCCCATAAATAAAATCATATATAGTACTCCTATTATTTATACTCTACATAAAAAGTTATTCATATCCTTTTGAAGTAAATACAATAATGGATGATCTCATATACTCATTAAGGGTAAACATAAGAGATTTAAATCTATGATGATATGAAAGGATAAGACATGTATAAGGGTACGTGATCTTGAATATAATTTTTTATGTTCATGTCCAACCTTTCATAGATCATAAACATGAGTCATGGAATAAAACATTATCATTTTTAAAAACATGACCCCTTAGAGTGAGAAATAATCATAAATAATTAGGAAACATAATATCATTCCATAAAAGTGTGGAACCATCATAAATATAGAAAAAAATATCACACATCAAGGTTAACTACCATGAATATAAATATACTGGATCAGGATTCATTACCCATTTCACATTGTTGATTAGGACGAACCGGTCCTCTATAATAGATCAAGACACAACTATTTCCAATAGGGGGAAAATCACATTGACATGTTTCCTATAGTTATATAATGTGATATAAATCATTACTCAATACAATGGAGAGAGATATGGGTCTCAATATTCTCATAATGAAAACCATATTTATATGTTCCACCATATCATAAACATTCATTATATAACCACATCATATAATATGTAATGAAAATAGTATTTATAAAAATTTCATCAATACCCCATAGTAAAAACTATGAAAAATAAATTCCTTCGTAAACATTTCATGAACATGAACATTAAATATATAGAGACAAAATAAGGATGGTAATTTAATCATATTATAATAAAGTACAAGTAACATCAAAGGATTTCATCTAATATAAAAAATTGTTTTTAAATATCACTTTAAAAAATTCATGTGTAAAATATCCTTTCCACATTCAAGAAACACTTTTTTTAATAAAAATTTTACAGAAACATATTATTTTAAAATAACCTTGTAATCAAATAAATCATGTTTTAGAGATCATTTAAAATAAATCTTGAAATAAAACTGTTGAATTTGAAATAATTTATTTAAAATATAAAAAATTCAAAAATATTAGAGAAAACATTTTGTTAGAGAAGAAACTTGTGAACTTGTAATGGAATATTGAAATTATTGATTAGTCATGATATTTTGAAATTAAATTCATGTTTTTCATGTATAAACAAATATTCATTTCACATTTTCAATAAAATCCCACCATTATTTGTTCCGAAGATTAATTGAATATTCTTTTTTGGTAAATTTTTTAATATTTGGTTAAAAATTATTTTATAAACCTTTTGGATAATTTTAAAACATTTTTATGAATTTTTTAGAAAACATGGTGATGAAAGATAAATGGATTTTGATTCAGGAATGAGATAAATATTATTTTTTTAAAAATATTATTTCGAACTCCGGAGTATATAAAAAGTGGAAATGAAATGAAATAAAATATTCATATGAAAAAAACCCTTAGACAATAAAATTCATGAGTTTCATAATTTATGGTTTATAATAGTTTCACATTAGAAGTATAAACACAAATAACCCTGATAATTTATTAGATTGGATCACAAAACCCTTACCACTTTAGTAGATTTGAATCAAAACCGCCGAAAAATAATAAAAATATATGAGACAAAAACTATCTTGAGGTTACATACATTCATGATATTTCATGCCATAAGATATTTATATACACCTCAAAAAAGAAGATCTGTTCAAAGCACAACATGTGTATCAATGAAGGAAAATTGGGATAATAACCCCTTACCACTTTGGTAGATTTTCAACAGTAATCCCCATGAATGATAGATTCTACAATTGATATGTAAATCAAAATAATATTTAGAAAAATAATCATGAAAATAAATTAATTTTAAATATATACACAAAATAAATTAAATAGGTGGTGAATACAGAATATGTCTCACATACATATAAGTGAGACACAAATACTTTACCTTGTGTATTGAATTCATTCATACACATTCCATCCATAGGTATAATTAATAAAACTTTATTGTAAATATATTAAAGAACCATAATTATATATATATAGGAATATATTATTTTATAATCACTTTATATTAGACAATTATTAATAATTCCTTGTTAAAATCACATTTCACGTAAAAACTGTATTGTTTTTCAGGCATGTTATGATTTTTTTATTTTCGATCGTCTTAAATTTTTCATAGTTCTATAATAAACATAATGTTAAAAATGATATTAATATCATATATATTCATTATATATGTATTTATAGTAATCCATAAAATATTTAGAAATAAAATGAAATACCTTGTTCATGGAGACAATTTGTCATTCGTACTCATGAACATTGTTTCCATTTTCTTGAAGGCAAGAATGAAATAAAGGTAAATAATATTCTTCCATTTCATAATATAATTTTTTTTTCATATATATATATATCACAAATTTTCAATTCTTCTTATCTTTATTACCTTCCACATAAAACATATGAAAAAAAATTAAATCACATCACTTCATGAGGCGGTAGTCCAACATACAAACGAGAGACGTTATCTTATTTCCATAGAGTGGAAAGTAAGAAGGAATATGTGATATTTTAACTCAATAAGTATAAATATTTTATAAATATAATATATTTTTATTTAATCTCAACTTATTTATTCCCAAGAAAAATATAAATGAATAATATATCACATCGTTTCATATGGTTGTAGTTCACCGTACACACAAGTGAAGTTATTTTTTTACTATGAGTTTGGAGGTTAGAATATATATGTTTAATTATAATTATATAGGTATAATAATATTATAAATTTTGTCGATAGATATTAAGTCCATCATTATATCCACTCGTGAGAGGTTGGGAGGGAAAATAAATTACATCAGTTCGTGAAGTGGTAGTTTTCTGTAGACATAAGAAACATTATTGTTTCCCATTTGGCGGTAGATAAGATGCATACAGGTAATTACTATAATATAATAAAATTTTAGTGTATATAATATACTAATTTCATTATATTATGATGGTTTAAAAATATTTTAATGAGTTGTTGGAAGAAATAAACTAAATGTTCTCATTGAATAATGAACTACTGAAAAACTAGGATTATCATGTGCTAGGGATTTAACTACACTTTTAATGACCCAATTTTCAGCAGCCAAAAAAGAGATGCTAAAGGGGTATTTAATAATGCTAAAAATAACTGTTAAATGATTTCCTTTATTATTTCATTTAAAAAAGCATTGAGAAAGGTCCTCAATTTTACATTGATAGTAAAACAGAACTACTAATGTGGTCTCTTTATCAGTGCATGTAAAAAATCACTTATATGGGGTGGGTTTTATCAGCACAAGTAAAAAAAGAACTGATATATTTGGGGGTGGGTATTTTTTAGTGCTTCTTTATTATCACATATAAATTTTATAATAACGTAATATTTTATTAAAAAAAATATATATTAATATATAAATATAAATATGATGATATAAATATAATATATAATTTTTTTAAAATGTTTTATATATGGATAGAAAGGAATTTACAAATAATATATAATATATTTCAGGAAATGGATTATAAAATAAATAGAAAATTATTTAGTTTAATAATTTTATAATTATTTTTAAGTAATATTCATTTAAAAACAATTCAATGGTAAATAAAAATAATAATAACAAAAGATCTAAAATAAGTTGAAAATATAACACCAACATCAAATGATAAACAATTTTGATCTAGGGATCTTTTTGTGCTGTAACACATATGAAATTGAATATTATGATGAGATCTACACCCTAGCGACATTAAAGAAACCAATGCCACATTTTTCGAGGACATTAATGGCCAAGAAGGCCTACAATACTGGGTTTTTTCATCCTGGTACCCTAATTTTTAACATTCGATGGAATTTTATACACATTTCATTCGGTATTTTTGTCTATTTTTAATGTGAAATAAATTTACTCTTAGTGATTAAATTCATATCGATGTTATGGTTTTGAAATTTTATCATTTTTCAAAATATAATTTTATTTTTATTTAAATATATGCATATTTTATGATATTTTCTTATTATAAATAACTTTTATAAATACATAAATACATATTTCTATATAAATTTATTTTAAAATATATAAAATAGATATTTATTATTCATTTTATTTTATGTATTAAAATATAAATTTTATTTACCTTATAATAATTTATTCATATGTATGTATGTATATATATATATATATATACAATAAATGTTTATATATAAACATGTTTGTGTCAATAATTGACAAATATATAAATATTTATATTATAATATTTTTATATAAATATATATTATAAAAAATTATTAAAAAATATATCTATCCATTTTTTACATTATAAAAATATATATATATATTGTTCATATATACATATATGTGTTTATTAATAAATAGTTATATATGTATACTATATTATGTTCTATGTTAGTGAATAAAATATATAAAACATTTTAATAAATAAAACTATATATATATATCACTCACACACACAAATATATTATTTAAATGTATTTCAAAAAACTTTATAAATATGTGAATTATATATATATATAAACTAAAATATCATTAAACAGATAACAAAACAACATGGTGTAATGGTAAATTTATTCCATCTTCAAAGGATATGTGCAAGGTTTGAATCATAGAAGGTGACAAGTCATAAAATACACATTGTTTTGATAATGGGATGGTGTGGTCAAAATCACTTATAAATAAGGGGGACATAGTTAAATGATTCATGGAAGTTATGATAAATGGATTTGGAACATATATCTTTGAAAAAAATATAACTTTACCCACTTTAATAGTGCAATTAAGTGCTTTTAAAAGGGTCCTTTAATATCACTAAAAATAATGTTCACAAAGGGGTGATGTATATTTGGTTTTTAGTGCTCATAAACGGAACACTTTATAGTTCTTTTCAAGTCCTAAAAAACAATATTTAATTTGACTATGCTTTGGTAGTCATTGTTTTTTATAACTGATAAGGGAATATTTTAGCACTGCTAGAGGCCAATTCATTAGCTGTGATGTTATCTCTTGTTTGGGTAACCTTGTTTGGTTTGAATGAAAATAATTCAATGATTGGATTTATGATAAAACTATAGGTTAATGTATTATCAGAGGGAGTTCATGGATGAACCAATGGGGTTTCTATGTACAAAGAGGATAAGATAGAGGTTTCCTTTTATAAGTGGGTTACATGACACACTAGGTATTTTTGAATAAAATAAATGGTTCCAATATTATTAAATTTAAAAAAATCTATAAAATGGGTCATACTAAACAAATATAGGTTATAAGGTCTAAATATATAAATCCAATAGGTTTAGGAATTGTGTTTGGTCCTTTCTAAACCCTAAATGTTTTGTTGAACCCCCTCGTAAACTAATTTTTACATTAACACTGATAATTAATATTTAGAACATTTACTATTTATAATGTTCAATATTTAAATTGTTCTTATAATAATATATAAATTATTCTGAATAAAATTATGGGACAAATTTTTAAAAATAATACTAAAAAATATAGATTAAATTAGTTTAAAATTAAGCCTCCATAAGTGAGGAAAAAACAATTTTCCTATGAAAAAAATCTCAAAATTATAGAATGTTTTAATATTCCAAATAAATATTGAATCGATTATAATGACATAAATTTTATTAATAAATATAAAATAGAATTTATTTTATTTTTAAAACCATCTTTAAATAATTTTTATGTTTTTAAAATATATAAATAAAATTAAAAATATTAATAAAAACCAGCATTTTCAGTATTCATCAAAAAATTTATCAAATGAAAAAGCATAAAAAAAACTCACCCTAATATAATTGTGAATTTATGATTTAAAAAAATGATATTTTTTAAAATAAATTTTATAAAAGATTCAAAAATAAATTTGAATAATAAGTGCACTAAATGTGATATAGTTTTTTTTACTAAAAATACTACTTTAAAGTGAAATGTTGGATTTATTCTTATCTAATTCCTAAAAAACACATAAGATGAATGATAAATATTTTCTTGAATATATAATATTTTAATTTCATTAATATTAATCACTAGTTTTTATTAATTCATTGATGTAAAACATGTATGTGTGTATATAGATAGTATTTTAAAAAAACATTTACTATATTTTAAATTGTTTATAATTTTCATTTCAAATTTATTGGTCACTAAAGAAATCATTTTATATAAATGTATAAAAAATAAATTTTCATAATTTATTATGTCATATTCCGGAAATTAATTCAAACATCCAGGTTATAATTATCATATTAATTAGTAATATATTAATAGCATGCCAAGTTTCATTAAAAAATGGTGTTTCTTGAAATGTAGGTTATACTTTGTGTAGTGTATAACTCAAGATAAACTTAGTGCTTCATGTTATTCAATATAAAATTAGTGTTGCATGTGATGCATGATTTTGAATAAATTTATTTTATTTAAAAAATATATTCCATAAAATCTATGGGTGTTACATTCTACCTTAATTTTAAATAAATTTCAGCCTTTAAAGTTTCTGCTTTGATAAAAAAAAATT
Organism: Viscum album; assembly: GCA_963277665.1. Classification (NCBI taxonomy): domain Eukaryota; kingdom Viridiplantae; phylum Streptophyta; class Magnoliopsida; order Santalales; family Viscaceae; genus Viscum; species Viscum album. The sequence continues at coordinate 552,499,334 of OY728144.1, forward strand.
GGATCGTTTTTCTAATTAAGTCCTCAGGTTCATATGTACATTTCTCAAGTATCATTTTTTTCAAAAAAAATCATAGATCGAGCGAGTAGTTGGGTTTTATATCACTTTCTCTGTATGATCTAAAATCTCCACCATTTGTTACTCATAATAAAGATCATGTATTTGCTGTACGACCTCTACGTTCAGTACATGTGAGGGATCAGGAATGTAGTTCCCCATAAAAACACATGGAAGAAATAGTGAACTTGAGACATGTTTTATTAACACACAAACTAATTGTATAATGGATTAATAAAATCTAGAATGTCAAAGAGATCGATATATCTAGGTATTAACTTTACTTTGAATTTTATGTACAATTTCATCCTTTAGTTGGGTTTTAATCAATTTTCACTTCATATGATTAATCTAAGACATGAATTTTTCATTCCAGAGTCCTTAAATAATAATAAGGTCAATAAAATGTTGATAGTTCCTTCCTATAATCTATAGCTTTTATGAAAATGGTTATAATAGGTTTTCTAGTATGCCCAAATACTTATATGGTGAAATAAAGATGTAACTTCAAAAGTCTCATCAAATTTAAAATTAAACAATTCCATAAATTGTTAACCGTGTGCCCTTGTAAAATTAGAAATTTATAAAGAAGGTAACTAAATTTTCAAAAATCAATTTTACCATAATTCCCAATATATCATTAAGTTAATTTTAATGGTCACATTCTATATATGTGGATACCTTGGTCATATTTTATCTTAAAGCATGGTAATGACCATAATTACTATAAAACCTCCATAAAAAATGCTTCATTTTTCTTTCCTTATATAAAACCACATATTTTATTAACATAAACCTTAAAACAATATTTTTGGAAACTCCATCAATGATACCATATACCAATTTTTCAATAAATATTTAATTACGTCAAATCTCACCAATACTGTCCATTTTAGATTATCATTATCAATCATCTCTTAATTTAAACTAAACACAATTTCCTCAACATTAGAAAAATATGAAGAGTTACCTTTCTTTAATCATGTGTTTCCTATAAAATATAACATTTCCATTAAATCATTTTCAAAATTCATCAGTACATATTTCTAAAAATCCGTAATAAAAACCTTCTACAGAACATTCATAAAATATATCTCAAGATTAACATAATTTATTAATTTGAATACATAAACACTTTAATGATTACACTTATTTTATAAACCATACCTAGAATTAATTATCTTATTCCTTATACATTTTTCATATAATATTAAATATGAACCATGTATTAACATTCATCAATATCAATTTGATTATTCTTCTCATGTTCAACATTAAAATATTGTTAGAACTATCCATACCTTTTATATGTCATGTGTGGTATCCTCATCATCCGTGGTATAAAAATTAATCATACCACCATGTAGATTCCATCCTTGAGATTTCTCCATAGGAAATCAATTGTCATTATTCTCATACATTCCATGTGTATTTCACTCAACCATTCATGTTTCATTAAGGAAAAAGTTTTTTCACTGATATAATTAACTGAATTTCTCATTTTCCATGAAAATGAATTGATTTGTATCCTTCTTTCCACACTAAAAACATCTCATATTCCTATTGAGAAATTCCATCGAGTACTTCTTCCCACACTCTCAAAATATAGAAAATTGATTCTTCTTTCCCTCGTGTTTTCCACTATCTGTGCTCTATGAAAATTCTATCTTTATTTTATTTGGTGAGTCTGAGTGTTGGTTGAGGTATAAGTTTTTAATCATATTACTGATAACTTATTAGGGATAATCCTAATATCCATTACTCTAACCATTACAAAAATTTTATCCTCATCTATACATTTTCTATCTCATTAAACATTAACCTAATAACATAAGCATCCTATAAATTTATAAAACAAAAATGCATAGTTTGGGAAATAATAATAAATTTGGGAAACCACATAATCAAAAAAATAATTATAGGATGTATAATTAATGACACATTTCAATCTAAAACACCTTCGGTTTAACCTAGGGAATCTTTGATCATCATCTACTTATATTTTAATGATGGTTTATAAATAAAATATTGATTAACCTAACCATATACATCAGGAGTGTCAAGATAGGTGCATAGTAAGAATTTTTTTCATATAGAAAGTGAAACTCTAGTTACGATTTATTCATAATTTTTAGAGTTATTAGCACTAGGTACCTCTATGCTAGAACCATGTCCACTTGTAGTTTCTAGATATGGATGCATTTATAAAAAACAACATAATATTTTCTTATCAAAACATTAGGACATTATCATATACATAGAATTATCCACAATATTTTCAATTATGTTTTTCTAATAATAAAATTTAAATACAGACTAAACTATTTTTTTGATACAAAATATAAGGATGTAGGATTTCCGTAAATAAATATCACATCCTTTTATCATATACATAGAATTATATGTATTTGAAGACTGGAAACATGATCATATAATTTCATTTAACACCCCAATATTTCATAGTATGTTATTTTCTTTAAAGTAATTCATTAGCTTGTGCTACAAGAAACACCAAGTTCGAGCGCACCATGACTTACCAAACTAGCCGTTCAAAAAGTGGTTATGAATAATATTAACTGAATTTGAATTTTTATACACTCCATATAATTTTAGAATCCATATTATATGTTTCTTAGATATAATATAATCACAAATTAATTTTTTCAGATAAAAGAAGTATTTTTAAAAAAATGAAATTTTACCGCCTTTTAATGGAAATCCATTTTTAAAACCAATATTTGACACTTTTATATATTCAGTTTAATGAAATTAAATTATTATTTAGAATAGAGACATAATAATTTATTTTGGATAATTTTTTGGTACTTTTTCTGATAAGTTTCATATTTTGATGAATACTGAAAAATAATAATTTTTAAATTAAAATAAAAATTTAATAAAAAATATTTGTAGTGTTAAAATATGAATTTGAATGGTTTGGAAGTATAATTAAATTATATTTTCATCATTTAATAAAATCATGGTAATTATATGTAATTTCACTTTCAAATTTTACATAAACACATGTCAATCTTTTGATTGTTTTTACTTTTAAAAAACCCTCTATTCAGTTTTGAGAACATGAATTAATTTTCAATTAATTAATGAAACATATATTTTTTGAATTTCTTAAAATGGATTTACTATTTTAATTCAGAGTATAAAAATTATCTTAGGGTAAATGTTTGGTATTTTTATGAAAATATTCAATTATTGATGAATAGTGAAAAATATTGCGTAGTTGTTTAAAATTGAATTTTTATTTAAATAATTATTTATTTTATTTAAATTTATTTTAAGTCAAAATTGATATATAATACCCATATAAGTTCAATATAATTCATTAGATTCATTTTATAATAAAATTATATGTATAAAATTTTATTGACCTTTTTACCGTCCTTTACCCATCTTCTTGGAGCATTTTCAATTTTTCCTAAAACATAATTTTATCGCTTCTATGAAATTAATTTGAAAAATAAAATAGACACTTTTAATATCAGTATGTAAAAGGTCATTCAATATGATGAAAATAATTTTTTGTGAATTGGAACATTTGACTTTTATTTACCACGGTTAAAAATAAATATTGTAATTAATTGTAAAAGTGGTATTATAATTACCATAACACATGTATAAATTCTATTTAATAAGTTTAATTTGACCAAAAACCTCCTTAAGAATAAAATATGATCCTTTAGGTATGTTTGGATTAGATTACGACATTTCTTTTAAGAAGAGTTAAAAGTGTTAAATTCAATGTTTATTAACAAAAACATTTTTAATACAGGGTTATAAATAAGATAAATATGACTGTAAATATTCATTATAAATATAAAAATATTTCATGCATAATGATATTTTATTTATAATTTTTAGAGATTAAATAAATAAATTTATTTATGACAGAATGATGATGTAGTAATTATCTTCTTAATGAAATATTAAAATAGTATATATTATAAATATAAAAAAATATAAATTTAATTTTTTGATACCGTAACATGAATTTTATAGGTTAATATGACATGTTAGGGTTCATTATAAAAAAATTTCTAAGTGATAAGGTTGTTATGACATAAAAAAACAAAAACCAAAATATTGTCAAAATTGAAAGAAATTAGTTTTTTAAACAAATACTATATTATTGGTTGATATAATATTCCTAAATATCAATGATTATGAAAAAGAACATAAATAATATTATATATTTCATTAATTAACCACTTGTGGTTCTCTTGGATGTTTCGAGTATGTTTATTAACCATATAGTGTAAGAATACAAGAAGACATGGTAAAAGTTACAAAATTTAACTAAGAGTTATATCGAAAATATAAGGTTAAAATGGTATCCTAAACTTGTTTAAAACCTTTTTATTGAGTGTATTGCGACCCATACCCACGTTATCTATGAAAAAAATCATTTTGGAGTCATTATAAACAGAAAAGTATCTTATTATAAAATAATATTTCAAGCTTTTGCTAAAGTGACCCTCAACTCTCTTATAAATGGGTACTTAACCGTCTCTTAATTTCAAACCTCCAATGACATTTGGCTGTGCAAAACCATGACCATATGTCTTTCAAACATCCCTCACACCAACCTAGAGGCCTTATATTAATTAGAAATCCAACCTAAGGAGCCCTTTTGATCAACTCAAAAGGAAACACCCAAAGAAGAGGTAATAATTTCACCACCCTATTTCATGTTCTTTCCTTCTTCCACTTCATATTTCAATTTTGATTCCATACAAAAATAATAAATCAAGTAATGTATACATACTGTTAAGTTATTATAAATATGTTACAACCATATTCATTATTCTGCCCATCCTATAAATGACAAATTCACCATATGTTCTTATGTACGGCTTACCGTCTCCACGTCGTGGTGTAGTTTGTTATTCAAACACATAATTATTTGGATGAGTATAATAATGAGCATAACTGATGTAAATAATAAATATAAAATGTTAACGATTCTTTATTTTTGATATACCATCCTATTATATATGATTTCACCATCAATATAATGATATTGTTGCTTGTGTGTACGTACGGCTTATCGTCTCCACGAACATGATAAGATTCATTCCCCATCATAATCATTCACGAATTATTTTAAATTTAAGATTAAAAATAATTTTTATGAACTAAATATCATTTTTTAAATGAATTCAATATATCTAATACATCACAAACATTACTTATGTAACAGAACATATAACGGAAAACATATCTCTTAACAACCACAATAGTGATACTACTGAAATATCATTAACAAAGCAATATTAAAAGATCATATAGGATATCTTATTTACATATTTGGTTGTTTTATAATTTAATAACAAGGATTTCACTATTATACATGATGTTAATATACCCTATACTACGGAAAAGTAAAAGGTATGGGGTTTTCATCTCATTTCTTTTTCCCGTGAGATTCATGCTATATTGCCACTATTTCCTTTTATGTGGGGTATGTACTACCCATGATTGTATTCCCTGTGTAATATATGTTAATTTAAGGATATTAAAATCTTCAATTTATGATAATTCTTTCATGTAATTTATGTTTCGTAATTTACTTAATCGTTAAGGGAATTACATATTTCAATTTCCACTCATTGGGCTTTACACATACGTCATTGACTATTTTACTCTAAGATTATATGTGGAATCACTATTTATTATTTATATACTGATATCCACTCCCCTTTAAATGGATATAAATTTTATACACATAATCACTCCATTGAAAAAATTACATTCCATTGATATGAACGTTTTAAGGACAATCTTAACTCAATTTCTATTCATTGAGTTAAACTTCCATGTCAAGGGTTTTGTTTTAACAAGATTATGTGTGAATGTAACCAGATTTATCTACACTAAATATCCACATATATAGATTGTATTTATATTTGTTTCACATGATTATTTCATTGATTTAGCATTAATCTAATGATACTTTATTTGAAAGGTATTTCGTCTCAATTTACATTCCTTTGAGACCTCTTTGTCGTTATGCACCAATTCACATTTATATGGTGTATATATTGTACTTTGACATATAATATCATGAATACCTTTATTATCGTGATATTATATTGTTTTGATTAATTTTATTCATCAATTACTTGTATTCATGAATCTCTTATTTTGTTAGGAACTCTTTAACTAAAATATTGTTTTTAATGTTTAAAAAATATATTCTTCTAAATCTGTCTCATTAATATATATGATTAAAAAATGGATTTATGTATTTATTTATATGAACATGAATTTTTTTAAATAAAAATTACTTTTAAATGTTTCAATGTGTTATGGGACACTTGGATCCAAAAAATTTCTTTTAAAAGACTTCTTTGATAAACTGTGCGCTACTTAAATGTTTTCCTGAAAAAGGGGATATTTATCTCCAATATTTTTAATGAATATTTTCATCTATGTAAAAATCCTTCAGTGTATTTTATTCTTGATTGAGGTTGATTTTTTATAATAAAATCATCCATATTGTATTTAATGAGTTATGTTTCACTGTGGATGTGCTATTTTGAGGCCATTCATGGGTTGTGGTTAAAATATTGAAATTTCATATGATAGTTTTAATATGATTATTTAGACTATGTTACAACCTATTCCTACAAGGAATGCATTGGACTTAATAAGTGATGGGAGGAGCCCGCTATAGCTCCTCGATGCATCGGTACGTCTCATGAGACAAACTAGTGTCTTAGCACATGGCCTTGAGAAAATCATATTGGTAGTCTTGGAACAAGGCCTTGACTATGTGGTTATGTAGTATAGAATTATACATTCAATCATTATGAAATTTGTGTTGACATTAAATGTTATTATTCGACTAGTGGAATATCAATGTGAATAAGTAAATTTAATTATCTGATTTAACTTTTCCATATTATGATGAAGTTTACGTTTAAAAGGCTGGTGTTCTTGTCTTATACATTACCTTAAATTATTATTCTTATTTATGAAAGTTTCCACTATATTGTTATCATTACTGAGCCTCTGTGTTCACCCCTTATGTTTTAATTTTCCTAGGATTCAAAGAAGTATATTACGATTAACCTATAGGAATAAGCAAAGGGATATAAGAGTGTTCAAATGTGAAATGATGTTTTTTATTTCATGATATAATGTAAAACTTATGTAGTATCTAGTACTTCCAAGGATACTAAACTGATCAGTCTTTAGAGACAATATTCCTTGTATCATGCCAATGTTAGGTTTTAATGCACCGATTCTGTGTAACTGTGGTCAGGGTATTACTGTTGGTATCAGAGGATGTTTAGTATAAACCTTGGCAGCTAGATTTAGTAAAAACTCTGGTAGAAAACACTACCCTAATATAGACATTAAAGATTAGTATAGAAAAAAATCGAAATATTTTGGTAATGTAAATATTATGTGCGTTTTCCATGAAATACATCCCCAACTGGATACGATTAGGTAGAGGCAGCTCTGGAACAGATGTTCCTAGGAGAAAAAACTCTGACAATGAGTTTCAGGTTTGACCTGGGGTATCCTGGTACATGACAACAGGACTTGTTACACTATTGGTTACGACACTCGGGAGGGATATGCATAGGATAAATCATAAATTCTTTACAAACGGATTTCAAATTTTTAATATAAGATAAGAATAAATAACCTTGGTTAATCCAAAGGTGTTTTAGATAAAACATAAGGTGTTATGATATTGTCTAAATTATTTTGTGACCCACATTATGCTTTCTTGTGTTAGTCAATGGCTGGATTCCAAAGAAGTCATAGTAACATTGAACATGACTTACAAGGTGGGAATGATGGTGGAAATTAGCAACGAAATGAAATGTTGATAGGTGTACAAGATATTGTGTTCATGACGAATCAGTTTTCCAAAAATATGATCAACAACATATATATTAACCAACTCCCAGACTCAAAAAAGAAGAGAAAGGTGATGAATGATAAGAGCTCTAGCAGTGGATTCCTTGGAGAAAAGAAAGATCAATTTCCATCATGTAGGAAATGTGTAAGGTGAAACCAAAGAAAGTGTCTCAATAGATAAAATAAATTCATTAGGTGTGGGAAAGAGTGAAATAAAGTAATGAGTTGCCGAGGAAAAATGAAGTGTACTATGGATGAAAATAAAAATGATCCCAAGAATCTATTTATATTAATTTGCTATAAATGTAAGGGACCAGGGAATTACCTGAGTGAAGGCCCTATTCTATGAGATAACCACATGGCCAAGGAAGAGACTGTGTGGAAATAAATATATGTAGAAATGGTTAAATGTATTAGTGGTATTTGTTAATGAGATTACTCTGTAATACTTTTATCTTGTATGTGTAACCCTATAGTTTGATATGTGAAAATCCTGTCTTAGTAAGAATGTTTTTTATATTGTGGACATAGTTATAAATAACCATATGGGTTTATATGCTTCTTGAATTTGAGGTAATTACATGTTATTAAATTTTGGGATGAAAATGCACGGTGTGCGATAACATATATGCTGAAATTATGTTATGGTTATTTTGAGAAAATTATCATATTTTTGGAATGTTATAAAATATACTTTTTAAAAAAGGAAAACACACAGATCGTGTGACAACCCGTCGCATCAAAACAATCTACAGGAATCAAACCCACAACCAATGTGTGATTGGGATTTATTTCCTACCAATGAACTACATGAAGTCTATGGTTAGTGTGACTAATTATTTTTAGTTAAATGATTGTATTGATAAATAATATGCTGATTTTGGATCTTATGTATTATCAAATGGATATCCTTAGTATAGGAAAATGATTTTGTGATTAAGTGATAAATGTTATTTTGGGAGACATTCACTTTGTTGGGAACACTATATTCCAAATGAAAATAAAATACTATGGGATTTCATTTTAGAAGTAATGGTTTATTTTTATCTATGTTTTTATTGTGGATTTATAGATATTTGGGTTATTTATGGAAATGATTAACCTATCATAGAAAATATGTGATTAAGTTAATTAGGTTTAAATATTCGATTTTAAGAGTAGTCGATGTTATTTGGAGATACAATTTAACATGGAAGACTACGTAATAAAATTCTTCTAAGTTTTGGGTTTCAATATTAGTTTGGATTATATTGAAGTATTTTAAGGACAGTTGTTTATTGAATGGTATTTTTTGGACTTTTGGTATTGTTGTTTTAGTTTTAGAAATTAAGATTATTATTTCTTTCTCTAAAGGATTATCCTTTTTGGGGATCATCTGATCTTGTACTAACCATTTTGGTCTTGTTTAATATCTCAAGACAAGTTAAATATATAGTTTATCCTTGCGGGATCATATTATTCTCTACATTTTAATTCTAGAACTTTAGGTTTGACCAGGTCATCTTGAATACTCATCATTTGAAAAAAAGATGAGTTAGCAAAAAATAATTATTAAAGGATGAAGCTCTACTTAAAAAGTAAGTATATCTCTTTATTTTCTTAGTCAATCTCAAAAATAAATTCCTATACATTATGAAATAGAGCATAAAACAAAAAATGTAGTCCGTTTACTTTTCCTACTGGGAATATAATGACTATTTATCTCATCACATGTTTGTGGTTTACTTATTGTTAACCTTCTCCTGATAATGTTTTCTATCACTATCCAAAAGAACTTGACTCTTTGTTAATCTTCAATATACATGTTTTCTTACATGGAATCCTAGTATGGGTTATCTTAGGTGACCTTTGTACTTCTCTTTATTTGTTTTAAAGTGATAGTTTTATTGACTTTTTTTCCGTAGTGGGACTCTAAATGATGTTCCCAAGCCCAATTTTGAAATTACGATGACGCAATTTCTAAAAGGGGGGAAGAATGTAACACCCCAAGATTTCATAGTAAGTTATTTTGTTTAAATTAATTCAATAGCTTGTGCTACACACAAAACCGAGTTCGAGCACACCACAACTTACCAAACAAGCCTTTCAAAAAGCAGTTATGAATACTGTTAACTGAATTTTGAATTTTAATATACTCTATATAATTTTAGAATACATATTATGTGTTTCTTATAAATAATATAAGAACAAATTCATTTTTTCAGTTAAAAGAAGTATTTTTAAAAAACTGAAATTTTACAACCTTTTTATGGAAACCCCTTTTAAAAACATATATTTGACACTTTTATATATTCAATTTTATGAAATTAAATTATTCTTTTGAATAGGGACATCATTATTTATTTTGTAATCTTTTTTGGTACTTTTCTGATAACTTTTATATTTTAATGAATACGGGAAAATACTAAATTTTAATTGAAAACATCTTTTTTAATCGCAATTCTTTATAGTGTTGAATTATGAACATAAATGGTTATAAAGTATAGTTAGATTATATTTTTATCATTTAATAAAATTTAGGTCATTTTAAGTAATTTTATATTTTAAATGTGACATAAACAAATGTAAATCTTTTCATAGTTTTTACTTTTTAAAATACCCGCTTTTCTATTATGACAACGAGAATTATTTTTAAATTAACTAATTAAACATATATGTTTTCAAATTGGTAAAATAGAATTCATTTTTGAATTCAGAATATCAAAAATAGCTTTGGGTAAATATTTGGTATTTTTCTGAAAACATTCAATTGTCGATGAATAATGAAAAACACTACATAGTTGTCTAAAACTGACTTTATATTTAAATAAATATTTATTTTATTTAAATTTATTTTATGTATCAATCGATATATAATACCAATATAAGTTCAACATAATTCATTAGAGTTATTTTATAATAAAATTAGATTTATAAAAATTTACTGATCATTTTACCATCTTTTAACAATCATCTAAGAGAATTTAAAAATATACATAAAACATAATTTTAATGCTTTTTTAATTTAATTTTAAAAATAAAAGAGACAAGGTTAATACCAGTAAGTAAAATGTTGTTCAATAAGATGAACATAATTTTGGTGAATAGTAACTGTTGACTTTTATTTTCCACAGTTAAAAGTAAATAGGGTAAATAAAGGTAAAAATGATATTATAATTACCCTAACACATGTCCTAATACCATTGGATAAGTTTATTTACACCCAAAACCACCTTAGTAATAGAATATGATCCTTTAGATCCACTTGGAATATATTAGGACATTTATTTAAAGAAAAGTTAAAAGTATTAAATTCAATGTTTTATAACTAAACCATTTTGAGTATATGGTTATACATAATAAAAATTTGACTATAAACATTCATTATAAATATAAAAAAATTCATACATAATGGTATTTAATTTATTATTATTAGAGATTAAGTAATTAAATTTATTTATGACACAATGATAATGCAGAAATTACCATATTAATGAAATATTAAAATAATTTATATTATATATACTAAAATTAAGAAAATTTAAAAGTTTTTATTCCATCCACAAATTTTATAGGTAACTATGACATGTTAGGGTTTATTATATCAATTGTTTTTGAAGTTATAAGAATTTTATGACATTCACAAAAACAAAATACCATATAGTGTCAAAATTGACATAAATTATTTTTCAAAACAAATACTATATTATTGGTTGATACATAATTCCAAAAAATATAAGGTTTGGAAAAAGGGAATAAATAATAATATATATATAACTAATGAACAACTTGAGGTTCTCTTGGAAATTTAGAGTATGTTTATTTACCATATAGTGTAAGAATACAACAAGACACGGTAACAGTAAAACTATTTGACTAAGAGTTTAATAAAAAAGATAAGGTTAAAATGGAACCTGAACTTGCCTGAAACCTATTGGTATAGAGTATTTATACACATCAACACCTTATCTTAGAAATAAATCAATCTTTTTCTATTAGAAACCGAAAATTATTTTATTATAAAATAATATTTCAAGATTTTCCTAAAGTGACCCTCACCTCTCTTAAAAATGTGTACTTTACCTTCTATTAATTACACACCACCAAAGCCATTTGGTTTGGACAACCCCTGCAAAAATATCTTCCCATCTTTACTCACTTCAACCTAGATTCCTTACTTTGACCAGAAAGCCAATCTAAGGGGCCCCTTTGATCTACTCAAAAGGAAACACCTTAAGAAGAGGTAATAATTTCACCAACCTCTTTCATGTTCTTTTCTTCTTCCAATTCCTCATTATTTCTTGTTTCCATACCAAAATAATAAATCTTGTACCTTCTATATACTATGATGTTATTATAAATATGGTACAACCATATTCATTATTTTATCCATCCAATAAATGACAAAGTCACCATACGTGCGTCCGTACGGCCTAACGTCTCCACGTCGTGGGGTAGTTTGTTATTCAAACAATTAATAATTTGGATGGGTATAATAATGAGTATAACTGATGAAAATAAAAAATTTAATGTGTTAATGATTATTTATATATGATATAACATCCAATTACATACGATTTCACCATTAATATAATTATCTGGTCGCTCATTTGTACGTTCGACTTACCGTCTCCAAGAACGCAATGAGATTCATTCTCCAACACAATCATTCAAGAATAATTTTCATTTTCAGATTAAAAATAATTTACATGAACTTAATAAAATTCTATACATTAATAAAATATATCCTACACATAAAAAACATGTCTTACATAATAAAATATATAAAGTAAATCGAATCAGTTAACAACCAAAACAATGATACTACTGTAATATCAATCACAAAGCAGTATTAGAATAAAATATATGATATCATATTCATGCATTTGTTTCTTGAATAATTTAATAAAAATTATTTCACCATTATACTGGAGGATAACCTAACCTATACTATGGAAAAGTACAAGGTAAGGGGTTTTTATCTCACTTCTTATTCCCCTGAGATTTATGTTATTGCCACTATTTACTTTTGTGTTTTGTATGTACTATACATGATTTTATTCTTTGTGTCATTTAATTAAATTTATGGGTATTTACATATTAATTGTATTATACATCATTCATGGGGTGTATGTTTCATATTTTACCAAATTGGATAGGGAATTTCAAATTTCAATTTCCACTCATTGGACTTTATACATACTTCATTGATTATTTTACTCCAAGATTATGTGTGGAATCAATATTTATTATATATGTATTAATATCCACTCCCCTTTCCGCGGATATTCCTTTGATACACATAATTACGCCATTAATAAAATCACATTCCATTGATATGATCTTTTTAAGGGTAATCTTAACACAATTTCCATTCATTGAGATAAACAACCAAGTCATTGGTTTTGTTTTTAAAAGAATATATGTGAATGTAACCAGATTGATTTACAATGAATATCCAATTATATTGGGTGTATTTATAGTTGTGACAAATAGTTATTTCATTGGTCTATCCTTAATCTAATGACACCGTCTTTATAAGGTATTTTTTCTCAATTTAAATTCCTTTGTGACCTCTTTGTTATTATGAAACTATTCCATTTTATATGGTGTATATACTGTCCTTTGAAATATTATATCATGAATCCCTTTATTCTCTTGATAATATAATGTTTTGATTAATGTTATTCCTCAATAACTTGTATTCAGGCATCTCTTATTTGGTTAGAAACTCCTTAACTAATATATTGTTTTAAATGTTTTAAATATAGATTCATATAAATCTGTCTCATTAATGACCATGTTTTAAAAATGGTTTTATGTATATATTTATATGGACAAGAATGTTTTGAAATCAAAATTCCTTTTAAAAGATTAAATGTGGTATGGGACACTTTTATTCAGAAATCTATTTTAAACGACTACTTTGATAAATAGTGCGGAATTTAAATGTTTTCAAAAGAAATGAGATATTTCTATAAAATAGTTTTAATGACTATTTTCATCCACGTAAATATTCTTCAGTGTGTTTTATTCTTGATTGAGGTTGATCTTTTATAATTCAATCATCCATATTGTATTGAATGAGTTATGTTTGACTATGGATGTGCTATTTTTATGCAATTCATGGTTTTTGGTTAAAATATTGACATTTCATAAGCTTGTTTTAATACAAATGTTTTGATTATATTTCAAACTTTTCATATCATGAATGAATTGGAATTAGTAAGTGACGGGTGCAGCCTGATATAGCTCCTCGATGCATCAGTAGGTCTCATGAGAAGAACTTGTGTCCTGACACAAGGCCTTGAAAATTTCTTATTTTTAGTCATGGAACAAGGCCTTGACTATGTGGTTATGAAGTGTGTCATTATGCATTTTATCATTATAAAATTTACTATTGATATTACATGGGATTATTAGACTAGTAAAATATCCATGTGAATAAGTAAATGGCATTATCTGATTTATCTTTTCCATATTATACAGAAGTTTATGTTTAAAAGGCTTGTGTTCTAGTATTATACATTGTCTTAAATGTTTATTGTTATTTATGACAGTTTATGCTATATTTTTTTCCTTACTGAGCATCCGAGATCACCGCCCTGTTATGTTTTATTTTTATCAGAATGCAAAGAATTATATTATGATTAACCTATAGGAATAAGCTATGTGATACAACAAGGGGACAAAATGTTTTTTATTTAATGATATATTGTAAAACTTATGTATGTATCTAGTACTTATAAGGCTACTAAACTGATTGATCTTTCGGGACATGATTCCTTGTATCATGCCAATGTTATATAATAATGCAGCAATTCAGGGTAACTAGGGTCAGGGCATCACATTTCATGAATTATCTTTAAAATCTCTTATAAATATCTTCTCACATAGTGCTCGTCATAGACATACCATATATAAACCTTTATTCAGAACTAGGGTAAGGAAACATAAGAAAGCGTGATCTCATATCCCCAGTATGGGTAAACATATGAGATATAAATCCATGTTCAATTGAAAAAATAAGGTAATAATAGGGGTATATGATCATGAAAATAACATACAGAGTTCATACACAACATTTCATAGATAATAATCAGCAGTCATAGAATAAAACATTTATACTTCAAAAAACATGGTCCATAAGGGTGATTAATCATTATAAATAAATCATCAACTGTAGTCTTAGGTCATAAAATTTCTGCACTATCATAAATATATAAAACAATTTCATATTTTAATGATAAATATTAGGACCATCAACATAGAATATCATTACTCAATACATGTTTCCCATTGAGGATTAGGACACACTTATTTCCAATTGTGGATTATGATTAACTTGTTTTAAATAGTAGATCTGTCCCTTGATCATATATCAAATTTTTATATAATGATTTATAAATATTTTCCCAATTAAATTGTGCAAGATATATGTCCCACCCATCACATAATGAAAACAATATTTATCTGTGGAATAATATGATAAAAATTCATCATATCATCACATCATAACTAGTGATAATAAAAAAGGATTCATAAACTTTTGATAAATTTAATATCACATAACCAATGAAAAGTAAATGGGTTTCATAAAAATTTCAACAATATAAACATTAACTATCCAAATATATAATAAAGATGGTATCATTCAGTCTTATCCCCAGTAAAGTATAAGTGACATAAAAGGATACCTTCATAGATGAAAAATGATTTTGAACGATCACATGGACCATTTTTTGGTGAAAATATCCTTTTCCCAGTTAAAAAATGAAATATTTTAAAAATATTTTTTTTAAAGAACCTTGAAACTCATAGAGTAAATTTGAAAGATTTCTTAAAACATTTATTGATGAAAATAAACTTTTCACTAGGATATAATTTATTTAAAAAGTAAAATCATACTAAATAATAATGAAAACGTATTATTTAAAACTAACCTTGAAATCATTGGTCAATCATGAAAACTAGAAATACTATTCATTAAACGTTTTCTAAAATAGGAATTCCTTTAACATTTTGGGTAAGTGTCAAAAAGTCCTTGTTTGGAAAAAATAAATAATTATTTTTGTAAAAATTCATTTTTAAAATTTAAACATTGGTAAAAATGGGTATAATAATTATATTTTATAAATTTATTGAATTTTTTGAAAAGATATTTAGAAAACATGGTTGTGGATGAAAATGAGGGTTTGACTAAAGAGAGAAATAAATGGGAATTTTATTTTAATATTTTTTAATATTGAGTAATTAATGGGGTGAAAAGGATGGTAAAATAATTATTCTAATGAAATTACCATAGGATACAAAAATTCTGGAGTTTTCTAAGAGATGAATCACAATATTTCCTCATCATATGCATAAACATTAACAATCCCGATAAACAATGAGATTATATAAAAAAACTCAAACCACTTTGGTAACCTTGAATAATAATACCCATGAAAGAATAGTATAAAATGATACATAAAATATAAATATAAGAAATATATTCAAGATATTACATGTCAAAGTGTATTATAAACACCTCGTAAAATAATATGTGTGTATAACACTACATATGTATCAATGAATGAAAATTCATACAATTATTACTTACTATAATGATAACATATGAACTGTAAAAACCATGATATAGAGATAATAAAAAATATATGAAAAAAACTTATATTCAGTATAGTAATCATTAATAACATTCATGTATCATATATACTCTACATAAAATAATTAAGTGGTGAATATGACATGTGTCCCATAGAAATGAATATGGTACGAATATATATTAACTTTGTAACACCCCGAGATTTTATGAGATATATTCTTTTTTATTTCTTTGATGTCTTATATTTTACATTACACCATGATTAGCTTGTATTATACGCAACACCGTATTAGCTTGCAGTATATGCAACACTATTCTTGGCTCATGTTACAGAAACATTCAAGTTCGTTTTATGGGAATTATTCTATTGAACATTATGTATAGATTTTGTTTAATGTATAAATGAATTAATTTTTTATTATGATATATACAACAAAAAAGGGAGATTTCACTTTATGCAGCCCTGACTTGGCTTGCATTACATGCAATCACGACCTTCCTCGATAGCATGTGTAATACGCAATACCGGGTTTCACTAAACAATGAGATGCCATTGAAATATTATATAAACTATCCATTATAAAAAATAATACCCAATTGTTTAAATATTATAAATTTTATCTCTCAGAATGGACTTCATTTTTGGATTCGAAATTTCAAAATCAGCCTTCGGTGAATTTTTGGTATTTTTCAGAAAACTTTCAATTTTCGATGAATAGTTAAAAAAACGGGTTATAGTTTAAAACTGAATTTTTATTTAAATAATTATTTATTTTATTTAAATTTATTTTAGGTCGAAATAGATACACAATACGTATAAATGTTCAATGTAATTTATTGGAGTCATTTTATAATAAATTTAGATATATAAAAATTTTATTGAACTTTTACCGTCTTTTACCCACCTCCTAGGAGCATTTGAAAATTTACATAAAACTTAATTTTACCGCTTCTGTGAGTTAAATTTTTAAAATACGGGGGACACAGTTAATATCAAGGAGTAAAATGTGGTTCAATAAGATAAAAATAATTTTTTTTAAAATAGTAACTTTTAACTTTTATTGAACACGGTAAAAAATAAATAGGGTAATTAAGGGTAAAAAGGATATTATTATTACCCAAACACAAGCCCTATTTCTATTGGATAAGTGTAATTCGACCAGAAATAACCTTAGGAACAAAATATTTCCCTTTAGGTCCACTGAGATTATATTAGGATATTTATTATTATTTAATTCAAAGATGATTTAAAAGAGTTAAAATCAGAGGTTAATAACTAAAACATTGTTAATATAGGGTTATACATCAGATAAATTTGACTATAAATTTTAATTATAAAGCGAAAAATATTTTCTACATAATTATATTTTGTTCATAATTTTTAGACATTAAATAATGTAATTTATTTATGACGCAATGATGATGCAGTAATTACCTTATTAATGAAATATTAACATAATTGATGTTATAAATACCCAAATAAATGTAATTTGAGACTTTTTATGAATTAAACTAATTTAATAGGTTAATGTAACATATTAGGGTTGGTTAGAGGATTTTTTTTCTAAGTAATAATTTTGTTATAAATTTATAAAAAATAAAATACCAAATAGTGTAAAAATTGACATAAAAGAGTTTTTTAAAAAAATGTTATATTATTAGTTGATATAATGGTCCTAAAAATCTAAAGGTAGGAAAAATGACTTATATAAAAATATATATGACATTAATGAACCAATCGGGGTTCTATTGGCAGTTTATAGTTTGTTTATTAACCATATAGTGTTAGAATACATGAAGACACAGTAAAATATAAATTATTTAACTTAGAGTTAAATCTAAATGATAAGGTTAAAATGGTAACCTAAACATGTCTAAAACCTATTTTTTGAAATGATTTCGACCCATCCCTTCCATATCCTCTAAATAAGTCACTTTGGAGCCATTATAAACCAAATATTATTTTATTATAAAATAATATTTTAAGTTTTTCCTAAGGTGCCCCTCACCCCCTTATAAAAGGGAACCTCCTCCCTCTCCTCCTCACTCAAATTTGAGCCTTCAATATCGGAAAACCCCTATCTATTTCACTTCTCCACTTACATATAAACCTACCATAGGTTATGGTCTTCTTCAAAGACCAACATTAGTGCCCTAAGATGAGGGTAAGAGGAGGTGCGTCAAAGAAGAGGCAATCTCTTCTATCGATTCTTTCAAGTTTCATTATTCTTATACTTCTTCTTCTTTATTTTTTTCATTATAAAGTAATAAAATTAGTATAACTAATATACTGATATGTTATTATAAATATTTAAAACCCCATTTTACCTTTTATCCACCGTGTGTGCGTACGTTTGCAATACCGTCTCCACGCCGTGGTGTAATCTGTTTTTCCACCACAACCTTACTTGGATGGGTATAATGGTGTAGAGAATGACTATATATGGTTTTTATAACATGATACCAATTCTAAGATATTATATCATCCAATATAATTCCATTCAATAAAAATGAGAATGATATCATCACTCGTGGGTACGTACGGATTACCGTCTCCACGACGCGATGAGATTCATTCTCCATGTTAACCATTCAAGAATGATAATAAATTATATATAATGAATAATAATGATATATATGACATAATAATGCTACTGAATTTATGTATATATATATATATATATTTCATCTACTTACTTCCATTCATGTCAATAAGGAAAGGAAAACAGAGATAATGCGTACGTACGGCCTAACAACTCCATGAACGGTGTGTTCCATTTCATTTATCTATCTATTATATATATATATATACACTGAATATATAAAATATATAAATCATGTTTTTCATTCTGGAAGTATGTAAATTAGGATAAAAGTAATCAAAATATCAAGAACAACAAGTCCAAAAACGTACGATAAATGAAACGATTTTACCCAAAACACTGCTTTAACATGAAATTGACAAATGAACGGGTAATATAAAGTCATAAGTGAATCATATATGATATCGTAGATATTATTATGGTTATTTTAAAAGTTAATAATATGTTTAAACACACTATACCAGAGTCTCAGACACATACGGAAGAAATTGGACATAAGGTAAGGGGAAATTTTGCAATATCATTTTTATCCGCGATTGCCTATACGTAAGAATTAAATGGGGTTATATTTTTCATCCATGTCCATAAAAATGGTTTTAATATAGTTTTTAATACCATTAAATGTTTTTTAAAGACATTTTTACCCCTATTTGACTTTTAATTTTTGTTATGGAAGAAATCATTCTTTTGTTTACCATATAAGGCACTTTTTGACTTTTTCTGCAAAAGTACGTGAAGAATGTTTTTTTAACTTATACGGCATGAATGGATTTTTAAGGTTTGATAAAGACGTATTTCATGAATTTTTATCTAAAAAATTGCATGATTATTTTCAACAAAATACTTTTTTTTAAAATTTCATGGCATTTTGAGAAAAGAAAATGATTTTGAAGAAGAATGGATATTTTCCGGAAGAACTAATTTCAAGTGTTTTATCAAATCTATTTTACATCTAAGATGAAATTATTTAGTATGTTTATGTTTCAAGTATAATGTCTCTATTATTTAAATGGTTTGATTTTTCTTATGATGAAATGATATCCATTTCTTTTATATGGATTATGTTATGATGGGATGATGTTTATGAAACCCATTTTATTCATTGGGTTCTTATGAATGATGTATGTTTATTTTTTGGAACACAAAATAATGATTTCATTTTGAGACGGGTGAGACCTATATCTCCCTACAATGCATTGGGTGAAGATTTATATCTCCTGAGATAGACATGGCTGGAATGGAATGTTAATCTGGTTCAGTGATACAGGACTAGAATTAGGAGTGAACTCGATTCAGTATGGGATTTTATCAACTATGATGGTCTTGGAAACAATTCCCTGGCTACTATGGAAATTATATCATGTGCTTAATGGTTTTCCACAATTACATGTTTTATTTTATCATTGTTAATGTTCCTTTATGATCTATGACTTATGTACTTGCAATATTTATGTCATTACTCAAGAATTTGATGTTTTATGTTCATGTTTTTACATTCAAATGTTTATGGATTGTTTTTAAGTTCTCCATGTTTACCCTTACTAAGTATTTGAGCTCAACATTTTTATGTTTTGTTTTCCCCAAGATTTAAAGACACGTTTTAGGTAAGAAAACCAAAATGGAAGAACTTTATGGGTGATGTTGAATATCTTTCACAATGATTAGTAGATTATGTTCTGAGTTTCCAACGACACTAAACTAATATGATCTTTGGGAATCTCTTTTTATCATGTATTAAGTATTCTAAAAAAGTAATGTAATGTCCATGTACTTCAAGCTTTGGGTCTCTAAAGTTGGTATCAGAGTGAAGGTTCACATATGCTTTGGAAACTAGGATGCAAAAACTTTAGTGAAATCCCTAGAGATATTTCTAAGCTATGTCTAGGGATGTCCCTAAGGATAAGTATACATATACGTTTTAGTACTAGAATTATGGTAAAGAAATTATAATTAAACCTAATATGTTATATATTGGTGGTACTCCACCTTTATTATGTTGTTTTCCTAGCATGATTTTTTCCTCTCACACTGTTCTTTTTGGGTTTTAGACGATGGCTGGAACCTGAAAAACCATTTTGATGAATGTAATGGAAAATACAATGATTGTCCTTTCAAACAATAAAATGTGATGGGAGATGGAGTGAAAAATATTATTTTATACTTAAGGAAGCTATTAATCACTCTGGACTTCCAAATGAGAAGATAATGGAACAATATTCTATTGAGTCCTTCATGAGGCAACAACCACCTTCTTTCAGTGGGTATTCTTATCCACTTGTTGCTGAACAATGGATTAGTACCATTTGAAAGATATTTTCCATACTTCATTGTTCACAACATGATAAAGTCATTCTGGATGTTTAACATTTAGAAGGTGAAGCGGACCAGTGGTGGACTCTAATTAAGAATAAAAAACCCCCAATATGAAATTGAATCCATGGAATGGGATGAGTTCAAGAACATGTTTTTCAATAAGTACTTCCTTAGTATTATTCAAACAAATATGGAAAATGAGTTTCATGAGATTAATAAAAAGGATGATAAATATGTTGGTATATACAAGGAGAATTTTACAAGGCTTGCAAGGTAGGCATATGGCTATATCATCCAACTTGAAAGTAAAGTTGATCGATTCTTTATTGGCTTAAAACCAAGTCTACAAAGGGAATCACCTATTAGAGACTTCAATAGCTATGAAGAAATTGTTTGTTGTCCTATCAAGGTAGAAATAGAAGTGTGTATTATATATCCACTCATGGTTTTGACAAGAAATGAAAGATGGAGTTTAAGGGAAAATCTCAGAACAATGGCGAAAAAAGGTGAATGTTTCTTTATGTTGAATGTGTGGAAAGAAGCATGGTGGAGATTTTATAAAAGGAACTAAAAATTGTTTTAAGTGTGGAAAAGAACATCATCGAGCAGCTGAGTGAAAAATTAATGGGAAAAAAGGTTTCTAATGATGAGAATCGAGAAAAGACTACAAAGAACACACCACCAACACTTCAATGCTTCAATTGCAACGAAATTAGGCATTATTCTAACCAAGCTGTAATCCAAGGGTTAATGATGATCGACATCAACAACATATTAAGGAAAAGGAGAAAGGGAATTCACATGCGATAACCATTGTAGATGTTGATTATGAAAATGATTTGGTGGAATGATTATGTGTTTTTTAACAGGATTCCAAAATAATGTTACGGAATCTCATTTGTAGTATTGTGGAATATTGGAATATCTATGGAATGGTTTGTTGTGGTTTTTGATAATTATATGGTACATGTAACCAGGAAAAGTGATTGAAATTTTTTTGGAATGAAAATGATTTGTTTATATTGAAGGGATAAGGAGAAAATAATATGTTTGATAGTATTCAAGGGCTCATGATCGGTGTAAGGAAAAAGTAATATCATGGTTTGAGCATATAGAATTTTTCGGATTTTGGTACGTGGAAAGAGTTAAATTTTTATAGAACTCATGTTTTCACTAAGGTTATATGGTAATGAATGTTTCAAAAGAATACATGATTAAGGTAATCACATGTTTGGAATGTGACCAACAAGATATATCTTGTGATGTACGAGGGATAAATGATGGTATTCACATTCTTGTTATATGACCTTTTTAGTAATCATTCTCTTTATACTATGATTTTGGAAAGAAGTATTTTGGATAAGTATTAAGTTTGGAATTAATTATGTTGAACGTCATATAATATTTTTTAAGGATAGAACCTTTTTTCGATTTTATTTCTGAAATGTTATAATAGTATTGTTTATGAAAATGGACAACCTACAGTGTGGGTGACAACCCGTCGCGTCGGACAAGGATGTAAGAATCAAACACACAACCAAAGTGCGACATGCTTTTATCACCTACCACTAGCCTACATGCATTCCCTAGTTAGTATAAATTAGATTTAATTTATTATGTGGTTTGATATATGAAGTATAAGTCCATTTTAGGAACCATATATGATTAATCTAACCATATATGGACTTATGTGTATTTAATACCTTTTGATAACCTTTTGTTTGGGAAAGATGGAATTAACAATCATTATATTGAATGATATTCTTGCACTTCACTAATGACCAATTCAACTTCATTTCTTTAAGAGAAGATGTGTAAATTGTTCATGTCATGACCAATGGTGCGATTCTACCAAAATAAATTAAGTATTTCTTATAATTCCAATTTTTTTCAACCTTAGGAAAATGATCTAGAAAACCCAAAAAGTTGTCATAGATGGTACCTTAGATCATAATAAATTTATGGCATTGTGATTATTGGATTTTTCATAGCCATTATCTCTACCACTCTCCATCAAAACATGACAGTTAGATTTCTCTTCCATATCCATATTTTCACTTATGTTCTCCTATTTGGAAACCAAGGGATGAATTAATTTGGGTACCCGATATTTTTCATACTTAACTTTTTAAAATTAATTTTTAGTATTCCTTTTTATGATGTGGGTTTCTATGAATGAAACTTTGAAGAAGTAAATGATTTATAACCCCGATGAATTTCGAGGGCGAAATTTATTTTAAGGGGGGCGGAATTTAACACCCCGAAATTTTATGAGATATATTATTTTTAATTTCATTTATGTCTTTTATTATACACTAAAAATGATTATTTTGTACTATACGCAACACCGTATTTGCTTTCACTATACGCAAAACTATTCTTGGCTCATGTTACACACAATTTCTAGTTCGTTTTTTCAAAATTATTCTACACAACATTAAGTATAGATTTTTTTAATGTATAAATAAAATAAGTTTTGATTATGATATACAAAACATCAAATCGAGTTTGAACTACACTCATCCTTTACTTTTCTTTCATTACATGTAATCACGAACTTCCTAGATAGTGTGTGTAGTTCGCAATACCAGGTTTCACTAAACAATGATATGTTATTAAAACATTTTATAAACTTGCCGTTATGAATAGTAATACCTAATTTTTTAATTTTTTTAAATTTTATTGTTCAAAATGAACTTCTTTTTTGGATTTGGAATATCGAAATTAGACTAAGGTTAATTTTTGGTATTTTTCTGAAAACATTCAATTTTTGATAAATAGTGAAAACACTAAGTTATAGTTTGAAACCGAATTTTTATTTAAATAATTATTTATTTTATTTAAAATTATTTTAGGCCAAAATATATATAAAATACCGATACAAGTTCAATGTAATTTATTAGAGTCATTTTATAATAATTGTAGATACATAAAAATTTTATTGAACTTTTACCGTCTTTTACCCACTTACTAGGAGCATTTGCAAATTTACATAAAACATAATTTTACCGCTTCTGTGAGTAGAATATTTATATTCTGAAAGCCATGTTTAATATCAATATGTAAAATTTTGTCTAATAAGATAAAAATAATTTTTGGTGAATAGTAACTTTTATCTTTTATTTACCATGGTTAAAAGTAAATAGGGTAATTAAGGGTAATAATGATATGATTATTACCCTAACACGTGCCCTAATTCTATTGGATAAGTTTAATTCGACCAAAAACAGCCTTAGGTATAAAATATGACCATTTAGGTCCACATGGATTAGATTGGGATATTTATTGTTATTTAATTCAAAGAAGAGTTAAAAGAGTAAACATCAATATTTAATAACTAAAACATTTTTAATATAGGTTAATACATAGGATAAATTCTACTATAAATATTAATTATAAATCTAAAAATATTTCCTACATAATGATTTTATATTTATAATTTTTAGACATTAAATAAATTAATTTATTTATGATACAATGATGATGCAGTAATTACCTTATTAATGAAATATTCACATAATTGATGTTATAAATACCAAAATAAATGTAATTTGAGACTTTTTATGAATTAAAATAATTTTATAGGTTAATATAAAATATTAGGTTTGGTTATATGAATGTTTTTATAAGTAATAATGTTGTTCGTAATTTAGAAAAAACAAAATACCAAATAGTGTCAAAATTTACAGACAAGCATTTTTAAAACAAATTTTATTTATTAATTTATATAATGGTCCTAAAAATCTATGGTTCAGACAAAGGACTTATATAATAATATATATGGCATTAATGAACCAATTGGGGTTCTATTTTTTGTTTATAGTAATTTTATTAACCATATAGTGTAAGAATACAAGAAGACACAGTAAAAGTTAAACTATTTAACTTAGAGTTAAATCAAAATGACAAGGTTGAAATGGTAACCTAAACTTACCTAAAACCTACTGGTTGATATGATTGCGACCCATACCCACCCTAGCCTATAAATAAGTCACTTTGGATCCATGATAAACCGAATATGAATTTATTATAAAATAATATATTTTGTTTTTCCTAAGGTGCCCCTCACCCCTTTATAAAAGGGCACCTCCTCCCTCTCCTCTTCACAGAAATTTGATCCGTCAATATCATAAAAACCCTGCCCATTTCACTTATCCACATGTATATAGACCTACTAGTGGTTCGTGTCTTCTTCAAAGACTAACTTTAGTGCCCTAAGAGAAGGTTAAGAGGAGGCACGTCAAATAATAGGTAATCTCCTCTACCGATTCTTTCAAGTTTTATTATTCTTATACTTACTCTTATATAGTTTTATCATTATAAAGTAATAACATAAGTATTAATTTTATACTGATATGTTATTATAAATATTAAATAATCCCATTTTACCTTCTACCCATCCTATGGAAATCAAAATCACCACGCGTGCGTACGTTCGGAATACCGTCTCCACAACGTAGTTTAATCTGTTTTTCCACCACCACCTTACTTGGATGGGTATAATTGCGTAAATAATAACTATAAATGGTTATTATAACCTGATACTATTTCTGAGATATTATATCATCCACTCCAATTCCATTCTATAACAAAGGGAACTATATCATCGTTAGTGCGAACGTGCAGATTATCGTCTCCACGACGCGACAAGATTCATTATCCATGTTAACCATTAAAGAGTGATTATAAAGTATATATAATGATGAATAATGATATATATGAAATAATAATTTTACTAAATTTATGTATATATATATTTCATCTACTTACTTCCATTCATGTTAATATGGAAAGGAAAATTGTGTTCATGCCTACGTACGGCCTACCGTCTCCATGAACGGTGTATTTCATTAAATTTATCTATCTTATTTATATATATACATACTGAATATATATGATATATAAATCATTTTTTACATTTTGGAAGTAGTTATATCATCATAAAATTAATAATAAAATCAAGAAAAATAAGTCCAAACATGTATGATAAATGAAATGATTTTACCCAAAACACTGCTTTAACATGGAATTGACAAAAGAACAGGTAATATAAAGTCGTAATTGTATCATATATGATATCATAAATATTATTATGGTTCTGTTACATGTTAATAATATGTTTAAACCCACTATAAAGGAGTCTCGGACACATATGAAAGAAATTGAACATAAGGTAAGGGATAATTTTTCAATCTCATTTTTATCCGAGATTGCTTATACATAAGTATTTAATGGGGTTCTATTTTTCATCCATGTCCAAAAAAATAGTTTACATAAAGTGTTTAATATTCATACATGTTTGTTTAAATTCATTTTTAACCCTCTTTGACTTTTAATTTTTGTTACGGAAGGGATCTTTCTTTTGTTTACCATATAAGGTACTTTTTGACTTTTTCTGCAAAAGTACGAGAAGACTGTTTTTTTAACTTATACGACATGAATTGATTTTTACAATTTCATAAAGAATTATTTAAATGATGTTTAATCTAAAAAATTTCATTATTATTTTCAATAAAATCCTTTTCTTGTAAAATATAATTGCATTTTGAGAAAAGAAAATAATTTTCAAGAAGAAAGGATATTTTCATCAAGAATTCATTTTTAGTGTTTTATCAAAACTATTTTTTGATATAAGATGACAATATTTAGTATATTTATGTTTCAAGTATAATGTATCTATTATTTTCATGGTTTAATTTTTCTTATGATGAAATTATATCCATTTATTTTATATGGATTATGTTATGATGGGATGATGTTTATGAAACCCATTTTATTCGTTGGGTTATTATGAATGATGTATGTTTATTTTGTGGCACACGAAAGAATGATTTCATTATGAGATGGGTGGGACCTACATCTACCTCCAATGTATTGGGAAAATATTTATTTCTCATGAGATAGACATGGATGGTTTGACCAGTTAATCTGGTTCTGTGGTATAGGACTGAAATGAGGAATGAAATTGATTCAGTAAGAGACTTTTTCCACTATGATGGTCTTGGAAACAATGCCTTGGCTACTATGGAAATCATATCATTTGCATAATGTTTTTCAACAATTACATGTATTATTTTATCATGAATAATGTTTCTTTATGATCTATGACTTATGTATTACCAAGAGTTTTGTCATTGCTCAAGATTTTGAGGTTTTATGTTCATGTTTTTATGTTCAAATGTTTATGGTTTGTTTTTACGTTCTCCATGTTTACCCTTACTGAGCATTTGAGCTCACCCTTTTTATGTTTTATTTTCCCCAAGATATAAATAAAGGTTTAGGTAAGAAACCCAAAGGGGAATATCTTTATGGGGGATGTTAAAGATCTTTCACCATGATTAGAATATTATGTTTGGAGTTACAATGACACTAAACTAATATGATCAATGGGCATTTTTTTGTCATGTATTAAGTATTTCGTGAAAGTAATGTAATTTCCACGTACGTCAAGCATTGAGTCTCTAAAGTTGGTATCAGAGCGAAGTTTTATTTTTCCTTTTGAAACGAGGATGGGAAAACTTTAGTGAAATCCCTAGAGATATTTCTGAGGTATGTCTAGGGATGTCGCTAAGGATAAGTATACATGTAGGTTATAGTCCTAGAATTATGGTAACGATCTTGTAAGTAAACCTAATATGTTATATATTGAAGGTACTCCCCCTTTATTATTATGTTTTCCTAGCATGAGTTTTTCCTCTCATACTGTTCTTTTTGGGTTTTAGAAAATGGATGGAACCCGAAAGAAATGTATTGATCAATCTAACAGACAATGTAATGATTGTCCTCCTGAACAATCAAATGTGGTGGGAGATGGAGTGAAAAATATTATTTATATACTTACACAAGCTATGAATCATTCTGGACTTCCAAATGAGTAGGTAAAGGAACAATATTATATTGATTCCATCATGAGGCAACAACCACCTTCTTTCATTGGGTCTTCTGATACACTTGTTGCTGAACAATGGATCGGTATAATTGAAAAAATATTTTCCATACTTCAATGTTCAGAACATGGAAAAGTCATTCTGTCTGTTTACCGTTTATAATGTGAAACAGACCAGTGGTGGACTCTAATTAAGAATACAAGGCTCCAAGATGAAATTGAATCCATGGAATGGGTTAATTTAAAGAACTTGTTTTTAAATAAGTACTTTCCCAGTGTTTTTCGAACAAAGAATGAAAAGGAGTTCCTTGAGTTTAAGAAAAAGGATGATGAATCTGGTGGTACATACGAGGAGAATTGTACAAGGCTTGCAAGGTAGGCATCGAGCATTATCATCCAACCTGAATGTAATGTTGATCGATTCTTTAGTGGCTTTAAACCAAGTCTAGGAAGTGAATTAGCTATAAGATACATTAGAAGCTATGAAGAAATTTTGCATTGGGATATCAAGGTAGAAATTCAAGTTGGTGTTACATATCCATCTCATGGTTATGACAAGAAACGAAAGATGGAGTTTAAGGAAAAATATCAGAACAATGTTCAAAAGAAGGTGAATGTTTCTTTAAGCTCAAAGTGTAAAAATAATCATGGTGGAGATTGTCTAAAAGGTACTAGAAAATGTTTCAATTATGGAAAATAAGGTCATCGATAAGTTGAGTGACAAAGTAATGGGAAAAAGGTAGAAAATGATGTGAATAGAGAAAAGACTACCGAGAATGCACCACCAAAACATCAATGCCTCAAGTGCAAGGAAATGGGTGATTATTCTAACCAATTCCCAAATACAAGGGGTAATGATGATCAACATCAAAAACCTATTAAGGAAAAGGAAAAAGGGAAGTCACATGTGATCAATATTGTAGATGTTGAGTATGAAAACGATGTGGTGGAATGATTATGTGTTTATGTAACTAGATTCTGAAATAATGTTCTGGAATCTCATTTATAGTATCATGGAATATTGGAATATCAATGTAATGGTTTTTTTTGGATTGCTATAATTATATGTTTTAGGATACCGTGAAAAGTGATTGAAATATATTTGGAAAGAAGATGATATGCGTATAATGAAGGGATATGGAGAAAATAATATTTTTGATAGTATTCATGAACTCATGATTTGTATAAGGACCAATTTATATCTTGGTTTGAGT
The DNA here is from genome assembly GCA_963277665.1 of Viscum album. Classification (NCBI taxonomy): domain Eukaryota; kingdom Viridiplantae; phylum Streptophyta; class Magnoliopsida; order Santalales; family Viscaceae; genus Viscum; species Viscum album. The sequence continues at coordinate 552,528,884 of OY728144.1, forward strand.
ATATAGAATTTTAGGGATTTTGGTATGTGGGAAGAGTTAAATTTTTATAGAATTCATGTTTTCAGTATGGTTATATGGTAATACATGTTTGAAAAGATTACATGATTAAGGTAATCACATGTTTGGAATGTGAGAAACAAGATATATCTTGTGATATATGAGGGATAAATGTTGGTATTCACACGATTGTTATATGACCTTTTTAGTAATCGTTATCATTATATGATGAGTTTGGAAAGAACTATTTTGGATAAGTCTTAAGGTTGGAATTAATTAAGTTAGACATCATATAGTATTATTTAAGGCTAGAACATTTTTTTGATTTTATTTCTGGAATGTAATAATAGTATTGTTTAAGAAAAGGGAAAACCTGTAGAGGGGGCGACAACCCGTTGCGTCGGACAAGGATGCAGGAATTAAACCCACAACCAAACTGCGACATGACTTTATCACATACCAATGGCGTACAGGAAGTCCCTAGGTAGTATAAATTAGTTTTAATTTATTAAGTGCTATGATATTTTATGTATAAGTCCATTTTAGGAACCGTATACGAATAATCCCACCATGGATGGACTTATGTATATTTAATAACTGTTGCTAACCTTTGGTTTGAGACAGATGGAATGACCAATCAGTTTATCACATGATCTACTAGAATTTTTACGAATGGAAAATTAAACTTCATTTCTTTAAGAGATTAAGTGGAAATGGTTCAAGGCAAGAACAACGGTGAGATTGTACCAAAATCAATTAATTATATCTTCTAATTCCATTTTTTCAACTTTAGGGTAATGATCTTGCAAACCAAAAATGTTGTCGTAGATGGTACCTTAGATCATCTCAAATTTATAGCTCTGTGATTGTTGGCTTTTTCATAGCCATGTTCTCTACCACTCTCCATCAGAACATGATGATTATATTTCTCTTCCATATAAATATTTTAACCTATGTTCTCATATGTGGAAACACATTGATGAGTTAATTTGGGTAACCGTTACGTTTCATACTTCACTTTTTAAAATTAATTATTAGTATTCCTTTTTATGATATGGGTTTTTATGAATGAAACATTCATGTAGTAAATGATTTATAACGTCGATGAATTTCGAGGGTGAAATTCATTTTAAGGGGGCTAGAGTGTAACACCCCATGTTTTTATAAGACATTTTTTTAATTTCTTTGATATATTCTGTTGTACAATACACCATGATTAGATTGTACTATATGCAACACCGTATTAGCATGCAATATACACAACACTATTCTTGGCTCGTGTTACACACAATTTCATGCTCTTTTGTGGGAATTATTCTATGCAACATTAAGAATAGATTTTGTTTAATGTATAAATGAAATAAGTATTGATTATGATATATGCAACACCAAAGCTAGATTTCACTACATAAAGATCTGACATGGATTGCATTACACGCAATCACGACCTTCCCCAATAGCGTATGTAGTACGCAATACTAGGTTTCACTAAACAACGATATGTTATTAAAATATTATATAAAATAGCCGTTATGAATAGTAATACCGAATTTTTGAAATTTTATAAGTTCTATCCTTTAAAATGGACTTCATTATTGGAATGAGAATTTCAAAATTAGCCTAGGGTGAATTTTTGTTATTTTTCTGAAAACATTCAGTTTTTGATGAATAGTGAAAACACTGAGTTATAGTTTAAAACAGAGTTTTTATTTAACTAATTGTTTAATTTTTTTAAATTTTTTTAGGTCAAATAGATACAAAATACCTTTACATGTTCAATGTAATTTATTGGAGTCATTTTATAATGATTTTAGATATAGAAAATTTTTATTGAACTCTTACCATCTTTTACCCACCTCCTAGGAGAATTTGAAAATTTACATAAAACATATTTTTACCGCTTATGTGAGTTGAATTTTCAATAATCCGAGAGACACGGTTAATATCAAGTAGTAAAATGAGGTTCAATAAGATAAAACAAATTTTTGGTGAATAGTTACTTTTAACTTTTATTTACCACGGTTAATAGTAAATAGGGTAATTAAGGGTATAAATGATATTATGATTACCCTAACACATGCCCTAATTCTATTGGATAAGTGTAATTTGACCAAAAACAACCTTACGAATAAAATATGACCTTTTAGGTCCACTTGTATTAGATTTTTTATTTATTACTATTTAATTCAAAGAAAAGTTAAAAGAGTTAAAATCAATATCTAATAACTAAATCATTTTTAATATAGGGTTATACATATGATAAATTCGACTATAAAGATTCATTAGAAATCTAAAAATATTTCCTACATAAGTATATTTTACTTATAATTTTTTGACATTAAAAAAGTTAATTTATTTATGACACAAGGATGATGTAGTAATTACCTTAATAATGAAATATTAACATAATTTATGTTATAAATACACAAATAAATTTTATTTTAGACTTGTTATGGATTAAACTAATTTTATAGGTTAATATTACATATTAGGGTTGGTTAGATGAATTTTTATCAGAGTAATAATGTTTTTAGGAATTTTGAAAAAACAAAATACCAAAGAGTGTCAAAATTGACATAATGGGGTTTTTAAAACAAATATTATATTATTAATTGATATAATGGTTCTAAAAATATAAGGTTCAGGAAAAAGACAAATATAGTAATATATATGACACTAATTAACCAATTGGGTTTTTATTGGCTGTTTATTGTAAGTTTATTAACCATATAGTGTAAGAATACAGGAAGACACGACAAAAGTTAAATTATTTAACTTAGAGTTAAATATAAATGATAAGGTTAAAATGGTAACCTAAACATTTATAAAGCCTACTAGTTGAGAGGATTTCGATCCATCCCCACCCTATCCTATAAATAAGTCACATTGGAGCCATTATACCCTGAATATCAATTTATTATAAAATAATATTTTAAGTTTTTTTACTACACTGCCCCTCACACCCTTATAAAAGGGCACCTCCTCCCTCTCCACTTCACACAAATTTTAACCTTAAAGCTTGGAAAACCCCAGAACATTTCACTTCTACACTTCTATAGAAACCTACTAGAGGTTCTGGTCTTCTTCAGAGACAAACATTAGTTCCCTAAAAGGAGGTTAAGAGGAGGCACTTCAGGGAAGAGGTAATCTCTTCTACCGATTATTTCATGTTTCATTATTCTTGTACTTCCTCTTCTTTAGTTGTTTCATTATAAAGTAATAACATCAGTATAACTAATATACTGATCTATTATTATAAATATTAAACAACCCCATTTTACATTATATCCATCATGCGGAAATTGAAATCACCGCACGTGCGTATGTTCGAAATACCGTCTCCACGCCATGGTGTAATATGTTTTTCCACCACCACCTTACTTGGATGGGTATAATGGTGTAATGAATAACTATATATGGTTATCATAAAATGATACTAATTCTGAAATATTATATCATCCACTACAATTCCATTCAATAATATTGGGAATGATATCATCGCTCGTTCGTACGTACGGATTACCATCTCCATGAAGTGATTAGATTCATTCTCCATGTTAACGATTCAAGAATGATTACAAAGTATATATAATGAATAATAATGATATATATGACATAATAATTCTACTGGATTTATGTATATATATGTTTAATCTACTTACTTCCATTCAAGTCAATAAGGAAAGGAAAACAATGTTCATGTGTACGTACGACCTACCGTCTCCATGGACGGTGTGTTTCATTTCAATTATCAATCTATTATATATATATACTAAATATATATGATATATAAATAATTTGTTATATTATGGAAGTAATTAAATCAGGATAAATGTAATAAGAATATTGAGAACAAAAAGTCCAAAAATGTACGATAAATGAAATGATTTTACCCAAAGCGATGCTTTGACATGGAATTGACAAAAGAACGGGTAATATAATGTCATAAGTGAATCATATATGATATCATAAATATTATTATGGTTCTGTTAAAAGTTTATAATATCTTTAAACCCACTATACAGGAGTCTGAGATATATATGGAAAAAATTGGACATAAGGTAAGGGATAATTTTTCAATCTCATTTTTATCTGAGATTGCTTATATGTAAGTATTTACTGGGGTTATATTTTTCATCCATGTTCATAAAAATGTTTTTTCATAAATTGTTTAATATTCTTCCATGCATGTTTGGAGTAATGGTTACCCCTCGTTGAATATTACTTTTTGTTATAGAAAGAGTCTTTCTTTTGTTTACCATATAAGTTACTTTTTGACTTTTTCAGAAAAAGTTTGAGAAGAATGTTTTTTAACTTATACGGAGTGAAATTATTTTCACGATTTCATAACAACTTATTTCAATGAAGTTTCCTGAAAAAAATTCCCAGATTATTCTAAAAAACCCCTTTTCTTTTAAAATTTCAAGGAATTTGGAGAAAAGAAAATGATTTTGAAGAAGAAAGTATATTTTCCTTAAGAATTCATTTTAAGTGTTTTATCAAAACTATTTTCCATCTAAGATGAAATTATTTAGTATGTTTATGTGTCAATTATAATGTCTCTATTATTTATATGTTTTGATTTTTCTTATGATGAAATGATATCCATATCTTTTATATGGATTATGTTATGAGGGGATGATGTTTATGAAACCCATTTTATTCGTTGGGTTATTATGAATGATGTATTTTTATTTTGTGTCACACGAAATAATGATTTCATTATGAGGTGGGTAAGACCTATATCTCCCTCCAATAAATTGGCTAAAGATTTATATCACATGAGATTAACATGGAAGGAACAAAAATTTAATCTGGTTCAGTGATACCGGACTGGAACAAGGAGTGAACTCAATTCAGTAAGGGACTTTGTCCACTATGATGGTCTTAGAAACAATGCCTTGACAACAATGGAAATAATATAATGTGATTAATGTTTTTCCACAATTACATGTTTTATTTTATCATGATTAATGTTCCTTTATGATCTATGACTTATGTACTACAATGATATTTGTCATTGCTAAAGATTTTGATGTTTTATGTTCATGTTTTTACATTAAAATGTTTATAGATTGGTTTTAAAATCTCCATGTTTACCCTTTCTGAGCATTTGAGTTCACCCTTTTTAGGTTTTCTTTTCCCCAGGTTATAAAGAAAGGTTTTAGGTAAGAAAACCCAAGGCAAAGAACTTTATGGGATATTTTGAAGATCTTTCACCAGGATTAGAATGTTATGTAATGAGTTTCCATAGACGCTAAACTAATACAGTCCTTGGGCATCTCTTTTTTTCATGTATTAAGAATTCCGCAAAAGTATTTTAATGTCCATGTAGATCATGCTTTGGGTCTCTAAAACCTTATGTCTAGATTTGTTTTGTACACATTCTAAACATATTTATAATAAATATATATTTAATATAAATAAATTACGTAATGATACTTATATATATCATAAAATATATTATTTAATGATTTTTTAATACATGTTTATTAAATATTCATTGTTAAAATCTGATTTCCAATAATAACCACATTTGTTTTTAATTTTGGTTTTGGTTTGTTTTTTGGTCCGGTTACTTTTAACATGTTTCCATAGTCTGCATAGTTGTAAACATGATATAAATATTATACATATTCTTTATATATGTATTTATCGTAACCTATAAAATATAGAGATATAAAATTAAATGAACCATTCATGGAGAGGGTAGGTCGTACTTACACATGAACACTATTTTCATTTCATCATAGGACAAAAATAAATTACGTTAAATAATATATTACCAATAAAAAAATTTGGTTCATATATATGTCATATATATTTATTTAATCTGATAATTTTTTTTACTTTCCATGTAAGGCTTATGTGAAGAATGCATCACATCACTTCGTGAGGTGATATTTCCCCTTAAACGCAAGTGTTGTTATCGTATTCCCACCGAATGCAAGATCAGTTAGTATATGTGATATCATAATTATGGAATCATAAATATTTTTAATGTATCATTTATATTACTCTAGTATATTATTATTACAATATAGGTATAACATAAATGAAAAACACATCACATCGGTTTGTGAGGTGGTAGTCTACCGTACACAGGAGTGTAATTATTGCATTCCATTGGTTTTTATCTAAAAAGTTATATGTATTAATATAATTAAATAGGTATAATAATATAATAAATGTAATATAAAAACATAGAATAAATCATTATATAAATTCATGATATGTGGAGATGGAAAATGAAGAACATTAATGTAGGAGGCACTAGTCCACCGTAAACATGAAAGATATTTTCTTTGACCATTTAAGGGTATTGGATATTGAGGTAAGTAATGGAAAAAATAGAATAAATTTCATTATATGTAAGATAATTAAGTTATTATATTAACATGGTTTAACAATATTTTTTGGATTTGGAGGATGAAATAAAATAAAAGCACTCGTTAATGAACATTATGTCCTCTTTGGGTAACCTCCTTATATTTTTTACCAAATCCCTTAATAGGTTTCATTAATTAAAAAAACAAGGATTATAGGATGAAAAAAGGTATTTAAGTATGGTATTTGGTCTACTAATGGACATAAGAAATTCTTATAGAAGTTTGAATATGAGATGACAGGGGGTGGCCATTTATAAGTATGGGATAGAAAAAAGGTAAATTTTAAAATAATAATTTGTAACCAAGTATTTAGTAGGAATGAAATATAAAAACATGGAATTATGAAACATTATAGGTTTTAATTAAAACCTATTTCTAGAAAATTGTTTTTGTACAAGGTTTGGGTCATTTGTAACCCTTTTATTTTTAGTTTATCCGCCCTATAAACTCATTTTTACCACATCTTTGGTCGTTAATTTATATTTATTTTACTAATAACAATGGTAAAAAATTAAATTTATCTTTTTATAAAATATAAATTATGTTGATTACAAATATGGGATAATTTTATTCAAATTATATTCATAGAATTAAAATAATTTAATATAAAATTAAACCTACAGGTGCGATGAAAAAGTTGTTTTCCAAAGAGATGATTCTAATCACTATTCAACCTGGAATTGATTAAAATTATATGAATTTTTTTAAAAAATAAAATATAACTAAATTTAATTTATAAACCATATTAATATATTTTTTAGTTTATTAAAATCGTTAAAATAATTAACAATTCTAAATAAAAACATGTATTTTCCTATAATCATCAAAAAGTGTATCTTCTAGAAATATTATAAAAACTTTTCACTATGATAATTTTTACATGGTGATTATAAAAAATAATTTCATTTTGTAAAATAAAATATTCTGATAATTTTAATAATTAATATAAAAGTTTGTTAAAAATGGGATAAAACTTATTTTTAGAAAAAACTTATCATTTAAACGTAAAATTTGATTTGTTATTATCTAATTCATAGAAAAAAGACAAGATGAATTTTAAATATTTGATTTAATAGTTAAAATATATATTTAATTTTAATCATTCAATAAAAATTTCTTTATTTAAAATTTTTTGTTAAAACATATTTTTGTCCAGAATAATATATTTTTCAAAAAACTTTTCATTTAATTTCAAAGGATATTTTTTTATTTTCTAATTAATTAGTTATAAAAAAATTAATTATATATATATGTTTAAAACATAAATTTTCATAATTTATTTAATACTATTCATTTCCACCATTCCAATAGCTATGTGATAGCTATCATATTATATATTAATATTCAAATATAATGTTGTATTTTTTTAAAACTTAGTGTTTCGTGTAATGTAATATAAAATTTGTATGTTGTGTAAAAAAATATATTAAAGTTAGTATTTTTATTTGGAACAAATATTTCATAAAATATTGGGGTGTTATAATATATATTCACATTATAAAATCCAATATGTGTGTACCAAATTTTCTCCATCAAATTGAATATCGAATTCAAAGGATACTTAGGGTATTCGCATCTCATTATTCTTCTTAAAAACATATTCTATTATTTTTAAAATGGGGAATGATATCATATTATACATAGAAAATATCATTTATATAATTAAATCAAAGTATTTTTCAGATAACCTATTATAAAAAAAGGATTAATAAATAAGTTTGTTAAAGTTTTATATCAAATACTCGCATGTAAAATCAAGAGAAAAATTATAATTTACCAAAATAGGGGTTAAATTTATCAACAAAATCAAAATTAAAATTCACACATTAAAAACACAAAAAACAGTCAATGTCCACATGGATACGTCTATCTTTTTGACATCTTTTCATCGACTAAGAACTCCCTCATAATGAATATAATTAAAAATAAGAGATGCGAGTGTGATTATAATACCTCCAATATCACAGAGGCTCCTCCTCAAGCGATGAAATCCATAATCAACAAGGATGTTCATGAATTCCATGATGAAATATGTTTCTCCTTAAATTAAATTATTTTTATCTCATAACACATAAAATAACATAGAATAAGGATGACCAACATTTTTATTTAGAAGAAACATTCAATGTTAGAGTTTTATCACATCATTTAGTTATTATTATTTACATGTTTAGCATGGGATGTGGTTTACTTCTTATTGAAAATCATTATGGATTGTGAAATTTTTTTCCCATGAATTTATTCACCATGAGGTGTGACTTTATCCACCTTATTCACAACTAGATAAGCCTTATCTTTTTATTCATATATATTTATATTCTTTGTCACCAATAGGGTTGTTGTGTTATTGATATTATGGTGTTGAATGAAGCATTTATTGATGTTCATTTTATATTCTCCAAAACTCAAACCAATTGTTTTACTTTATAAGCCCTTTCCAGGATATGTATTTTCCTTGTAATTCATAGGAGTGGGGTATCACTATATGGATTCTTTCCCCTTCCATGCTTTCCTCCAACTATAATAACTTTCTATATGACCGAGGTTATAACCAATGAAATATTTACCAAAGAATTTATACCTAAATTGGTGTGTCCTTGTTTGAGATATTAAAACTACTTTAGTTATTCTAACATATTTGTGATTTCTTTATTTGAATCATCTATGCAATATGTTCCCAAATTTTCTACATTAAATAATTTTTGGTTCTTTCAATTTTTATGAACCACCATTTTAGTTTTACATGGGGAAACACTTCCCTTCCAGAGATTAGATTGGAGTTTTTCATTACTACTTTATAAGTTTAGAAATATATTAGAAGGATATTCATAATCTATTTATAATTATTCATATTTTTTACGTTATATTATTTTAAAATTTTATCTTTAAATTTAGTATCCATTAATTTCATATGGTAAGTAGTATATATACATGATTATTTCCTTTCATAATCTTGGGTTTTGTGAGATAGGTTAATAATCACAAACTCATTCTCTATGGAAATTTTCTTTATAATCTATCGAGACCTATTTTCTATCATATCACTTTCATGCTTGTTTTTTATTCCCATTTTGTTTGAGATAAGATTAATGGATAATTCTTATCCTCAAAATATTTTATTTGTGAATGAAAAAAATATTTCACTATTGAGTAGTAAAATTCATGAATTATTCTCTATAGATCATGATTTTCATTTCGTTAGAGTTATTTATAATATGAACATGATATTGATGCTTCTACATAACCAGAATAAATATTAATTTTCACCAGAAAGAGTGTTTCAAATTTCATGAACTTAATTTATAGAAGGGTTAAAATAGTGATAATATTATGTTTAGATTTTACCTTGAATGGAGAGAAAAACATCTAGGATAGATTATTCTTGTTCTTATTCTTATTAAGCTGAAAGAGATTGATTTAATCATTAAATTTGGAATGCATTTAGGTAAAGTTTTATTTATATATAATTTCTTCTCTAATTTTTTATTTTTGTAGTTCCATTAAATAAGGGGAATGACCTCATCAAAATCTTTTTTAGATTCAATATTAAAAAACTACTTGTATCTAAATAGGTATCATCCTTTGATAACAATTATAAAATAGAATGATCAGTTATGTACCATTGGGGGGGGGGTTATACTAACACATTCTTTTAATAAATAGATATTAGATCTTATTATATGAAAAATCAATACATTACACAACCACACACCAGAAAACCATAATAGTTTAGTGACTTGGGAGAATAGGTGGAGAATATTTTAATTTGGAGTAAGATCTTCAACATATCGCATAAATATCATAACTTTTAGTAATAGACAAAAACATACAGTACATGAAACCTTTATTCATAACATGGTGAAAGGAAACACAAGAAAGAGGGATATTATATTCTCAGTAATGGTAATAAAGTGAGATATCAAAGATCACATAATCATGACATGATAATAAGGGTATGTGAACATGATCAATAACATTTGACAACCATACACCACATATCAATGATAATAATTAGGTGTCATATCATAAATATTGGTAGTTCATACGACATGAATCCTACTGGAAACTAAGAGAATGATCCATGAGAACATAAAATTGAAATAATAAAAATAATTCTTTAGTACATATAAGAATATTTAACCATTTACATACTAGTCAAAGATATCTTTTAGGGCTATTTAAGTGGAATATTTTAACTCCACAAACCATCATATTATTTAAGGTCCACTCTCAAGACCTTCATAGGGGAAAAGTCCCTTATTAAATAGGGTTCACACCCCATTATAGTCCTCTCTATTGCATAAGAAATAAATCATTACCCAATGAATTTGAGGGAGATATAGGTCACTCCCATCACAAAATGAAAATCATATGTATGTGTTCAACAAGAAAATAGAAAATTAATTATATCAAAACTCATTAAATGAAAAAAAAATTATAAATATTTTATCATGTCATTATATGTGGAAATGTAAAAAGTTTCATAATCATTTCATCATACCATAACCTAGGAAAGGAATCGGGTTTCATAAGGAATTTATCAGGGTATAACCCATGTAAGAGAAAGATATTTTGTTAACATCTTATAAATATCAATATAAATCATCCAATGAAAAAATAATAATGATATCCTTGGATCACATCCCTGTTAAACAATAATTAACATAAAAGTATGTCCTCCTAGATGGGAAATTATTTTTAAAAGTCACTTTGAACATTTCCTATGGAAAATAGCTTTCTAAATTTATTTTTTCAAAAAATTAAATATATTTGAAATAATATTCACTTAAAATCACATTGAAAAAATATAAATAGATCTTTATAAAACATTCGTGACATTTCTTGAGGAAAATATCTTATATTATTTTAAATACAAATTTCAATACATAAAACATTTTAAAAATCCATTTCATTAAAATAACCATGGGAACATATAGGTAATGTTTAAAAACTAATCTAAATCATTTCATGAGAAAAATGTCCGTTCCTCTTAGAAAAAATAATTTTATAATATCGAACATTTTGAAAATCATTTTTTTAAACTAAACATGAAAAAATATAAAGAAATATTTAAAAACCATTTAAAACATTTCCTGAAAAAATATCTATTCTTCTTAGATTTTGTTTTAAGATATAAATTTTTTTTAATTTCCTTCTGTTTAATATTTCCTTGAAAAATTATAAATGAAGAATAAAATAAAATAATGACATTGAAGGTAATAAATTTCATTAGTTACTCACATGTTAAGATTATGATCCTTTCTAGATTTTTGATAAAATCCAAATGGACATTGTTTGGAAAATGAAATGAATATTACTTTCATTTTTTTTGTAATAATAAAATCAACGGTTCAAATTTATTTATTAAATAATTTTAATATATATTTATTTTTTTATAAATATTGTTATAAAAATAAGTTTTCATAAAAAATGGTTTTCGACCGAAGATATCAATAAAAATCATTTTCCTTAAAAAAATTATTTCCTCTTGAGTACATAAAGAGAGTATAATTAATGGAAAACATGTATTATTATGAAATAACAAAAAAATAATAAAATTCATGAGGTAATTAATATATGTATCATAATATGTAATCATTGTAATCATAATCGTAAACAATCTGGATAAGCGATTAGATTGTAAAATAAAACACTTACCACTATTGTAACATTGAATCATAATCGCCATGAAAAAATAAAATTAAATTATAACATTAATATCATTAAAAAAACGTTTATTACAAATATAACATGTCAAAGGGTTATTATATGCACCTCATATAAAAATTCTGATTAATAACATTACTTCGGTCCATGAGAACGTAATTTGAGACCAAAATCACTTATCGCTTAGGTAAATATTGAACTGCAAAACCAATAAAAGAGATATACAAAAAGGGATATACAAAAAATATAATTTTAATTATAATAATCATAATATATATTCTTGGGAACTATATATAACCCTCAAATGAAAAAATGGATAAATATGTCTAATGTCTCACAGAAAATAAAAGTGAGATGAAAATCTCATACCTAAAGTCTAAAATTCTTTCGTCCACATTCAAACATAATTTATAATAAATATAATATTATTACAAATATATTAAAGAACCATAATTATATATATATATCCTATAATATAATATTTTATTATGATATTTTAATACCCATTTATTAATAATTTTACTTCTATGTCCTATTTTAAGAAATAACTACTTGGTTTTTCTAGTTGGTTTGGATTTTTTATTTTTGTTCCTATTACATTGATCATGGTCCCATTATCACAAAAAAATTTTCCGTGATATAAATATATTATATATTCATAATATATGTATTTATATTAGTCTGTAAATGTTGGATATTGAACAAGAAATACATCATTCATGGAGACAATATGCCATATTTATTGATGAACATTGTTTCCATTTTCTCAATAGAATGAAATACATAACATAAAATTAAATATTAACATAAAATAATAATTTTTATGTAATATATATAACATATTTTATTCAATAAATTCCTTATTACCATTTATGTAAAGCATATATGAAGAACAAATCACATCAATTTGCGGTGATGTAGTCTTCCACACACATGAACTGTGTTATCATATTCTTACAGAATAGAAAGTAAGAAGGAACATGTGATATAAATATTAAATAAGAATAATAGTATACCAATTATTATATATAAACAATTAATACATCATTATATCTAGTTATTAGAGGTGTTTATGAAAAATTAATAACATCTCTTTGTGAGGCGGTAATTTTCCACACACATGTTTGATTATTTTGTAACCCATTTGATCAAAGATGAGACATATATAGGTTATAAAATTAACATAAAAACCTAAAAACATATCAAATATATTTATTTTAATATTTAATCCTCGTTTAATCATAATTTCAAAAGGTAGAGGATGAAATCAATTTAAACACTTAATTAGGGATGTTACCTTTTCTTTGGAAAAACAACTTTTAGTTTTCACAAAAAGAAATCATATGTTGGAATTATGACCCAAAAAAGGATTATAGTTTGAGATAATTTATGTAATTAATTTATTAGGGTAGGTATTGGATAAATTTTTGTTAAAATTTTAATATTATAGGAGAATGGTAGACCTATTAAAAATAAGGTGAGTAAAACACTATTATTTTTTTAAATGAAAAATATGACCCAAACTTTTATCATGAAAAAGTAACAGAAATGTAAAAGTATCAATACTAGAAAAGGAAAGGTCAAACTATATCTAGACAATTATTTGTGAACAAGTTTTTCATAATTTTAAATCCTTATTGTTTTTAGTTTTACCCCCGGTTAACCCTTCTTTTCCAAAACTATGAAAAATAATTTTTACTGTTTTTACTCATCATTATGGTCAAACATTAAGTTGAAAATATTATACAATATAAATTATTTTTATTCAAAATATTTTATAACTTTTTAAAAATTACATTACAAGATTAGAAAATATTGATTTAAAATTAATCTCACAGATAGGATGAGAAAATAGTTTTCCAAAGTGAAAATGCTCAAAAGATATAAATATTTTTTATATAAACATCAAAAATTAGAATTAGAAAAAATAAATACATTTGATTAATAAATATATAATTTATGTAATTTTAATTTAAAATAGTTTTTTAATAAATAATCAAGCTTATAAATTATTTAAATGAAAAGTTAATTTTCAATAAGAAGTATTTTCCTATATTCAATGAAAAATTAAACTTTTTAGAGAAGTCCCAAAAACTCACACTAAGATGATTTTGTGTAGAGGGTTTAAAAAATATTTTTTATTTTATAAAAATAATTTAATAAATGTATAAAAAAAATTTATTATTGTTCCCAAAATTAAATAATTTTTTGAGAAATTAATATTTTTGAAATATATAAATACTTAACAGAAAATATAGTATTTTTACCAAGTTGATATATTTATATAAAAATATTATACTTAATTGTTAATTTGTTTAATATGATGAAAATCTATACAATTTAGGGATACTTTATATTGATAAATTTTAAATAATATTATTAATAATAAATATTGGTTTGTTAAAATTCATTGTCATGTGTAACACAAGCTAAACTCTATATTGTGTGTAATGAAACCTATCAAAGAATATTATTATTTGGTGTGAAAAAATATGTAAGAAATAATTATTTTTTTAAGTAAATAATAATTAATAAAAACATTAGGTGTTACATTTCCCCCCTGAAAGTTAATTTTTAAATAAAAAATCTTCACATTAGTAGTAACAATTGATGATACTTCTGACTCATTAAATCCTCAAGTTTCCACATAGCTTCCTCAAACATGTTATTTTCCTGTAATAATTTTACCAAGTGAGTTTTATTTTTACCTAGAAATCTCTCTATATGATCCAAAAATTCCAATGGTTGTTCCTCATAAGAAATATAATTATCTATCCATATTAACTATGTGATCAGTACATGTGATGTATCCAATATATACTTCTTTATGAGAGACACATGGAACAAATCATGAACCTAGGAGAGGTTTGATAGAAGAACCTTGAAATAATCTATTATCCCATTACAGTCAATATTTTCAAAAGGATCGATATACCTATAGATTCATTTCTCGTCTTTATATCATAGAGTAATTTATAGAAACACATTTTCAAAAACACAAAATTCAATATCACATCTACCAATATCATTAATATAATTTTTTTAATAAAAGTATACCCTTACATATTATGAATGGATATAACATTATATATCCATTAATTATCTAGACTTGATCCCAATAATATTACTTCTCTAACATTACTCCAGTACATTAGAAATCTATACTCCATTAACAAATGGGTTTTATGGAGATCCATCTGAATTCTATTGTCATATAAAGTTACACTAGGAGTAGGAGTCGATCCCAAATTACAATTAAATCTATAAGGAAAGACATTAAAATATTCTATGTGGTTTTAATTGTTCTTTTAGACTGAAAATATATATAAGGATGATATGCTGTGATGAAAAATAAACTATGCATCAAGAGCTTGTTGATGAATTATCCAATACATCAAGGTAAACTTATATCATGATGAAATAAAATTTAAGGTGGTAATTCAGGTAACATTACCAGTAAATTAATTTATATTTTTGAAATTGTATCACGTGTGAAATCATATATAATTGAAATTAAGTTTTCCAAATTCATAATATGATCGAATCCGACCCATAATTAACCCAACATTAAATATAAGACAAAACCACGAGTTTAACAAAAACATTATTAATAAGTACACAAAATATAATGAAATACATCCTTAAATAAAATTTTCACTAAAATATTTAAAAACCCAATGGATTTTATTACAATAAATGAATCTTAAAATATCCTTAATATTGATAAACTCCCATCACATAAAACCTGAACATGAGTTCCAATGACTATAAACTTATAATTAACCTTAAAACCATAAACGAATGGTGGTATCCATAACACTTATGTTTGTATTTCATGGAGGCATATACACTTATATAATATAATTCACCATTTATTCATTATATAAAATCTTATATTATATAAAAACATTTTAATTTGTATCTTGGGTTCATCCATGCACTGATAGAATGAAAAAGTTTACTTCACTACACCAAAATCCCAATAAAGTCAGATAATAATTTCTCAAAATCTCATGAATTTTCAATTAAGGATGAACAATAATATTTTTATAGAGCTCATTCATACAAATAAAATCCCAAATAATGAGGTTAGGATAGTGTACTATAATCATTAGGATTCACCATATTCATTATGATTGAATAATATGTCCCTTTACCATTGACTTAATAGGTTGTTTTGGATTATCAATCACATTATCCCTCTGATTGGGGAACCGATTCACATAATTTCCAAACTCATTTTAATTTAAACAATTATGTGTTAGTGGTACATTATTTAGAGATTTTTATATCTTTTCACTTATAGTTATCTTTTTTCCATCACATCATCATTTGATTTCCCGATGACATTCCCTTAAACACTTAAAAACATTCTGAACCATATTAACAAATATTACTTCACATTTTCCCACACTGTGATCATAAATGAAATATCATCTTCTTCTCTCATTGGTTTTATGATTTTAATTTTAGTTCTATTTTTATATTCCAATAAAAATCATGAGATTTATATATATCTCCAACCTCCATTTAATCCTTGATAGCACAAAAAAATCAATCCATATCCCGTGAATTATTTTATGGATAATAATGTTTTTATAGAGGAGTTTAAGACACTAAATAATAAAAAACCTTACTTTTATATTGGATGATAATACCAAATGAGTACATTAAATGCCTTGTAAAATTTTCCCCATAGGTACAAACAAAGTCGTCATCTTGTTTCATTATCTCGAAGAAATATTTCTCCATCATTTTTTGTGGAATAAGTGGAAAGTAATTACTAATAAATATGTTCTAGAACTCATCTAAATCGCTAGATTCAATTTTTTATATTAACATTAATTCATGAGGAGTGTATAACATTAATTTTCTTCTCATTCCAAATGATAGATATCCAAAATTAATTTTTCATATTCTATACACTAGACAATAAAATATTTTCAGTTGTAAGGATCCATTATTCAGAAACTACAATAGTAAAATATCTATTGATGTTATGTGGAAATTATCTCATTAAGTATTAAATTTAATTTTATTCCATATTTTTATTTATTGGTAGTTCATTTTAATTCATGGTTTCATAAAGTTACAAGAGTATTGAAATGATAAGTTTCATTCCACATCCCATGAAATATGGCTACTCAGGAGGATGATACTTTCATTTTCCATCACACACAACATCAAAATGGATCCTCCATGTTATATCCATTGACTAAAACCAAATATCATATATAAGAAATAATAATCATATTGGTGAATCATTTAATCATGAAAAATAACTTATTAGATTTTTAAATGATGACACATTCTTTTTAATTGAAGTCACCTTATTGGTTTACTTGGTTATTACTAGTAATAATCTATTTAAATACTTCATCATGGTTCATAAATATATTTTTTAAATTTCTAATGAATAGATCAAGGAAATTCATACCAAGGGTGTTGTAAGGCCCATTTTCATTCATGATATGAGGATAAAGTCATGCCCAGTTCACTGTTTTTAGAGTTATTACCCCTAGTATATCTATGATAGATCAAAAACCACTTTAAGTATCCGAAAATGGATGAGATTTCACATATATCTCTCAGTAGATCCTTTACCTATGTATTAGTACATTTACCTTTACTTTGACTCATTCATTCACATATCCCTAGATAAATCCACATACATCTCCATATAAATATCCATAGGTATTTCACTAATGTTTTATCATCCTAATTTTTAAATTTTATGTAAACATAACTCTTGATTCCATGTATAGAGAACTATTATTTTTATTATATGAATTTTCAATACATTAATAAAAAACACCCCAAAGGACCATAATAGGTTACTGTTTTTGGGGACTAAGTACCCAAAAATTTAATTTGCCAAATGATATTCAAAATTTCCATTATATTTCTTCTCCTTTTAATACTCTTCAAACAATTACCTTAGCAAAAACCATTATTCAAGAAATAGGTATGGAAAAAATAAAATAGGTGATCTTAGATACTCATTAAGGGTAATAAAGTGAGATATCAATGATCCCAAAATAATGAAAAAATTATAATGGTATGATAACATGAGCATGCCAATTAAAAACCATACCCTAAATTTCAATAATCATATTCTTGAGTCAAGGTATAAATAATGGTAGTTCATTAGACATGAATCATAAGAGAATAAATTAACATGAGACTTGAGATCATACATTTGGCATATGACATATAATTATTTCATATACATATGAATATAAAATAATTTACATTGTAGTCAAGGATCACTACCAAGGCCATCTAGTGGAATGAGCTCACTCCCTAAACCATCATTGTAGTCATGGTTCACTCCCAAGACCATTATAGGGTACATTGTCTCTTATTGAACCAGGCACACTCCCCTTTCTAGTCCAATATACCACATGGGATATAAATATTTACCCAATACATTAGAGGTATATATATGTCCCACACATCACATAAAGAAAATCAAAAATATTTTTTCCAAATGTTTATAAAGAAATCATCATGTCATGAGACATGAAATGAAATGGATTTCATTAACATTTCCCCATAGAATAACCTATAGAAAAGAGAGAGTCTTCACAATCATTTCACTATTTAATCACTGAATAACCCATAAAATTAATCATGTTTCATACTAATTTAGTCATTGTATAAACCAAAGAAGAGAAACAAGTTTCATAAACATATTTTTATTGTATATAAAAACCATCCAAATAAAGAATAATACATGTTTCTTTAGATAAGATTCTAAGTAAGTAAGACATATCATCAAAGGACGTAATCATATATATAAAATGATTTTCAATGATCACTTGGAACATTTCTTGAGGAATATAACTATATACATTGGATTTTTTTAAAACAAAAAACATTTCAAAAATCTATTTCTTTGAGGATAACATAGGAAAATTATAAATTAAGACATTAAAAATCATTTAAAACATTTATTGGGTAAAATATATTTTTCTATTTGAAAAACACTATTTAATATATAATACATTTTAAAAATCCAATTATTTTGAAATGAACTTTAAAATTTATAAAAATGAAGCAATTCATAATTACAAACATTTCATGAGTAAAATAACAATTATTTTTTGGGAAAATTTTTTTTTTAATCCATAAAAAATATGAAAATAAATTTATTTCAAAATAACATTTAAAAATTATAATGTAATATTTGAAAATGATTTAAAATATTTCTTCTGGAAAATATCTTTTCTTATTTCCAAAATAATGTTTAAAATTTAATCATTTTGACAATAATTTTCATCAAAAATATCTTTGAAAATGTACAAAGTAACCTTATAATAAAATAATGATAATGATAACAAAAAAATCCATTCATGATTTACATGGAAAAATAATGATTTCTTTTACATTTTCTATAACATCCAAATTAGAAGTATTTAGAAAACGACATAAAGATAACATTCAAAATATTTGGTAAAAAAATAAATCATGGGTAAAAATTTAATTAATTAATAACATTAATATTTCTAAAACCAATTTGAATGTTTATTAAAAAACATTTTTTTGGAAGAAAAAGTGTTTTCGACCAAAGATATAAATAAAGATATTTTTATTATAAATCTTTTTGTGAACTATTGAGAACATACTGATATAAAAATGGTTGAAAAGTGTTAATTATTATTTAAAAATCATATGATAAGGAAATTTAGGATTTTATTATGAGATATCCTAATAATATATCATTGGTCACATAATCATAAATAATTATGAAATTTTTTTAAATTGAAACATAAAATTCTTACCACTTTGGGAACGTTGAATCGTAATAACTATAAAAGAATAACATTAAGTGATATTTATTATATCATGAAATGAAGGATATTTATAATATAACATTTAAAATGGGTAGTATATATGCCACATAGAATAAGATAAGTTTATAACATAACTGAGGTCCCCAAGAATAAAATTTATAATAGAGATCCCTTTCAGCTTTGGTATCTTTTGAACTATAAAAGACAAAAAATAGTGACCCTAAAATGGATGTGTAAGTACCCATATTTTTATGCATTAGAATTATAAAATTAAATCATGGGTATTATAAACACCTAATTAATGTAACATGTTTTTAATATGGATTTCATCTTATATAAAATTAAAGCGAGACACAAATCACTTACCATAAGTCTTGACATCCATCACACACTTTTAAAATAGATTTATAATAAATATTTGTTAATTATAAATCTATTACATAATCATTCATTAAGACAAACACACACACAAACACAGAGATATATATATACCATACCATATATTATTTTATTATGACCATTTATTACCCATTTATTACCAATTCCTGGTTAAATCCACATTTCCGGCATTAACTGCTTTGTTTTCAGGTATGTTTAGATTTGTTTTTTTTTCAATTAATTTCATCATAGATAAATTTTCTATATAATGATCTCTATTATATAAATATTAAATATATGTAGTATATATGTATTTTTATATCCATAAATTTTAGGTATAGAAAAAGAAGTACACCGTTCATAGAGATGACAGGCCATATGTACACATGAATGTTGTTTCACTATTCACAATGGATTGAATGAAAGAAATATAAATAATATATTATGATTCTAGAATATTTTTTTATATCATAGATAAAACCAATGTTTATCTAAGACCATCCTTATTACCTAACATGTAAATCATTTGTTTAGAACAAATTAGATCACTTTATGAGGTGGTAGTCAACTATACACAAGAATGATGTTATCATGTTCCCAAATAATGGAAATTAAGAAGTAGTGTAACACCTCATGATCCCCAAATATATCACATGGATGAAATGATTTGGTTATAAGACCTCATCCACATGCCCCTATATAGAAGAGGTTATTGACTGGTAGTCGGTGTGTGATGAATATTGTGGGAAGACTATACACCTAGTTATAGAGTTACAATACTAAGTAAATAAGAAATATAAAAACATGAATACATATTAGTGTAGAAATAATAGAAATAATATGATTTAGACTAAAACTACCAATAAATCCAAATTACTAATCTAACAAAGAATAAAAAAATAATATAATTTCATATTGGAAGGTAAAAAAATGTAATGTTAGGAGTAGTACAAATAAAAGTCTACCAGAGGAAAAGAATATGGTCATGAACCCATGTCGGTCCCATCTCCCAACTCCATCCCATCCAAAAAATTATAATAAAAAATATTGTCTCTTGACCTTATCCAATTCCAAAATTATTTATTCTTCTCTAATACCATATTTCATGACCTGAGCATCCCCGGGACATGAAAATAATGATATTACCCCATGTGTCACCTATAATTCCTTGATTGCCTTCCCAATACACTACATGATATTAGTCATTGCAGTATTTTATTAGAATAATGAAGGTCTCCAAATCCCAACATATGATCTTTCAGTGTGCCTTTTCCTCACCCACACACACCCTGAGAAACATCCTATATGGTCACCCATACAGATCATGACTAAAATTTAAGCACACATAACTACAGAGTTTTATACTGTTAAGTTATCTAAATGAAAGGCGTGCCTTGTTGACATGGGAAATAACATTTTCCCTTTTAAAGTCTCTCATTTCATGAGATTTTAAACTCTCCAACCTTTTAATTAACACCTCCCTCATTATAGAATACAATCCACAAACCGAGGAAATGTCATTACACTTCTAGTTGACTGATAGATCTACATCCCCTTTATAACATCCCCCGATGTGGTACTCTCTCACGTGACTGAAACAGGTTGGTTATGATACCTCTGGAACACTGACACATATGCTAATGTCTATCGACTAGTAGTAGGGATGTACTGATTATACTTGATAGACTATACCTCAGGTTATTGAGTTACAACATTACAGATATTAGAAATATAAACAAATAAATAAATATCAAAGTACTGTAATAATAGAAATAGTATGATACAATGGAAAACCAATAACAAATCCAATTAAATAATCCAATAAATAAAAATAGAATACCATAATTTCATTCTAAAATGTCACTAAATACCTTTCAAGAAGTAGTAAATATAAAAAACTATAAGACACAAATGTCTCTAATCCTGATCCCCATGTTTTTCACATCTCCAATCACCAATGCATCGTAAAAGAATAAACCAATAACAAGTTTCCTTTCTCTTATCCAATCCTACATTCATAGAATCTTATAGGGTAACAAACGATGACCCAAATTGTGTATGAGTAAGACTCATTATTTCAACACCACCATCTCTAATCAAACTAGTTTTATAATAATTTTATTAAATAATGCATAAAACCTACGTTTTAGTTAATTAAATAATTAATAAAAATAAAGCAACATCCTGTTATAGCACCATGCCAAAATTTCTCTGGTGATTTTTCCTAGCTAGGAAAACCATAACAATATAACCATAGTAAAACATCGCATGACTTAATGGCATGAGATGATTTATCTGATCATGACTCAAAACTATTCTAACCACACCCATATACTCATGGTGTAACGAATGATTAGTCCAAGCCTGATATACAAATATATCATCATGTGTCATGACATTTCCCAATATATAAGCATTTCAAAATCATACAGGGTCTAACCCCAGTATATAATCATTATAGTAGGGTTAGAACTTGGTATATAAGCATTATAACTTTTGTTGTGGTCAGAACCTAGTATATAATCATTGTAACATGTTTGAGGGTTAGAACCCAATATATAAGAAAGAAAACATGTTCTAGGGTTTGAACCTATTATAAAAGTTCTAAATTTTTTTTGAGGGGTGGAACATGGTATATATTAATTACATCATGTGTCAGAAGTGTATATCATAACAGCAAGTATATCACACAATGAACACATAAGTCCAAATGGTAAATTTTTCTAATTACCATTTATCTTTCAATTTAACCATTATTTCATTTAATTAATTAATTCATTTTCCATGGCGAGTCATTATCAACTAACCAATATAAATACATGTCATTCTAATAATCATAAGTGAGTCATTTCCAATTGATCATTTTCAATGGTTCTATCACCCAATGGGTAGCTATAAGCGAGGTTTAATCATTAATTGAATCCAAAATAGATCCACTAAAGAATACAACATAGTATTATCATCACTCTATTAAAATAGTTAAGTATTGGGAACACATGTTATCACAATATCAAAATTACATATATATATATATATATTGGAATTGGAAAGCAAAAAAATGGATAACATTTAGACTCTACCGTTAATTCGTGAAGAATGAAACACTTCTAATAGAAAACACTAAAATATTTTAAGGTGTAGAATTAAAAAAGTGAACATAGATTGATTTGATAAAAATAACATCTGAAATTGAGTGTGTCATTATAAAATCACCTTGACAGTGCCATAGGTTAGAGAGGAAGAGGCTATGTGAAGGAATGAGAGGCAATTCAGCCACATAACATCATTAATATTTCATATCAGGAAAATAAAAAAAATATAATTAAGATACACAATGTGTATTTATTATTAGAGGGATATTATGAAAAAAACCATCACCTCAACTGAAGATTTAATTTTCTCAAACATTACATGTCCTGATATTGGTTCATGATGTGTATCCACTTCATGACTTAAATCAGTTCATGAGATGATTTTGCTAGCTTTTACACAAAATATAATGCATTTACACATCATGTAAATGTCCTACATATAGTTTTTTCGCAATTTTAATTATAAAAAACTAAACTCTTTTAATGCTTCTCAATATATGAGGAACACATGATAATAATTGGCCCAATAATACCCAAACTCCAATAATTGAAATAAAAATAAGTATATAAACATTAAAAAAATATTACCCAATAAAGGTTCACTACATGGATCCTGTTAGGGCTTCTCATGTTTACTCACAACATATGTCATTATATATTTAAACAAACTAACCCCCTGATGAAACATGACATCCTTGTTTTATATATTTGTAAAATCTCAACTGAAAGATGTTCAATGAAAAAACACATAGAGAGACGTACACAGAAAAAATTTGATCTTATAAGTAAGATGTAATATCATGACTATAGAACTATAATAATACAAAAATTATCACAATATAAATATTAAACTCATAATTATATCCTTCAATTAGTGGAGGTGATGAAAAATGAATATCATCAATTTCTGAGGCTATTGTTCTCCTTTCACACATATAATGATTTTGTAAGCAATTTGATGGAAGAAGAGATAGTATTGGTAATACCATTAACAAAGAAAATTCATTATATATTAGATATTAATGTTATTATATCCCAATATTTTAATAATAAATTAATTTTTGGGAGGTAGAACTGAAATAATACACTTTATTAGGGATGTTTCCTCTTCTCCAGACAACATATTTTGGCATTCACAAAATGGATTCTGGTGTTTTCTTTTTTAATAAACTAAGTATTATATGATTATTTGAGGTATTTAATTAATTTTATTGGGTATTTATTATCTAAAATAAATGGTTTTTTAAATTAGATGAGTATAGGAGAAGGGGTGGCCCTCTATAAGTGAGGTAAGAGGAACCCTTGTAATTCTTGAAAAGAGAAACGTGTACTCACATTTTTATCATGCCAAAAGATAAAAAATGGATCATTTTGGATATTATAAGATATAAGGTCTAAATATGGAAATCAAATATTTTTTTTCAGGTTTTTCATCTCTTATAACCCTTATCTTGTAATTTTATATCCTTGTTAAAGAAATTGTTACCTTAACCATAGTAAATAATTTTGCCTATCTTTAATATTCATTATCATAAAAATTATTTCAAACTTAGATGATAATATAATTATTCTATTTTAAAATATGGAATATTTTTTTAAATTTTAATTCACAAAATTTTCGAGATTATTTTAAAATTAAACATGAAGACGTGATGAGGAATTAATTTTCTAAAGAGAAAATACTCAAAAATGTAAAACATTTTTATATTTTAAATAATTTTTAAAATTATTAAAAAAACCTAAATTAGTTAAATGTATTTAAAATTTATGCAATTTTACTCTTAAACCTATTTTTAAACAAAAACTAAACTTATGAATTCTTTAATTAAAAAGGCAGTTTCAAAAAAATACCTTGTATTTTTATTATTCAATGAAAACTTAATCTGTTTAGAAAAATAAAAAATTTCACCCTAAAATAATTTTGACATGATGAATTAAAAAATGATATTTATCTTATCAAATTATGTTTCTAAAAGTTTCAATAATTATAAAATTTTTTATTAGAAAAATAATAATTCTATTTTTTTAAGAAAACATTATTTTGAAACATATAAATATTTTACAAAAAATTATGTATTTTTGTATCAATATTTTTTTCATTATGAAAAACCATTATAATTAATATTTAAAACTTTTTTATTTATTTTCGTAGCTCTAAATTTAATTTCTAGTGTATAAAAGTATTATTTAAATAATAATATTAAAATTATGTCACAATTTGTTAAAATTTGATATCACATGCATCAAAAGAAAAACTCGATATTGTGGGAAACACAAGCTATAATATAAACCCATTATTGAGTGAAACATAATCTATTGGTAAAATATTACTATATTCAAAAAAAATCCTAATAACTATGTGTGTTATATAGGGAGGGGTGAATTAGTGATAAAATTATTTTATGAATGTTTTTCCTTTTAAATTCAACTGCTCAAAATATTTAAAGTTATATATCCACTCAATAGTATCTCTCAATTTATTCTCTTGTGAAAATTTAATGTAGTATAGAGAATAACAACATATTTTCTAGGTTTATCTTAAATTCCAACTCATTCCCATGTTGGTTATACCTCAAACATGAAATATCTACTATCTCCACATGTGAATTCAACTAGTTAGACATCCCAGTCATAATCTCAATGAAATTGGATAGAAAGACCAATTAATATTCTTATCTAACTAGTTTGACACCACAATCCCAAGTCCCCTCTAGCTATGTAGACACAATAACACTAAGGATCTTCCTCATGATAGTCCAAATATCGAATGTTATATGGTCTTCCTCCATAAGAAAATTTTATAACCCTTTAATTGTGTGCATCATCAAGAACTTTTATAACATTGATCTTAATACTCCTTTTAAAATTAATAAAATTTAGACTTTATATAGTCGTTAAATACTCATGAAATCCTTGATTCTGCTCAACTTTTTGTTTAGAATCTTTGAAATATTAGGTTACCTGAAAATAAATTTCAATTATTCATTACTCATCTTTTCATCCTATAAGCAAACATTTTTCTACAAAACAATATTTTTCAAAGGATCTAAATTATTACGTGGATTAAATTTTTTTATCCTACTAAAATTTTGTTTCTTCCCTAGAATATAAATATCCAAAAATAGTAAGGTATTATATTTCTCAATTTAATTACCAATAATTATTGAGGGTATTTTTATATCTTTATGAAAGGCATATACCCATACAACTTAATAAAAATACAGGCTTATATAAATTCACCCAAAGACACAAGTTTCCTTAACTATTTCTCACACAGACACGAGTATCTTTAAATCATCTCATGTAAATGTAGTAAAAAATCCAAATTTTAATACTCATTAAAATTCTTGAAATACTAGGGAAATATTTATTATTCCTATATGATATTAATTTTTGAATAACCCGGGCTTGTAATTACATCACATGTCATCTCTTTAATTTATTATACATTAATTCATGATTTATTTCTTAATAATAATCCCAGTACAGCTTAAAATATCAAAAAACTAAGTGACTTGGGGTAATTAGGTACATTACATAAAAACATAAAAAAGGAGGGTGTATTAGAATTATTTAAAACACCCTTAAATTGATAATAATATTTTATCAATCATAAAATGACATGGTCTATCCTGGGGACGTACACAAGAAAGGGGTGATATATAAAGAACATTATGTGAAAAAAAATTCATAAAATGATTAATGTATTACTTGTTATAAAATAGTAATATTTTAGGGACATAAAAGAGATGATGATAATTAATATGAAAATTTTGACATGATACAACATGATAACATAAATGAAACATGGTAATGTGGAAATAACATTAAACATGACATCATAAACATATTTCAAGGATAACCACCATGACATCACAAAATGCGGTGAATAATACCATAATGGTTTAGGTTTAATTTATAATATCATTCATAACATTTAGGATACTAAACAATTACCCAATACCTTGTAGTTATATATAATTATGGGTGTACCAATTGTCTTCTTATCATGTGCATGAATAACTGTACCACATAGAACATATAACACAAGGATGTATTTTTATCAATTTTAACCACATGATCAAGGATATTGGGTAAGATAAATAGAAACCTAAAATCAATGAACAATAGGTATATCTATGTAAATACCCTTTATAGGAAATTGGTCTTGGATATTCAAGACATTATTGTTTTCCATGAAAAAATCACAGTGAAATTATTATAGCACAATGATCATAATTAAATATTAATAAAATGGTTTAATGAGAGTGAAGTGGGTTTATCATAATTTTTATTTTGCACAGATATTAATATGGATGTGTAAAAACATATCCCATCCTAGGAAATTTTAAATTAAAATGAATAATATAGGGAAGTTTCTTGAATTAACTTTGAAAAGGAGATGATCCCATACATAATTTTCACATCGTAAATGCTTAGATGAATTTTATAATGTGAGGGGATAAAATGTATCTCATTGACAGCTAATAAATTACATAGTATATGTATATTTATAAATTAATTACAAAAAATATATTTAAATTCAAAATCTTACACACAGAGAAGGTTCATGAATTGTAAACATGATAAATGGGTACCTTACCTTGAGAGGATAACAAAAAAAGTTCGGAAGGATCTTCTGGAATGTGTGTGGGATCTTTGGGTGAACACAATAGATTGGATAAAAGTGTAATTACGCACTCCAAGGTTTTTTAGTAAAGAGGATGGGGTCTTGGGTGGGTGTATATAGGAAAATATAGGGGAGTCATTTTTTATTATCCAACCTTAGGTTTTGGACCCTATTTAATAAAATAATCTACACCACAAAAAAATCCATTAGATTTTACATTGGTTTCTTCTATGTAAGATATCTTTTCATTGATTATTAAGGCCAAGGGACAAAATAATTAAACTAATATACTTGGTTATGTGGAATTCAGTAATGACTATAGAGAAATTATTTTAAAACCATAAAATATAATATAAGTTTTGGAGGATTCATAGAGTCTTTATAAAATTTATAAAATAACATAAAAATAACATTATCTGAATGAATGAAAATATATTTTATTGTGGATACAATTTATATAATTTATTATATCATTTTTGGTCCATTATAATCTCACAATAAAGACTCTATATTTATACAAAATTTTATTTTTACAAGAAAATTAGGCCTTCTCAGAAAAATATGCAAAATTTATTGTTGGTTAATATTTACTTTAAGATTAAAAAATAATTTTTTTAACAAATTATGTTCTTAAATATGTGTATTTTATCATTTGAAATTAGAGTCTACATTTAATGTGAAATGCATGTTTTTCTGACAATAATAGTTTTCGAACCTTTATAAAAATTAAAATTTACCTAACAAAATTTATATTATCATTTCTATTTAATAAAGAGTCTGTAATTTTAATATTTTATTAAAATATAATTTAGTTTAAAAAATACTTAATTCATTAAAAGGTCCTTCATAATTGAAATTCCATATTATAGAAAAATACAATTTGTGTTTCATCGTATCATAATCATAATCAATTATAAAATTTAAAAAATAAGAAGTAAATATAATCATTATTATATAAAAAATAAAACATACATATTCATATTATTATTGTTTTGATACTTATAAAATTATTACATCAAAAAACTCTCTATGAGTAAGGTTTATGATGGTGAGATATTAATATGGTGGTTTGCCATACATGATTTGGGTTGTGATATTGATAAACTTTTACATCTGCCCAAAATTGATTCACTGATGCTTTAGTTGTTGGATCTAGACATGGTATAGTTTAGGGAAAATACTAGTGATTATATCTCCCTTCGATGCTTTAATAAATGGGATTCATAGGTTATGATCCTACTGGCTGAGGCCATCAGTTTCTTTGTCTGTGTTAATTGGATTTATCCGAACCCTATATTTGTTTTAATCATATGATCACTATTTAATTGTCATTTTATCATTTGTTATGATTTATAATATACAATTAAATCCTATATGATATAATAATACAATATAATTTCATGTGTTTTCTATAACCATAATATGTTGTGTAATTCAATCACAAAGAGATTTTTATTTATAAAAGTTTAGGTAATTACAATCTCCCCCTTCAAACATTTCTCCATCAATATTTTTATTACATAAAATAAAAGGATTAGGGTAATTAAATTTTATCACCTCATCCATTTCCCTAATCGCTTCTTCAATATCTTGGTTTCTTCATATCTCTTGGACTAGGTGGACTGTCTTATTTCGTAGATCAATATCTCTATGATCTATGATCATTATTGACTGCTCGTCATATGATAAAAAATTATACAATGATTCCAATTCTAGATTTAGAATATGGGTGGTGTCTAGAATATTGTACCTCAATAGGGATACATTTAACAAGTCATATACTTGAGATTGGTTAAGATAGATTTATAGTCAATAGGCCACTGCCTTGATGCGATCAAAGATATCAAGGGGACCAGTGTATCTTGAAAATATCTCTCCATGCATTCCAAATATAATGACCTTATTCCATGAATATATTTTTGAGGAATACATTATCTCCATCCTCAACCTCTAGGTCTCCTCAATTATTGTCATCATATCGTTCTATAGACTATGAACACCCCTGATGTACTATTGAACAATTTTGACCCTTTTTACATTTTCTTTGAGAATTTCGGGTCCCAGAAGATTGTTTTAACCAACATCATCCAAGTAGGTAGGTTTTATATACCACTTCCCATAAAGGTAAATATATGGATCCATTTGGATTTTTGGGTGGAAAATGTTATACTATGAGAACTCTACCAAAAAATATTTTGATCCCATCATCTTTTTAAGGCCACCAATCATGCTCTAATATTTACCTTGAACTTTTTGGATAGTTATATTATTTTGGACTTCAGTTTAAGGGTGATTTTGCATGTTTATGTAAAAAATAGTATTTAGAGAATATTTGAGACTCTTACAAATCATGGAGGAAAATATTGGGTCTTAATAAGATACAATCGATAGTGTTGTTCCATGCATACCTACAACTAATATAATGTATATACTTACAAGTTGATAAGTTAGTAAACCATCTCAAGTTCGAATAATTTAATCCTTATTTGAAATACGATCCAATACAACCCATATAGAATTCATTCCCATTGATCATTTTGTAAGACCAAATAAAATTACTTAGTTTTTTTCTCATTTCCATGTTTGTATGTGTAATGGATTCATTATCGCTTACATTGTTTCTTTTCATCCTTCACTTGCTGACATGAAAGATACCATGATGTATATTTAATGATCTATTTCATCATAAGGTGACAGGAGTAGAACTATTA
Organism: Viscum album; assembly: GCA_963277665.1. Lineage (NCBI taxonomy): Eukaryota > Viridiplantae > Streptophyta > Magnoliopsida > Santalales > Viscaceae > Viscum > Viscum album. The sequence goes on from OY728144.1 coordinate 552,559,544, forward strand.
TATTTCAAGATACATTGTTTTTATACATGGATGGATGGAGAAGGCTGAGCTATGTGAATCATTCAATAAACCATTATTTTACTCATTATTTAATGGTACACATAGTCATTTCCCAAATCCTAAAACTCATTCTTCTTTAATTTTGAACTCTGAGGATTCCCATTTTCTTATTGCTTAAACCTTCTTATGAATTTAAACATCATCTCATTGATCATGCTTTATATTTTTAGAGGGGATGATTGATCTTTGATTTATTAAAGGATTTATGATCTTCCTTCCTTTTTGAATCATGTGGTAACTTTTTTCAAGTATTTGAATTTTAGATCCTTATTGATTCTAACTAATAATTTTTTTTGTATCCATTCAACATATAGAATCTTATACTTTATTTTCATTCCTTGTATGGTAGTGGATTGAGGATTCATAGTCTGTAATAAACACTAACCATCTTCTCTGTCTTATATTTAGATCATCCTATGAGAATATAAACATGATTCTCTTATGATGTATATATATATTCCACAATTTCCTCAAAAGAGGAAATTCCACTATATTTTCTATCAGAATATTACTATATCCAAATCCAAAACATGAATATAGTTTTTCTATTCATGATCATTCAATTATCTTGTGGCATATTTTATCTCATGGTAATTCTGAATTAGTACACATCCTAATATCATTAACGAAGTATCATTGTATACTTGGAAAAGTTATCCACTCAGGGGTAGTGTAAGTATAGGTGAAGTGATAGGAGTCTTTTTCATATCCTTGAATCTCTCATCAAATTAATTATTCCAAACAGGCTTGAATCCATTATGAGTTATCTTTTTTATAGGTTTTCAAAATCATGATAAATTTCTCACAAATCATTGATAATACCAAAATAACTTACAGAACCTAAATACATCTGTCACAGTGGTGGGTATTGGACATCCATCAATTGCCAATATTTTTTATGTGTCTATAAATATCCATTATTTTTTGATAACATGCCAAAAGAATGAGATTTACATCAACCAAAATTCAAAATTTCTATAATTTTCATTATGATCAATAATTCATAAGTTTATTGGTAGAATACTATGATGCTACCCATGATTATATTTCATTTCTAAGTATTGTACAATGTCATCGTAAAGTATCACCACAAATTTATTGATTTAATTTCTATTATAACTATTCATTATATTCCTAAATATTTCTGGAGCATTAGTGATTCTGAATGGAATTAATATGAAGTCTGGGTGCCAATAACTTATACATAAATCAGCATTGGTGGTATCCAACTTCTCCTCCACTACATGGAAACACACTAAATGTATACTTACATTGAATATGTATTGGGATCCATGTAGTTTATCAAACAAGTAATCAATATTTTGTAGGATATAGTTGTTATTTATTTTGATATTGTTGATCTCATAATAATTTGTGAATGGATGAATTATCTCATCTTTCTTCTTGATGTAGAGGACTAGTGCACCCTAAATAAAAACCAATTGCATTTATGTATCAATTATCTAGATTCTCATGTATTTTCTTCTTCAGAACATCATGTTCAACAATATCAATTATATATAGAGTCATGGATATTTGTAAATACCTATGTATAATATCGACTAAAATTTTAACCTCTTAGATAGTGGGATGATCAACCAATTCTTGTGGAAACACATTAGTGTATACCCTCACAATGGGAATGTATTCAAGTATGATATTTTTCTTAGAATCAATCATTTGATCCAGATATGCATCCTCATAGGGAAATAATATTCATTCTTGTGATGTTTGTGCTTTAAAATATTCAACCTCCCGCTTTCAATTTTACAGAATTTGAGGACGATTCACAATAAAGATAGTGATTCCCTTCTTAAGACAGTTTATGTTGGTTATAATCAAGGAAATACATTCCATACTTATAGTTTCCTGAAATTACATTAATTTTATTACATAATATTTTGGGAAGTTCATCCCACAAATTTTTACTTTAAGGGAGTTATATACATGGTATGCAATAGTTTCCCCACTTATTGTTTTCACAAATATTTATTCGTTAATGATTTTTTGCAGTGTTTTAGTAGTTATAATAATTTAATTGGTATGAATTAATAAATAATACTAAAATTAAAAAGTGTGTTTTATATTATTTAATGAATAACTAGAATACTTATCACTAATTCATTTTCATGATTTTCCTCAATGATTTTGTTGTTATAAAATCATACTTAATACCTTTGATGTTTTTTTTCATTGATCATATTTGACCACCATTATATTATGGCGTTGGATTGAAAATTACTATTGTTAATGGAAGATGAAACAATGAAAAATTCACTTAGTATTGACCAGAGGATTACATTACTCAATCAAATTAGTGGGATTCTCCAATCTATAATTATTATCTAGGTTCCCTTACTTACTACACCATATGGATTTCCTCATCTTGTTTAAGAAATTTATGAGGTTATTTTTTCCAGATTTTCTATAAGTGGGATTTTGAAATTTATTACCACCATTAGATTTTTCCATTATATCCCTATATTTAAACTCTATATTCAGCTTATTAGTCCTCTAAGACCCTGGAGATTCACTGTAATGACCAGAACCTTTATGAATAAAGTTATATTCATTTTAAATGTCTTATAGATATAGAGAACACATACACCGATAATATTTTATTATAAACAATTGTATTTAAAATACCATTAATTGACCTTAATAATGATAATATAGAAGTTGAAAACTCATCACAAGACTAGTATAAATATAGGGTTTTAACAAATACTTTCGACATGACAAAGGAATTGATGGCCTCAACTAGTATGAATGTATCAGATGAAGCTCATTTATCTATGTTTCATATGGAGATATACTATCAAGGATTTTACCTAGACCAATCCAAATTTGAGATCAAAAAACTTAAGAAAGAGAAAAACTATTTAAGGGAGAAGTTCAAGATCATCGAGATCACAACCCAAAATATATTCTTCGAACAACCCCATGAAATCCCCCCATCACACACCTTAGACTTAGGGAATATACCAGTGTAATAAAGGTATATTTATCAAGACACAAGAATTATTATTATTATTTTTGTATGGAATAATGAATATACTTTCATTATATTAATGTTACATTTTAAATAATTTTTTAAAGTAGAAATTGTATTTTTGGTTTACATTTGAATTCAATTAAGAAATATATTCAGATGAATTACAGTATTTTAGAGATAAATAATATTTTAATAAAATATTAGTATTAAATTACACTTATTAAATATTAATGATCATATAAATTTTTTAATGTCAAAGTATCTTTTGTTAATATTTGAAAAATATTTTTCCCAAAACCCTTCAATTTTCAATAAAAATATTTTTTTAATCAAAAACAAAAAATAATTTTTTTTATGAAATTATTTAGATAAAATGAATATAATTATTGGAATTAAGATGTTCAAATTATCCAACAATTATTTTTTCATATTTTTATGAGAATTTGACATTTTTGGGTAAAAATTAAATACCTTATAAATATATAATGTGTTTATGACTTCATAATTACCCTACAATGATGCAATAAAATACTATAAAAATATATTGGTCCCAAAATACGTTTTAACATTAAAATAAATTTATTTTACATTATTTTTTTTTCATTTTATTAATATTTGATGAATCCTCCAAGACATATAATATATTTTATGATTTTAAAATCTTTTCCTTGAAAGTGTGATCTACCGTCACATAATCAAGTGAAATATTTTAATATATTTTTCCCATATCCATATAAAATAATGTAGTCCACTCCAATTTTCCAAAAATAAATGGAAAACCCATGATATTGTTTGTGGATTTGAATATTTTATTATGAGGTGTCCAAAACCCAAATAATGAAGAATTCCCCTATATTTCCTATATAAACCTACCCAAGAACCCATTAATCTTCACTAAACCTCCTTGAATCTTGTCAACAATATACTCTCTACTCCCTAGAGTCCTCCTATGGTGCATCAAGATCCCATGTAGCCTATCCCAAGCCTTTGGGATCACACATCCAAGTTAGTGATCTTCCTCCACCTCTTTTATCAAGCATCCATTTTTTGTTATGTCATCAAAAATCCAGATTCCGATGTTGGGATATGGTATTAAATATCCCTAATACTTTCCATTTCATATCCATATAATTTTATACCTATTTATCATTCATTAATCCTTTTCGTGTACACTCGTTACCATGCTATAAATCTCTTAGGAATTATCACCTTCCTCTTCTCCTTTTAATATTGTAGCCTTGTTTGAAATTTGTCTTTTTAACTTCAATTGGTTAGATTTTCATCCCTTTTAATTAATTAACTACATTAAATTTTATGTTAATTATTTAAACGATCATTTATCCTCCTACCCCCCCCCCCCATTTGGACCCGTACCTAAGCCATTACTATGGTGAAATTCTTTAAGGGTTCATTCCTTTATCATTTTTTACGTGTTTCCTTATATTGCCACACCCTTTTATTTTTAATTAAAAATGATGGGGTATGTCTTATCACCTACACCATACATCTCTTTTTATGTTTAAATGATGATATAAACTTTTATTTCTTATTAATAATCACATGTACCCCTATTACCAAGTAGAAATTCCGTAAGGGATTTCCCTTTTCTCAAGAACTTATTTTATATTATACATCTTAATTATATTTCATATGTTGGGATATTATGTTCCCTAATCCCCATACTATAAATTTAATTTATAAATTATGATATAACCCTTTATATCATATAAACCCATTTTAAAATTTTAAATTTGACGTAGTTATACTGCGGAAATTACATTACAATTCTCCATTCCAAAATCATAGGGTCGTGATTTTCATAGCCATTTCACTATCTAGGGTATTCACATTTATGATCATTAAGTTATTAATTTTTACTTTCATGTATGTATTCGACATTATTTTTTCCTGGAATAACTTATGATGTTGAATTAATCCATGTTATATGATTTATGTGGCTCTCTTAGATGTGAGATTAAAATCATTATGAAGCGTGTGCCCTGATAGTGATCCAAAACATTGGGTAATGTTTAGAATCATTATATTCTACATGTAATGAGGGTATACTCATGAAAATTTATGTCAAATTAGGGTTTACTCAAGATAATTTACTTTCAATCAGGGTTTAGTCATTCTAATTCCAATGCAATGATCCTTGGCCCATACAAAAATCATGTTGTGTGTTGTTTCTAAATTTCAATTTCATGAATATCATGATATAACATGCCTTTATATTTATATTTTTTTTTCTACATTAATATTATTATTAAAAAACATTTATTTTCTTACTCATATTATTCCATGTTTATTCAATTATTGGGCTTTGTAGGTATTCCTTTTCTTATGCATATCCTCTGGTTATCCCATGAAATGCTATGTACGAAAAAATGTTCTGGTCATGTAAAACTATTTTTCCAGAAAGAAATTTATTTCATGTTTTAGGTTGTTATGTAATGTTATAAATCCCCAAAGAAACTAGACCTATTGATCTTCTATGTTTTATTAATTGCAAGTTTATGCAATAAATAATGTTTAAATATGAAATAAATATCATGGTTGTTATAGTTGGTATCAGAGGATTTTTTAGTTATTTTTGGGAAGAGGATTAGAAAACTATAGTGAAATCCTTATGGATAATACTATGAATATGAAACTAATCCCTCTGTTTTGAGGAGTATAGATAAATTATTTTATCAAGAAAATAAATCTTTATCTGGATACGAACAAGTAGAGGTGGATCTCGCACATATGTATCTTTGGGTAAAAACTGAAAACACCACTTTGAGTTAGAGTTAAACAAGAAGTGTTTCCCAAAAAAGGGCCTTGCTGCACTCTTGGATAGACACTCCTAGGTGATATGATTGGGTAAATTCATAAGATTAGTAAAAATCATTATTATGGGGGAAAATCCCATTAGAATATACATTAGGAAGTAGATCAAGGATAACATAGACCGAAGCCTATAAATTCATAAGTTAAGGAGATAAATAAATTTATTTGTTTTCAATTTAATGTAATTGGATTCCCCATTATGTTTTTAATAGTTTAAAATAATTACCCATAATTTTATTTTTATTCTAACCAATGGTCGATAATTAGAGGAATCTGGCTAAAACTGATTTGAACATCAATGTGATGACTGGTCTAATGAGATGCCCCATCCAATGGGGGAGGGAATAATAAAAAATTTCATTATACTCTATCATTTAAATCATGTATTGAATATGTACTTGGATACGGAGGAACATAAAACCCCCATAATAATGAACAAGTCATAATTGAGAGCTTCTGAAGATAATGGTCTCCTACTTTTAAGGGATCATCTGATTACCTAAATTGTTAAAAATTTGATCAACTCCATTGATAAGATCTTCCACATACATAAATGTTATGAAAAAGTTATGGTTCTTATAATTTTATATACTATAGAGGGTGAATCTAATCAATGGTGGACTTTGATAAAAAACGAAGCTTCAAGAATAGATCGAGGTGATAGAATGGAAGGATTTCTAGAGAATAATTTTTAATAAATATTTTCATCATACCCTATGAATTAATATGGAGAGGGGCTTCCATGACCTAAAAAATCCAACGGATCCATCATATCGTATGAGACAAACTTCCTAAGGATTTTTGGGTACAAATCTAGTTGTTTCATCACCCCATTATACATGGTTGACCACTTATTTGGTGGGATAAATCCTAGCCTACGAAAAGCCATGGAAATCAATTATTTTGATAGCTATGAGGAAATTTAATGATTTTCCCACAATGTCAATACAAATATTAGAAAGTATTATGCACATCATTCGAATAAGAAGATAGTGGTGGACTTTAATCCTGGTGGTATGGTGGATAAATCCAAACATGCTAATAAATTACAACACCCCTCATGACAAAATATTGGAAATAATCACCCCATAAATTTCATAAGGGCCTTAAGGAAATGATATAGGTGTAATATAAGGGAGCCTAGACAATAATATTCAACAGGAAAAACCCATCGAACTGACAGGAAAGGAATGATATAGACGACCCTCAACATGTTCTTAATTACAAAAAATGATGGGATCCATGACCCTGGGAAAACATGTTCCCTATTCCAGGGGTAATTGGAGACATCCAAAAACATCCATGGAAGAAAGGGTGTCATTTTTCTATTTTTACTAAAGAAGTGAATCCAAAAAACTAAGTGGTGGTAGTTATGCTAGCTATTAATTCAATAATAGTGAACATGCATTTTGATTATGGTTATAAGAATTATTTTATATATTGAATGTTTAGTAGAACAATTGAAACACCAAAATAATAATGGATATTGAGATGTTAGTAAAAATAGAAAATGGTGTAATTATTTTCATCCTATATATAAAACTGCTCCCCTTTTATAATATCTGGATTGAACATCTTAGTTATCCTCGTCATGCTCCCTATGGTGTAATTTCATGCAGATATTTTCATGTATTTACTTTACCTATATAGATCCGAAATTATTTTCCACTAGAGGGAAATCACTCTCTATATAGTGAATCAGCCCCCGATTTTATATAGGTGCAAGGAGGAGGTTGAATCCTCTTTAGTACCATCCTCTCATGTATGAATACTAATTCCCTATAAAAACACATATTATTATCTAATGATTCAGACTAAGGAAACAACCATCCTTGAAAACATGCATGATTTGAGGGAATTAAATGATGTATTTACCAAGAATTTATTGATCTTCATCTTAGAATAAATGTTGAATTCTTGATTGATCATATACTTGAGGAATTTCCAATAACCAAGACTCCATATAGAATGGGTATTGTAGAGATTTAGTTTCTAAAGAAACAACTATAGGATAATATGGATAAAGGATTTATACACCCATGTGCTTCACCATGGGTGGAACTAGTCGACCTATTCATGAAGAACTATGGTTTAATGTTCCTTTTCACTAATTATTCTGTGCTCAAAAAACCAAGATAAAGAATATATATCATTTTCCATGAATTGATGACATGTTCGATCAACTACATGGATCACAATACTTCTCCAAGGTAGATCTACAGTCGAGATATTACCAAGTTTGGGTGAATGAGGGGGACATCCCGATGACGGATTTTCAAATGAGGTACGGGAATTAAGAGGTCATAGTGATGCAATTCAGACTCACTAATTCTCTAGAAATCATCATGGACTTGATGAATTTAGTATTTAGAGTTTACCTTGAAAAATTTGTGGTATTCATTATAGATGATATTATAATATAATACAAAAACAAGAAGGAACATGAGGTGAATATGAACACTCTTCTAGAGACCTTTTAAAAGGAGAATCTCTTGGAAAAATAGAGAAAGTGTGAGTTCAAGTTGAAATATGTCTCATTCATGGGTAATATCACCACACACTCTGGGATATTGGTGGATCCTTCCATGAAAAAAGAAATTTATGGATGGATGAGGCTGGCATATATGATGGATATCTATAGATTCCTAGGGTTTTCTGGATATAATTAGGTATTTGTGAAAACATTCTCGTGACTGGTAAACCCTATTTCCAAGATAACATGGAAGGGAGTCATGTTTTCTTAGAATGAGGAATGTGAAGAAATATTCATGATTTTATAGAAGATGATTATTAATTACCTTATGCTCACACTACCAACAAGTGGGGATATTTTCATAATCTTCAGTGTTTCTTCGAAGAAGGGCCAGGGTTATGTGTTGGTACATAATGAGAAAATCATTGCCTTCGCCTCAAGGAAGTCAAAAATTCACAAACAAAACTATCGAATACAGGATCTGGAGTAGGAAGTTTTGATCTTTGAATTGACAATCAACATCATTCTCTATTTGGGGAGAAGTGTGAAATATATATGGAACAAAAATGTCTCCAACATATATTCATACTGAAAGAGATGAATATGCACCCACAAAAATTGTTAGAGCTCATCAAAGATTATGACTGCTCAATCCATTAACACCTTGTTAAAGTGAACAAGGTTTCATATTCTTCAAGTAGAAAGGAAAGATTAATTCAATCATTGATGAGAATTGAAAAGGATAAATCTTCTTATATTTGATGAATATGTACATGGGGATAAAAAAGAATGGAACATCTTCAATTCATTCAAAAATTATTTCTCAACCATCTTTTTTGGAAATGATAAAGGATTATAAAAAAGATAATGTGGTAATTCCCAATATAGTAGAATCTATCAAAAAAGGGAAATCCTAATATATAAATGGTATTGAAGAAATAATTGTGAGATTTTGGTGAATACTCTTTATTCTACCAAATATGATGTTTCTGAAATAGCCTTTGGATGATGCACATAGTTTAAATTTCTCCATTCACCAAGTATACTTGAATGTGTATTGAGATCACCATCCCAACCAAGATCCCTGAATAGCCCCAAGAAATCCCTGTCATCATACACCATACTCATAGGGAATATAATGATGTAATAAATAGATTTTTATCAAAACCCTATAAATTTATTTATTTATTGTATATAATAATGAATATACTATCATTACATTATTTTTACATTGTTAATGATTTTCTAAATCACCAATACTTTGTTTGGTTAATATTTTAATTCATTTAAGGAATCTATTATGATGAATTGATGTATTTTTGGGATAAAAAATAATTTAATTAATCAATTAATATTAAATTAATCTAATCAAATTTTAATGATCATATAATTTTTATTATGTGAAAAGTAACATTTATTAAGGTTTGAACAAAAAATTGTGAAGAACTATCAATTTTCAGTAAATGTTCAATTTTATTTTAAAATATCAAATTCAAACATTTAGAAAAATTTAAAGATAAAATGAATTTTATTTTTTGAATCAAGATGTCAAAATTATCCAATGGTTATTTTTTCATACTTTTCTGACATAGTTGATATTTTGCGTATAAATTAAATACCGTTTAAATATATAAGGTAATTTATGTAACCATAATGACTAAATAGTGTAGTAATAAAATACTATAAAATGTATATTCTCCCAAATATTTATTTTAAATTTAATAAAATTTGATTTTATAATTTTTCTGTTTTATTTTATAAATAATTAGTGAATCCTCCAAGACATATAAAATATCATAGGATTTTAAAATCCATTCCTTTAATGTGTGACTCACCTCCACATAAGAAAGGGAAATATTCTAATATTATTGGACCATATACTTATAATATTATGTATACCAATCCCTTTTCTATAAACCATGGGAAAACCATAGTATGGTTTTTGGTTTTGAATATTTTTATTATGAGTTTTCCAAAACCAAAATAATAAATAGTTGCCCCACCTTTCAAATATAAACCCCCAGGAACCCATTCCATTTCACTCAAACTCCATGAAGATCATCCAGAATATTATATTTACTTCTTAGAGTAATCCCAAGGCACCCTAAGCTCCCAAGAATCCTCTCCCTGGTCTTTGGGACCACACATCCCTGATAGGGATCTTCCACCCACCTCTGTTATCAAGAATCCCTTTTAAGTTATGTCTTCAAAATTCCTCTTTCCCATGTTGAGATATGTACTTTCATGACCCTAATACTATAAATTTTATGACTATATGATAAGATACCTCTTTCCCTCTCATTAGTCACTTCTGTGTACACCTGTTACCATGCCAAAATTATGTAATGGATTCTCACCTTCGTCTCCTCCTTTCAATTCAAGAACCATGTTTGAAATTTACCTTTTCAAATTAAATTGGATACATTTTTTCCTTTTCTAATAATTTAACTACTTTCCATTTTATTTTATTTCAATGATGGATCATTTATCCTCCCCTCATTTTGCTGCTTACCTAAGCTGTTACTATTCTAAAATTCTATATAGTTTCCTCCATTTCCCATTTTTATCAAAGTTTACTTATATTTTTACACACTTTTATTTTGAATTTTAAAATATTGGTTTTGTTTTTGAACGTCCCCCATTCGGCCTCTATTATGAATTAATGATTAGATACACGTTTATATATCATTAATTCATCTCATGTACACTTATCACCAATTTGACATTCCATAAGTTTTTAAGTATTCTTGAGCACTTGTTTTATGTTATGCATCTAAATTCCATTTCATAAGTTCGTATATTAAGGTATATGATCCCATTAATGTCTATTTAATTAATAAATGATGAGATACCCCTTTATCTTTCATCAACCAATTTTTTTAATTTCTATTTGACGTCATTATGCTGCCAAAATTGCATCATGATTTTCCATGCCAAAGTCATCGTGTTGTGAATACCATACCCATTTATCTATCAATAGTATTCAACTTTATGCTCATGTAATTCTTTAATGGGGAATTAAATGTATGTATTCCAAATTTATTTTACATATAATAACTTATTATGTTTAATTAATCCATGTTATATGATTTATGTTTCAGACTTAAAGAAGAGATTAAAATAATTATAAATGGTGCACCCTGATAGCACTCAAATGCATTGGGTAAAGATTAGTATCATGATAAACCATTCAAAATGAGGGTTTAATAATGATAATTCATGTACAATAAGGGTTAAATAATTATAGTTCTTTTGAAATGAGGGTTTACTCATGCAAATCTATGTACAACGAGTCTTGGCTCATGATAATATCATGTTTTATGTTGTTGCTACATTTAAATGTTATGAATATCATGAAATATCACGAATTTAAGTTCATATTTCTTTTTTGATCCATTGATATTCCTATTTAATTTTTTCCCTCATGTTATTTCATGTTTATTCTATTACTAGGCTTTATAGCTCACCCAGTTCTTATGTATGTCCTCAGGTTATCCCAATCAATGAAAAGTACGAATGAATGTTGTGGTCATGTAAAAGGATATTTCAATACAGATTTGTATTTCATGTTACTAATCCCCAATAAAACTAGACCTATCAATATTCTACATTTTATTATGTGAAATTTTATTTAATAAATCATGATTAAATATAAAATAAAGAGCATGGTTATTGTATTCACTACTTTCCTTTTCAAATTTGTGGTCACAGTAGATAATTTCATTAAGGATAAGAAAATAAAATATCACCCTACATTTTTTAGACTTGGATTTAGACCAATAATGAAGAGTTAAACTTTTAAATCAAGGGTAAAGACTAAGATGGAGGTATATAATGCAATTATTTTGATGCTTTTCTTGTATGTACTAATGGATTTTATTATCTTTTTTCTTGAGGGCTATAAAATCCGTTTTTATTTTAATTTAGAGAGTGAAAAAAATATCTAAATATATTATTTCATAATTCCTTCCACCCCATAACATTTATCTCTTCCTCAAGCACTGTACTCTTGATCAATGTGCACCAATCATCAGTATCATACTCCACATCCTAAATAAATAGTATGAACTTCTCTTACTATGAACATTGCAGGATAGAGAATATCTTTTCAACGGAGTAGATCAATTGTTCCTAGATTAATTGATTGGATGATACGTTGAACGTCAGAGACCATTGTCTCTTAACGGTCCCAATTATAACTTGTTATTTTTATGTTGATTTGGGAATTTCTCCCGATCAATGATTCTATTAAGAACCTGATTCAACTGATAGAGTATCATAAAAAAAATTAATTCCTTCTCCCATAAAATTAGGAAAAAAAATTGGGATGTCATCACATTTCCCTTTATATTGGTTTCTAACCAGATTCCACATATTTCAACACATTGGTAAAACAAAAGAGAAAATTAGGGATGTATAAATTTAATAAATTAAACAAAAAATTGGAATCCATGAACAATAAATTGATAATTTATAAATGACATGAATTTCATTTAATTAAGAATTTATAGGCTTTAATATATGTTATCCATGATCTATTTCTTAACATAGAATCTCATGGAAATTGATTTCCATTATAATGGTTAATAATTATATTATTAACTTACCATAGAATATACCCCGATGGTGTCAATCAAGGTATGCAATAATGACCATTTTTGTACACCAGTACGAGATTATGTTAAGATAAATTAAGTGCTTTTGGGTCTTACTCCTGGGCACATCTGTGCCGGAGCTAGTTCCACATGTTGTATCTAGATAAGAATTTATTTTCATAGAGACCACATAAACCATATTTTTAAAAAATTGATGGATAAATTACTATGTTTAGTGTTATCAAAAAATACATCTCTAATGTTTTTTGATCCTAACCCCCAAAACAACAATACTTTCCAATGGTAACTAAGAAGACAAACTTGTATTTATTACACATTAATTCATGATTTATTTCATAAGAATAAACATAGTATAACCAAAAATGCGGATATGACTAGTGTATTTGGTAAACTAAGAACATTACCTAATAAGATAATATAATGGGGGGTACGTTAGAAATAATGAAAACTTTTTTAACATGATCATAACAATCCATAAATATATAAACTTCATGGGATATGGTAGGGACATACATAAGAATGGGTGGATCTATATAGATTAATAAGGTAGTGAAAAATAATAACATGATGAAATTATTAAATGTTAGAAAATATACATGAAATAGGTGAGAATCATAAATATTAACAATGAGGCACGATACACCATGATAACATAAAGGAAATATGGGAATATGGAAACAACATTCAATATGACATCATAAAAATATATCAAGGATAACATTAGATAAATAAAACCGTGATGGAAATGTATCATAATGGATTAGGTCCACTACCTAATCTCATACATGATTTCACTTGAGACTAAAATATTTCCCAATACATTAGAGAACTTTATAATTGTTGGAACACCCATAAATTTCATATAATGTACATGCTGATGTGTTCCACAAAGAAAATAAAACAAAAGGATGTATTTTATCACATATATCCCAATAATCAAAGAGTGAGGGTTACATACATTTAATAAAAAAAAATGGAAGTTATATACATCAAGGTGAATAAACTTGAGAAAAATGGGGGTATATATTCATGAAATAATCCCTTGGTATGAAAAAATGCTGTGAGATTTCGGTAATATAAAGACAATACTTAAAAATTTAAAAAATGGTTTCATGAGAGTAAAAGGGATTTCTCATACTTTTATTTTGTAAAAATGGAATTACTATTAATTTTGAAAAATATATAATTTAATTGGTAATTGGAAATCAAATAGCATAAAATAGAGAAGATTCATGAATAAAGAGGAGGAGGAGAATATCCCTTACTAATTTTTTGTATAATAATGTCTTCGGTAAATTATATAATGGTAAGAAATAAATGGTATCTCATTAGGAGGAAATAAATTGTAAAATATAGTGATATTTTATAATTTCCTGAGAACAAAAAAAATTTATATTTAAATGGTTAAATACAATGAATTTTATTGAATTAAAAATAAGAGAGAGATGTCCCTAACCTTGAGAGGGTGATTCCAAATGATTTGGTGGAGATTCTATAGAGCTTAGAGAATCCCTGTGAGGACATTATTTAGAGGAGTGAAGAATAAGTTCATGACTTAATGTTTTTTAGGGATGGGTAATGGGGGATTGGGTGTATTTATATATGAAAAGAATGGGGTGTTCATTATTATTTTCCTAAAATATGTTTTGGAATCTATACGAAAATATATAAAAACCACAATCCTTCCCATAGGGTTTCACATGTTTTATTCCCAATAGAAGGGTATTTAATTATTTAATAAGCTAATGGTCTGAAAAAATTAAAATACTATACATGGTGATTAGGATGTGAGTCATGTTTGTAGATAAATGATTTTAATACCTTCAAATATAATATAGGTTTTGGATGATTTATAAAGGAATTAGAAAATTAATAAATTTATCAATAAATCAAATTAAATTAAAGTATAATCATATATTAGGCATTTTAAAACTTTTATATAATGAATTAAATCACTTTTTGGTCATTATTATGAAATAATACACAACATATATTTAAACTGTATTTAATTTTTACACAAAAAATACAAGTGTCTCACAAAATTTTGAAACATTTAATATTGGATAGTATTGATGTTATAAAAAAATAATATTTATTTTTCAAAATAATTTTCTAAATATGTTAATTTTAACTTTTAAAATAATAATAAAAATTTATTGAAAAATTACATATTAAAAAAATAACAGTTTTCGAACCATTATAAAAAAGAAATTTAACTTTATAAAAAATATATTATAATTTATATTCAATAATTTTTTTAAATGGAATTATTTTATTATAATATTATTTATTTTTAAAATTACTTTATTCATTAATATGGATATATTTTCTAAAATTACATATTGCAAAAAAAAAAATTTTTTATCGGATTAGAATGAAAGTTAATTACAAAATAAAAGTGATAAGAGATAAATATTAACATTATTATATTGAAAAAATATACATATTAATATTAATAGGATCATGATTCATTTAAATTTATTACAAAAGAAAACTCTTAAGGTTAATGTATGTGATGTTGAGGTTTTCATTGGGTGGTTCGACGCACATGGTTTGAGTCGTGATCTCGATGAGCCTAAACATCCCCCACCAATAGGTTCACACATCCCTTTAGTATTGGATATTTTTTAGTGGTAAATAGAAAATACCAGTTATTATTTCTCCTAGAAAAATCTATAACAAATGAGAAATATAGTGTTTTACGCAACTGGTCGAGACCATCAATTTCATTGTTCATGAAAATTGGATTTATCAAAACCTCATATTCACACTAATCATGTGATCACTATTAAAAAAAACTTTTTATCGAAAATTATGATGTTTATTGATCATTTAAATCTAATAGGATAGAATGAAACCAAATAGGTATATTTTTTTCTATAACCATAATATGGTATTTAATTCAATCACAATTGGAATTTTATCTATAATTATTTGGTTTGTTATATATAATGTGGTCCAGTTATCAACAATGAATCAGCTCATTATTATTTATAGTTTCCAATGTATATTTCATACCAAATTAATGAATATTGCATGCACTAGATTCTTAGATTCCCCTAACTAGTGACTTCCAAGGAATAGCCTTCCATTTTTAATTATGTCGACATGAATGCAAGTGTAAATGTATTGATGTCAATTAAACTCAAATATACCTCACATATTCATCAAAAATTAAATTATTCCATAATATCAACATCACCATGTGATGAAATATTTTATGATATCTTCTTTATGCATCATTTAAATCCAAATATTTTAGATATCTAGATGTTTTTGCGGCCATCTTTCAATGTGAACATGAAATTGGAGTAATGATCTTCATTCAATATGATTTTCGTGGTGCTTCATTGGTTGATAACCCATGCCAAAATAAACAGTTGATTGTTCTGATGTAAAGGATTATCAACTCAGACAATTGAATGGATTATATAAATTGGTTCTGATGGAAATTCATTTATATATATCTCTTTAAATAGTTAAATATTCCTTGATTGTCTCATGTCCCACATCAAACTCCTACTTAACGGACCACTCACATATAAGTTTCTTTATTTATTCAATTCACCATGATGAATATTTTTTGACACACATAACATTTTTACAATCCACATAGGTCTTGATGAATGACTCACCACTTCCGGTCCACCTGTGCACACCTTATGGGTGTTATGGACAAATTGTAGGCGAAATGTAGTCGCCATTTTCTTTCATTCTTCTATGCATACCTTCTTTCTAATTCCATCTCTTTATACCTATTTCTTCTATACTGGAATAGTGACATGGATCTACTACATTGTTGAGTTTATACTCCCATAATTCCAGACTGAGATTGTTCTTATGTTGTATTGGATGGAAAAGTTTTCAGCTAACACATAGAATAAAATATCTAAGTGATAAATGGAAAATTAGAAAAACAAAATAAAAAATTCCAAGTCATATTATTAAATTAACTTCAAGAACGTTTCATGAATTTTCTCAAAACCTATTTCCAAAAAGTAATCTTAGTGATATGGACCTCTTATGTGGTCATGGAAATCTTCCCATAATTTTCGATTCAGATGGTCATTTTTATGGCTTGGAAGCCAAATTTTTCTTCGTATGAAAAATGGTCAAACATTTCAATGTAAAATAAGATAGATGAGAAAGTAAAAGTAAAAAATTTTGATTTATATTCTCAAATTTTCTCTGACTATTCATCATGAAAAATATAAATAATATATTCATAGTTTTGTATGTCCTTTTTTAATCCAGTCATGAATTTACCATAATTTTAATGGAAAAATTCATATCCACTTATTCATCACATTCTTTAATATGTTGTAATTTTTTTTACAATTATTAAATTAAAGTTGATACCTATCACTAAAATTTATGACTATTTCAATCAGTTGTCACATTTTAAAATCAATATATTTTAAAGCATAAAATTCAATTCCACAAAATGAATAAATAATAATTCCATAATCATCAACATTTTATAGAAAATTACCAAACAAATATTCAAACATCATTAAAAAAATTCAACACCCTAGAAGAAGAGTACTATGATGTCCCACTAGAAGTTGGCTAGTCCTCAAAGAATATTAGAAACAAGCTTCAGCCTCATGTCAATGAGTGTCTCAAGGTAACTAAAGATCATTTATACTGGATCAATCTAGAACTCAGCTACCCGAGGGCCTTCCTCACCATTTAACATGGGTGTGAACTATAACTAAAAATTCCTCGGCATATCATACATGGAAGAAATGACATGATTATTCTCCTTCTCCATGGTTAACATGACCCACATTAAACTATGGTGGAGATGGTCATCCATTAGATTCCTTTACATTATTAGAAGGCCCTACGTCACTGTGTTAGTTGTGTGCTCGTTTCCACTCTCCAGACATTCAATAAGAGGATGATGTGAAGGAATTCCTCTTCACAGTTCTACGAAAGCCTTATATCATAGGGTTTATCACATGATTAAACTCAAAAGGAAAATGATAAAATAGAAAACCATGGATACTGGGTCACGTAATTTTATGGATTAACTATTGAATTAATCATATATTTATTAAATAAATTTTTATTCATTTTTATCAGATATGTCTAGAAAATTAATCACAAGTTAAATATTAATATCTATATATATGTGTAGAAAATATATCCCCAACAAGATAAATGTATGAAATTTTTTTACCCTATGTTCCTTCCATGATGCATGAATACACACCCCATGGTACACCATCCCATGATTAAAATCTGTTAAATAAGTAACACCACACTACAAGTTCATCAATCAAGTTGAAATAACATAACAACAGTAATAAGATAACCTAAAGAATGACAATCCCACCCCTGATGTCATGGGTTTCCCCTTGAAATTAGTTAAATAATCCAATGGACATTCTCATTACTAATCCCCAAGATATAATATTCTCTTATCCAAGCATCATAAATATTAAAATTAAATAAAATTACTCCCTCAATTCCACATTATAACATTCTCAACTCGGTTATCTCTCACATGATCAGGACACTCTGAGACCTCAAGCATGCCTCCCCTTATTCCAATGGTTTAAAAAGAGTAGCAATAGTCTAATAAGTATAGTGGGGAGGCTATAGGCTCAAGTACAAAACAATAATCACATTAGAAAGATGATAAAAAATCAATACACATTAACTCTAGTAGATAAATAAAAAGTATCTAAAACAATCCAATATAATCTAAACATCTGACGTCATACTAAACTCAATAAGAAATTTCTTAATAAAACCACCTAAAATAATGAATCTAAAAATGAAGTATCCTGAAACTCTTCTAGAATCATATAATCAGTCCCAAATCCAAGATCTATGCCTAGTATGAAAAATTGACCAATAAGGAATAGTGCCACAATCCCTTTCTCAACAAACATACATGAAGTCTGCCCGAGTACCAAATAGAAACACTAATAAGGTGTGAGTAAAACATTGTAATACACTAAAAATGGTTTCTAAAAAAATCCATTCTGAGTAACATTACTGGATAAATATGCAGAAGGGGAAACTAATAACAAACTAACTATAGTAAATCTAATAAAAAATGTCAATCCTCGACCACTAGGTTGAAAACCACGGTCATCTATACATTCTTCAACGTGATGCTGGATATCTATACATAAACTCATAATCGAGCCTAGGTGCATTACCTTTAGAAGTACAAATCACACTTTTAGTTCATAATTGATCCAATGTGGATTCCACTGACATTGGATAATTACATATTCCATGTATTAATAGAACCATTGTGAATTCCTCTCCTAGGGCCACTTACAAATTAATTTCATAATTAAACTAATCTTAATTCTATTTTTAGGGGACATTGCCTAATATATATATCAATTATAATCAATATACAATGCATTCCATCCTTTGAATGCATGCCCAACATGTTGATTATATTCCATATTATTTAAATCATCAATATTACCAATTATCAAATCGTTCATTCCGTTATTAATTGTTCCAATACAATACCATGTTATTAAATTATAGTTCAATTATTATCATATTACAATTACCAATTTCATGAATATATTCTAAATACTATTTTTATGGTAATATGTAATTATGCCATCATTCTATTATTATATTTTTCAATCCCATGCCAATTACTCAACTTGAAGAAATGTAATCCTTTTGGAATATCAATTAACGAGTTAATAGAATCCTTAAATAAATTTTAAAATATAATTACATGGATATAAGCTCATATAATTAGGGTTCTTACCTTGGGTAAAGGATAAAAAAACCTCTGGTGTGGCAGAACATCTGGGGTTTTAATTTCTAATAGACATGATGGGATCTGTGATACCCTTCCTGAAATACCACTGAACCAAATTTCTTGGATGGTGATCCACAAGGGCTCAAGTTGAATCCCTTTATATTATTGGCATCTGACCCATGATGAGGGACCATTAATTTTTAACAAGGAGACTATTACCTTGTTATATGAGTGTGTAACAAGGATGAAAATAACATAGGTAATATTTTGCAAGATAAAAGTAAACAAGGTATGGAATATGTATGTAATATGAAAATATACATCCAACACAATAAGAAAATGATTATAATGCCAATAGTTTTTTAATACTTTTTAGATTCATAGATACACATCCCAAAAAAAGACTAATAACAAATTTAATCAAATGATTCAAAAAACTCACAATTTTAAACACTACCTATTTATTAGTCACCATACTCCATACCAACCAACAACAAGCTTCTATTATATAGAGTTCTTAATTATATATTGCCTAACTTATGAATTATTCTTACATACCAACTAGTTTCCCATTAAATGTGTGAGTAAAGACCAGTAGTTTATCTACAAAAATGTCTAAAAATATATCCATTTTGAGAAAAGATTAGATCATGATACATTATGTCATAAAGTAGGTAGTTAAACCAATTAGATGAATAAAACAAAAAAATCAATCTATGGGATCAAGAAAGACACTCAAGTAAAACCTATATACTTTAGATAGGTTCATTTGTCTATGAACATATGTCATTGACCATAACAATGATAACCCCAAGTAGTATCCATACACCCATCGTTACATTCCACACATCAGATATCATATAAAAACCAATAACTCAACCCCTCATTCCTATTAGTTGGTAACCTATGTAATCAATAGAACATATTTTGTCATTACAAATTCATATACCAAACAAAATCCAAAGATTTATTCTCGATACTCCGTACCATATATCATTGTATTTAAATTGGAATCTAGGTAGCCCATCTTGGCATTCCAATTCAGTTAATATGATGTGACACTCAAAATATGAGGATATTATCACAATATTACTTATTCTTTAATCAATCTAAAGCATAACAATATATTCTATATAAATATTTTTGTACTCATTTCCCAAATTAATTGAATCCCCAATATTTTCTATTTCAAACATGCCACTTAATTTTTATTTGATAAGGGTCACACCCATAGTCAATTATCAAGTCCAATACACCCCATGGATGTCTATATGATATGATTAAATCAATACTTATTCCAAGATCACCCTAATGGGTGGATGATTTTAATTTCAATATATCAAGGAATTATCATGTTTTACAAAGGGGTGTAGGATTATTTTGGGAAAAAAATTAATGAAATTAAAATTATAAGTTTAAATAATGATGAACTAGTAGAATGATATACTCAATAAATACTATAAAAACAATAACAGCATAAGAGATAGATTTAAGAACATAAAACATATGTTAAATATAGTCCAAACATCTAATAAGGACAATGTATTATTAGGGAAATTCATGAAAAAGGAGGAATCAAAAAAAATTAAAACAGGGAATATTTTCAATAAAAAATTGGGAAAAAGAGGAAGCATATTTAAAAGATAAATGAGGAAAGAAGAATCTAAAATTTATTTTTTGTCTTCAAACACTTACGAAAAATATTAAATTAATGTATAAATCAAGGAAATCCTTTGTTCTTGATGGATAAACAAGAGAGATTCTATGATGGGGGATGCTGTGTGAATGAGATAAATGAAAAAATTATTACAATTAGTTGTTAAAAAGGGAAAAAGGAAATTTTCCCAATTTAAGTAGGTTAATGATTTGATAAATCACATGATAACCATGTGAAAAAAATTATACCAGAGCTCTATACCAAGTATAGTTATCATTGGGGTTTTTTAACATATATTAGGGATATGGAATAAATTAGAGACCCTCCAAGAGTTTCCAAGAGGTGGACATGTAGTTTAACAAATCAAGATCATCCCCTTTTAATGGAACATGACTAATGGGAATTTTACCCAAAAATCATGTTCTAAACATGAACCTAATTTAATCTTACAATAAAACATCTAACAGAGAAATTTAAAAATGATCTAGAAACATCAACCACAACCTTAGAAAATTATATAAAGGTAAAATAAATACAATTAAAAAACAAATTATGTACCTCAATGTAGATCTGAATCATATAATATTCACACCATAAGAAAATTCATCCTTGAGTTATTCCATTAACCACCATTAGCCACCTTAGTAAATAGAATTGGTGATTTCTCTTTTATTTATGATTCCCATTACCATATCAACCCTTTAAAATTTTTTGTATTTCTACAACACGTGAAATGTTAAACAAATCCCTGAAATGTATTATCATTATGAACCACAATAAAAATAATTTTCTCCTCAATGTATGTATCAACCTCAATATTGGAATTATGATTTTAAATTTCACAAGATGGATCAGGAAAGTATCATCATATCTAAGATACATGAAACAAGTCGTTTATCACATTCAACTACTATGGATGGTCTAGTCGACCTGGAACTTGGTTGGCCATTTTCACAACCTTAAATAACGTCAAGAACATGGGTTCCAGTATTCCTTATCTCAATCGGAATTAATATCATATCCTAGTAAAAATGTGTAACAATAC
The DNA here is from genome assembly GCA_963277665.1 of Viscum album. Taxonomy (NCBI): domain Eukaryota; kingdom Viridiplantae; phylum Streptophyta; class Magnoliopsida; order Santalales; family Viscaceae; genus Viscum; species Viscum album. Next base: position 552,581,973 of record OY728144.1, read on the forward strand.
TCATTCACTAATTTCAAACTCCAAAGTTTTGTGACATATACCTACATAAGATTTCTTAGTCCTTTACACCATCACCATCACATTATGAATCTGCTAAACATTATTGGTTGTTTCTATTATAAGACTCAATACAAAAACCAATACACCAGTTGTCTCTATTGACAATAGGGGGAACCCGATGGTCTACCATAAAAATCCTTATAAGTAACAATTTTAATGTTCTCCTGGTAACTGTTATTGTATAAATATTTTACTAAGGTCAAGTAGTTCCCCAATGAGGTGAAAAATTAATGAAACAAGATGCAATCAAGCCCCCATGATCCGTATAGTACACTCCAACTGTCCACCAGTCTGAGGGTGGTATGTTGTGCTTAGAAAAACCATCGTACTGAGTGAATTATATAAGCACATCTATAAGTGATATTTGAAATGGGATAATCATTCTAAGAATATATTATGGGGAACCTAATGTAACCACCAAAATGTCACATACATATAATATCCATAGGTTATCCATATAGATTATTTTCTTGATAGGAAAGAAGTGAGTGACATTGATCATGTTATATAAAACTTATAACATAGAATTTATCCTCCTCGGGGTCATTTAATGAACAATAAAAAAATCCATTATAATATCATCCAATTTTAATTCAGTAATGAGAATTTACCATTTGATACCAACTAACTCATGGTGCTTGATGTTCACATTTTTTAAATTCATGTACCTTATGATGAATCTCACATTCTCTTTTGTCATTAATTTCCACTAGTACTATCCCCATTGTTCCCATCACATTTTTGTCAACCCTGGGTGTAATTACCACTAAAATCATGATATTTCCTTAGAATATCATTCTATATGTCTGTAGGAATAAATACATGTAAATTAACATGTAGTATCTAATCCTTCTCATGGATCCTATTAGGAGGTGGTTCCCTACAATAAACGATATCCCTCATAAATTGGCACTAAAGATTAGATAAATTTCACTTCTTAATACAATTTAGATGTGAAGGCTCAACTGATAATTCCATGAGAGCATCCTACCCCTAATACCCATGCCTATCAAATGAAACATAGTGAAGAGAACCTTCAAACACTACTCACTACTAAAACCCCAAACAACCTAAGCATGGGTCATCATGTTGTAAGAAAGAAATATTAAAATTACTATACCATGGGTATATACCAACTCTAAATCCAATTATTGGAGATATTAAACCTCTCTATAGTAATGAAGACTTAAATTCTCCTATGATAATATATTTTTCAAGATTTTATGTTATTTATAAATAAGAATTATCTTACCCTGAAGGAAATGGAGACAACCACTTAGAACATACCCTAATTATTTTATCAGTAGTTCATGTGTATTATTATTTAATTCTTATAGAATAAAATTCTAGGATCTTTAAGCAACAACATGACATCCCTGCATTTGAAATGAACCACGCCTAATCCCTAATGAATCACAATACATTGTATAGTCCCTACCGAGATCAGGTAAGACTGGGATATGTTCTATAGTGGGTATCTTCTTTAGATCCTAAAAAAATCATAACATGATCTAGACTATAAAAACAACATGACCATCCTTGCCAGTCCCATTAATGGTTATTCAAGATAAGAGAAATATTGAATAAAAATTTTGATGTTTCTTGCAAACCCAATTAAGATATATATGCCAAACATATACTCAGGCTACTCTAAATATACCACATCCCAAAACTTCTCTATGTTAATGGAGACACCATCCACTAAGATAATATTTCCCCTGATTTTAACTTCAATTACCTAGAAACAAAACTTAGAGAGTGTGGAATAATGTCCAATATTCTCGAATATACATGGAAATACATTGAAATACTATATAGGATCCACCTCGGTCATGAAATAAATTTGGATTCATCAATAAATATGAAACAAATCTAGAAACAAGTGGAAAACAAGATTCATTTGGTCCATAAACATTGCCGAAACACTCTATAGTCTGAATGGTATCACTAGGAACTCTTATTTACCATATAAACTTCAAAAAGTTGTACAATGTATATTTTATGGTCTCACTGTAAGATGGTTGTAAAAATACCTCAAATAAACCTAATACAACACCCATGATCCTCTCTGCTAGAGAAATAATACGTTGATCCTAGGAATCAGATACCAATATTCCCTGTAATTTGTTCTAGATTCCTATGATTGACACAATATTATAAGGAACCATCATCATTTTTCTAATAAAGAACTGAACTATCCCAATGGGAGGTCCTATAAATAATGAAAACCCTTCCTTTAAATCCCTAAATCTAAATTTTGAGTCCTCATATCTCTTCCTAATACAAATTATAATGTTTTATAGAATGAAGCTTTATTCATGACATACACATGACAATGAAATCAGTTTCGATATTGGGTTCTAGTCCCACAAATTTATTCCAAAATACATCCAAGTAATGATCCAAAATAAGAGAAAGGGTGTTCTATTAAAGAAAACATATTTTAAGGTCGTATATTGGTCTATTTGATGAATATGGTCCAAATTATTCAATCCAAAACTAAATACAAGTACAAAACTATCATATTTTGACCTCTATAGGGAGGTTTATGAGGATTTTAGGGGGATGATCACCCCAACTCATGGGGTCTAGTGGATAAAGGACCACTTTGACATTTTTTTTGGTAACTATAGCATTGATGACTAACTATATCTGAGTGCACTAGTGAAACATACATTGAACTTTAGTTGTGAGAACCTACTAAAACTGTATGCTACCCGGAGTTGTAGAAGAATGGTCATTGAAATATAACTTTAAGAGAATGTGACTAGAGTCAATGACTAGTAATTTTAGTTTTGTGGACTTCTATCAACTTGATACTATAAAATAGTTGAATTACAATGTGGTGGGAGTAATAGTTATGTTGTATTGTACATTATTATATCATTTGAAGTAGTGTATCTATGTGTCTAAAACAATATAAAATATCCCTATAATTTTGATAAATCAATTCGTACAGTGTTCTGGATCTTTGGTGATTTAATAATTCTTCTCAAACCAAATAAATCTGTATGTTTTATGATCTTGTTCTCATTATTATTTTCCCTTTTACTCTTCTGTGAATAATTTTCCATTTTTCACATGACAGTTATATAATAACTGGTATCAATGTTTGAGTTTGAAATATCAGGTTTTTGTTTTCATGAAATTAATGTTTGTTATGAATGAAAGAAAGGTTAAGATCGATCACTTTGATGGAACTGATTTTAGTTACAGGAGGATATTGATCAAGGATTATATTTATTATAAAAATATGTACTTACTACTTCTCAATAAAAAACAAATGGACATGGAAAATATGAAGTGGTAGTTACTAGAATGACTAATTTTGGGTCTTTTCACCTAACATTAGAAAAAATGGAGTTTAAAATCATAGTGGAGAATATGATGTATGGATTGATGAAATCTCTCATAAATATGAATGACAATCCTTATGCATCAAATAAATTTAACCTGATGCAATGACTATACAGTAAAAATATGTTTGAAGGGAAGATTATAGTTTATCACAATAGTGAATTTAACACCACCACAGGTCATTTGACATCAGTGGTAATTATGATTGATGGTGAGGCAAGTGAACATGTTTTAAATTCATTATTACCTACCAGTTAAGAAGTTTCTGAATGAGCATTGACCAGTTGTTCAGGGAATACAAAGACGGTTATAAAGGACATGCATGACCGAATCCTCAATAAGGATATCAGAACAACAAAATTAGGATGATTCTATAGTTATTGAATTGAATTTGGAAGTAAGGGGAATATATAAGTAGTAATAAAATTAGAATTATTTAAAACACCCTTAAATTGATAATAATATTTTATGAATCATAAACTGACATGGTCTAGCCTGGGGACGTACATAAGAAAGGGGTGATATATAGAGAACATTATGTGAATAAAAATTCACAAAATGATTAATGTATTACTTGTTATAAAATAGTAATATTTTTGGGACATAAAAGAGATGATGATAATTAATATCAAAATTTTGTCATGATACAACATGATAACATAAATGCAACATGGGAATGTGGAAATAACAATAAACATGACATCATAAAAATATTTCAAGGATAACCACCATGACATCACAAAATGCGGTGAATAATACAATAATGGTTTAGGTTTAATTTATAATATCATTCATAACATTTAGGATACTAACAAATTACCCAATACCTTGGAGTTATATATAATTATGGGTGTACCCATTTATTTCTTATCATGTGCATGAATAACTGTACAACATAGAATATATAACACAAGGATGTATTTTTATCAATTTTAACCCCATGATCAAGGATATTAGGTAACATAAATAGAATCCCAAAATCAATGAACTATAGGTATATCTATGTAAATACCCTTTATAGTAAATTCGTCTTGGATATTCAAGACATTATTGTTTTCCATGAAAATTCACAGTGAAATTATTATAGCATAATGATCATAATTAAATATTAATAAAATGGTTTAATGAGAGTGAAGTGGGTTTATCATAATTTTTATTTTGCACAGATATTAATATGGATGTCCAAAAACATATCCCATCCTAGGAAATTTTAAATCAAAAGGAATAATATAGGGAAGCTTCTTGAATTAACTTTGAAAAGGAGATGATCCCATACATAATTTTCACATCGTAAATGCTTAGTTGAATTTTATAATGTGAGGGGATAAAATGTATCTCATTGACAGCAAATAAATTAGATAGTTTATGTATATTTATAAATTAATTACAAAAAATATATTTATATTCAAAAGCTTACACACAAGGAAAGTTCATGAATTGTAATCAAGATAAATGGGTACCTTACCTTGAGAGGATGACTAAAAACGTTTGGAAGGATCTTCTTGAATGTGTGTGGGATCCTTGGGTGAACACAATAGATTAGATAAAAGTGTAATTACGCACTCTACGGTTTTTTAGTAAAGAGGATGGGGTCTTGGGTGGGTGTATATAGGAAAATATAGGGGAGTTCTTTTTTTATTATACAACCTTAGGTTTTGTACCCTATTTACTAAAATAATCTACAAAAACAATCCATTGTATTTTACATTGGTTTCTTCTATGTAAGATATATTTTCATTGATTATTAAGGCTAAGGGACAAAATAATTAAAATAATATACTTGGCTATGTAGAAGTCAGTAATGTTTATAGAGAAATTAATTTCAAACCATAAAATATAATATATGTTTTGGAGGATTCATAGAGTCTTTATAAAATTAATAAAATAACATAAAAATAACATTATCTGAATGAATGGAAATATATTTTATTGTTGATACAATTTATATAATTTATTAGATCATTTTTGGTCCATTATAATTTCACAATAAAGACTGTATATTTATACAAAATTTTATTTTTACAAGAAAATTAGGCCTTCTAAGAAAAATATGGAAAATTTACTGTGGGTTAATCTTTACTTTAAGATTAAAAAATAATATTTTTTAACAAATTATGTTATTAAAAATGTGTATTTTCTCATTTGAAATTATAGTCTACATTTAATGTGAAATGCAGGTTTTTCTGACAATAATAGTTTTCGAACCTTTATAAAAATTAAAATTTACATAATAAAATTTATATTATCATTTATATTTAAAAAAGAGTTTGTAATTTTATTATTTTATTAAAATATAATTTAGTTTAAAAAATACTTAATTCATTTAAAGGACCTTCATAATTTATATTCCATATTATAGAAAAATACAATTTGTGTTTTATCGTATCATAATCAAAATCAATTATAAAATTTAAAAAATATGAAGTAAATATAATCATTATTATATTAAAAATAAAATATACATATTCATATTATTATTGTTTTGATACTTATAAAATTATTACATCAGAAAAAACTCTATGAGTAAGGTTCATGATGGTGAGATATCAATATGGTGGTTTTCCATACATGATTTGGGTTGTGATATTGATAAACTTTTACATCTACCCAAAATGGATTCACTGATGCTTTAGTTGTTGGATCTAGACATGGTATGGTTTAGGGGAAAATACTAGTGACTATATCTCCCTTCGATGCTTTAATAAATGGGATTCATATGTTATGATCCTACTGGCTGAGACCATCAGTTTCTTTGTCTGTGTTAATTGGATTTATCCAAACCCTATATTTGTTTTAATCATATGATCACTATTTAATTGTCTTTTTATCATTTGTTATGATTTATAATATACAATTAAATCCTATAGTATATAATAACACCATATAATTTCATGTGTTTTCTATAACCATAATATGTTGTGTAATTCAATCACAAAGAGAATGTTATTTATAAAATATTAGGTAATTACAATCTCCCCCTTCAAAAATTTCTCCATCTATATTTTTTTTTACATAAAATAAAAGTATTAGGGTAATTAAATTTCATCACCTCATCCATTTCCCTCATCTCTTCTTCAATATCTTGGATTCATCATATCTCTTGGACTAGGTGGATTGTCTTATTTCGTAGATCAATATCTCTATGATCTATGATCATTATTGACTGCTCCTCATATGATATATAATTATACAATGATTCCAATTATAAATTTAGAATATGGTAGGTGTCTAGAATATTGTACCTCAATATGGATACATTGAACAAGTCATATAGTTGAGATTGGTTAATATAGAGTTATAGTCAATAGGCCACTGCCTTGATGCTATCAAAGATATCAAGGGGACTAGTGTATCTTGAAAATATCTTTCCATGCATTCCAAATATAATGACCTTATTCAATGAATATATTTTTGAGGAATACATTATATCCATCCTCAACCTCTAGGTCTCCTCAATTATTGTCATCATGTCGTTCTATAGACTATGAACACCCATGATGTACTATTGAACAATTTTGACCCTTTTTACATTTTCTTTGAGAGTTTTAGGTCCCAGAAGATTGTTTTAACCAACATCATCCAAGACGGTAGGTTTTATATACCACATCCCATAAAGGGATATATATGGATCCATTTTTATTATTGGGTGGAAAATGTTATACTATGAGAACTCTACCATAAAATATATTGATCCCTTCATATTTTTAAGGCCACCAATCATGCTCTAAAAATTACCTTGAGTTTTTGGATAGATATATTATATTGGACTTCAGTTTAAGGGTGATTTTGAATGTTTATGTAAAACAAAGTATTTAGATAATATTTGAGACTCTTACAAATCATGGAGGAAAATATTGGGTCTTTATAAGATACAATCGATAGTGTTGTTCCATGCATACCTGCAACTAATATAATGTATATCCTTGTAAGTTGATCAGTTAGTAAACCATATCAGGTTTGAATAATTTAATCCTTATTTGAAATACGATCCAATACAACCCATATAAAATTCATTCCCATTGATCTTTTTGTAAGACCAAAAAAAAATTAGATAGTTTTTTTCTCATTTCCATGTTTGTATGGGTAATGGATTCATCATCGCTTACATTGTTTCTTTTCATCCTTCACTTGCTGACATGCAAGATACCATCATATATATTTAATGATCTATTTCATCATAAGGTGACTGGAGTAGAACTATTAGAGTTCAAGATACATTGTTTTTATACTTGGATGGATGGAGAAGGTTGAGCTATGTGAATCATTCAATAAACCATTATTTTACTCATTATTTGATGGTACACATAGTTATTCCCCAAATCTTAAAACTCATTCTTCCTTAATTTTGAACTCTATGGATTCCCATTTTCTTATTGCTTCCAACTTGATATGAATTTAAACATCATCTCTTTGATGATGCTTTATATTTTTTAGAAGGGATGATTGATCATTGATTTATTAAAGGATTAATGATCTTTCTTACTTTTTGAATCATGTGTTATCTTTTTTCAAGTATTTGAATTTCAGATCCTTATTGATTCTAACTAATAAATTTTTTTTCATGCATTCAACATATAACATCTTATACTTTATTTTCATTCCTAGTATGGTAGTGGATTGAGGACTCATAGTCTGTAATAAACTCTAACCATCTTCTCTGTCTTATATTTAGATCATCCTATGATAACCTAAACATGATGCTCATATGATCTTTATATATATTCCACAATTTCCTCAAAAGACAAAATTATACTATATTTTCTATGAGAATATTACTATATCCAAATCCAAAACATGAATTTAGTATTTCTATTCATGAGAATTCAATTATCTTGTGGCATATTTTATCTCATGGTAATTCTGAATTAGTACACATCCTAATATCATTAATGAAGTATCATTGTATACTATGAAAAGTTATCCACTTAAGGTTAGTGTATGTATAGGTGAAGTGATAGGAGTCTTTTTCATGTCCTTGAATCTCTCATCACATTTATTATTACAAACAGGCTTGAATCCATTATGAGTTATCTTTTTTATAGGTTTTCAAAATCATGATAAATTTCTCACAAATCAGTGAGAATACCAAAATAAATTATAGAACCTAAATACATTTGTCATAGTGGTGGGTATTGGACATCCATCAATTGCCTATATATTTTAAGTGTCTATAAATATCCATTATTTTTTTATTACATGCAAAATGAATGAGATTTACATCAACCAAAATTCAAAATTTCTATAATTTTCATTATGATCAAGAATTCATAAGGTTATTGGAAGAATACTATGATGCTACCCATGATTATATTTCATTTCTATGTATTGTATAATGTCATCGTAAAATATCACCACAAATTTATTGAGTTAATTTCTAATGGAACTATTCATTATATTCCTAAATATTTCTGGAGCATTAGTGATTCTGAATGGAATTAATATGAAGTCCTAGTGCCAATAACTTATACATAAATCAGTCTTGGTGGTATCTAACTTCTCCTCCACTACATGGTAACACACTAAATGTATACTTACATTGAATATGTATTGGGATCCATGTAGTTTATCAATCAAGTAATCAATATTTTTTAGGGTATAGTTGTTATTTATTTTGATATTGTTGATCTCATGATAATTTGTGAATGGATGAATTGTCTCATCTTTCTTCTTGATGTAGAGGACTAGTGCACCCTAAATAAAAACCAATTGCATTTATGTATCAATTATCTAGATTCTCATGTATTTTCTTCTTCATAACATCATGTTCAACAATATCAATTATATATAGAGTCATGGATATTTGTAAATACCTATGTATAATATCGACTAAAATTTCAACCTCTTAGATAGTGTGATGATCATCCAATTCTTGTGGATTCAAGTATGATATTTTTCTTAGAATAAATAATTTGATCTAGATATGCATCCTCATAGGGAAATAATATTCATTCTTTTGATGTTTGTGATGTAAAATATTCAACCTCCCGCTTTCACTTTTACAAAATTTGAGGACGATTAACAATAAAGAGAGTGATTCCCTTCTTAAGACAATTTATGTTGGTTATATTCAAGGAAATACATTCCATACTTATAGTTTCATGAAATTACATTAATTTTATTAGATAATATTTTGGGAAGATCATCCAAAAAATGTTTACTTTAAGGGAGTTATATACATGGTATACAATAGTTTCCCCACTTATCCTTTGCAAAAATATTTATTCGTTAATGATTTTTTGCAGTGTTTTAGTAGTTATAATAATTTAATTGGTATGAATTAATAAATTTAACTAAAATTAAAAAGTGTGTTTTATATTATTGAATGAATAACTAGAATACTTATCACTAATTCATATTCCAGATTTTCCTCAATGATTTTGTTGTTATAAAATCACACTTGAAACCTTTGATGTTTTGTTCATTGATCGTATTTGACCACCATTATATTATGGCATTGGATTGAAAATTACTATTGTTAATGCAAGTTGAAACAATGAAAAATTCACTTAGTATTGACCATAGAATTACATTACTCAATCAAATTAGTGGGATTATCCCATCTATAAGTATTATCTAGGTTCCCTTACTTACTACACCTTATGGATTTCCTCTTCTTGTTTAGGAAATTTATGAGGTTATTTTCTCCACATTTTCTACAAGTGGGATTTTGAAATTTATTACCACCATTAGATTTTTTCATTATATCCCTATATTTAAACTCTATATTCAGCTTATTATCCCTCTAAGACCATGGAGATTCACTGTAATGACCAGAACCTTTATGAATAAAATTATCTTCATTTTAAATGTCTTATAGATACAGATAACACATACACAGATACTATTTTATTATAACCAATTGTATTTAAAATACCATTAATTGTCCTTAATAATGATAATATAGAAGTTGAATATTCATCACAATACAAGTATAAATATAGGGTTTTTAAAAATACTTTCGACATGACAAAGGAATTAATGGCCGCAACTAGTAGGAATGTATCATATGAAGATCATTTATCTATGTTTCATAGGGATATATACTATCTATGATTTTACCTAGACCAATCCCAATTTGAGATAAAAAACATAAGAAAGAGAAAAAACTATTTAAGGGAGAAGTTCAAGCTCATCAAGATCACAACCTAAAATATATTCTTCGAACAACCCCATGAATGCTCTCCATCACACACCTTAGAGTTAGGGAATATAACAGTGTAATAAACGTATATTTATCAAGACACAAGAATTATTATTATTATTTTTGTATGGAATAATGAATATACTTTCATTATATTATTGTTACATTTTAAATGATTTTTAAAGTAGAAATTGTATTTTGGGTTTACATTTGAATTCAATTAAGAAATATATTTGGATGAATTAATGTATTTTGGAGATAAATAATATTTTTATAAAATATTAGTATTAAATTACACTTATTAAATATTAATGATCATATAATTTTTTTAATGTCAAAGTATCTTTTGTTAATATTTGAAAAATATTTTTCCCAAAACCCTTCAATTTTCAATAAAAATCATTTTATTATCAAAAACAAAAAAGAATTTTTTTATGAAATTATTTAGATAAAATGAATATAATTATTATAATTAGGATGTTCAAATTTTCGAACAATTATTTTTTCATATTTTTTAATGAATTTGACCTTTTTGGGTAAAAATTAAATAACTTATAAATATATTATGTGTTTATGACATCATAATTACCCTAAAATGCTGTAATAAAATACTATAAAAAGGATATTAGTCCCAATATACGTTTTAACATTAAAATAAATTTATTTTACATTAGTTTTTATCATTTTATATATCTTTAATGAATCCTCCAAGACATATAATATATTTTATGATTTCAAAATCTTTTCCTTGAAAGTGTGATCTACCTTCACATAATCAAGAGAAATATTTTAATATATTTGTCCCATATCCATATAAAATAATGTAGACCACTCCAATTTTCCAAAAATAAAGGGAAAACCCATGAGATGTTTTGTGGTTTTGAATATTTTATTATGAGGTTTCCAAAACCCAAATAATGTAGAATTCCCCTATATTTCCTATATAAACCTACCCAAGAACCCATTAATCTTCACTAACCCTCCTTTAATATTGTACAAAATATACTCTCTACTCCCTAGAGTCCTCCTATGGTGCATCAAGATACCGTGTAGCCTATCCCAAGCCTTTGGGATCACACATCCAAGTTAGGGATCTTCCTCCGCCTCTTTTATCAAGCATCCCATTTTTGTTATGTCATTAAAAATCCAGATTCCCATACTGGGATATGGTATTAAATATCCCTAATACTTTCCATTTCATATCCATATAATTATATACCTATTTTTCTCTAATTAATCCTTTTTGTGTACACTCGTTACCATGCCATAAATCTATTAGGAATTATCACATTCCCCTTCTCCTTTTAATACTAGAGCCTTGTTTGAAATTTTCCATTTTAACTTCAATTTGTTATATTTTCATCCCTTTTAATAAATTAACTACTTTAAATTTTATGTTAATTATTTAAAGGATCATTTATCCTCCTACCCCCCCCCCATTTGGACCCTTACCTAAGCCATTACTATGGTGAAATTCATTAAGGGTTCATTCCTTTATCATTTTGTACGTGTTTCCTTATATTGCCACACCCTTTTATTTTTAATAAAAAATGAGGGGGTATGTCTTATCACCTACACCATACATCTATTATTATGTTTAAATGATGATATAACCTTTTCTTTCTTATTAATAATCCCATGTACCCCTGTTACCAAGTAGAAATTCCGTAAGGGAATTCTCTTTTCTCAAGAACTTATTTTATATTATACATCTAAATTATATTTCATAAGTTGGGATATTATGTTACCTAATCCCATTACTATAAATTTCATTTATAAATTATGATATAACCCTTTATATCTTATAAACCCATTTTTAAATTTTAAATTTGACGTACTTATGATGCGAAAATTACATTACAATTCTCCATGCCAAAATCATAGTGTCGTGATTATCATACACATTTCTCTATCTAGGGTATTCACATTTATGATCATTAAGTTATTAATTTTTACTTTCATGTATGTATTCGACATTATTTTTTCTTGGAATAACTTATGCTGTTGAATTAATCCATGTTATATGATTTATGTGGCACTCTTAGATGTGAGATTGCAATCATTATGAAGCGTGTGCCCTGATAGTGATCCAAAACATTGGGTAATGTTTAGAATCATTATATTCTACATGAAATGAGGGTATAATCATGAAAATTTATTTGAAATGAGGGTTTAATCAAGACAATTTACTTTCAATGAGGGTTTAGTCATGCTAATTCTAGTGCAATGATCCTTGGCCCATACTAAAATCATGTTGTATGTTGATTATAAATTTCAATTTCATGAATATCATGTTATAACATGCCTTTATATTAATATTTCTTTTTATTCTCCATTAATATTACTATTAAAAAACATGTATTTTATTACTCATATTATTCCATGTTTATTCAATTATTGGGCTTTTTAGGTCTTCCTTTTCTTATGCATATCCTCAGGTTGTCCCATGAAATGCTATGTATGAAAAAATGTTCTGGTCTGGTAAAACAATTTTTCTAGAAATAAATTTATTTCATGTTTTACGTTGTTATGTAATGTTCTAAATCCCAAAAGACACTAGACCTATCGATCTTATGTGTTTTATTAATTGCAAGTCTATGCAATAAAAAATGTTTAAATAGGAAATGAAGATCATGGTTGTTATAGTTGGTATCAGAGGATATTTTAGTTATTTTTGGGATGAGGATTAGAAAACTATAGTGAAATCCTTACGGATAATACTATGAATACGAAAATAATCCCTATGTTTTGAGGAGTATAGATAAATTGGTTTATCAAGAAAATAAATCTTTATCTGGATACGAACAAGTAGAGGTGGATCCCGCACATATGTATATTCGGGTAAAAACCGAAAACATCACTTTGAGTTAGAGTTAAACGTGAAGTATTGCCCAAAAAAGGGCATTGCTGCACTCTTGGATCGACACTCCTAGGGGATATGATTGGGTAAATTCATAATATTAGTAAAAATCATTATTATGGTGGAAAATCCCATTAGAATATACATTAGGAAGTAGATCATGGATAACATAGATCGAAGCTTATAAATTTATAAGTTAAGGTCAGAAATAAATTTATTTTTTTTTGAATTTAATGTAATTGGATTCCCCATTATGTTTTTAATAGTTTAAAATAATTACCTGTAATTTTATTTTTATTCTAACCAATGGTCGATAATTAGAGGAATCTGGCTAAAAACTTATTCGAACATCAATGTGATGACTGGTCTAATGAGATGCCCCATCTAATGGGAGAGGGAATAAAAAAAAATTCATTATAATCTCTCATTTAAATCATGTATTGAATATGTAATTGGATATAGAGGAACATAAAACCCCCCTAATAATGAACAAGCCATAATTGAGAGCTTCTTAAGATAAAGGTCTCCTGCTTTTAAGGGATCATCTGATTCCTAAATTGTTAAAAATTTGATCAACTCCATTGATAAGATCGTCCACATCCATAAATGTTCTGAAAAAGTTATGGTTCTTATAATTTATTATACTATGGATGGTGAATCTAATCAATGGTGGACATTGATAAAAAATGAATCTTCAAGAATAGATCGAGGTGATAGAATGTAAGGATTTCTGGAGAACATTTTTTATAAATATTTTCATCATACCCTATGAATTAATATGGAAAGGGGCTTCCATGCCCTAAAAAAGCCAACGAATCCATCATATCATATGAGACAAGCTTCCTAAGGATTTTTGGGTAGAACTCTAGTTTTTTCATCACCCCCTTATACAAGGTTGACCGCATATTTGGTGGGATAAATCCTAGCCTATGAAAAGCCATGGAAATCAATTATTTTGATAGCTATGAGGAAATTTAGTGATTTTCCCACAATGTCGATACAAATATTAGAAAATATTAGGCATATCATTCAAATAAGAAGATGATGGTGGACTTTAATCCTGGTGGTATGGTGGATAAATCCAAACATGCTAATAAATTACAACACACCTCTTGACAAAAGATTAGAAATAATCACCCCATAAATGTCATAAGGGCCTAAGGAAATGATATAGGTGTGTAATATAAGGGATCCTAGACAATAATATCCAACAGGAGAAGCCCATCGAACTGATAGGAAAGGAATGATTTAGACGACCCTCAACATGTTATTAATTTCAAAAAATGAAGGGATCCATGACCCTGCGAAAACATGTGCCCTATTCCAGGGGTAATTGGAGATAACCAAAAACCTCCATGGAAGAAAGGGTGTCATTTTTCTATTTTTGCTGAAGAAGTGAATCCAAAAAACTATGTGGTGGTAGTTATGCTAGTTATTAATTCAATAATAGTGAACATTCATTTTGATTATGGTTATAAGAATTATTTTATATCTTGAATGTTTAGTAGAACAATTGGAACACCAAAATAATAATGGATGTTGAGATGTTAGTAAAAATAGAAAATGGTGTAATTATTTTCATCCTATATATAAAACTTCTCCCCTTTTATAATATCTAGATTTAACATCTTAGTTATCCTTGTCATAATCCCTATGGTGTAATTTCATGCAGATATTTTCATGTATTTACTTTACCTATATAGATCCAACATTATTTTCCACTAGAGGGAAATCACTCTCTATATGGTGAATCAACCCCCCATTTTATATAGGTGCAAGGAGGAGGTTGAATCTTCTTTAGTACCATCATCTCATGTATGAATATGAAAGCCCTATAAAAACACATATTATTATCTAATGATTTAGACTAAGGAAACAACCATCCTCGAAAACATGCATGTTTTGAGGGAATTAAATGATGTAATTGCCAAGAAATTTATTGATCTTCATCTTAGAATAAATGTTGAATTCTTGATTGATCATATACGTGAGGAATTTCCAATAACCAACACTCCATATAGAATGGGTATTGTAGAGATTTAGTTTCTAAAGAAACAACTATAGGATAATATGGATAAAGGATTTATACACCCATGTGCTTCACCATGGGTGGCACTAGTCCACTTCGTCATGAAGAACGATGGTTCAATGTTCCTTTTCACGAATTATTATGAGCTCAGAAAAACCAAGATAAAGAATATATATAATTTTCCATGAATTGATGACATGTTCGATCAACAACGTGGATCACAATACTTCTCTAAGGTGGATCTACAGTCGAAATATTACCAAGTTTGGGTGAATGAGGAGGACATCCCAATGACAGATTTTCAAATGAGGTATGGGAATTATGAGGTCATAGTGATGCAATTGAGACTCACTAATTCTCTAGAAATCATCATGGACATGATGAATTTAGTATCTAATGTTTACCTTGAAATATTTGTGGTATTCATTATAGATGATATTATAATATACTATAAAAACAAGAGGGAGCATGAGGAGAATATGAGCAGTCTTCTAGAGACCTTTCGAAAGGATACTCTCTAAGATAAATAGGGAAAGTGTGAGTTATAGTTGAAATATGTCTCATTCATGGGTAATTTCACCACACACTATGGTATATTGGTGGATCCTTCCAAGAAAAAATAAATTTATGGATGGCCGAAGCAGGAATATATGATGGGTATCTATAGATTCCAAGCGTTTTCTGGATATAATTAGGTATTTGTGAAAACTTTCTCGTGACTGGTAAACCCTATTACCAAGATAACTTGTAAGGGAGTCGTGTTTTATTAGAAAGAGGAATGTGATGAAAGATTCATGATGTTATAGAAAATGATTATTAATTACCCAATGATCACACTACAAACAAGTGGGGATATTTTCGTAATCTTCAGTGTTTCTTCGAAGAAGGGCCAGGGTTATGTGCTGGTACATAATGAAAAAATCATTGCCTTCGCCTCAAGGAAGTTAAAAATTCACAAACAAAACTATCGAATGCAGGATCTGGAGTAGGAAGTTTTGATCTTTGCATTGACAATCAACATCATTCTCTATTTTGGGAGAAGTGTGAAATATATATGGATCAAAAATGTCTCAAACATATATTCATAATGAAAGAGATGAATATGCACCTAGAAAAATTGTTAGAGCTCATCAAAGATTATGACTTCTCAATCCATTAACACCTTGTTAAAGTGAACAAGGATGCATATTCTTCAAGTAGAAAGGACAGAAGTATTCAATCATTGATAAGAATTGAGAAGGATAAAACTTCTTATATTTGATGAATATGGACATGGGAATCAAAAAGAATGGAGCATCATCAATTCATTCACAAATGATTTCTCAACCATCTCTTTTGAAAATGATAAAGGATTATAAAAAAGTTAATGTGGTAATTCCCAATAAAGTGGAATCTATAAAAAATGGAAATCCTAATAAATAAATGATATTGAAGAAGGAATTGTGAGATTTGGGTGAATACTCTTTATTCTTCAAAATATAGAGTTTCTGAAAAAACCTTTGGATGATGCACATAGTTTAAATTTTTCCATTCACCAAGTAAACTTGAAGTCATATTGAGATCACCATCCCAACCATGATCCATGAATAGCCCCAAGAAAGCCCCGAAATCATACACAATACTCATAGGGCATATAATGATGTAATAAATAGATTTTTATCAAAACCCTATAATTTTTTTTGTATATAATAATGAATATACTATCATTCCATTATTTTTACATTGAAAATGATTTTCTAAATCACCAATAATTTGTTTGGATAATATTTGAATTCAGTTAAGGAATCTATTATGATGAATTGATGTATTTTTTAGATAAAAAATAATTTAATTAAACAATTAATATTAAATTAATCTAATTAAATTTTAATGATCATGTAATTTTTCTGATGTGAAAAGTATCTTTTATTATGGTTTTAAAAAAAATTGTGAAGACCCATCAATTTTCAATAAATGTTCAATTTTATTTTAAAATATAAAATTCAAACATTTAGAAAAATTTAAAGATAAAATGAATTTTATTTTTGGAATCAACATGTCAAAATTATCCAATGGTTATTTTTTCATAATATTCTGACATAGTTGATATTTTGCGTGTAAATTAAATACCGTTTAAATATTTAAGGTAATTTATGTAACCATAATGACTAAATAGTGTAGTAATAAAATAATATAAAATTTATATTCTCCCAAATATTTGTTTTAAATTTAATAAAATTTAATTTCATAATTTTTCTGTTTTATTTTATAAATAATTAGTGAATCCTCCAAGACATATAAAATATCGTAGGATTTTAAAATCCATTCCTTTAATGTGTGACTCACCTCCACATATGAAAGGGAAATATTTTAATATCATTGGACCATAGACTTATAAAATTACGTATACCAATACCTTTTCAATAAACCATGGGAAAACCATTGTATGGTTTTTGGTTTTGAATATTTTTATTATGAGTTGTTCAAAACTAAAATAATAAATAATTGCCCCACCTTTCATATATAAACCCCCCACAAACCCATTCCTTTTCACTCAAACTCCATGAAGATAATCCAGAATATTATCTTTACTTCTTAGAGTAATCCCAAGGCACCCTTAGCTCCCAAGAAGCCTCTCCCTATTCTTTGGGATCACACATCCATGATAAGGATCTTCCACCCACCTCTGTTATCAAGAATCCCTTTTAAGTTATGTCTTCACAATTCCTCTTTCCCATGTTGAGATATGTACATTAATGACCCTAATACTATAAATTTTATGACTATATGATATGATACCTCTTTCCATATAATTAATCACTTCTGTGTACATCTGTTACCGTGCCAAAATTCTGTAATGGATTCTCACCTTCGTCTCCTCCTTTCAATTCAAGAACCATGTTTGAAATTTACCTTTTCAAATTAAATTGGATACATTTTTTCCTTTTATAATAATTTAACTACTTTACATTTTATTTTATTTCAATCATGGATCATTTATCCTCCCCTCATTTCGATGCTTACCTAAGCTGTGGCTATTCGGAAATTCCATATGGTTTCCTCCATTTCCCATTTTTATCCAAGTTTGCTTATATTGTTACACACTTTTATTTAGAATTTTAAAATGTTGGTTTTGTTTTTGAACGTCCCCCATTAAGCCTCTATTATGTATTAATGATTATATACTCGTTTATATATCATTAATTCATCTCATGTACACTTGTCACCAATCCGATATTCCATAAGTGATTAACTATTCTCGAGCACTTATTTTATATTATGCATCTAAATTCCATTTCATAAGTTGGTATATTAAGGTATATGATCCCATTAATTTCCATTTAATTAATAAATGGTGATATACCCCTTTATCATTCATCAACCAATTTTTATAATTTCAATTTGACATCATTATGCTGCCGAAATTGCATCATGATTTTCCATGCCAAAGTCATCGTGTTGTGAATACCATAACCATTTATCTATCAATAGTATTCAACATTAGGATTATTGGGGAATTAAATGCATGCATTCCAAATTTATTTTACATATAATAACTTATTATGTTTAATTAATCCATGTTATATGATTTATGTCTCAGACTTAAAGATGAGATTAAAATAATTATGAATGGTGCACCCTGATAGCACTCTGATGTATTGGGTAAAGATTAGTATCACGATAAACCATGAAAAATGAGGGTTTAATAATGATAATTCATGTACAATAAGGTTTTAATCATTCTAGTTCTTTTGAAATGAGGGTTTACTCAAGAAAATCTATGTACGACGAGTCTTGGATCATGATAATATCATGTTTTATGTTGTTGCTACATTTAAATGTTATGAATATCATGAAATATCATGTATTTATGTTCATATTTCATTTTTGATCCATTGATATTCCTATTTAATTTTTTTCCTCATGTTATTTCATGTTTATTCCATTACTAGGCTTTATAGCTCACCCACTTCTTATGTATGTCCCCAGGTTATCCCAATCAATGAAAAGTACGAATGAATGTTGTGGTCATGTAAAAGGTTATTTCAATAAAGATTTGCATTTCATGTTCCTAATCCCCAATAAAACTAGACCTATCAATCTTCTACATTGTATTATGTGAAATTTTATGTAATAAATCATGATTAAATAAAAAATAAAGAGCATGGTTATTGTATTCACTACTTTCATTTTCAAATTTGTGGTCACATTAGATAATTTCATAAAGGATAACAAAATCAAATATCACCCTACATTTTTTAGACTTGGAGTTTGACCAATAATGAAGAGTTAAACTTTTAATTCAAGGGTAAGGACTAAGATAGAGGTATATAATGCAATTATTTTGATGCTTTTCTTGTATGTACTAATGGATTTTATTATCTTTTTTCTTGAGGGCTATAAAATACATTTTTATTTTAATTTAGAGAGTGAAAAAAATATCTAAATATATTATTTCATGTTTCCTTCCACCCCATCACTTTTATCTCTTCCTCAAGCATTGTACTCTTGATCAATGTGCACTAATCATCAGTATCATACTCCACATCCTAAATAAATAGTATAAACTTCTCTTACAATGAACATTGCAGGATAGAGAATATATTTTCAACGAAGTATATCAATTGTTCCTAGATTAAGTGATTGGGTGATACATTGAAAGTCAGAGACCATTGTCTCTTAACGGTCCAAATTATAACTTTTTATTCTTACGTTGATTTGGTAATTTCTCTAGATCAAGGATTATATTAAGAACCTGATTCAACTGATAGAGTATCATAAAAAAATTATTTCCTTCTCCCATAAAATTAGGAAAAAAATTTGGGATGTTATCACATTTCCATTTATATTGGTTTCTACCCAGATTCCTCATATTTCAACACATTGGTAAAAATAAAGGGAAAATTAGGGATGTATACATTTAATAAATTAAACAAAAAATTGGAATCCATGAACAGTAAAGTGATCATTTATAATTAACATGCATTTCGTTTAATTAAGATTTTATAGGCTTTAATATATGTTATCCATGATCTATTTCCTAACATAGAATTTTATGTAAATTTCTTTCCAATATAATGGTTAATAATTATATTATTAACTTACCATAGAATATACCTCGAGGGTGTCAATTAAGGTATGCAGTAATGACCATTTTTGTACACCAGTTCTAGATTATGTTAAGATAAATTAAGTGCTTTTGGGTGTTACTCATGGGCACATCTGTGCCGGAGCTACTTCCACATGTTGTATCTAGATAAGAATTTGTTTTCTTAGAGACCACGTAAACCATATTTTTCAAAAATTGATGGATGAATTACTATGTTTAGTTTTATCCAAAAATACCTCTCTAATGTTTTTTGATCCTAACCCCCAAAACAAAAAGACTTTCCAATGGTAACTAAGAAGACAAAGATGTATTTATTACACATTAATTCATAATTTATTTCCTAATAATACACATAGTACAAAAAAATGATGATATGACTAGTGTATTTGGTTAACTAAGAACATTGCCTAATAAGATAATATAATGGGGGGTACGTTATAAATAATGAAAACTTTTTTAACATGATCATAACAATCCATCAATATTTAAACATCATGGGATATGGTAGGGACATACATAAGAAAGGGTGGAGATATATAGTTTAATAAGGTAGTGAAAAATAATAACATGATGAAATTATTAAATGTTAGAAAATATATATGAAATAGGTGATAATCATAAATATTAACAAGGAGGCATAATACACCATGATAACAAAAAGGATATATGGGAATATGGAAACAACATTCAATATGACATCATAAAAATATATCAAGGATAACATTAGATAAATAAAAACGTGATGGAAATGTATCATAATGGATTAGGTCCACTACCTAATCTCATAAATGATTTCACTTGAGACTAAAATATTACCCAATACATTGGAGAACTTTATAATTATAGGAACACCCATCAATTTCATATAATGTACATGCTGAAGTGTTCCACAAAGAAAATAAAACATAAGGATGTATTTTATCACATATATCCCAATAATCAAAGAGTGAGGGTTACATACATTTAATTACAAAAAAATGGAAGTTATATACATCAAGGTGAATAAACATGAGAAAAATGGGGTTATATATTCATGAAATAATCCCTTGGTATGAAAAAATGTAGTGAGATTTCGGTAATATAAAGACAGTACATAAAAATTTTAAAAATGGTTTCATGAGAGTGAAAGGGATTTCAAATAATTTTATTTTGTAAAAATGGAATTACTATTAATGTTGAAAAATATATAATTTAATTGGTAATTGGAAATCAAATGGCATAAAATAGAGAAGATTCATGAATAAAGAGGAGGAGGAGAATATCCCTTACTAATTTTTGGTATAATAATGTCTTCGGTAAATTATATAATGGGAAGAAATAAATGGTATCTCATTAGGAGGAAATAAATTTTAAAATATAGTGATATTTTATAATTTCCTGAGAAAATAAAAACTTTATATTTAAATTGTTAAATACAACGAATTTTCTTGAATTAAAAATAAGAGAGAGATGTCCCTAACCTTGAGAGGGTGATTCCAAATGATTTGGTGGAGATTATTGAGAGCTTAGGGAAACCCTGGGAGGACATTATATAGAGGAATGAAGACTAACGTCATTACTAAATGTTTTTTAGGGATGGGTATTGGGGGATTGGGTGTATTTATATATGAAAAGAATGGGGTGTTCTTTATTATTTTCCTAAAATATGTTTTGTCATCTATACGAAAATATATAAAAACCACAATCCTTCCCATAGGGTTTCACATGTTTTATACCCAATAGGAGGGTATTTAATTATTTAATAATGTAAAGGTCCAAAAAAATTAAAATACTATACATGGTGATGAGGATGTGAGTCATGTTTGTAGATAAATGACTTTAATACCTTCAAATATAATATAGGTTTTTGATGATTTATAAAGGAATTAGAAAATTAATAAATTTTTAAATAAATCAAATTACATTAAAGTATAATCATATATTAGGAATTGTAAAACCTTTATATAATGAATTAAATCACTTTTTGGTCATTATTATGCAATAATACACAACATATATTTAAACTATATTTAATTTTTACGCAAAAATACAAGTGTCTCACAAAATTTTGAAACATTTAATTTTGGATAGTATTGATGTTCTAAAAAATAATATTTATTTTTCATAATAATTTTCTAAATATGTTAATTTTAACTTTTAAAATAACAATAAACATTTATTGAAAAATTACACTTTAAAAAAAATAACAGTTTTCAAACCATTATAAAAAAGACATTTAACTTTATAAAACATATATTATAATTTATATCCAATAATTTTTTAAAATTGAATTATTTTATTATAATATTATTAATTTTTAAAATTCCTTTAATCATTAATATGGATATATTTTCTAAAATTACATATTCCACAAAAAATAGTTTTTGTTTTATCAGATTAGAATCAAAGTTAATTACAAAATAATAGTGATAAGAGATAAATATTAACATTATTATATTGAAAAAATATACATATTATTATTAATAGGATCATGATTAATTTATCTTTATTACAAAAGAAAACCCTTAAGGTTAATGTATGTGATGGTGAGGTTTTCATGGGCGGGTTCGACGCACATGGTTTGAGTCGTGATCTCGATGAGCCTAAACATCCCCCACCAACAGGTTCACTCATCCCTTTACTATTGGATATTTTTTTAGTGGTAAATAGAAAATACCAGTTATTATTTCTCCTAGAAAAATCTATAACAAATGATAATTATAGTGTTTTACGCAACTGGTCGAGACCGTCAATTTCATTGTTCATGAAAATTGGATTTATCAAAACCTGATATTCACACTAATCATGTGATCACTATTAAAAAAACTTTTTAACAAAAATTATGATGTTTAATGATCTTTTAAATCTAATAGGATAGAATGAAACCAAATATGTATATTTTTTTCTATAACCATAATATGGTATTTAATTCAATCACAATTGGAATTTTATCTATAATTATCTGGTTCATTATATATAATGTGGTCCAGTTATCAACAATGAATCAGCTCATTATTATTTTTAGTTTCCAAAGTATATTTCATACCAAAATAATGAATATTCCATGCACTAGATTCTTAGATTCCCCTAACACGTGACTTCAAAGGAATAGCCTTCCATTTTTAATTCTGTCAACATGAATGGAAGTGTAAATGTATTGATGTCAATTAAAATCAAATATACCTCATGTATTCATCAAAAATTATATTATTCCATAATATCAAACTCACCAAATGATGAAATAGTTTAGAATATCTTCTTCATGCATCATGTAAAACCAAATCTTCTAGATATCGGGATGTTGTTGCGGTCATCTTTCAATGTGAACATGACTTTTGAGTAATGATCTTCATTCAATATGATTGTCGTGGTGCTTCAGTGGTTGATAACCCATGCCAAAATAAACAGTTGAGTGTTCTGATGTAAAGGATTATCAACTCAGACAATTGAATGGATTATATCAATTGGTTCAGATGGAAATCCATTTATATATCTCTTTAAATAGTTAAATATTCCCTGATCATCTCATGTCCCACATCAAACTCCTACTTAACAGACCACTCACATATAAGTTTCTTTATTTATTCAATTCACCATGATGAATATTTTTTGACACACATAACATTTTCACAATCCACATAGGTCTTGATGAATGACTCACCACTTTCGTTCCACCTGAGCGCACCTTATGGGTTCTATGGAAAAATTTTAGGTGAAATGTAGTCGCCATTTTCTTTCATTCCTCTATACAGACCTTCTTTCTAATTCCATATCTTTATACCTATTTCTTCTATACTAGATTAGTGACATGGATCTAATACATTTTTGAGTTCATACTCCCATAATTCTAGACTGATATTGTTATTATGTTGTCTTGGACGGAAAAGTTTTCAGCTAACACATAGAATAAAATATCTAAGTGATAAATGGAAAATTAGAAAAACAAACTAAAAAATTACAAGTCATATTATTAAATTATCTTCAAGAACTTTTCATGAATTTTCTCAAAACCTATTTCCAAAAAGTAATCTCAGTGAGTTGGACCTCTTATGTGGTCATGGACATCTTCCCATAATTATCAATTCAGATGGTTATTTTTATGGCTTGGATGGAAAATTTTTATTCGTAAGAAAGAGGGTCAAACATTTCATTGTAAAATAAGATAGATGAGAAAGTAAAAATAAAACATTTTGATTTATATTCTAAAATTTTCTCTGACTATTCATCATGAAAAATATAAATAATATATTCATAGTTTTGTATGGCCTTTCTAAATCCAGTCATGAATTTACCTTATTTTTTAATGGAAAAATTCATATCCACTTATCATCACAATCTTCAATATGTTGTAATTTTTTTTACAATTATTAAATTAAAATTGATACCTATCACTGAAATTTAGGACTATTTCAATCAATTGTAACATTTTAAAATCTATATTTTTGAAAGCATAAAATTCAATTCCACAAAATGAATAAATGAAAATTCCATAAGCATCAACATTTTATAGAAAATTACTAAACAAATATTCAATCATCATTAAGAAATGCAACACCCTAGAAGAAGAGTACTATGATGTCCCACTAGAAGTTGTCTAGTCCTCAGAGAATATTAGAAACAAGCTTCAGCCTCATGTCGATGAGTGTCTCAAGGTAAGTAAAGATCATTTATACGGGATCTATCTAGAACTCAGCTACCCGAGGGCCTTCCTCACCATTTATCATGTGTGTACACTATAACTAAAAATTCCTCGACATATCATACATGGAAGAAATGACATGATTATTCTCTTTCTCCATGGTTAACATGACACACACGAAACTATGGTGGAGATGGTCATCCATTATATTCCATTACATTATTAGAAGGCCATACGTCACTGTGTTAGTTGTGTTCTCGTTTCCACTCTCCTGACATTCAATAAGAGGATGATGTGAAGGAATTCCTCTACACAGTTCTACGAAAGCCTTATATCATAGGGTTTATCACATGATTAAACTCAAAAGGAAAATGATAAAACATAAAACCACGGATACTGGGTTACTTAATTTTATGGATTAACTATTGAATTAATCATATTTTTATTAAATAATTTTTTATCCCTTTTTATCAGATATGTCTGGAAACTTAATCACAAGTTAAATATTAATATCTATATATATGTGTAGAAAATATATCCCCAACAAGATAAATGTATGAAAACATTTTACCCTATGTTCCTTCCAGGATGCATGAATACACACCCCATGGAACACCATCCCATGATTGAAATCTGTTAAATAAGTAACACCACACTACATGTTCATCATTCAAGTTGAAATAACAAAACAACAGTAATATGATAACCTAAAGAATGATAATCCCACCCCTGATATCATGGGTTTCCCCTTGAAATGAGTTAAATACTCCAATGAACATTCTCATTACTAATCCCCAAGATATAATATTCTATTATCCAAGATTCATAAATATTATAATTAAATAAAATTACTCCCTCAATTCCACATTATAACATTCTCAACTCGGTTATCTCTCACATGATCGGGACACTCTGAGACCTCAAGAATGCCTCCCCTTATTCCAATGGTTTAAAAATAGTAGCAATAGTCTAATAAGTATAGTGGGGAGGCTATAGGCTCAAGCACAAAACAATAATCACAATATAAAGATGATAAAAAATCAATACACATTAACTCTAGTAGAAAAAAAAGTATCTAAAACAATCCAATATAATCTAAACATTTGACGTCATACTAAATTCAATATTAAATTTCTTAATAAAACCACCTAAAATAATGAATCTAAAAATAAAGTCTCCTGAAACTCTTCCAGAATCATATAATCAGTCCCAAATCCAAGATCTATGCCCAGTATGAAAAATTTACCAATAAGGAATAGTTCCACAATCCCTTTCTCAACAAACATACACGAAATTTTCCCAAGTACCAAATAGAAACACTAACAAGGTGTGAGTAAAACATTGTAATACACTAAAAATGGTGTCTAAAAAAATCCATTCTGAGTAACATTGCTTGATAAATATGTAAAAGGGGAAACCAATAACAAACTAACTATAGAAAATCTAATAAAAATGTCAATCCTCAACCACCAGGTTGAAACCCACAGTCCTCTATACATTCATCAATGTGATGATAGATATCTAAATGTAAACTCATAATCGAGCCTAGGTGCATTACCTTTAAAAGTAAAAAATCACACTTTTAGTTCATAATTGATCCAATGTGGATTCCCCTGACATGGGATAATTACATATTCCATTTATCAATAGAACCATTGTGAATTCCTCTCCTAGGGCCACTTAAAAATTAATTTCACAATGAATCTAAGCATAATTCCATTTTTAGGGGACATTACCTAATATATAAATCAATTATAATCAATATAAAATGCATTCTATCATTTGAATGCATGCCCAACATGTTCATTATATGCCATCTTATTTAGCTCATCAATATTACCAATTATCACATCGTTCATTTTGTTATTAATTGTTCCAATACAATGCCATGTTATTAAATTATAGTTCAATTATTATCATATTACAATAACTAATTTCATGAATATATTCTAATTACTAGATTATGGTAATATGTAATTATTCCATCATTCTATTATTCTATTTTTCAATCCCATGCAAATTACTCAACTTGAAGAAAAGTGATCCTTTTGGAATATCAATTAACGAGTTAATTGAATCCTTAAATAAATTTTAAAATATAATTACATGGATATAGGCTCAAACAATTAGGGTTCTTACCTTGGGTAAAGGATAAACAAACCTCTGGTGTGGCAGAACATCTGGGGTCTTAATCACTAATAGACATGATGGGATCTGTGATACCCTCCCTGAACTACCGCTGAACAAAATTTCTTGGATGGTATGCCACAAGGGCTCAAGTTGAATCCCTTTATATTATAGGCATCTGACCCATGATGAGGGACCATTAATTTATCACAAGGAGACTATTACCTTGTTATATGAGTGTGCAATAAGGATGAAAATAACATAGGTAACATTTTGCAGGATAAAGTAAATAAAGTATGGAATATGTATGTAATATGAAAATATACATCCAACACTATAAGAAAATGAATATAATTCCAATCGTTTTTAATACTTTTTAGATTCATAGATACACATCCCAAAAAAAGACTAATAACAAATTTAAACAAATGATTCTAGAGACTCAAAATTTCAAACAGTAACTATATATTAGTCACCATACTCCGTCCCAACCAACAACAAGCTTCTATTATATTGAGTTTTTAATTATATATCCGCTAACTTATGAATTATTCTTACATACCCACTAGTTTCCCATTAAATGTGTGAGTAATGATCAGTAGGTTGTCTGCAACAATGTCTAAAAACATATCCATTTTGAGAAAAGATTAGATCATGATAAATTATGTCATAAAGTAGGTAGTTAAACCATTAGAAGAATAAAACAAAAAAATTAATCTATGGGATCAAGAAAGATACTCAAGTAAAAACTATATACATTAGATAAATTCATTTGTCTATAAACATATGTCATTCACCATAATAATGATAACCCCCAATGTAGTATCCATACACCCATTGTGGCATTCCACACATCAGATATCATATAAAACTCAATAACTGAACCCCTCATTTATATTAGTTGGTAACCTACGTAAACAATAGAATATATTTTGTCATTAAAAATTAATATACCAAACAAAATCCAAAGATTTATTCTCAATACTCCTTACGATATATCATTGTATTTCAATTGAAATCTTGGTAGCCCATCTTGGCATTACAATTCAGTTAATATGACGTGACACTCAAAATATGAGGATATTATCATAATATTAATTATTATTTAATCAATCTAAAGAATAATAATATATTCTATATAAATATTTTTGTACCCATTTCACAAATTAATTGAATCCCCACAATTTTCTATTTCAAACATGCCACTTAATTTTTATTTGATAAGTGTCACACCAATAGTCAATTATCATGTCCAAGACACCACATGGATGTCTCTATGATATGATAAAATCAATACTTATTCCAAGATCACCCTAATGGGGGGGATGATTTTAATTTCAATATATCAAGTAATTATCATGTTTTACAAAGGGGTGTATGATTATTTTGGGAAAAAAATTAATGAAATTAAAATTATATGTTTAAATAATGATGAACTAGTAGAATGTTATACTCAATAAATACTATAAAAACAATAACATCATAAGAGATAGCTTTAATAACGTCAAACATATGTTAAATATAGTCCAAACATCTAATAAGGACCATGTATTATTATGAAAATTCATGAAAAGGAGGAATCAGAAAAAAATGAAAACATGGAATATTTTCCATAAACAATGGGGAAAAAGAGGAAGCATATTTAAAAGATAAACGAGGAAAGAAGAATCTCAAATTTATTTTTTGTCTTCAAACACTTACTAAAAAAATTAAATTAAAGTATAAATCAAGGAAATCCAATGTTCTTGATGGATAAATAAGAGAGATTCTATGATGGGGGATGTTGTGTGAATGAGATAAATGAATATATTATTACAATTAGGGGTTAGAAAGGGAAAATGGAAATTTTCCCAATTTAATTAGGATAATGATTGGATAAATCACATGATAACCATGTGAACCAAATTATACCAGAGCTCTATACTACGTATAGTTATCTTTAGTGTTTTTTAACATATATGAGGGATATAGAATAAATTAGAGACCCTCCAAGAGTTTCCAAGAGTTGGACATGTAGTTTAACAAATCATACTCATCCCCTTTTAATGGCGGATGACTAAGGGGAATTGTTACCAAAAATCTTGTTCTAAACAGGAACCTAATTTAATCGTCCAATAAAACATCTAACACAGAAATTTAAAAATGATCTAGAATCCTCAACCACAACCTTATAAATTTATATAAAGGTAAAAGAAATACAATTAAAAACATATTATGTACCTCAATGTAGATCTGAATCATATAATATTCACACCATAAGAAAATTCATCCTTGAGTTATTCCATTAACAACCATTAGCCACCTTAGTAAATAGAATTGGTGATTTCTCTTTTATTTACGATTCCCATTACCATATCAACCCTTTAACATTTTTTCTATTTCTACAACACGTGAAATGTTAAACAAATCCCTAAAATGTCTTATCACTATGAACCACAATAAAAATAATTTTCTCCACAATGTACGTATCAACCTAAATATTGGAAATATGATTTTAAATATCATGGGATGGATCAGGAAAGTATCATCATATCTGAGATACATGAAACAAGTCGTTTATCACATTCAACTACTATGGATGGTCTAGTCGACCTGAAACGTGGTTGGCTATTTTCAATACCTTATATAACATCAAGAACATGGGTTCCAGTAATCCTTATCTCAAAAGGAATTAATATCATATCCTAGTAAAAATGTGTAAGAATACTGATTCACTAATTTCAAACTCAAAAGTTTTGTGACATATACCTACATAATATTTCTTAGTCCTTTACACCATCACCATCACATTATGAATATGCTAAACATTATTGGTTGTTTCTATTATAAGACTCAATACAAATACCAATACACCAGTTGTCTCTATTGACAATAGGGGGAACCCAATGGTCTACCATAATAATCCTTATAAGTAACAATTTTAATGTTCTCCTGGTAACTGTTATTGTATAAATATTTTACTAAGGTCAAGTAGTTCCCCCATGAGGTGCAAAATTAATGAAACATGATGAAATCAAGCCCCCATTATCTGTATAGTACACTCCCACTATCCACCAGTCTGAGGGTGGTATGTTGTGCTTAGAAAAACCATCGTACTGAGTGCATTATGTAATCACTTCTATAAGTGATATGTGAAATGGGATAATCAGTCTAAGAATATATTATGGGGAACCTAATGTAACCACCCAATGTCACATACATATAATATACATAGGTTATCCATATAGATTATTTACTTGATAGGAAAGAAGTGAGTGACATTGGACATGTTATGTAAAACTTATATCATAGAATTTATCCTTCTGGGGGTAATTGGATGAACAAAAAAAATCCATTATAATATCATCCAATTTTAATTCGGTAATGAGAATTTACCATTTGATACCAACTAACTCATGGTGCTTGATATTCACATTTTTTAAATTGATGTACCTTATGATGAATCTCACATTCTCTTTTGTCATTAATTTCCACTAGTACTATCCCCATTATTCCCATCACATTTTTGACAACCCTGGGTGTAATTACCACAAATATCATGATACTTCCTTAGAAGATCATTCTATATGTCTGTAGGAATAAATACATATAAATGAACATGTAGTATCTAATCCTTCTCATGGAACCTATTAGGAGGTGGTTCCCTACTATAAATGATATCCCTCATAAATTGGCACTAAACATTAGCTAAATTTCTCTTCTTAATCCAATTTAGATGTGAAGGCTCAACTGATAATTCCATGAGAGAATCCTACCCCTAATACTCATGCCTATCAAATGAAACTTAGTGAAGAGAACCTTCAAACACTACACACTACTAAAACACAAAACAACCTAAGCATGGGTTATCATTTTGTAAGAAATAAATATTAAAATTACTATACCATGGGTATATACCAACTCTAAATCCAAGTATTGGAGATATTAAACCTCTCTATAGTAATGAGGACTTAAATTCCCCTATGATAATATATTTTTCACGATTTTATGTTATTTACAAATAAGAATTATCTTACCCATAAGGCAATGGAGACAACCACTTAGAACATACCCTAATTATATTATCAGTAGTTCAAGTGTATTGTTATTTAATTCTTGTAGAATCAAATTCTAGGATCTTTAAGCAACAACATGACATCCCTGAATTTCAAATGAACCACACTTAATCCCCAATGAATCACAATATATTGTATAGTCCCTACCGAGATCAGTTAAGGCTAGGATATGTTCTATAGTGCGTATCTTCATTAGATCCTAAACAAATCGTAACATGATCGAGACTATAAAAACATCATGACCTTCTTTGCCAGTCCCATTAAAGGTTATTCAAGATAAGAAAAATATTGAATAAAAATGTTGTTGTTTCTTGCAAACCCAATTAAGTTATATATGCCAAACATATACTCAGGCTACTCTAAATATACCACATCCCAACAATTCTCTATGTTAATAGAGACACCATCCACTAAGATATTATTTCCCATGATGTTAACTTCAATTTCCTAGAAACAACACTTAGAGAGTGTGGGATAATGTCTGTTATGCCCGAATATACATGGAAATACGTTGAAATACTATATAGGATCCATCTCGGTCTTGAAATAAATGGGAATATCATCAATAAATATGAAACAAATCTAGGAACAAGTGGAAAACAAGATTCATTTGGTCCATAAACATAGAAGAAACACTCTATAGTCTGAATGGTATCACTATGAACTCTTATTAACCATATAAACTTCATAAAGTTATGCAATGTATATTTTATGGTCTCACTATATGTTGGTTGTAAAAATAATTCAAATAAACCTAATACAACACCCATGATCTTCTTTGCTAGAGAAATAATATGTTGATCCTAGGAATCAGATACCAATATTCCCTGTAATTTGTTCCAGATTCCTATGATTGACACAATATTATAAGGAACCATCATCGTTTTTCTCATAAAGAACTGAACTATCCCAATGGGAGGTCCTATAAATAATGAAATCCCGTCCTTTAAATCCCTAAATCTAAATTTTGAGTCCTAAAATCTCTTCCTATTCCAAATTATAATGTTTTATAGAATCAAGCTTTATTCATGACATAATCTTGACAATGAAATCAGTTTCGATATTGGGTTCTAGTCTCACAAATTTATTCCAAAATACATCCAAGAAATGATCCAAAATAAGAGAAAGGGTTTTCTATTAAAGAAAACATATTTTAAGGTTGTATATTGGTCTATTTGATGAATTTGGTCCAAATTATATAATCCAAAACTAAATACAAGTACAAAACTCTCATATTCATACCTCTATAGTGACGTTTAGGAGGATTTTAGGGGGATGATCACCCATACTCATGGGGTCTAGTGGATAAAGGACCACTTACACAATTTTTTTTTGGTAACTATAGCATTGATGACTAACTATATCTGAGTGCACTAGTGAAACATACATTGAACTTTAGTTGTGAGAACCTACTAAAACTGTATGCTACCCAAATTTGTAGAAGAATGGTCATTGAAATATAAGTTTAAGAGAATGTGACTAGAGATAATGATTAGTAATTTTAGTTTTTTGGACTTCTATCAACTTGATAATATAAAATAGTTGAATTACAATGTGGTGGGATTAATAGTTATGTTTTATTGTCCATTATGAGATCATTTGAAGTAGTGTATCTATGTCACTAAAAGTATATAAAATATCCCTACAATTATGATAAAAAATTTAGTACAGTGTTCTAGATCTTTGGTGATTTAATAATTCATCTCAAACCATATAAATCTGTATGTTTTATGATCTTCTTCTCGTTTTTATTTTCCCTTTTACACTTATGTAAATAATTTTCCATTTTTCACATGACAGTTATATAATAACTGGTATCAATGTTTGAGTTTGAAATATCAAGTTTTGGTTTTCATGAAATTAATGTTTGGTATGAAAGAATGAATTGTTAGTATTGATCACTTTGATGGAACTGATTTAAGTTACAAGAGGATATGGATCAAGGATTATATTTATTGTAAAAATATGTACTTACTAATTCTCAATAAAAAACAAATGGACATGGAAAATATGAAGTGGTAGTTACTAGAATGACTACTTTTGGGTCTTTTCTCCTAACATTGGAAAAATGGAGTTTAAAATCATAGAGGAGAATATGATGTTTGGATTCATGAAATCTCTCATAAATATGAATGACAATCATTATGCATCAAATAAAGTTAACCTGATGCAATGACTATACAATAAAAATATTTTTGAAGGGAAGATTATAGCTGATCACAACAGTGAATTTAACACCACCATAGGTCATTTGACATCAGTGGTAATTATGATTGATGGTGAGGAAAGTGCACATGTTTTAAATTCATTATTACCTACCAGTTAAGAAGTGTCTAAATGAGCATTGACCAGTTGTTTAGGGAATACAAAGATGGTTATAAAGGACATGCATGACCGAATCCTCAATAAGGATATTCGAACAACAAAATTAGGATGATTCTACAGTTATTGAATTGAATTTGGAAGGAAAGGGAATATATAAGTAGTAATAAAATTAGAGATTTTGATCAAAACCAAGATGAAAAAATATATGCTAATGAAAAAGGTTATGGTCTAACCTGCTGGATTTTTGAGAAGGGACGTATCAAGGAGGAGTGCATAGAAAAATAGAAGTTGTTTGAAGAAAATATAAAAAAATGGTTGTTAAAAGAACTAATGACGTATTGCTACTAAGCATGGATTTCTGTATGGAGTCTTGGATTTTAGTCTTAGTGGAATTATTCCATTCTAGATTAGAAGATAATTTGTTGAAAGATAATTTTTTTGAAATTTCTTCAAGTTACATATTGTTTAGGATGAACCCATATAGATTATAGGGAAAGAAGATGCATTAATTAAAACCAATAAAATAATTTTAACTATTTTAATGAATATAAGGTATACCCCAATATTGAAAAGAGATCTTATCTCTATTGGCTAGCTTGATGATGTATGTTTTTTCACAACATTCAATAGAGGCAGACGAAAGATTTCCTAGGGTGGTATGATCAGAAATCAAGGAGAAAATAATTGAACCTTGTAAAACATGACATAGACATTCATTGTCATACATTCATAAAAAAATTATATTAGGGATTAAAAAATTTGGAAATATATAATAAGATACATGAGTGAGAAGGGGGAATTTGGTTATAACAAAAGGAATTCTATCAGATATGAATTCAGTGGATGTTGGATTTTGTGAAGACTATACATGGAAAGAAAAATAAGTTATCCATTTCAAAATAAGGCAGAAACCTGAATGCCATGAACATAGAACTAGTGAAAACTAATGTATGGGGTCTCATAATAGTATATTTAGTTTATGGTTTATAATATTAATTGAAATTTATTGATGAATCATTAAGGATGTATGGATTTACTTTTTAAAAAGAAAATGTGATGTATTTAAAATGATTAAGAAGTGTGAGACCATGGTGGATAATGATTCAATATAAAAGAAAACATATTCGAGATAGGAAAATAGAGTAGATTATGGAAGTTGTAGTTTTTTGTAATTATATTCCATTAATGGATTTAGGTGGGAGAAGACGCTACTAGATACATTAAAATAGAATGGTTTAGTTGAAAGGAAAAATATGAAATTGAATGAATGTTCCATGAGTATGAGGATGTACTTGGGGTTAACATATGTTTTTTGGATGGAAGAAGTGAATATGAAATCCTATCTTATCAACATGAGTACATTTGTACAAATTGAGAAATGAATGACTGAGGTTTTGTAGTCCATAACGAAAGAATGAATATCACATTTATGAGTTTCCAAATATTTTAGATTTTATATATAGATGTTGATGCAACACTATAAGAATTATATATATTTGCGATGGCCTATTTGTGACAGGATCCTGTTGCAAATAGGCTTTAGCGACGGGGGCCCGTCACAAATAGCATGTTGCATAAAACGGCGTTGTAAATAAATTTATATGTGACGGGCCCATCCAAAAACATGGTATTGAAGACGAGATTTCTTCCCGTCATAAATAAGCCTCAGATTATATACACTATATATCAATCAACCATTAGCGATGAGCCCTTCACACATAATATTTTTGAAGGGAAAATTTCATGTCGCAAATAACCATCCGATTATGTGAATTATATATATAAAAACATTTTGCGATGGGTCCGTCAAAAATAGTATTTGCGATGGACCTGGCACTCCGTCGTAAATAATATTTATAAAAAAATTATATCTATAATATTTGCGATGAGATCCCATCGCAGAAGGTCCCATCGCAAATACTAATCATAATAAAAAAATAAAAAATTTGTGATTAATGAAAAAATTATATTATTATTATTAATGTAATAAAACAATATTTCATTATCAGTCAAATAGGGAACCATTAAAAAATATAATACTGAAAAAATATATTTAATAAAATTATGCTTAATAAGAAATGAATATATATATTATTAAAATAAAAAGATAAAAAAATATTAAAATTCAAAATATTTACAAAATAATATAAAAAAATCATAAAATATTATTATTATTAGTAAAATAAACTAATTTAAGAAATATAATACTAATAATAAATAATAAAGTACTAAAAAAAATTGATTATGTAATATTTACACCAATATAAAAGACAGAAGCTGTAAATAGTTTATATTACAACAAATATTGAATAAATATGTTTTTAACATAAAAACAAATCAGTGGGGGTTCGTCTGCTGGAGGAGGTGGAGGAGGTGGAGGAGATGGTGGAGGAAACTCCATCCATAAACTACGATTCAAACAACGCATGTACTCCATATTCTCATGATGTTGTTTCTGCCACTGCTACTCCCATCGACACATCTCCTCCTCATGATACTGCAGCTGCAGTTGTGGCTACCGACACATCTCTTCATGATGCTTCTGTAAAGTCGCTATAAGCTCAACCTGAGTTTGCAACTGCTCCTGATATTATAAGGAAGAAGATGATTCCTCTCAATGAGCTCCTCTCAATATGGACACCGATATCTCAACATGACCATAATAAGTATCAGGAGTCAAATGAGAGTCAATACCAACTACTCGGCCCTTCACATATCCATACTGTGTCGCCTGCATCCATGTCGCCTCATTAAAATGGTTGGCACCAGTCTACTCAGTCGTCTTGTCCGGACTCTCAGCCTGTGTCTGAGCGTTCACAGCCTCAGATGACTCCTTCAATTCCAATTTGAAATTAAAATGGTGAAAATATTATATGAATCTAATAAAAAATAGAAAAAAATAAAACTAACCACAATCTGACCTTGGCGATCACCTCTAATCCCTCTAGTGGCTGGATCACTGTACATCCTACGATAAACGTTAAACTCCGTAATATCGGGATTCTTGACTTCCTACATAAATATAAAATAAACTATTTATATTTAAAGTTTTATAAAATATTTAAAAAATATACTTACCAGATGCTCTATATGTGTACTGAATGTACGACAACCAGCTTGGAGTTTCACCTCTTGTCTCCACTGATTATGTCATTCCACAGAATATCTCCTCTGAAATCCACCACCCAACCAGTATAATCATAATCCATCCCAAACGTGAGATGAAATGTACTCTGGTCGGTGGGCTCTATAGAACTCATCAAATTCTGTCACTCCTGCTTTCTTAATGGTTTTTCTTATTAAATTGTTCAAAAACTGACAGAAACGGTCACGCATAGACACCTTCCATGCCACGTGGATAGCTTCATCCATGCTATCATTGATGGGATAACATAAACTGTACAAATAATGTATTATATAAAATTATTAATAAAATAAATTTCAAAATAAATATTCTTTATTTACATACCAGCCAATGATCGAACATGTCACGCCGCACTTTAGAAAAAATATGTTCCCGTGTGATCCATGGCTGAGAAAAATAATTACGAAAGATAGTGCTCCCATATCCAATAGCTACATGTGGAAAACAGTTAAAAAGGATGAAATGATCAAAAAATTAGTATATATATAAATAAATTAATGAAAGCTAACTAAAATATACTGGTTGACATTCCTCAGTGTGTGTGGATCGAAGCCAGGACATGGACACCGCTCGGGGATAGGGTCCGGAATCATCATTCATGCATGACCGCACCCCCTCCGCATACCCCCTGAACTGCAAGTAGGTAACGGTCAAATGATCCAAAATCCGCCTCATCTAAAGGTAGATTAGCCTCCTGCAACTCGTGAAATATATCAGGATCTATCTGAAACACAAAATGGTTGTTGTTTTAAGATAGTTGAAAATAACTATTATATATAGATATATATTAGCTATGATTATAACCATCATTTAAATGTGTCATTTTCCATATTTATAGTCATCTTTGTAGCTGTCCATGTCAATGTCTTTATCTTCCTCCTCAGCATCATCAATATCTATAAGTGTTTCAGTTTCTTCATATCCTGTCATTTCAAATTCATTTGTAACATCATTAACATCTTCTTCATCATCGATCCTTAATTTTGGGGTATCATCGTCGATACTCACATCTATTTTTGAAACAGATAGATTTTGAGTAGTCTCTTGAAAAATTTCAATTCCTTCCACTTCAGCAAATCCACATTCAATTTGAGTAAACTGATTTTCACGAGATTTCATTTTTATTATGCTCCACCAATCAATCATGTATCATAAAGTAGTACAGTAACTTTTGTAATAAATCTGATGTGCCTATTGGGCTAATAAAATGGTTTCATTTACTACAAGAAGACTTTTATATTTAATATCGTCGATTCCAGGAGTCATATGAACATGCAAGCATATATCGGTATCCAACCACCAACATTTAAACATCGTTATGTAATTCTGTCCTAGATAACAGAGCTTGATAATTTTTCCAGAATTCCATAAAAGTCAACTTCAGTTTCTCTATGATGCGATCCTCTCAAGAAAACTTTGCTATTAATTGTTTTTTTGATACCCCATATGCATGTGTATGAAATCGAAAACCATTCACCAAAAATTCATTATAAGATTTAATCATTTTGGATGGTGGGTTACTCAATATACATAGTTTCTTATCAATTTTATCAGCATGTTGAGACACTTGAAATTTTTTAAAACAATTATCAATATGATAAATAATAAAGGGAATTGAAATTAAACCATCAATAATTTATGTTACCATTTTTTGAAACCTTCGAGAATTTTTTTTCTCTGCGTTCTTCAAGAGAACCTACTGTAATTTGTGGAAGCTGTTTCTTGATATGATTATCATATATCCTTAAAAAAAATAAGTTTACACACTGAAACATAAATTATAGAATAAGTGATAGAAGTACTCACAACACAATTGATGTCATTTCTTTATAGATGAGCAGAACATATGTTTGAGCTCTATGATGTTCATCATCTGAAATCCACCGTTCATGAACTCCACCAAAACTATGATTTGGCTTATTAAAAACTAATAATTGATTTTCCATTTCTTCATTAACATTCCATTCTTTTTGTCCCATGTGATTTTTTTGAGGGATATTGAGAATCAAAACAATGAGAGTAGAAAAAAGAAATTTCCTCTCGGAAATAAGCTTTTGCAATTGAGTCTTCAACTGATGTTTTGTTAAATACATTTTTCATCAATTTCTGCATGCATCTCTCAAATGGGTACATCCATCGAAACTATACAGGACCTCCACATTTAGCATCATCTGGAAAATGTAATATCAGATGTTCCATTGAGTCAAAAAAAACTAGCAGAAATATTTTTTCTATTTTACATATAATTACAACAACATCTTCTTCTAGTTTTCTTAGTGCATTGTAGTCTATTTTTTGCTGCAAAATTGTCTCGAAAAAATATGATATACCTATTATCGAATACAAAATCATAGAATTCAATAAACATCTGATTCCAATAGGCATAATGATTTCCATTATAACATGAAAATCTTGACTTTTTAATCCAGTAATATAAGCATTCATAACACATCAGGCCAAATTGGAAGCACAACCATCTAAAGTCTCAAATCTATAATCCACTGACAAAATAATAAGGGACTCTCTTTGGACAGTGTATAAGATGCTTTTGGCTTTATTAACATCTGTGATCTAACATTTTCAAATAGTTCAAGTTCTGGTCACCTACAAATTTGGGAAATATCTAATCGTTCCTTTAGAGTATATTTTTTCTTACCCGATGTATCCAAAAATGTATGAAATAAATTATAAAACATTTTTTTAAATATCCATGACATCCATCATGTGGTGGACCCACAAATCAGACCAATATAGAAGATCCCCAAAAATGCTTCATTTTATCCAATTATGTTCTTTCCCAAAGACCTTAATTTTCTATTTGTTTACTGTTGGCCTAAATGTGATGGGAGGTAATGAAAATACAACTGAATTTAACATTGTACCTAAGATCATATATGGAGGTTCATCCCTTTCAATTGTACAATTTCTGAAATGAGATTTTTTTTCCTTCGAAAAGGATGATTGGTTGGAAGAAATATGGTGTGACAATCATAATAGAAAGGTTTTTTTTTCAATTGACATACATAAAGGCTTTGCTTCCTTTCATATAGTAAGGAAATGATTTTGGACAATGGGTACTCTATCCAGATAACATTCCATATACCATAAAGTCACTAATCGTCCAAATCAATGCAGCTTTTAATATGAAATTTTGTTTCGCGACAACATTATATGAACTTATAACACCACCCCACAATGCATTTTACTCATCAATCAATGGCTTCGAATAAACATAATTATTATTTGTCAGATGTCCTGTGATTAATAGAGTCAAAAACATATAGGGTTCCTTCATCAACATCCATGGAGGTATATTTTAAGGAGTTATAAAGACAGGCCAACATGAATACTAACTACCAAAAGAACCAAACGGAAAAAAATGTCTGTAGAAAAAATCCAATCTCACCTTTCAGCCTTCTAAAGAAAAGGACGAATGCAGATGGTCAAAATGAATCCATGAGTCACCATCAGATGAATGATTCAAGATTTTATTAGTTGAAATCTTGGTTTTGTGCCACGACATCATTGATGATGTGTTAAGAGACATAAATAAACACTGCAAACTGGGTGTAATGGGGAAATATCTCAAATGTTTTATTGAAATTGATCCATACTTCCCTGGTTGAGATTATATGTACCTCGATTTTCCACATGTGGGACAACAATCCAATGACTCATTTTCACAAGAATATAGGATGCAATCATTTGGAAATACAAGAATCATCCGATAACAATGGAAAATATTACGAACCAGGCTCTTGCTCTCATAGTAATTTGCAGGTAACACATTTCCTTCAGGTAACAATGTTTTTAACAAAGAAAGTATCTGATCAAAACAGTTGTTTGGAATTGTATTATCTGATTTAATAGTCATAAATTTTGCAATCGTTTCTAATTTTCTTTTGTTGAAACCTGGATATAATAAATCCTCAACAGACCTCAACAGCTCGTAAAATTCGGATGGTGCCAACTCAAGAGTTAAATCAATATCATCATGAGTTTCAATTTGTTCAATAGATGGACCTGTAACATCATGTACTAAATTTTCAAACCATAATGGATCTGGAATCAAGTTATTTGTATCTTCTCTAGAACTGCATTCACCGTGTTGATACCAAAAAACATAATCTGGTTGAAAACCAAACCGCAAGAGATGTCCCACAACCATGTCAAATGTGTCAAACGTTCTCAGAGCTCATTTTTTACAAGGACACTTAATTGTGCCTTCTAAAACATAATCTGGTTTTGATGATGCAAATGATAAAAAAGCTTCAACACCCTCAATATATACAGAATTAAAACCATAACCATTTGGATTTTTGAGCTGATTTATCCATGCACGATCATTTAATAACGATTGATGTCGATTTCCTTGTTCCATATTTTTGTACAAAATATAAATATTAAATATTTTTGAATAATTTTAAAATTTTAAAACACTACCTAAAAAAGTAGATAAATAATTACAACTACTTCTTAAAAATTACCATTAAATTTAGGCGACACAATTTCTAGTGGATTGATTGTAACACCGGAGACTTGTATGAGAAATATTTTGTTTTTATCATCAAAGGAATCATTCACTACACACAACACTCGCTTGGCGTTCTTTACACACAATCACGACCTTCCTTGATAGCTTGTGTCGTACGCAATACCGAGTTTCACTAAACAACGATATGCTATTAAAATATTATTAAAACTATCCATTATGAATAGTAATAACCACTTTTTGAAATTTTATGAATTTTATTTTTGAAAATGGACTTCATTTTTGGATTCAAAATATTGAAATTAGCCTAGGGTGAAATTTTGGTATTTTTCTAAAAACATTCAATTTTTGATGAATAGTGAAAACACTGGGTTACTATTTAAAAACCAACTATTTATTTAAATAATTATTTATTTTTATTAAATTTATTTTAGGGAAAATTTATACATAATACCTATATAAGTTCAATGCAATTAATTGAAGTCATTTTATAATAATTTTAGATATATAAAAACTTTATTGAACTTTTCACCGTCTTTTACCCACCTCCTAGGAGAATTTGAAAATTTACATAAAACATAATTTTACCGCTTCTGTGAGTGGAATTTCAAAAATCCAAGAGACACGGTTGATGTCAGTATGTAAAATGTGGTTCAATGAGATGAAAATAATTTTTTGTGAATAGTATCTTTTTTCTTTTATTTATCATGGTTAAAAGTAAATTGGGTAATTAAGGGTAAAGATGATATTATTATTACCCTAACACATGTAATAATTCTATTGGTTAAGTGTACATAGACCAAAAACAACTTTGGAAATAAAATATGACCATTTAGGCCCACTTGGATCAGATTAGGACATTTATTATTAATTTATTTAAAGAAGGGTTAAAATAGATAAAATCAATGTTTAATAAGTAAATAATTTTTAATATAGGGATATAGATAAGATAAATTAGACTATAAATATTAATTAGAAATCTAAAACTATTTCCTACATAATGGTATTTTATTTTAAATTTTTAGACATTAAATAATTTAATTTATTTATGACACAAAGATGATGCAGTAATTATCTTAATAATGAAGTATTGAATTAATTGATGTCATAAATACCCAAATAAATGTAATTTGAGACTATTTATGAATTATACTAATTTTAAAGGTTACCATGACATGTTAGTATTGATTTAATTAACTGTGTTCGAACTAATCATTCTGTTATGATTTTCACAAAAATCAATTACAAAATAGTGTCGAAATTGACATAAAATAGTTTTTAAAACAAATATTATATTAATAATTGTTAGTTTATTCCTAAAATCAAATGTTTAGACAAATGACTTAGATAAGGTTTTATATATTAATGATAAACAACTTGGGGTTCTTTTGGCTTGTTATAGTAAGTTTGTTAACCTTATAGTGTAAGAACACAAAAAGACACAGTAAAAGTAAAATTATCTAACTTAATGTTAAATATAAATGATAAGGTTAAAATAGGAACCTAAAATTGTCTAAATTCTATTTGATGAGCGTATTTCAACCCATCCCCACCTTAGTTTCTAAATAA
Organism: Viscum album; assembly: GCA_963277665.1. Classification (NCBI taxonomy): domain Eukaryota; kingdom Viridiplantae; phylum Streptophyta; class Magnoliopsida; order Santalales; family Viscaceae; genus Viscum; species Viscum album. The sequence goes on from OY728144.1 coordinate 552,624,840, forward strand.
ATCAATTTGGAGCTATTTAAAACCGAATTTGGCTTTATAATAAAATAATATTTTTAGTTTTTTCAAAGGAGCCCCTATCCTCCCTTATAAAAGGGCACCTCTTCCCCCTCTTCCTCGCACCACATTGAGCCTTAATGCTCAGCCAACCCCTGCCACTTTCTCCTCTCATCTTCCCTAGAGACATCCTAGAGTTCCTGGTCTTCTTCAAAGGCCAATTTTAGTGCCCTAAAAAGTGGTCTCAAAGAAGTGCTTCAAAGAAGAGGTAATGTCTGTTACCGAATCTTTCAACTTTATTTCTTCTTCCACTTCTTCTTCATTAGTAGTTTCAATATGAATTAATAACATCAGTATCACTAATATATGTATATGTTATTATAATTATGAAACAACCCTATTTCACTATCTATCCATCCTACGGAAAACAAAATCGACGCGCCTGCGTACGTACGGAATATCGTCTCCACGCCGTGTTGTAATCTATTTTCCATAACCACCTTACTTGGATGGGTATAATGGGGTAAAGAATGAATATATATGATTATTTTAAAGTTATATTTATTCTGAAGTAGTATACATACACTCCAATTCAAGTCCACAATCATGGGAACGATATCATCGCTCGTGCGTACGTACGGAATACCGTCTGCACGATGTGATGCGACTCGTTCTATATGATCTTCATTGCATAATTTTTATATAAATTAATTGAATGAATTAATATGATATATATTACACTAATACCATTCTGGGAATGAGGTATCTATAACCTAAAAATAATAATAAGAATTTATTCGACAAAACACGTATAAGAACAAAAAGTAATAAACACCCGAATAACAAGTAGAAATGAAATATTACTAATAATAAGCTATGAATATGACCATATATGATATCATAACAACGAGTATGATTCTGGAATTAGTCAATGAAATTATTTAAATCATTATACAGAAGGTTCCGACACTTACTAAGCAAATCGGACCTAAGGTAAGGGAAAATATCACAATCTCATTTTTATCCAAGATTGTTTATACTTTGGTATTTACTAGGGTGTATTTTATCATCTGCATCCATGTTCCCTCAATATATAATATTTTCACCATCCACCTACAATGTTTTAAATCCAGTTTTACCATTTGGTGAGTTTTTAGTAAAGGATATTAAAGGAATCTTTTGTCATTTTTCATACGATGTACTTTTTGACTTTTCCGACAAAAGTACGAGATGGATTTTTTTTAACTTATACAGCATGAATGGATTTTTAGAACATTATATACATTAATTTTTCTTTACAAGTTTTCATGTTTAGTTTTAATAAACTTCTTTTAGTTTAAAATTGTATGACATGTTAAGAAATGAAAAATGTTTTTAAAGTAGAAAGGATAATTTCCTCATGAATGGAGTTCAAGTGTTTTATAAACATTATTTTCCATCTAAGATATTATAGGGTTCTGTTTCTATCCCTATTATTACATTGATTTGATTATTTTGTGATGGAATTATTTTTATGAATTCCTTTTTCTTATTTGAATTGTTTTATGATGTCATTATGTTTACGAATCTGATTTTTATTACATGGGTTATGCAATGATGTATGATTTATGATTTTGTGGCACAGATAAGAATGGTATCATTATGAGATAGGTGGGACCTATATCTCCCTCCAATGCATTGCTTAAAGATTTTATATCTCATGAGATAGACATGGCTGGAACGGCAGGATAAACCAGTTCAGTGAAACAGGACTTAAACGTGGAATGAACTCGGTTCAGAAATGGACTTTGTCCACTAAGATAGTCATGGCAATGAGTCTTTACTAATAAGAAATGATTATCTATGATTATGTGTGTATTCCACAAAGATTCATGTTTTATGTTATGATTATTGTGATTATATTTCACTACCATGATTTATCCCATGTTATGAAATTATGATCTCTTTTGTAGGTTAAGACTTTCCATAATGATATGTTCTTATGAATATGATATGATTGATTTTTCTTTTGTTTACCCTTACTGAGCATTTGAGCTCACCCTTTTCTATTTTTTCTTTCCCCAGGTCAGGAAGAACGTTATTAAGTAGGATATTCAAGAAAGGGACTCTAGATATAATGAAATAAATGGGAGGCAATGTAGATGCTTTATGAACCAGTTGTTTAGGTTTCCCTGTTTCTAAAGACACTATACCTATACGGTCCTTTCATGGTTTTGTTATATGTTGTAATAAGTATGCTTCAATTTTTATGTAATAACCATGTACGTAAAGTATGGGTCGTTATAGTTGGTATCAGAGGCAAAGGAGGTAGGAATGTATCTGATCCTTGGGAACTCTCACATGTGAGCGTTGGACGAAGCATGGATCTCCACCAAAGGGCTTCATGAGGAAATGGCTGCCACTAGGGATGGTGGTGTGTCCCACCCAGGGGGTGTAGCCACCCATGGAGTGCCCTGATAGGTATCAATTATAGTCCACTAGAAGTAATTCCAGACCGTTATAGTTGGTATTAGAGGAAGGGTATAGTCATCCTTTGGAAACTAGGATTCGAAAGCCATAGTAAGAATCCTAAGGATATGTCTAAGCATAGAACACAATATTAGTGTTTTAGAAATGTCCATGAATAGCCTAGGATAAGACCTTATGTGTGAAATTTTATTCTTGATTATGTGATTTTCCTATTATAATTTCTGTTTATCACACTATTCTTCTTGGTTTTAGTTAATGGTTAAAACCCGAAGGAACTGTGTTAATGCGGAATGCGACAGGCAATGCAATGATTGTCCCCCTTAGCAACCAAATGTTATGGGAGATGGAATGAAAAATCTTGTAGCCATGATCACACAACTTTCTCAAGCTATGAATAATACATGACTTCCATATGAGCAAAGGAAGGAGCAACATTCTGTCGAATCCTTCATGAGGCAGCGTCCACCTTCATTCAGTGGGTATTCTAATCCATTAGTGGCTGAACAATGGATCAGTACCACTGAAAAGATATTTTCAGTTCTTTAATGTTCTGAACATGATAAAGTCATCTTAGTAGTGTATCGTTTTGAAGGTGATGCTGATCAATGGTGGAATCTTATTAAGAATACGAGGCAAGGGGATGAAATTGAGTCCATAGGATGGGACGAGTTCAAGAACTTATTTTTCAATAAGTACTTCCCTCGTATTCTCCGAACAAAGATGGAGAAGGATTTTCTTGAACTAAAGAAAAAGGATGATGAATCTATTGGTACCTATGAAGAAAATTCTACAAGACTTGAATGGTACACTTCTGGGATTATTATCCGACCTGAGAGTAAGATCGATCGATTCTTTAGTGGCTTAAAACCAAGTCTTCGAAGGGCGTTAGCCATAAGGGAGATCAATAGCTACGAGGAAATCGTTCGATGTGCTCTCAAAGTTGATATGGATATTGGAGTAACACATCAGTCATATGGGTTTGATAAGAAGAGGAAATTGGAATTCAAAGGAAAATCGAAAGAGCACACTGAAAAGAAGATTAGCTTTCCCTTATGCTCAAAGTGTGGAAAGAAACATGGAGTGAGTTTTCTTAAAGGGATAAGTAAATGGTTAAAATGTGGAAAGGAAGGTCATCGGGAATTTGAATGCTGCAATGATGGGAAGAAGACGTCTAATGATGCAAACAAAGGAAGGGATACACAGAATGAACCTCCTACACTTCAATGTTACAAGTGTAAGGAAATGGGGCATTATGCCAATCAATGCTCTAATCCAAGGGTTGATGATGATGGTCGACGTCAACAAACACTTAAGGCTAAAGACAAAGGAAGGTCACATGAAATTTCTATCAGTGATGTGGAGTACGATAACAAAGTGGTGAAAGGTACACTTACCATCCATTCTAAAGTAGCAAATGTTTTATTTTATTCTAGATCCACCCAATCTTTTATTTCTGATGACTCTACTAAGGGTATCACCGTATTACTTCAACAATTAGATGTTGAGTTAGTTGTGACAACCCCTAATGGCACAATAGTCGCATCAAAAGTTTATATTTCTTCTCCGTTTGAAGTTTGTGGGACAGTGCTTCTTGAAAATATTAGGATCCTTCTTATAGTGGAATTTGATGTGATTCTTGGCATGGATTGTCTTTCTTTATATGGAGGTCATATCAATTTCCAAATAAGGGAAGTCACATTTCACATTCCAGATCAATCTATGATCGTCTATCGATGAAAGGATGAACATAACTTTCCAGTGGATATTTCTTCCATCTTATGGGTCTTGATTCCACTAAATGAAGGTTATTTATCTCAAATGGTTGGTGAGAAACTCACGATTAAGAATATGCCCATTGTATGGGAATTTGAAGATGTCTTTCCGGAGGAATTACCGGGTCTTCCACCAAATCGTGAATTTGAGTTTTCAATAGAACTCGTACCGGGTGCTTTACCTATTTCAAAGACACCTTATAGAATGGCCCAAATCGAGTTATAAGAAATGAAGAAGCAACTCCAAGGGAATCTTGATAAGGGATTCATACACCCTAGTGCGTCACCTTGGGGAGCACCTGTTCTGTTTGTTAAGAAGAAAGATGGATCAATGAGACTCTACATTGATTATCGAGAACTTAACAAGATCACTATCAAGAACAAATATCCTCTCCCGCGCATTGATGACTTATTTTACCAACTACGCGGAGTTCAATACTTTTCCAAGATTGATCTTCGTTCAAGGTATCACCAATTAAGGTTCAAAAGGGAGGATATACCAAAGACGACTTTCTGAACAAGGTATGGACACTATGAATTTATAGTGATGCCATTTTGTCTTAATAATGCCCCTGCTATCTTCATGGATCTGATTAATAGAGTCTTTAGAGACTACCTTGATCAGTTTGTGGTAGTCTTTATAGATGATATTCTTGTATATTCAAAGACCAAGGAAGAACATGAAGATCACTTGAGAATTATATTGAAGACCCTAAGAAAGGAGAATCTTTATGCCAAATTTACCAAGTGTGAATTTTGGATTCAAAGAATTTCATTTTTGGGTCACATAATCTCAAAAGAGGGGATATTTGTGGATCCAACAAAAATAGAGGTTATCGAAAGATGGACGAGACCAAAAACAGTAACTGAGATCCGAAGTTTTCTTGGTTTGGCTGGATATTATCGACGTTTTGTGAATGATTTTTCATGATTATCTAATCCACTCATCAGGTTTACTCGGAAAGGAGTTATGTTTTTTTGGACGGAGGAATGTGAAGAGAATTTCATGGAGTTGAAAAGAAGGTTATCCAGTGCACCTGTGCTCACACTACCATGTAGTGGAAAAAGGTTTGTGATCTACAGTGATGCATCCAAGAAGGGATTGGGGTGTGTTCTTTTGCAAAATGATATAGTGACAGCTTATGCCTCACGAAAGTTGAAAATCCATGAGAAAAATTAACCAACTCATGATTTGGAGTTAGCTGCGGTAATATTTGCATTAATGATTTGGAGGCATTATCTTTATGGATAATGGTGTGACATTTATACTGATCATAAAAGTTTAAAGTATATTTTCACACAAAAGTAGTTGAGTATGTTCCAAAGAAGATGGTTGGAGCTGATTAAGGATTACGACTACTCAATCCATTACCACCCTAGGAAAGCAAACAAGTTGGAAGATGCATTAAGTCGACGAGACCATGCCAATTTATCCATGATGAGGATCACAAATGATCCAATATTTATGGATTTACAAAGGATGGATCTTGGAATTATAATGGAAGGGGGAAATCGTATCTTTCTAAAATGAATGTTCAACCATCTATACATGTGATGATTAAAGTGGAACAAAAAAGCAGATATAGAGTTACAAAATAAGGTGAGAAATGTTCCTGAATTCAACCTTGATTGTGATGGGATAATAAAGTCCAGGAATCAGGTTTGTGTTCCTCCCATACCCGAATTAAAGAAGGAGTTGCTGGATGAGGCTCATAGTTCTTCATTCTCTATTAATCCTGGATGCACGAAGATGTATAGGGACCTGAAGGAGTACTTCTGGTGGGATGGCATGAAAAGAGATGTTGCTGAATATGTCTCTCGATGCTTCGTTTGTCAGTATGTTAAAGATGAGAGACATATTTCTATGGGGATGTTACAACCATTACCCATACACGAATGGAAATGGGAAAACATCACTATGGACTTTGTCACAGGACTTCCTAAAACATCAAAAAGCAATAATGCTATATGGGTCATAGTTGATCGTCTTACAAAGTCTGCACACTTCATTGCTATTAGAGAGGATTTCTCTCTGGATCAGCTTTCCAGGATATATGTTAAGGAAGTGGTAAGATTGCATGGAGTACCACTTTCTATTATATCTGATCGGAATCTGAGGTTTACCTCAACGTTCTGGTGAAGTCTTCAGCATACTCTAGATACAGAGTTGAGTTTCAGCACTTCTTATCATCCTCAGAAAAACGGTCAATCTGAGAGAACGATTCAAACTCTAGAAGATTTGTTGAGAGCTTGCTCTATGGATTTCAAAGGGGTTTCAGATCAGCACCTACCATTGTTGGAATTTTCTTATAATAATATCTTTCACTCCAGTATTCAGATGGCTCCTTATGAAGCTCTCTATGGAAGGAAATGCAGGACTCTAACTTGCTGGGATGAAGTTGGGGAAAGAAAGATATTAGGACTTGATCTTGTTGATGAGATGGCAGAAAAGGTCAGATCTATTCAACAACACATAAGACCATCTCAGAGTTGACAAAAAAGTTATGCCGACAATAGAAGAAAAGACATATAGTTTGAAGTCGGTGATAAAGTGTTCTTACGAATATCTCCCTGGAAGAGGGTCATGAGATTTGGAAAGAAGGGAAAGTTGAGCCCTAAGTATATCGGTCCTTTCGAAATACTGGATCGTCTTGGGAAGTTATCTTACCGATTGGCGCTTCCACTGAATCTCTCTTAAGTTCACGATGTGTTACATGTATCTCTCCTGAGAAAGTACATACTTGATCCTTCACTTGTACTCAGCTCAGAAGTTGTACCGCTGGAGAAAGATCTTTCTAATGAAGAACAGCCGATAGAGATTCTGGATCGTAGCGAAAAATTCCTACAAAACAAGACCACTCGCTTGGTGAAAGTTTTATGGAGGAACCACCAATTAGAATAAGCTACATGGGAGCTTGAGGATATGATGAGGGAGAGGTATCCTCATCTGTTTGTTACAAAGTGACGAATTTCGAGGGTGAAATTCATTTTAAGGGGGGTAGAATGTAACACCAGAGACTTTTATGAGAAATATTTTTTTCTTTCAACAAAGGAATCTTTCACTACAAACAACACTTGCATGGCTTTCTTTACATGCAATCGCGACCTTCCTCGAAAGCTTGCGTCGTACGCAATACCGAGTTTCACTAAACAATGATATGCTATTAAAATATTATTAAAACTAGTAGTTATGAATAGTAATAACCACTTTTTGAAATTTTATTAATTTTATTTTTCAAAATGGACATTATTTTTGGATTCCGAATAGTGAAATTAGCCTAGGGTAAAATTTTGGTATTTTTCTGAAAACATTAAATTTTTGATGAATAGTGAAAACACTAGGTTACTATTTAAAAATTGACTTTTTATTTAAATAATTATATATTTTAATTAAATTTATTTTAGGGAAAAATTGAAACATAATACATATATAAGTTCAATGCAATTCATTGAATTAATTTTATAATAATTTTAGATATACAAAAATTTTATTGAAATTTTCACCGTCATTTTCCCACCTCCTAGGAGAATTTGCAAATTTACATAAAACATAATTTTACCACTTTTGTGAGTGGAATTTCAAAAATCATGGAGACACGGTTGATGTCCGTAAGTAAAATGTGGTTCAATGAGATGAAAATAATTTTTGGTGAATCATAACTTTTTTACTTTTATTTATCACGGTTAAAAGTAATTAGGGTAATTAAGGGTAAAAATGATATTATTATTACCCTAACACATGTCCTAATTCTATTGGATAAGTTTTCTTTGACCAAAAACCACCTTATAAATAAAATATGACCATTTAGGCCCACTTGGATTAGATTATGACAGTTATTATTAATTTATTTAAAGAAGGGTTAAAATAGTCAAAATCAAAGTTTAATAAGTAAATAATTATTAATATAGGGTTATACATAAGATAAATTCGACTATAAATATTCATTAAAAATCTAAAACGATTTCCTATATAATGGTATTTTATTTATAATTTTTATACATTAAATAATCTAATTTATTGATGACACAAAGATGATGCAGTAATTATCTTATTAATGAAGTATTGACATAATTGATGTTATAAATACCCAAATAAAAGTAATTTCAGACTTTTTATGAATTCCACTAATTTTATTTGTTAATATGTCATGTTATAATATATTTAATTAACTTTTTTCGAACTAATAATTCTGTTATGAGTTTCAAAAAAATCAATCACTAAATAGTGTCAAAATTGTCATAAAATAGTTTTTAAAACAAATATTATATTATTAATAGTTAGTTTATTTCTAAAAATATAAGGTTCATCCAAATGACTTAGATACGGTTATATATATTAATAATAAACAACATGGGGTTCGTTTGGCTTTTTATAGTAAGTTTATTAACCATATAGTGTAAGAACACAAAAAGACACGGTAAAAGTAAAATTATCTAACTTAAAGTTAAATATAAATGATAAGGTGAAAGTAGGAACCTAAACTTGTATAAATTCTATTGGATGAGATAAATTCGACCCATACCCACCTTATATTCGAAATAAATAAATTTGGAGCTATTTAAAACCGAATTTCTCTTTATAATAAAATAATATTTTTGTTTTTCCAAAGGAGCCCCTCTCCTCCTTTATAAAAGGGCACCTCCTCCCCCTCTTCCTCACACCACATTGAGCCCTCATGCTCGGCCAAACCCCGCCATGTTCTCCTATCCACTTCCCTAGAGACATACTAGAGGTCATGGGCTTCTTCAAAGACCAATTTTAGTGCCCTAAAACGAGGTCTCAAAGAAGCGCTTCAAAGAAGAGGTAATGTTCGTTACCGATTCATTCAACTTTATTTCTTCTTCCACTTCTTCTTCTTTAGTTTTTTCATTATTAATTAATGAAATCAGTATAAATCATATACTTATATTTTATTAGATGTATGAAACAACCCTATTTCACCATCTATCCATCCTATGGAAAATGAAATCACCGCGCCTGCGTACGTACGAAATACCGTCTCCACGCCGTGGGGTAATCTATTTTCCATCACCACCTTACTTGGATGGGTATAATGGTGTAATGAATGAATATATATAATATTGTAAAGTGATATTGATTCTGAAATAGTATACATACACTAAAATACAATTCCATGATCATGGGAACGATATCATCGCTCGTGCGTACGTACAGAATACCGTCTCCACGACGTGATGTGACTCGTTCTACATGATCTTCATTGAATAATGATTATATAAATGAATTGAATGAATGAATATGATATATATTATAGTAATACCATTCTGTAAATGAGTTATCTATAACCTAAAAAGAAGAATAAGAATTTATTCGACAAAACACGCATAAGAACAAAAAGTAAGAAACACCCAAATAACAAGTATAAATGAAATATTACTAATAATATGATAAGAATATGACCATATATGATATCATAACAATGAGTATGATTATGGAATAAGTAAATGACATTATTTAAATGATTATACTGGAGGTTCAGACACTTACGAAGCAAATCGGACCTAAGGTAAGGGAAAATATCACAATCTCATTTTTATCTGAGATTGTTCATACTTTGGTATTTACTAGGGTGTATTTTATCATCCACATCCATGTTCCCTCAATATGTAATATTTTTTCCATCCGCCTACAATGGTTTAAATCCAATTTTACCCTTTGGTGAGTTTTTTGTAAAGGATATGAAAGGAATCTTTTGTCGTTTTTCGTACGAAGTACATTTTGGATTTTCCGACAAAAGTACGAGAAGAATGTTTTTTTAACTTATACGGCATGAATGGATTTTTAGAACATTATTTCCATGAAGATTCCTTTAAAAGTGTTCATGTATATTTTTAATCAACTTCTTTTATTTTAAAATTGTATGACAAGTTAAGAAAGGAAAAAAAATTTAAAGTAGAAAGGATATTTTACTCAAGAATGGAGTTCAAGTGTTTTATCAAAATTATTTTCCATCTAAGTTAATATAGGGTTCTGTTTCTATCCCTATTATTACATTGATTTGATTATGTTGTGATGGAATTATTTTTATGAATTCCTTTATCTTATATGAACTGTTTTATGATGTCATTATGTTTAGGAATCTCATTTTTATTACACGGGTTATGCAATGATGTATGATTTATGATTTTGTGGCACACATAAGAATGGTATCATTATTAGATGGGTGGGACCTATATCTCCCTCCAATGCATTGGGTAATGATTTTATATCTCATGAGATAGACATGGCTGGAATGACAGGTTAAACCGGTTCAGTGAAACAGGACTGAAACGAGGAATGAACTCGGTTCAGAAATGGACTTTGTTCACTAAGATAGTCTTGGCAATGAGTCTTCACTAATAAGAAATGATTCTATATTATTATGTGTGTATTCCAAAAGGATTCATGTTTTATGTTATGATTATTGTGATTACATTTCACTACCATGATTTATCACATGTTATGAAATTATGATCTCTTTTGCAGGTTAAGATTTTCCAAAATGTTATGTTCTTATGAATATGATGTGATTGATATTTCTTTTGTTTACCCTTACTGAGCATTTGAGCTCACCCTTTTGTTTGTTTTATTTCCACAGGTTAGGAAGAAGGTTATTAATTAGGATATTCCAGAAAGGGACTCTAGATATGATGAAATAAATGGGAGGCAATGTAGATGCTTTATGAACTAGTTGTTTATGTTTCCCAGTTTCTAAAGACACTATACCTATATGGTCCTTTAATGGTTTTGTTACATATTGTAATAATTATGATTCAATTTTGAAGTAATAACCATGTATGTAAAGTATGGGTCGTTATATTGATGGCTCCTCTTTTGTCTGAAGGCTTATTTACGTGCATCTTTCTCACCCTAAAATAACAATGAATAATCTGCTTGCAAGTACTCTTATTTATTCTCATGCATATGAGAATGAATAATCATAACTTCAAGAAGATTCTTTATTGTGATTTGAGTGTGAGAAAGATGTAGGTAAATGAGCCGTTAGAAAAAAGCACCCCTTTTCATTGATGAATCATCTTCTTGCAACTATCAGCACCTAAACACATTATGAAAATGTGTTCTTATGAATTCATATTCAAACTCATGCATACGAAATTGGATATGCATACGTAGAATCATACTTTTCATAATGTTTTGGGTCGGTGAAAGTTTAAAACATAAGAGTCATCAAGCAAAATAAGTGTTGTCAATCCACATGAAATTGTGCCATGTTATTACAAGTTATTAGAATTTATTCCTATTAATTCTTATTTTTTTCTTATTTATTCTTATTTATTCTTATTTATTACTATTTATTTATAATTTTTTCTATTTATGACTAATTATTCCAATTAATTAGTAATTATTCCTATTTATCACTAATTATTGCTATTTATTTTTAATTATAACTATTTATTCCTAATTATAAATATTTATTTCTAGTTATAAATATTTATTACGAATTATTACTAATTATTCTTAATTTTCACCAATTATTAATATTTATTAGTATTTATTCCAATTTATTATTATTATTTATTATTTATTCCTATTTATTATTATTTATTCCTATTTATTATTAATTATTCCAATTTTTTATTAATTATTCCTATTTATTATGAATTTTCCATATTTATTATTAAGTATTCCTATTTATTACTAATTATTCTTATTTATTACTAATTATTTCTATTTATTACTATTTATTCCTGTTTATTACTAATTATTTCTATTTATTACTAATTATTTCTTTTTATTACTAATTATTCATATTTATTAGTAATTATTCATATTTAATACTAATTATTCCTAATTATTCCTTTTTATTCCTATTTATTACTATTTATTCCTAATTATTCCTAATTATTTTAATTATAATAATTTAATACTTATTACTTCTAAGTATTCCTATTTATTATTAGTCCTCTATATTAATTCCTATTTGATATTATTTATTCCTATTTATTACTAATTATTTCTAATTGTTACTATTTATTGCTAATTATAAATGTTTATTCCTAATTAGTGCAAATTATTCATAATTATTCCAAGTTATTCATAATTATTCATTATTATTCCTAATTATTTCAAATTATTCCAAATTATTCTTAATTATTCCCAATTATTCTTAATTATTTCTAATTATTCTTAATTATTATTAATTATTCTTGATTATAATTAATTATTCCTAATTATTCTTATTTATTACTATTTATGCATATTTATTACTATTTATTCACATCAATTCATAATTATTCCTATTTATTACAATTTATTACTAATTATTCCTATTTTTTGCTAATTATTCCCAGTTATTACTAATTATTCTTATTTCTTGTTAATTATTCATATTTATTACTAATTATTCTAATTTATTACTAATTATTCATATTTATTAGTATTTATTCCAATTTATTATTATTTATTATTATTTATTCCTACATGTTAGTATTTATTATTATTTATTATATTTATTATTAATTATTCCTATTTATTATTAATTATTCCTATTTATTACTAATTACTTATATTTATTACTAATTAATCTTATTTATTACTAATTATCCTATTTATTACTAATTATTCCAATTTATAACTAATTATTTCTAATTATTACTATTTCTTAATAATTACCCCTATTTATTACTAATTATTCTTCTTTATTTCTAATTATTCCTATTTATTCATTTTGTTCCTAATTATTTCTAAATATTTAAAATTATTCCTAATTATTATTATTTATTCGTATTTATTACTAATTATTTCTATTTTTTTAGATTTATTCCTCTTTATTACTAATTATTTCTAATTGTTACTATTTGTTTCTAATTATATATATTTATTCATATTTTTCCAATTTATTGCTAATTATAAATATGTATTCCTAATTATTCCTAATTATTCCTAATTATTCTTAATTCATCGTAATTATTCTTAATTATTCATAATTAATCATAATTATTCCAAATTATTCAAAATTATTCCAAATTATTCATAATTATTTCCATTTGTAACTTATTATTATCAATTATTACTAAATATTTCTATTTATTACTATTTGTTTCTATTTATTACTATTTATTACAAATTATTTATATTTATTGATAATTATTCCTATTTATTGGTAATTATTCCTATTTAATGCTAATAATTCCTATTTATTTATAATTATTCCTACTTATTGCTAATTATTCATATTTATTAGCATTTATTCCTATTTATTAGTATATATTTATATTTATTACTAATTATTCTATTTATTAGTATTTATTCGTATTTATTACTAATTATTCCTATTTATTAGTATTTATTATTATTTATTCCTATTTATTAGTAATTATTCCTATTTATTTGTATTTATACCTATTTATTAGTAATTATTTCTATTTTTTAGTAATTATACTTATTTGTTATTAATTATTCCAATTTATTATTAACTATTACTATTTATTACTAATTATTCCTATTTATTACTAATTATTTTTATTTATTACTATTTATTCCTATTTATTACTATTTATTCAAATTTATTACAAATTATTTCAATTTGTTACTAATGATTTCTATTTATTAATAATTATTTCTATTTATTAAAAATTATTACTATTTATTACCAATTATTCCTATTTATTCGTTATTATTCCTAATTATTCCTAATTATTCCATTTTATTCCTTTTTATTACTTATTATTCCTATTATTACTAATTATTCTTATTTATTACTATTTATTACTATTTATTTCTATTTATTCTTAATTATTACTATTTATTTCTAATTATTGCAAATTATTCTATTTATTGCTAACTATACCTATTTATTTATAATTATTCATATTTATTGCTAATTATAAATATTTGTTCCTAATTATTTCTAATTATTCGTAATAATTACTAATTATTCAGATTTATTGCTAATTATAAATATTTATTCCTAATTTTGTTTAATTATTTCTAATTATTCCTAATAATTACTAATTATTCATATTTATTATTAATTATTCTTATTTATTAAAAATTAGTACTAATACTTTCAATATATTATTACAAATTACTACTATTAACAAAACAATTTAAATCTAATTTATTTTAAACTAATAAAAAATAATTAAAATTAATAGGAAAAAAAATAAATATAAAATAAAATAAAATATAAATACCTTAAAACATGATCTTCTATTGATGCAGATGAGCTCAATACTTTTTCGTAAAAAAATCAATCTCAAACAAATTATCACACTGAAAATAGGGTTGAGATAGAGAGAGAAAGTGAGAATTGAGAGGAGGATTTGAAAAAATGGATGTGGGGTATATATTGTTTAGATTAGTTGCGACGTGACCTTTTGCGACATGACTACCATCACAACAGATACCTTTTGCGACATGGCCCGTCGCAAATACCTTTTCCCGCATTAATTGTTTTCGGCGGTTAAAAGGGTATTTGGGATGGGGCCTATCACAAAACGTATCTGCCAACAGATGTTTTGTGATGGGGCATCATCAGGTCGTAATAACCCATTTACCGTCACCGGGTATTTGTGATGGGACCCATTGCAAATAAATACAAACGACGAACCATTTACGACGAGGAAATTCCCCCGTCGCAAATAACATTCCAGTCTCAACAAAAACCATTTATCATCGCCGGGTATTTGCGAAGGGAATATTGCTCATGTCGCAAATAAGCTTTCCACGGTTTGGCATGCAATCCATGCCCAACCGTTCATTACTTTTTGCGACAGGCCACCGAAACCCGTCGCAAAGAACAAGGTATGTGCGATGGGATGACTCCCCCGTCGCAAATAATCTCTGGACGGGGCTATTTGTGAATGTATATTATCCCTTCGCAAATAACCCATTGCAAAAGGTTGTTTTTACCATAGTGTAAGGAAAATGATTTATGGTGTCTAAAAATATGATTCCTTTATGGACTATAGAGATGAGTTTCTTGGCCATCACTTTTGGGATGTTAAGAACTATTTTATCATTAGAATCTAGAACATGATATTTAATAAAGGCATCACATTTAATTACCTTGGAAGCTAAACTTCATAGTGGGAATAAACAATAAGAGTCCCATGATAATGTGAGGTTTTAAAGTGTACCATATAATATGATAGTAAAACCAATAGATCATACTAATCAGGTAGAGTTTATAAGTTCTAAAAGGTTACTAATGTTTGTGTAGTGGCATTTATCATACATAAAATAATTTTTATTACTGATGGTGTTGAACCAAAATGTTTTGAAGAGGAAATTCACTTTATATTGTCAAATAAGTGGGACCTAGAAATGAGGTCGGATTTTTCGTCATTTAATAATAAAAATAATTGGTAGCTAAGACCTTTTCCACAAGGAAAGAATGAATTTGAAAAAATGGGTGAATTGTGTGAAATAACATCATGATGTAAAGAGGAGGTACGTGGAAAGGATAGTTAAGAAAGGATTTAAATAGAAGGAAGGTATATAATTAACTAAGATTTTACCACTTTTTCTACTGCTTACCCATATCTGGGTGGTTCTCAGTGTCGGTGTAGAAAAATACTTACATCTTATGTTCCCCGATTTGAAGAAAATTTTCCTTATAAAGATATGCATGTGGATATTTATATGAAACAATCGTTGTAATGTTTTGATATTATTAAGGAATAACTACTGTGAAAACTCTATAAGATATTATAAATGTTAAACTTTTCACCTAGGTAGTGGAACAAAAATTTTCATGAATTCATGAGTAAAAATGCATACAACCACTAATAGAAAAACCTATACACTAACTATTTGGATCTATTGATATAGGTCTCCAATCTGTTTGTATAGCCTATACCAATGGTTTAGAGGGGCATTGGATATTATGGTGTTGGTATAAACCAATTCCAATAGGTTTTTAAACACCGTTGGTATAGAACTATACAAACAGTTTTTTAAAACTGTTGGTATAGGTCATATGAAGAACTTATAACAACATTTTTACCAAAGCATTCGTATAGTTAATGTAAAAAATACCCAACATGTTTTCTTTCCAACACATCAAATATATAATCCAGTTACCTAACCAATATCCTAAGATGAATTTTTTTAAATTAATTATATATATAAGTATATTTACATGAATTTTAACTTTTGATGAATTTAATGCCGTCTGAAAAATTAATCCATAAAAAATTTAGGTACTTATACCAATGGTTTTGAGAACATTTGGTATAACTAATTTTATTTTTGAGCTATACCCTTGTGGTTTTCAAAACCATTAATAGAGGGTGGACCTATACGAACAGTTTTAGCCCAAACCATTGGTATAATGTCTCAAAAATGGATGTGTACCGAATTTTTTTTACATTCCATTGGAATAAATTCTCTACAAGGGAACTATACCAATTTCATTATCCAAAACCATTTTTATTGGTTCTACAAAAGGGAAATATATCAACAATTCTTTCAAAAAAAGTGGTTTAAGCTACCTATACAAACTGTTTTCCAAATATTTTGTATAAGACGATCAATATAAATATAATTTCATGTTGTGAATAGATGTGGCATTAGAAAATGTTGATACTTGAATACTTTTTGGGATAGATATATTATATTAATTATGTATGAGGATGACATGATCATCTCATAATAATGAATACTAAAGAACGATGATATGAAAATGTATCTAGTTGAGGTGTTTTTGATGAATGATCTTAGAGAAGGTGGAATGATTTTGTGGATGAAGATAAAAAAAGACCTCACAACTTGAAACAGGATGTTATAACAATCAATATACATTTTAAACAATTTTTGAATTTTTAGTATGATGGAAGTAAATCCAATTTCATTCACCGAGAAATATATATCAAAATATCAAAGGATAAATCAATTAAGATATTAACCGAGGTTGAGTTCTTTAATAGTTTTCCATATAATGAAGTTGTTGGAAGCCTGATGTATTCCATTACATGCACTCAAACTGAGATTTCTCATCCCATAGGCATTGTGAGTAGGTACATGGATAAACATGTGAGATAATATAAGGAAGCTTTAAAATTGACATTGAGGTTTCTATAGTGAAGATATTAAATATATTGGATTTTTGGGAAAGAAATGTCATTATAGGGTTATTTGGGTACTTTCTATGGAGATGATATTAATGATAGTAGGAGCACCAAAATTTTTATATTTAACTAAGGAGGAACGAAAGTAATTTTTATGTCCCAGTTATATAAGTTAGTGAATTTAACCACCATATATAAAAAGTACATTGTTGTAACAGAAGTCAGGATGGATATGGTTTGGTTAAAGAATGTATTAGATAAGTTGGGTAAAAATAAAGAGGAAAATGTATTGCACTAGGACATTTAGAGTTCTATACATCTTTTAGATACACTTATTCCCCAAGATAATCATATTTAGTTGTAGTACCATTTTATTAGTGGCATGATACATATGGGGTTACTATCATTGAAAATGATTAATTGAACTAATATTCTAAGAGACATGTTGATGAAGCCAAGGGTGGAAGATAGCATGAGGAAGTATTTGACCTGTATTGGTTCCATATATTAATGGAGCTTGATATTCACAATATGAGAGAAAACAATAGGATCAAAAATGGGAATACAACTGCTATTTCATGAATAAATAGCCTGAAATTTAAGCAGTGGAATGTAAGAAAGCATTGGTGTGTAAATAATATGAAGATCTTATATTAAGAATGATTCCAAAGAAAATATAATTAGAGATAGTTATCATAACATATCCAAATCTATGTGTTAGTCTTTTGTAATGGTGTAGAATAACCTATTTTTATGAAATTGGGATGAATTATAGTGGCCTATATTATACAACAAACTACACCTCTCATGGTTTTGCCTCCACAGTGTGGTCCTGAGGGTTTAAAGGGGAAGTTTTTCCCTTCTTCTCGGGATGAATTCACCATAGCCAAAATTGTAGAGAAATATATAAATAATGACTTATTATAATAGAGATGACTAGTGAAACTAACAGGGAACTATTACAGTGGTGGATTACTATAACATTATGTGATGGGACACTATTGTAGTGTTGAATTCAACATGGAAAAATAACATCATCTGATTGGGGACACTAAAAGGTCACAATAGATTAATGGAATTCCACCCATAGATTACTATAGTATAGTGTAGTAACTATGTTATTGGTGGAAGAATTTAATTTCATTATCTTTGATGAGATTATTTGATCTAGGGTTTCTTTTTTATTGAAACTCTTAAAAATCTCCACGTAATTTTTCTCTGGAAATTACTAATGTACTCTACAATCTCTGGGTGTAGGAATATTTTTGAACCATGTAAATCAATGTGTCCTAGTATCTTATTATTATTATTTTGTTTTTACCTTTTAATTTTATGTGAATCATTTCTTTTGTTTAGACGGGTGAATCGTTAAGACCTACATCATTGAACACTAACCCAGAGACCTGGGTAGTCAAATCACTGAGTTTCTTCCAGTATGGTGGTACATGAATTACCTGTATATTTTATTATCAAATATGATTTTGTTGATGGACATCAAGAGACATGAACACTAACAACCTTAAGTAGTATTCAATATGATCGTGGTATATAATTGGCCAAAAACACCATGGATATTGTCAAAACTAGTCATCAATAATATAAATATACCCATATGAAATGATATCCTATGATATATGGGATACAATCTAGATAATTGAAGATACCCTCTGACCACCCACCAAATTTGGTAATATGAGACATAATGTGATACTTCTACTCCAAAACCAAGATCAATTCTTCCATAAATTTATTTGATATAAAGGAATGAGAGTCCCTTATATCAAGCAATGAACATGTCAATGTGGAGGTGAAAAATATTGTACATCAAATAATATAATACGCAACATCTATATCCATGGAAGTAGGATGACGCACTTGTAATTGGAATGAATCCAAAAAACTATAATCCAACATAACAACTCTACCCAAAACTATCATATATGAAATTATACTCTTGAATATGATTTCTGTGGACCCTTTCTCATCCTTGTGGACTGTAAAAATTGATCCAACATCCTAGAATTCCATAGTCGATCTGACCCCAAAACCCATCACCTATCTAGAATATCTATCACTCGGGACCTAGTGCACCATCCTAATGAACCACATTAGGTGACCCACCATTCTTCATGATCGACATTTTACTCATACCCATTTACATTGATGTTGATTGTGTCTCCATCAACCACACATGTGACACTATGGTGAAATACTACCCTAGTTTCCCTGTCCAGTGTTGCCCAAGATAGTTCCCTCATATCACTACTATTGGTTACCAAATGACAAACTCATGGGCCCTGTAAATTTCCCTCACCCTAGGACCATTCCCTCAAATAGTTTTTTCTTAGACATAAGTACCTAGTTCACTACTTTATAAATTATTTTATGCTAGAAGACATTCACATACATGGGGCCCACATTCCTCAACCTATTCCTAATATTCCTTTCTCATTATATCTCATCCTCTAGTATACAAGGGTTAAATCATTACACGTTAGTAAAGAGATCATCATATTCCATCGTAGACATGATACCATGCTCAGGAGAATGAAATTCAAGTCCTATTGGGCCCCCAATGTATCCAAGAAGATGTGATTGAAGTAGTGATTCTAAAATTCCATCAAAGGCATATGCATATATTTATTTACCCAAGCTAAGATGTACCATGATTACATCACTGATCCTAAATCATATACACTACCAAATTCACCCTCATATCTCATGGGGTCATAAAATTCTTGATGATAGTGTCAACATAATTGATCTAAAACTGGGCTACCTAGGGGACATTCTGTCCGATGAGCACTGATGGATGTTGGATCTAAACTCCTTGGTTTACTCTAATAGAGAAATAATAGCATATAGATCTTACATCTCTGTCACTTGGACCACTTCTAACAAACTACCTCAAAGATAATACTTTATAATATCACCCTTCAACTTAGGAGGACTAAGCCTAGAACCCTTGGGGGAATTTTCATTCACACCCTCCTATACGTCAACACCCAACCAATGAATAGGGATATCACTATAATGATAAAGACACATAGTAAATTACTTATAAATAATTGTTTTGACATTAATGTTTTGGAAAAGTAGTAAAAAGGAACAAAATCATATAAGTCTCACCAAGAGTGGTAGAGTTTGAATAATTTATTAATTTTAATCTCTTACTATTTTAAATTTTACTTATCCATTATAGGAGTTTTACTCCTATGGTGTAGTTATATGGAATGTAGAATAAAATTAATAAAAGAATAATAATTTATAATTTGTGATTGAAACCTTATTTAAATATGTATATGAAATAATGAAAGTGTTTAATTAATCGAAATAAATCTTTTTCCAGTTTAAAGGATAATCTATATAGAATTCCATCATTAACAATATGAGAAACCCCTTATAAATTGATGCAGACACTTTATCTAACCATCCCAGATTCTGTTACAATATAGATAATGTTATGAAATCATGATAATAGAATGAGTCCCTATATTCATAAATGACTCATGAAATCAATACTCCAACCAAAATAGTCCATGAGTAAAACCCCACTAGTGAATAACATCAGACCTAAGTGTAGTACTCAATGTGGAAAGTAGTCAACCATAAATAAACAAAGTAGGTACATCAGTACCAACCCCTTGAGACATATGTTTTTCCTATATTTGGGTTAGATACCCCTAGGAACAAGATAATTACCAATCCACAACAAATTCTATTATCATATCTAATAAATCCTAATACTAACAAAAGGAAAATATTCTCTACTAACACTTCGAAAAAATACACCTTGGGAGCTACTAAGTTGTTCTTCCGAGACTGTGTTCTAAAAATCCTCAGGCATATCTCCCTATATTAAACAAGTCAAAAATAAGTTGTGAGGTAAAATTTGGTTACCATTGGGAGAATCTAATTCCATTATGAAAGTGTGTAACAAAAAAAAAGAATAAGTGAGATAACATTTAACCACATAAACGAAAATAAATAATGAAACAAGAAGGTGGAATGTAAATAAATAAAAAAACACTAAAAAAATGGATATAAAGACTATATATGGTCAATTAATTTCACATTCATAAATAAAAGTCTATAAATCGAAAAAATAACAAAATTAAACAAATGCTTGCCGACTTAAAAAAATTCTAAGCACTATCCTGGACCTAGTCTTTTTTTGCTTCAGCCCAACACAAATAATATTATCATCATAGGATTCATTCCTTTATGTAACCATTATTCCATAAAATGAGATTATATAACAAATGTTTTCCTAGAAGGTCTTGAGTATGAATTAGTTGGCCACCACCAACCGTGTATAAAAGTATCTCCAGTTTGAACCAAAATAGTGCACAAAAATCTATATCACAATGTAGGAAGGGAAAATGATTAAATATATATAATATAACAACCTTGATCCCCATGATACACAATGAAACATCATTCCAAGGTACCTACTTTTTACATGGTTTGATGTATTAGAGAAAATCTCGATGACCATTCCATCCATAACATCTATATAGAATCTAGGTTCCCATTGTTATATTCAAAATTTCATTTTTCATGTAAAATCCAATCATTCATCCCATCAGTTGAATTTAGCAGGTATCATATCGGGTCCATGGAGCTAATTCTATAATTCAAAAATCCTGTACCTAATGGAACACAAGTATCTCATCCCGATATTTCATCCCATATAAGATCACATAAAAATTGGAATCCACCGAGCTCATCCTAGAATTCACATTTAGTTAATATCAACTGTCACTCAAAATCCAATGACCCCATTCAAAAATTTCTATATATTTTTTATTAAGTATCACTCAAAATCTAGGAAGATCATCCAAAAAATCCCATATATTTAATCAGGAAAAAATAACTACATATTTAATTTAAAAACATTATTATCCATGGAAAAAACATGGAAATCATCATTATTTTTCCATTCAAACATGTCATGTAATTTTCATTCAGTAATGGTCACACACATAGCCCATTATCAAGTCCACGAAACAACATGGATGAATCTTTGGTATAAAATAGTTAACAAATAAGTCAATATCACCATAAATGTAGGTCTATGATTCCACTATAAATCTATCAAGGCCATCTTATGGTTTTCAATGGGTTCTATGATCATTTATGGAATAAAATTATTTATATTAAGTATTAGGACAAATGAATAGAAAACATATATGATGATATATTATAAACTGACTATAAAAATTATAAAATATTAAAGGATAACATGAAAATCACATACCTTATTTTAATAATTTTCAATCATTTAATATCATTATATAAAATAATTGGAAATGGAATACAAGGTAAAACAAGAAAAGATAATGAAAATACGGAATATGACTCATTAAAAAATGGGAAACATAGGATAAATAAGATTTAACAGATAATGGAAGAAGTAAGATATTTATATTTTCCTCCTATATTTAAACATTTCAGACCAAACTCAAATTAGTAGAGAATCCAATGAAATCCCATAATCTTGATTGAAAAGGAGAGGATAGCATATGGTGGTTGATACTATGTGAATGAGGAAAAATTAAGGCCATATGGAGTATCTAGAAGATCCACACCCTGCACATTTGGGTAACCAGTTTTTCAAACCATGCATAATGGATCGATAATAAATTACAGGTCATCATAGGGATTTAAGGATCTATAATCAATATTTAACAAACCATGATCATCCCCTTCTCAAGAATCATGGATAAGGTTCATTAATAGTTAAAACCACACAAAATAGGTGCTCTATAGTCTCTATTTGAAAAACATAAGCTTTAATCCATGAACATTACAATGGCTCCCAAAACCTGCCATGCTCCCTTGGACACTTCAATAAAGGTAAAATTTGGTAATTTCATAAAAAAGATTTCCAAACCTAAAATAAAAACATGGACTTAAAATAACTATGGAAGGTTTGAATACGATGATTCAAGAAATTCTAGTGAATACCAATTAAAAGGGGTTGTGTGCATGGTCAACTAATGTGATCACACATGTTTCACATGGAAGAAATTAAAAGTAGACAATTGTGAGAGGTTTGTGACCATCCACGTCAAAAAATCATATAAGGGTTTAAATATTGAACATCAAGATCAATACAAAACTTGATTAATCCTTAAATTCAATGATATATCAACCACATAATGTATGAAAGAACAATATCCATAGAGAGAAATTGAAGAATTCACAAATTCAGACATAAATTACCAATCCTAATTGTATGTATCAAACCACAGATCATATAACCATGGGAAGGCATTGAAGAGGTTAAGTAATCCATATAGGAGCCCTCTAATTCATTAATCTCTAATTAGGGTCAAAAGATCGGGATTAAATAATTAAATTATTGTTTTGGGTGGTGAAATATCTCTTTTTAATTTGACATTCCCTCGAAAAAACAGCACATTTGGCAACCCAATGGTGTTTTGAAAAAAACCTACACCCTTAGAAAAACAATCAATGGGATGGTGGGTATTTATCAAAAAGCTAATGGTATGCCTATTTGAATACCTTTCTTCCAAGGTGTCACCAGCAAACTGGTGGGTCTCCCTAGTTAGCCTATATAATTCCATTTTCTTTACCTAGCTACTTCCCCATCCACGGGAAATTAAATGACACTACATCATTCCCTTTTCTCCATTCCAATGTAATACCATGTCAGTTTACTAATTCGAAGACCATGAGTACCTTTGAAACAAAATTTTAAACCCGGAATTGGGCTCATTTAAAGTATTTAAGAGGACTCAACTAAAAAATAAAAAAGAAATTACCTTTATAAAATATGGGGAATTCTAAATAGGGTATAGACCTGGTTTAAGAAATTGTACCTAAATACTTTATTAACCTAAATAATGAAATTTTGATTAATTTTTGTTACCAACTGATATTTATAATTAATTATAATGTTGGATTCAAGTGAGGCCAAAACTAAATAACATACATTATATCATATTCAAAAAAACATATTAAATTTTATAATATAATAAAGTATATGTTTGTAAAATATATAAATTAAAAATAAATTCTGGAAAATGTATATATGAAATTTAGTCACATAACCCCCCCCCCCACATTAACTTTTTATTATCCTCAAGAAAAAACTGCAATAATTTATTAGAAAATTCTAATTTATGGTTTTGAGAAGTGTCACGTAAAAATAATATAAATTTATAATACGTATTAATTATTATTCATCTACATTATTAAACCATATAATGTTATTATTACATTCCTAAATGAATCAATTGGTTTTTTGATGTTTTTATGTGTTTTTAAACATGATCAAGAAGTTATTATAGTATTTTGAGAATTTTTTGAGAAATTTATAATATCATGAGTGGATTTAGAGTTTCAATGAGTGATTCTTAAATAATTTGATGTTTACAAAATCTTGTAATTTTTATGAATTCCTATATTCTATGCACTTCGTTGTTTTTATGACTGCACAGAATTTATTTTGACTTCGTAGAGTTAAAGACTAGTAAAATGTATATTTTGTGGAAAAGTAATGAGAAATAAACTAAATATTTGATATTTTATTGTGGATTTTAAGAGTTTTTATAATACAATGTGGAGATCAATTATATCATTCATAGAGTTTATAATTATTTTCTGTGATCAAGAATTTATAAAGTAGATAGAATTAATTTATTTTAAGACTCTGTATAGTTGATAGAGTTTGACGAGTTATCTTATATTTCATATTTTTCAATAATTATAGAGTACATTCATGTATATTGGGTTATTTTATCCCTATTAAAATTTTAGAGCTCCAATTAATCTATGACGATCCATCCAAACTGAAACTGTATCATATAATAAATAATTGGATAGATTTTCTTAATGTTTGGAGAATAATTTTAACGTTCCTTTGATGGAATTATTTTATTAAAATATAATCATTTTAATTAAAACCATGATTCAATGTAAGAATAATTTATGTTTTAATGGGTTTTAAATGGATATTAACTGATAAGTTCATCGGATTATTGTACCGGGGATTTAAAATTAAAATATAATAAATTATTATCCATGGTCAAAGATTCTATTCTTAAAGGAATTAACATTCAACCGATCTTCATGGGAATTTCAAAAGAATATTATAGAAAATATATTTGTAACTTTATGTGAATATAAATTAGATAAATATTTATGAATGTGAATGTTTGAGAATTATGGATAGGATGAAACTATATTTTATTAAAGATCAACTGTATCAAAGATAATGATGAACATAAGAACATAAATATATGACACATATTTAGTTCATTATGAGGTTTAGAAAATCTTACATAGGTGATGATTATCCAATTCCTTTCTACTATGGTTGAATAAAATCATCTAATTAATGAATTCTATCATGGAATATGACATTATTATGATGATAAGAGAAGGTAGGTTGATCTGTATGAGGATTTATAGATATTTGTTTTTTAAGTCGAATAACTTTCCAAATAATTTACTATTTTAATGATTCGACATCTTTAGTTGTTTTGAATTTCTAGTTCAAAAATAAGGGTGGGGGAATAATCATGTATCACATTATTATGAGTATAAATAATTCCACAATTTCTATTGTTTTATAGAACTCATGGATGTATACATCCCTTATTTTTTATGATCCATTTACATACTTGCATGATTCAAGGAAGAACACTACCCATCTACTGTAATTATTTTTATTTTAGTGATAATATTGGTCTTAGAACATGAACTAAAATAGGAAAAAATTAAACTCTTATATTTAATTAGAACCTTGTAATATCCTTATGTGTTTTGAATAATTATTTATTACTACTACACTCATGGAGAGGGAGCTTTTAAGATAATAGCTTTATAGCTTTAATAAATTATTGATTTTTAATTAAAAATAATTAATAAAAATATATTCAATCTGTATACCATTCCTCTGAATTGTATTATGACTGAATGGGTAACTTCAAAATGGTTAACTATTTTATCTCAAGCATACAATTTATATTTTTATATTCGTACATAAAACAATTTATAAAAATAATACATTTATTATTTTTAATAAAGGAAAGGTTATTTGGAATTAATATCAACCATATTTGTTTCATGTGAGAACACAGAAAAACACACACTAGTGGTGAAAAAATATTACAGGCACACTCTCACATTACACTTTTGTTTTTATTTCAC
Source organism: Viscum album (assembly GCA_963277665.1). Classification (NCBI taxonomy): domain Eukaryota; kingdom Viridiplantae; phylum Streptophyta; class Magnoliopsida; order Santalales; family Viscaceae; genus Viscum; species Viscum album. The sequence goes on from OY728144.1 coordinate 552,651,293, forward strand.
TTTTTTGGACTATTTTGATTTTTGTATTTTTTTTCATAAAGTGGAATTAATATAAAAAACGATCAATACTCTCTCCATCATCTATATATAAGGGATATTTTTTATAGTTATTAAATAAAATAAAAAGATATAGTAGTATTTTTTCAACATAATGTAATATTAAAGTTCAAACTTATCATAAAATTAAGACCCTACCCTCAATCAACTCGTGTGACTATTTTTAATGGTTGTGATATAAATATTGAAGGTGTACTTATTATAGTTAAACATAATAATTATTTATATTATCTTAATTTTATATACCTGCACATAATCATTCCCAAATTCTGTAGAATAATTGATGTTAAAAGGATTACTAGCTCCAATAATACTTCAAGATCAATTCTTCCAAAATCTCATTACGAGAACCAAAAATTAAATAAATCAACTTGAGGTTCAAATAAATGATCACTATTATAAAAATAACTAATAAAATAAAATTAAAACGATGATACGCTAGTTACTAACTAATAATATTATTCAATAGTTATCATGAAATTCAAATAATTAACTCACCAATATAGGGCCTTTTAACCAAACATGTTTCATCAGTATTGCAAAAAAAATTCAAATAAGGACCACAATAACCCTTCCCTCACATTTTATACAAAATGTTTTGAACATAATTTAATATTAAAGTAGCAATTCATGAGAAAACTTGAAATTTTTTGTTTATATATACTCATATAGAAAATATGAGTAAAGATAATAAAGAAAGAAAGTATTCCCCTTTTGAGGTTTAATTTCTATTTTAAAATTGTGTGGTTGGGTCCCTACTTTGAATAATCCCAAAAAAACATTAATCATTGAAAAATATTAATTATTTAAATGTAAAGTGTATTTAGGTAACATGGAACAAAAAAATGACTAAAAATGCATACAAATCAAGAATATTACTTTCAAATTGGGGTTTCTACTGAAGAAGGGATAAATTAAAAAAATCATCCCAAACAAACATCTTCACATTGATCATAAATTTAAATCTCACAATATATTAATGAATCGATCCCTACCCATAAAAATCATAAAATAAATGCGATGATAATGTTTCAAGCAGTAATGGGAGGCTCCTTCACTGAAGGTATGACCTTTGGGTTTAAAGGACCCAATTCATTAATTTATGGAACAAAACATCTATCATTTATTTAAATCAACCCTATAGAGATCATGAAAACTATCTCATTTTTCTTCCTCCATGACATGAATATTCATTATAATACACGTTTAAAAATAATCTAAAAAATGAGTTCTCATTGATGGTTTTATGATCTATTTTTCCACCATGTCAACTTCTAAGTAATCATATACCATGGATATTAATCTTATTTCATGATAAATATTGAACTAATTATTATATCCCATATTGAAAACATATATTTCTTACTCAATTTTTTTTGGCACTGTCGATTTCCAAGAATTGTCTTCCCATATTAAGCTCACACCCATCATACTCCATTTCAATAAACAAAATACTAGATTGAAAGATAAATTTACTAACATGTATCAGTAGTTATTCAACACCAAAATGGGATATATAATAAAATAACACAAATTTTAAGGGATTCCATTGTGAGGTTCAATTTATCAACCCGTAATTTCTTGAAGAGTGATAATATAGCGAGATTAATACTTAGACCAGGATCGTAAAATCATATTTGAACATTATTAATTTTAATGTGAGTAGGGATAATAAATCATTATAGATACATAAATTAAGGAGAGAGTATTTATGAAAAAAACAATATTATATTATTATATAATAGAAACATTTGAAAACTCTTCTAACCTCTTTTTATCAGAGAAAATTTCTAAAAATTTAGTAGCACATTTGTGGAATTCTTCCAATGATTAAATTAAGGAATCATTCACCTGAATAATTTTAAATATTAAATTTAGTTGTTTTAATCCATTTTCATTACCTATATTAATAAATATTTGAGGTCATGGAATCATAATATTCTACACCATAAATTTTAACATTCCCATAGATAGATTTTGATAACTTTTTCCTTCCATTTTCTTGTCTTAATAATAGAGGTTATATTTTTCTAACATGTTATATTTATGTTATATGTTTTTTATATCTTTCCTCATACCCATATATTCTTATTTTGGAACCTTTTAAGTCCTATTGATATGAATTCCCAATTGGTAGTCATCACCATGAACTTTTTCCCTGGATTTACATCTTTGATTCATAAAAGTTTTACTTTATCTCATTATTAAATAATTCTTTAAAATTTTTGTGATTGAAATTTAAGATTATTTGTACTTTATCTATTATATTTTTATACTTTTTGATTGGATTTCCCCACATGGTCAGTTTTATCCTTTATATTACTCATGAATTTCTATACCATCCCCTACATCAATTTTATTTTATTTTATGGTCATCCCATTTTTGATATTAAGGATTCAATTGAGGATAACCTCTTGGTTATCAATGAGGTCAATAAACCCCTTCTGTGCAAGATAATTTTGTATTGGTTTTCAACTTTGGATTATATTTATTAGAGAAAGGATCTATTTTCATCATTATCCATTCACTATTGACTATGTAATTTATATATGTTTTTTTTGAGTTAGCATTTAAAAATTTATACATTTTGTAGAATCATGTTCATAAATTCAAAGAATAGAGAGAATTTATTATAGGTATGTTGGTTATTACCCATCAATGTTATATTTTACCATTAAAAGACTATCCATTTAGGAATCTATTTCATCTTGATATGAAATCTCATTCACCAAATCTCTTCTTCCATCAACAATATATTTTTTGTACATTTATGGGAAGCATAGAATACATAAACTTAATGTAAACACAAAAACATATAATCAAGTGTATGATAATAATGTATTATCCCATCATTACAATTTTTTTCAATAAATATTCCATGAATTGATTTTTTTGGAATAGAATCAGCATCTCAATGAATCTCTCCAATGCTTTATGAGATTCTTGAATTTTTTTCACTAAAATCCCTGATATGATGTTATGGATAAAATATCATCATGATTGCTTTGTAAATCATATCCCATGAAGTTAAGGAATTTTATTCAAGTATGTTGTTCATGGAATAGAAAAATAACCTCTTTATCAAATCATCTTTTTTTAAATAGAGTAATTAAAGTGTTCTAGTTATCATACAAATTACTCTAATGAATGAAATAGAATATCTACATGGTGTTCCATTAAAGGCAGGGAACACCATCAAGTTGATTTGTTTAGTTTCTTAATTTAATACCTCTAGTGGAAACAATGATGATGTTGAATTTCTAGAAACCAAATAAATGTAAAGGTTGATCAAATGTTTCTATTCTAGAAAAATATTATATATATTCTGAAATCTCGGAATTAGGACCTCTTATATAGAATTTTCAAAACCATTCACAATGAATTCATTTTATATTTCAATTTATACACATCCTATTATTAGAGATTGGAAAAAATATACATTAATACAAAAAATTCCTAGGGATAAGTAAATTAAAAATGATTGTTCAACTAGAAAATCATATAAAAAATAATATAGAAAACAATTATCTCAATTCCAAGGGAGTTAAATAATATAATAATTAATTAAACTTATTTTTTTATCTTGTTTGTTTTTATGATATTTTTTATTTTATTTTATTTTATTTTATTTTATTATCTAAAAAACACAAAAAAAAGATACAGAACCTCATGTATAATCATTGATGCATAATAATAAACCACACTTCCTACTTTACGGAACATTATTTTTTTTAGAAAAGGTGCATGATGAGGGAATAGAGGGAAATGAAAATGATTATAGATATTAGAGGAATGTTGGATGGTGGAGTTATATTGATCATCTAGTTATCACCCTCAAACATATCAATAATTTTAGATCATCCTAATCCTCCACCACTATTTGTACAAACAACATCAAACCAAGAAACAAAAGGAATAAAAATTTAGAAAAATAGGTAGACAGGTCATAAATAATTACTCATGAGGATGAATGATATGTATCCCTCTTCATAATATATACTTAATAATAAAGGAACCAATCCACTATATAATTCCCATGAACAAAAATAATATATCGAAAACAAAAATCATAAATCCAAAAGGAATCATAGTCCTATATTTTTTTTGAAAAAAAAATCAAAACAAGAATGTCTGAAGAACAACATGAGGATTCTAAACTAGAAGGAAAAGAGGAAGTAATATTGGGAGAATAACTATAAGAATTACAACAAGACAACACATGATTAAAACATCCTCTATTATAATGAAACATTCTAGGAGATGAATGAAAGAGATGGTATCAAAAAAAATCAAAACTCTACCACAGTGCGCCTAACTAATAAATAATTTCAATAATGTGAATAGGGACCTCCAATAGTAGAATACATCAATTGGAAGTACCATGTAATTACTATAAGTGTTTATTAGAGAGTAAATATTTGTTGGGGAAGACTATTTTAGGTACAAAATAGTAGAATTGTGTAGTTAATTGTATGTAATGGAAACTGATTGAACATTCTAGGAGGATGAGGATGCACTCGACATTGACAAAGAGTTTTTTGGGAAGAGGCAGTGAACGTGGAAGAATATCTCATTAAAATTAGTACATTTGTACCAATGGTATAATTTATACACAAGGAGATCATGTTTTTAATGTTATAAAGACTCTCATATTTGTGAGTATTTGGTTATTTGACATATGTATATATATACGCTGATACATGAACAATCTTGATGTTATGTCCAAATCATGTTTCATTATTGGCTATTGGGTAGGGAATTTGGGTTACCAATTTTAGGATGATAATAACCATATGGTAATTAGAATACAAAAAATATGATATTTAATGAAGGTTTTATATATAAGGTAAATCATTTAGCTAATGTTAATAGTCATAATAGAGAATCATAGTGTCATGTGAAAGTTGATTCTGTTGTTGTACCTGATATTTTGACACTAAAAACAAATGAGAATACTCCTCAAGTAATTTTGAGAGGATAAAAAATGTGATAAGGCCTTTGTATAGGTATTCACCATCCTTGTAATATTTTTTATTAACTGATAGAGAGGAACTGTAATATTTTGAAGAGGCAATGTTGTGGAATGAGTCAAACATTTGGGAGATGGCAATGAATGTATGGATTTAAAAATTTCATGGTAAACTAGAAAATAAATATTATTCCACATGGAAAGAATGAAATTAATAAGGAATATTTGTACCATGTCAATGAATAACATGCTAGAAAGAGGAGATACAATAAAAGGCTTCTATTGAATGATTTTCAATAGAAAGACGATGTGGACTTCACTGGGATTTTATCACATGTAGTGAAACATACCACTATCCAGAGATTCTTAGTTTTATTACACTATAAGACATGAATCAGGAGTAGTTTTTTGAGATGAAAAATTTCATTCATGGATATCTTGAGGAGGATATTTATATGTAATAGTCCAAGGGATATGTGTTGTTAGGGAAGAAAGACTTGTGGTGAAAACTCTATTAGAGGTTATATGTGTTAAAGTTAGAACCCATTCCAAAGAATTGATGTATTCATGAGTAAAAATTAATAGAAGTTATATGGTATGTATTAATGTCACTACATCATATATTTTGGTGATAGATACATTATAATAATTTTTTTGGATGGCATACACATTACATGATCATAAATAGACAGAATTCATGAGCTAAAAGGGATTCTAGATGATGAATTTCAAATGAATGATATTAGAGAAGATGTAATATTTTTTCAGATGATGATTAAAAGAGAATATAGAATTGGGACCTTGAAGTTGTCATAGTCTTAATACATTGGATAGGTTCTGAGAAGAATAATATTAGAAGAAAATATTGTTTATATTCCCATGTAAATACATTTTAAACTATTAATGTATCCAGAAATGAATATAGTATTAGAGGGTGAGTATATGAAATATGTTCTATATTCATACGATGTTGAGATCCTAATGAATTCCTTGGTCTACACTTGACCTGATAATACTCATATAATGGGATTTGTGAGAAGGAACATAGAAACAAAATGAAACAATTTGGATTATGTGAAGTGGATAATGTGATATCTATATGGAATTAAATAAGTGTATATATGTATTTCAAATGTAAAGAAATTTTAGGATTATGTGGGTAATTACCAGAGATGTGATTTCAATAATTGTAGGAGTATAAAAAATTATGTATTTACCTATAGAGGAACTAAAATATGTTGTATATCTTAGTTATAGATGATGATTTCTTTATCCACAATAGAGGCAGAAGAAATTATTAAAATAGAATTCAAGAAGGAGATGTTTTAACATAGTAAATTCATGGATGAGTTGAGTAGAAATCAAGAGGAAGATATGTTGTACTATGATTGTAACAATGCCATAAATATTGAAAATAACCCATTATTTCATGACTGAATAAATCATATTAAGTTAAGGCAGTATTTTATTAGTGGATTGATTTAGTATGAGATCTTAACATTACGTAAGAGATATGGAACCAACAAATCGACATACATGTTGATAAATCCAATAGTGATGTTGATTTTGATGAACCATTGTGACTCTGATGGTCTCCTTCAATAAATGGGGGGTGAGTTTCTGAATATTAGAGAATGATGCGGAAAAAAGGGAAAACATCTGATATTTCATGAATTTTATACTTAAAATTGAATATATTTATGGAAATAAATTACTAGTTACTGAATAAGAGGATGACCTCAAATTGAGTATATTCTCGAAGTCAATAGAATCAAGATAGGAAAGTATATTTAATAATGCTCAAAGTGGTAGTTTTTAGGAATGGTTAAGACTAAACAATTTTTATGAAGTTGTTTTGAATTCTAGATTCTTAGATTACGCACTAGACAACAACTATCTTGCGTACTTTGTTATGTAACTATAACAGCATGTTTTTGGTGACACCAATTGGCCTCTATACGTTTATGAACATCCATCCACAAATTTCTATAACATAGTACTTAATATGTTTTTTGAATCATTTTTCACATATTATTCTTTATGATATCAATGTATAAACGGTTTATATGTGTTTAAAACATCAAAAAATATCCCTAAAAATCTTTTCCTAAAATTAGTGAATTGTTTGAGCTATTCGGGGAAGTAGATATTTTTCCCCAACCATGTAAATCATCATGCCCTATTAATTTTTCTTCATTTTATATTTTTTGTTTTTAATATACTATGAATCATTTATAATTTGATTCATATGATGTTTCCTAAAATACGACATCATCAAACACTAATCCAGATACAAATTAGTCACCTTTATATGCTATTAGTAGTATGGTCGTGAATGTCCTAGAGACAAATTATATTTATAAATATTCACGTGATGATGTCCATATATAAACATGAACATCACTCACCTTTTTTAATAGTCAATAAACACACTAAGGAACTAGCTAAACCGTATTGAGGATCTAGTAAAAATTGGTCATCTCTAATACAATAAGACCCTATATAAAACCATAACCTTTGATCTCTAGGACAGAGTACTGAAAATTTTAGATACCCTCTAACGACACACCCAACGATGTTTGGAGAGATATAATTTTGTACTAGTTTTCCATAACCAAGATCAAGCCTTCCATAAACTGAGCCGATATGAAGGCTTAATAGGTTCACATATCAAACAAAGCATAAGATAAATTAGAATTTACTAAGATCATGCATAATACTATAAATGACATTAAATCTTAATCCTTGGGATAATGCTACACTACAGTAACTAGCATGAATCGAAGTCCTATGATCAAGCCTAAGTTCTCTACTAACTATATTTATAAGAAATTCTTATATTGAATCATTTATCCACTATCACCTCATCATATTGATAAGACCACTAAACAAAAACTACTGACCCATAATGTCATAGTTGAACCAACCCGGAACCCTACACTAATCTAAAACCGCTGTCACTTGACACCTATTGCACTATCCAACATAACCTCTATTGTTGGCCCATATTTCATCATAGTTAATACACTACTGGTAATCATTCATGTTGATATTAATTTATCCCCATCAAATACATGGATGACATTGTAGTAAACTGCCTTCCTAGACACTCTATCTACTACTAATCTGGTGATTCCCATCATATAAGTTCATTTTGCTACCAGATGACCGACATATAATCCCTGCATATTTCTTTTACCCTAGTCCCTTTCCTTCAATCAGGTTCTTCTCAATGATAAGTGCATGGTTCACAACTAAAAAAGGTGGTAGAATAGATGAAATCCACCTACAAACAAAACACATGCCTCAAAATATCCTTGTACTATATTTCATGATATCATTCATCCTCTTCTATAGTAGGGGTGATGCCCTTCAGGTCTTTAAAGTGACATCATACTCCGTAATATACATAGAAACCTACTTTAGGCATATAAAATCCCAATCACTGTTGTCCCACAGGGTCTCCAAGAAGAATTTATTAATGAAATTTGTCTCAAATTCCATCCCAGACATGAATATATGTTTTTTATACCAGGATAAGATTCCCAATCATCAACCTTCTGATCCCCATAAAATATACACCACTAGCGTCACCCTCCAATCTTTGGGAGTCACAATATTCTCAATGATAAACATAAAAAACATTATAAAAATATCAACTTCCATGGGACCGCCCTCCCCCATAAAAATTAGTGTATTTTAGAGATAAACATTCATGTTTATATTTGACATAGAAACAAATTCACAATGAGTGTATATATCCATTGCTTTTACCATGTGGATAAGATTATCTCAAAGTTTGTTGTTTTTGATTTCACTCTAAAATTTAAGAGGATATGTCTTAGAACCCTTGAGCGAATGATCATTCCCACCCTCCAAGAGATCGACCTACAATAACATAGTGGAATAAAACTAAAATGAAAAACACACCTAAAATTTCCAAGACATAACATGTCTTAATATTATAGGTTTGGTAGTGTAGTCTATATGAACAATAACATACAACTATCTCTAAGAGGGGAAGATCTTGAATATATTATACATTTTAAATATGCTTTAATTTTAAATTTGACATTATACATTATAATAGATTTACCTTGTATGTATTGTTATATAGAGTGTTGAACACATGTTATAATAGAAAAACACTTTATACATTTTTATTTTAGCCCCATTTAACTATCACCATGAATTATTTAAAATATTTAGGAAATAAAAATAAATATTTTTCCATTTTATTGATCTATTATATTGAATTACATAATGAACATTGGTGAAACTCCTTTCATTATAAATGAGTTTTAAAATATTATTAATTTAACCATGGGCATGATATAGTTATAAAGAGCATTAAGGAGGGAAAAAGTACTTTTCAATGTTGACGTACTTGCACATACACTAGTGTGATAAATAATTCGTACAACTACCCTACCCGGACTAAAGGGGAATGACACCCCTACACAGTGGACCTACACCATGGACATACAACAATGACCTGTGAAGACAAAATCATTCTCCATTGGTCCAATATTTTTTGATAAATAGTTCCCATGAGTCCTTATTTAAATAACAAATAAATCTAAAGACCCCAAAGAGTTATGATTGTGCAACACCTTTACCCATATTGCCTGAAATATCTCAAGTATCTCTAGAAAACCTGAGAGAAGATAAATTTTAAAGGGATATGTTAGCTAAATTTCCATTTCAATTATTAAATACAAAATAGCTATTCTAGGACCCTTCTTCTAAAATACGAAGCCACTTATGTGATGCCCCTTCCTTTAGTAGGGACCTGCACAAAATCTTTCCTAGGAAACCAGAAAAGACACTATGTTCTTAGGCTATGGAATCAACCAAGTGTTGTTTCCCAGATGATCCATTAACCTAGGAAGTTCCAATTTACATAGGATTACCCCTATGTAAAGCATTTTCAGTTACCCTTAGGCCCAATTCATCGCACCTATGTAATAAACTTGTTATATGTACCTACATGGGTTTCCCATTCGACCTTCTTCCAAGTCACCCATGGCAGGCCTATCATTTGTTTCCTCCATTTTATGAATGTGTCCAGGTTGAATCTTCTACCTAAACCTCCTAAATTGAAAAACAATGAAAAAATTCACACTACTGTGTCTCACATTTGGATTTTTATTTCTATGGTCAGAGGTTTACCCCACTTTTCCTATTATATGGATTGGATCCTTGGGACACCTACATATTTATCTATCTACTTTCATGAGGACCCCTAATGCAAGTATAGTGTTGGGGCGTTCTTGGTATCAAATACAGGGGTTAGGACCATGTCCTCCCCTTCCCGACTCAAACACCCAGAGCCTCCTGTTCCAAACAACAGTGATGAGGACTATTCTTGTGTTTCTTTTTGACATGGATTGATATGATCGTTACTATAGAACTGATTTTAAGAAATTACTCTGTGAGTAATCCCCTAGTATGTTTTGGTAGGAGGTACCATTCTTTCTCCTATATACCTCCATGTCCTTCACCTTCATTCCTTCCTCATTTTACAAAAGTTGGACTCATTTCATGGTAATGGGAAGAGGGGGACATTCTATTTCCCTTGGATCATTCTCTATATCGCCATCCTATTTTACCAAAATAACAGGGGATTGAAGGGTTGGGTGTACTCAACAACGCATCCCTCTACCTTTGTGATTTGTTGCCATGTCCACCTAGGTACCAAATAATATTTTGTTTTTTTCTAGATTTTACACTTCCTTTTGTTTCTTACACTGATCATCACTCACATGGGGTTATAGGTCAATTTTAATCATTCACTACAAAAAATCCATGTGATATATTTAACTAAGATGACTCTGATTCCTATTGTAAACATGATACATAGGATACCTGCACTGGGCCCAAGCTCATTGGGATTCCTCCGTAAGAATAATCACAAATCAAAATACCCTAAATTTGTTTATCATCATTAGGCTTAAACCCTAATGTAAACCCCAAAATCCACATGAGTTGAGAGTCATGAGTTAAGAAATCTCTCATGGTTCTTTCTCATGGATTACTCTTCAAGAGTATTCCCCAACATAATCCATTCAACGGTCCATACTCCTCTTCTAGTCTAACAAAACTATGTGGGTGTTGATTCATATCCAAATGGGACACGTAGAAATCATTCATGAGGCCCAAAACCAACACACCAAATCTCCCATATTCTCTATAAGACATTTTCCAAATATATTCTAATTCAAGATGGAAATTCATATCCTTTCTGGGTTCCTATGGTAGCATTGGCATAGGCCCCAATCGAAACCGTGACATGTAACCTTCCGCCTAGAAATTCTCACCACATGATGTTAAAGTATATGGATGGGTACATAACTCAAAATCTTAAAATTTATGATTTTACCTATTAAGTGGAATTGAACAATATGGGTTCTAATTACTTTCCTGAGGATACATAGGAAGCCAATCATATGGGTTTGACCACAAACAAAAAAACAACTCTCATTCCCCTAGATGACGATATAGTGCATAGTGCCCCACTGTGTTTCTATAAATTCAGTATTAGAGTGAATAAATAATCTCAAATTGTTAAATAAGAGTATACCATTGATGAGGAATTTCAGATATCCACACACACACACAAAATAATTCCCATTAGAAGGGTGTGATGAGGCCAACCTCTCATCTGGTCGATCAATAAGAATTTGGAAGCATCATTGGGCAAACATACCAATAACTATCTGCTTTTGGAATGAAGGTCCCCTTGGATACAAAACCATTGTGTGTTTTTTGTTTAACAACATATCCCATTGGAAACAATTCAAAAATAGTGATTGTAAACCAGAAAAAGTATTCTGAGGGAATCAAAAAATGATTAACCCAACATAAATCCCTAACCAAGAATATAATATCATGAATATGTCAGTCCCCATTCACCTTATAAGAGAAGGAAAAAACAAAAAACAAAAAATTCAGTTTTTATTCAAATGATATGTTGCTTTTATGAAGATTATTGTTGGTGTTTTTATATAAACATGCAATTTATTTTAGAACTCCCCAAAATCCAAATGCTTCATTCCAGTTTTAACCATCAAACTCCTTAGCTATGGCTCAGGTTGGGTATTATTCCATATTAATGATGCCATTTATTACCCAAAATCTTCAGTGATGGGTCTCTAACTTCACGGTTTGGGAGTACCATTAGAACGGTACAATCACATCACAATAGGCCACCAAAAAATACCTATAACTCAACCACCATATCCAATCATCCATTCAATGACGACTGGTGAAACTAAATTAGACATCTATGAATATTGTATTCAACAATAATTCACATCCATTCGTAACAATTTGGTAACCAGTCACTACCATATCATAGGGAGGAGGATCAAGAGGTCTTATTAGGCCTCACCCAAAAGGTACCTGAGTCAATTTCATTGGATCCTTCCTTCAATATCCACAATATTTACCACATGGTAGTATCCCTTCAATAGGATGAGGGTGTTATCCTTTGCCGACCAGCCCAGGTCTTTCAGACCCCGATAGGAAAGATAACATTCTAGGGATGATAAATGGCCAATAGGGAGTAAGTTCTCACCATTTCCCCTCATAAAAATTCCTCCAACCCAAATTCATTGGAAATTGAAAACATAATCATAAACCCATTTTCTTTTATTCAGACAGCCAAAAAACTCATTCGGAGACACACAATAAATCATTCCATTGGAATTTGTTCGAATATCACAAGTAGGAACATACACCTACCTACAATAAAAAACCCTTCAAACAGACTCATCTAGAAGAATTCAAAGAAGCCTAAAAACCATGTATGATGGAAATCCATGAGTAGAAGAATACACCTTCTTTCATTTTTCATGCCTTATATATCCTTTTTTAGATGATCATGGAAGAGATTTCATTGGGAAATTCCTCATGACGGGGATGTGGTAGGATCAAATATATACCCCCAAACTTGTGTACAATCAGTATCCACTGGATGGAAAGTGAGGACTGATGTATGCACATAAACCGTTCTAGATATGGAATGGTGAAATATGCATGTTCTGATCATTGAAGCTACCAATAACATCCTAATAATGGTAAAAGGGCACAAAAATATTTGTACTCACATCCTTTCGAATTTATAGGACATCATAATGGATATGAAATTAGTTTTTGAATAATGTAAACATAACATGGTCCCCACTAATGGGTTGTCTTTTCATCATATCTCTCTAGAGAAAATACACACATATACTCCCATCTAGGAGGGTCATTTGAAAACCCCCATGATGTGAGTTTTTATTTGCAAAAGCCACAATAAATATTTTTTTATAATGATGTACAACAGTGACCATGAGGATTACTCTCAAAGAGGTTTCAGTTTGACTTTCAAAACTCTCACTTTTGTTTTCCTTTTTTTAAAGATGAAAAATTGTGGGGGATTTAATTTAAATTTCTAAAATAGAATTTATTTATAAAATAAATTGAAATAATATTTAATGTAAATAAATAAAAATTTCTATAAAAATATAGTGAGTTAGAAATTATAATTTAAATAGTGGTGACTAAAGAGATTAAACCTCTAAGACACTCCCCTCTTCTTTGAATAAGAGTATATCTCAATTTGAATTTCAAAATGATCCTAAAAAACACTATTTGAACACTCAATTTTATATAGATATCATATCAAGAAACTGACATGATAGTTTTCCGACCTATAAAAGTGATTCAACTACTTGAATACCACCAAACAATCAAACCTAATAAAAAACACAATGCACAGTAGAAAGACAATGCCGAAGAAATTTTAATTGTTCTATTAATTAATATAATTCATAGATGGAGAACATATCTTTACAAATTTGATGAAAATATATTAGAGAACGAAAACAACCACATTCAATCAAAATGATGTGTTCAAAATAATTTCAAGAAGGTATTACATAATAAGCATGCAACTCATAAGGAGTTTCTGTTGAGGGTTGTTATATGTAACAACTTGATACTTAGTCATGCATTACATGAGAAACCTCTATGTTCTCAATTATAGCATCAATGGACAACTTATCCATTACCTTACTGACCTCCACCATATAAAATAAAGTGTTTCAATCCTCAAATAAGTGTTTGGGGGACCCCCTTTGGTATTGTTATGCTCCATATATTCCAGAGTGGCATTGATGTGTGACTAAGGGTGGTATTTATATAAAAGATATATCTATACCACTGCCACATTTTATTTATTTTACAACACGTCACCATCATTATGATGAGAACTATAGTTTCACATCATGTAACATATCTGGGTTTTACTACCCATTCTCAAATCATCTACAATTCATGTTTGGAAATTTTAATTCATGAACAGTGTGAAAAAGTTATTGATAAAAAATTAACTCAATTTCACAATGTCTACTACCTTCACAACATTTCCAACATGGTAATTTCATTTTCAAAAAGGCACAATGTGTGATTTCATTAAATGACGTTTAACTATGCTACTATAATTTTCCAGCTCATATTATTTTCCCCATAATATGATGTTCTGCCTCTTCACTTCTCTAAAATTATGATGTTTCGTTTACCTACAATAATAGAGTAAATAATTCAGTTAAAAGGAGTTAAAGCCCAAAATGATGAAATTTTACAATTCAAGATCAAAACAACCTTAATTTCAAAACAAAACAATTCAATTACACATGAAATGGTTCTTTGGTGGGATATAAATTATTAAATTAGATATGATAAATAGTGGAAATATTTGGTCTCTACCCCCCCCCCCCAAATATAATACAGAAAACCCAATTAAGAACATTATCCCACTCTAATCAGTGTTAATCAGCTTATCCTAAGGTCCACTCCATGGAAGGATCAAAAAATGAACCCTTGGCAGCCACTTCACCCAACGCATGGCCCTAATCACTCGTAATGATGCATCCAAGAAGAAGCCCCGTTAAACACAATTGGAGAATTGAGAGCCAATTTGTTATCTGGATCCACTTAATACATTTGTTCTTGAAGCATTCATAAGTTTATCTTTTGAAGGTCAAGATCCTACAATATAACTATCAAATTATGGTTTCTATAAGAGCAATTATGAAGGTCCTTTCTATGAACAACACCATGAAATATTTTTTCACTACAACAATTCCATCATTTTTGAGAGCCTATCTATTAATGAGAGCCATACAAGCCTTCTATATGGCCAGAAGACAAAAGAGAAATATGGTTTTACCATAGATATAATCCACCATAGTGGTCATTCACATGATGTAATTCAATGTGAATGTTCTCTCTACAGTATTATTCCACATTTTAAAGACAATTCCCCTATTGGTAATGTAGTGATGAGAAAGCCCACCCATCACAAGCCACAAATGGAAACATGGCCAATCACCTCTGATTACTTGTCACTTGTAGGTGGAATCCTTTATCAACTGGATGATATCCAAAGTAGATGTAAATTATATGAACTACCCATGGGCCACTTACCTTCTAATGAAATTGAGTAAATCCCCACCAATCTCACTGCCTGTAGTTAAATAGCAGGAAGGCGTACTCTCTGGTCAGACCATGTAAAGGAACCTATAAAAAAAAGACAAATAAGACTTTCTAAATAAGAGGAAATAACTATCCAATTAATACATACCATTTATACCCTATACTTTATCCACCCCTCAATGCATAATTTTAGAGTCATTTTTTCAAGAGACTGTGAATGACATTCACCTTAACATATAGAAAAGTAATCGTCACTTGAAATAAAAAGTATTACGATACATTTTGTATCAAAATCATGTCAAGGTAATAAAAGGGATGAAATGCCTAAATGACTTGGTATCCCTCTTGGATATACGACATCCAATGATCGAGAAACAACAGGGAACCATTCAATGTGCATGCCTCAACTTGTTAATGAGGTTGTGATAGTTGATCATAGTTACCCCTTTGGGTGTTCATATCAGAGGAAAAGATGAACATAAAGAATTTAATTTAAATGCACTCCCTATCATTAAAATACCACCAATGATGGTTTCATAAAATGAAATATCCATAATATGCTGAGAAAAAATGGAACCTATTCATGATCAATGATATCCCCAACAAGAACATGCCCTAATCAAGAGACACTGATGTCTAGCTTGAAGAGATTACGATATTGAGAACCATTTCTATCAATAATTTGAGTATATAAAGCAACCTCTTCCTTAGAGGATGTAAGAAATCAGATAGCATAGATTTCAGAAATAGCATAAATTTGTTTTGAAATATGTTATTTTTTTGCATGAATATTTATACAATCATAAAAAATTCAGAACAAAAAAACTATAAAATAATATGAGTAGCTATGGTAATATGATCCATGGTAGATTGAGATAAACCCTAGCCCATAGAGATAGATAATTATTTAACCCAACCCTTTAGGTTAGAAAACTCATCCTAAAGGGTTGTTAAAGTAGAATGAGAACTAAAAAATCCCTAAGGGATGGGGGATTTTTACCCCAACAATCACCTCCTCAGTGGGAATCCATTTTCTCCCAATTATGGAAAATGACAAAATGAGGGTACTCCTAGTCCATTCTATCTCATGATCTAGAATTCTAATTGGGGAAATAGATGAACTATCTATAGGGATATTACATTTTTGTAAATTTCAACAAAAAAACTCCTGTGAAAACAAAAAAGAAGAGGAAAATGCCTCATGGAGGACGTAGAAGAAGCCAATCTCCCAATGAAACTGGTATAATGCCTACAATTCAATTAACATCCTTGAATGTAATTAATTATGCCTATAAGAATCCTCTTAAACATAAGTAAAATTTATAGGAGTTAGAGGAGGATGATCCAGTCTGTAATGTGGTACCCACTGAGACAAATGAAGATGGTCTATTTTATCCAAACCAGAGGATTTCCCGATGTAGGTAATTCCCAAAATAATAAAATATTACCTCCTTGAAAGGCATAGAACAAGGAAAATGGTAAGATTCAATTCATTCCTAACCTCCCCCATGGGAATGGTATTATCATTTATTTAGAAGAATTATTTTCTCAATAAGAGGAAGAGACGAAATAATTAAGGATTCTAAATGGATAACTGCTCTGAGGTAGAATTCCATCAAGATACATTCTCAATGAAGATCCTCAAATTGATCTTCTAGTTAGGGCACCCCCAGAAATATTTATTTTCAAAATAATAGAATATTATTTGGAAAATATTGTCAAAATTGGATATCAACCACCAATATATTTGTATCCCATAGTAGGAGATCGAGATTTACCTCCATTTTGAATACAACTAGAACATGCTTATGAATATACTTATAGGCCTTACTCTACATGATACACATAGAAATTTTTAATAGTGTTGCAACCAATAGTCCTACCAGTCACTTCACCAGTCCATATTCCAACATATCCATACATTCACGAAATTGTAATGAACAACATTGTGTCCTTGAAGGATCGATTCAAATACATGGAAGAACATTATGTGCTAATACATCCAGAAAAGAATACATACCCCCAATGGGTAGATACTAATATCTCTCCCCTAGACTTTGGGAATCTCACATTTCCAATATTCTATGTCTCCCAAGATCCGATGTAGTACTTGATGAATTTTTTCTGTTTCTAGGATCCCATAATGGGTACCCCTAAATAGTAGGAGGCAGTAAAACTCAGAAGGTTCAGGTAATCACTACAAGGACCATCCTTCATGTGGTAAACAATTTTCCAGTCTCGATCAATTACTGAGTGGAAAAACTCCATAAAAATATCCATTTCACGTTTATCTCAATTATGAAAAAGAAAATATTATTTAATCTGAAGAATTTCAATAATTGAGAGAATGAAAGAGTCTTCTATTTCATTTCATAGTGGAAAGTATTGATATAATTATTAAACCAACCAATCTATAAACAATAATTGTTTCCCATATGTGTAGGAGATCTCCATGATGAGTTGTGCATGCCCATTATCCCTGTGAAATAAGGATAAGGGTTTCGGGACCATGATTCAATTTATCAGCAGGTGGAAAACTCCATAAAAGGGACCAAAGGCAATTCCCATGTAATTCCATCAACACAAGGAACTAGAATAGGAAAAGAAGAGGATTCCATAGTTATACATATGTAGGCCCATGTACCCACACCTACTTGTAATCTTATACCATATCATATGAATCCAACACCTAATAATCAAAAATAAAACGTGCCTCATCAGGATGGTCAAAGGGATTAGAGGAAGAAACAATTTTAGGTGTTAAAAAACAGTATATATTCTATTTGAAATGAACAAGTCGTTGGGTACTTCATCTCTACATTGGAAAAAAAACATAGTCATATTTCTAAATCAAAATAATCAAAACAAATAAGGTGTTGATGAAAATCAAAAATATTTCTCCTTCCATCAAATGATGGGGAACCACATCAAGGATTCTTTTGTTTTCAAATAACTCTTGAAAATGATGGTGTACTCCCGATAGTGGAAACTAAAAAATTCACCCCCCGAGTAGCATGAATTTAATTTACTAATACAAAGAAAGAAAATGAGTGAAAATAGGTTGAAATGAAGAGTTAGAGGAATTTTAGTGTGTGTATGTTTATAAAAATGATCAAAATAACTCATAATATCCTTAGAACACCATTTTTACCTTCAAATACTTCAACCAAAACACAAACAGCTCCATCTGCAGCTCAATCCTATAAAGTAAAATCCTAAAAAATAGAAACATGACCAGAAGAAGATAAATAAAACAAATTAAGATGAGGATTCAAAAATTTTGAGGTCATTTCTAACATTATTATACTTAATGCTTGTAGTTTCAAAATTATGGGAACCACCCCACTAAATGATACAACAAGAGTAAACTCATCACACCGAATCATCGTCATATGGGGTGTTGATTTTCATTTCCATTAATGTTATCACTTAATGGATACCTTTTTACATGATTATTATGATTATGAATGTGAATTCACTAAAATTGTTCAGTGAACTGAGGGAGATTCCATCATAATTGAGGGTACTGGGGAGGACATTGTCATTCCGGAAGTCACTACTTCAACCACACCCCTACTTGATCTTTTTATGTGGAAAAAACTAAGGGAATACATATCTAGGGATCTAAAAATGAATAAGGGAATTAATCCATGAGTGATAGTATCTAACCTAAATTAATCATCAGGGAAGATAGGTTAAATAATGTTTCATCCCTTGAACACCCTCGACATTTATGAAGACTCAGTAGACCCAATCCAACAAGAGAGGATACACATTCAACTCTTATTCCAAGAGATGATGCATACACATTAGGAATATCAATGCCAAAATAACCTACAAAAGAACACCCCAATATTGGTAACAACAGATAATTGTACTAGAAGTATGATATTTTGATGAAATTTTCCTAGGTACATTCGAATATGTCATTCCTTTATTCTTTATGTATCTCAAAAGTCCTATAGTAAGCACTCACATAGGCCTTTTAATGTTCTCAGTAGTATCATGTTGAGGTTTCCCCCACCAAAGTTTATATTACAGAGAATTATCTGGTAGAATTATATGTATTAATCTTTATCATAGTCAAGGATAATGATTATATCACACAAGGACACATCAAACCCTTGAATATATCTGGGTTGATAAATTATATCGATATCTGATGACTCTTAATTGAAAAACGCTTAAAAATCGACAGCATTCGAGTCATGAAACTTTTCCAGTAGGGTCCTATTTAACCTAATATATCTCCCTCCACTCTGATGATACTAGTTAATGATAAGAAGGGAAAATATGCAATTGGAAAAATCATTCTCAGAACTCAGTTTTAGTATCTTGTGTCAGACTAAGAGTTCATGATTATTCATCATGATACAACATTTAATCCCCTGATAGGAAGACCTTGAATACAACCGTATGTGGCGATTCCTTCATCATATCCCCAATGCATCAAATATTACATCAAAAGTCAAATTGGGACTTTTTTCAGTGACAAACCCCCATTAGCATTCTGTGAGACATAATACATTAACTCAATGTTGTTCAACAAGAGAGAGACAAAATACCTGGATGGTAATTCTACCAAGATTAATGCCCAAAATGTTTAAAATATGATCCCACCTAACCCTTTAAAGAAGATCAATATAGAATATGTACTACCCATTAACCAAATCGAAGGCTTGGAGTCTAATTCAAGAACTCATTCAGTAAATTCAGTGATGTAAATTACAGTATCTGAGCCTGATGGAACTGAAGAATTTATTAACTCTCCTAGTAATAAAGTTATCTTGAATGAAAATGTATTCTTTCCAGCCACTGAGATCTAAAAAATACATGTTCCATCAGTTGGTCTAGAGGAAGTTCTTCTAATAATAATTGAATGTGAATAAGCTAATTCTCTTTCCCCCATTTCCCCTTCATGACTCCAGTAAAGCTTCATACTAGCATGTGAGCCCAAAATTATGGCCCATCCTCATGATTCCGAAATGGAGACTCCATTATTCCATTCAAGGACCATGCATCAAGAAACAATACCCATGTACTGGAATAATAAATGTATAATTAGGAAGAGGAAGAAGAGTAAGATATTAGGGATACCCCTTTATCATTTGAGGAAGTAATCTCCACCAAAGTGGATGAACTTATAGAGATAAATCTGGGTACTAAAGAAGATCCATGACCCACTTTGATTAGTTTGGGAATGATATTTATACAAAAACCTAGATCATTCAGGAATACAAGAACTTTATCCATTATAATGTGACATGGGAAAATAATTCATCCAAGATACATTAATTTGGGTGGTATTTTAGGCTAAAAAACAAAGGAACATTCTTCTGTAATTGATACCTTGTAAAAATCCTCTAAAAGAATTTTTTAGAGAATATATCAGGAAATTTGATTCCGCAATTGTGGAAATTTTCTAATGATTCAATGAAGGAAACTTCCACATACACATATTTAAATATTAAAATAATATTTTTAAATCAATTTTCATTACATCTATTATTTAATATTTTAGGCTATTGAATCATAAGAATATTGAACTATAATTTTTACATTCATATAGTTTAATTTTGAAAACATTATACTTCTATTTTATTATTTTACTCTTGGATTTTATCTTTTTACATGTCATTATATTTATGTTTCACGGATTTCATATCATTCATTATACCTTTATATGCATGTTTGTCCACCTTTGAGGTCAATTTGATATGAAATCCATTTTAGGTAGTCATCACCCTGATTTTTCCCAAGACATACTTTAGTGTTTCATAGTTGTTTTATTTTATCCAATTATGAAATCATTTTTGAAATTTACCCAACTTCAAAGTCAATGTTATTTATTCATTATTTATTTTAATGCTTTTCTTGAGGATTTTATTACACCACATGCCTAGTTTTATTATTTATATTTCTCTGGAATTACTTCATGATCTCTACCATAAAATATTAATTATTTGATGGTCATTAATATTTTGATGTTGAGGAATAATTTTCGAAACAATCATGGTGAACCTTTTGGGTTATAAAGCACTTTATTCGAAGATATGTTTTGATATATTTTTCAACATTGGATTATATGTATAAGAAAAATGATCATTTTCATAAATTTATATTCAATATAAAATAAATAATTAAATCTTTTGTTATTTTTGATTTGGCATATAAAAATTATTACAACAAGAAGTATTATGTTGATAAAGTCCTACCAGAAAATTTTCTCCAAGATGGGTTGGTTTATAAACATTAAATATGGAATCTTTCTTTGTAAACTAGCAATTTTAGAAGTTATGTCATGTTTATAAGAAATATAATTCACTGGTAATCCTCATCCATGTAACATATTTTCTGTGAATTTGGATGAAGGATAAAATACATATACATAAAATCTTATTAATTTATATCATCATAATGTCCACCCTGTTACATATAAACAAAATTTTGACAAGATGTTTCAATCCTATAATTTAAAAAAAATTATAAATATTACATGAATTTATGTAATATGAATTGAATAAACATAGAAAAGAATCTCTCCCCGGATTTATATGAATATTGAAATTTTTTCATTGAACTCCATAATTTGAGGTTTGGGATAAAATTTCACCATGAATGCAGTATAAATATTTTCCCTTGAATCAAATTAATTTTGATCAAGTCATAATGTCCATGAAATAGTAAAAGTACCTAATTATCAACTAATATGCCATAAAATATTGTAATGAATGTGTTATAATTATTATTTAAAAGTAATTAATGAAGAAAATGAAATATTTACTTAGTATTCTGTTAAAGGTAGGGAACATCCTCAAGTGTATTTGTTTATTCTAATAATTAAATTACTCTTGTGAAAACCATATAGATTAAGGATTTATTATATCCAAAATAATTTAAATTAATATCAAATGTTTCCTCACTGGAAATATACTTAATATATTCTGAAATAATGACATTGGGACTTCTTATAGAAAATTTTTAAACTAACTCACCATGAATTAATTTTCTATTTATATTTATACATTTTCTATTATTTATATTTGGAAACAATATATATAAATAGTTGGTTTTATTTGGGCTAATTTAGTGAAAATAAATCACCTATATGGAATAAAATATTAAAAATATTAGAGAGAGAAAATAACTCAAATTATAATTGGTGAAATAATAGAATAAATAATTGCACTAAATTTAATATTTTTGTTATCTTATATGAATTTTTTATTTTCCATAGATATAATTTCTTTTTATTTTTCTTATATTCTATTATTTATTGGGTAATGAAAACACCAAACCTCAATTTCCTACTTTATGAGCATAAATAAACCTCACATCCCACTTTATAAAATATTTTAATTCCTAAAAAAGTGAAAATGTTGCGTGATTTGGTGCCCAAGAGGGTTGGAAGGGACATGTAATTGATAAGAGATATAAATGGATAGGAAGATAGTGGATTTATAATTATTATTTTTTGGTCACCCTAATATATTCCAAAAACCATAGATCAACCCAAAAAACTACCTCCAAATATAAAACAACACAAAAACAACAGAAAAATCCTCAAAATTCAAAAAATGTTGTTTCGCCGTAAAGAGTTTCTCTTAGGGATGGAAGACACAATCCCTAATCATCAAATATTGTCTTCATTGATGGAACCAAGCCACCAAATAATACCACAAAATAAGAAAAAAATACATAAAAAAATAGTATATAAAAAACAAATCATTTTCATAGAAAATTATGAAAAACACCAAAAAATAGAAAACCTAATGAAATTTAGAAGAGGTGTATAATAAAAATAAAAGAACCCAAAATTTAATTTAAATCAATATAACAAAATCCACCAGACAACACATGATTGAAACTTCCATCCTACCAAATAATAATTCCCCCTGATGAATGGCTGGTGTTTTAGAAGCCTAAATCACCACTCCACCACACAACAACAAAATTATTTATTTAAATGATAATAATTTATGAATCCATCATTTGACACCCTCTAATAGGCCTAAAATTCAATTACCTTAAGAGTTTATCAGGGAGGCTCTATCAAAGAATAACAGAGTGGAAGGAGATAGCTAGGAGATAAAAAAGGGTGACCATATGGCCCGATTTGAGGTAAAAAAGGAAATGGATCATAAAAATTCTTAAAGGATAAAATCTAATACCTATCTTGAGATAAAAATCCTAGGCATATGATAAATAATTTGTAAATTATTCCACAACAAAAAAATGTGACATTTATAATGTAACCATGATTCATCACTACGGTTTTGTAAAACATATTAATAATTTTATTCACCTAGGATCATGAATATTTTATCGATAAGGACTAATTATTTTCCCAATTAATTGAATAACCATCTAGAAACACACTTCATATTTCTAAATTCATTTTTACTATTAATATAAATTATTAAATAAATTTTTTATTAATAACCTTTAGAAATAAAAAACTAGTTAAATATAAGAATGAATGAGTTTATAAGTTCTTAATAAACCGTACTTCCATTTTTTAAACCATTGGTAAGGGAATGTCAGTTTAATATCTAAAAGTAGGGAATACATTAAATATAAATGTAACTATAAGAATCATATCTAATTAAATTTTTTTAGGGTATTCACAATATAAAAGGATGGCATGAAACATCAATGAATTATTTCAGTAGCATAAAAATTATACAAAGTGGAATATCGAATGAGATTTATGAGTGATATTGGAAGTCTCCGATTATCATGCAATAAGATGAAATATAATCTAATGATGATAAATAATGTTGAATATAATCAAATAAAAATCTAATAACCTATTATAGATGATTTAATTCATGAAGTAATATAGGAAAAGGCCCTTACTTGAAATGTGGCTTCATAACACTTGAGGATGTCTTCATAGAACCTTAATAGCTACTTGGAAATAATGTTGAGAGGGAAAACTATGGGACATTTTTTATTAAAGTATTTCAAGTCAATAGGAATGGGATAATGCGTGGATAATTATAGGAAAAGAGGGTGTAATGTTTAATTAATTTCTAAATTTATTCATTGGATGTATTGTTATTAAAAATTTCAAAACCATTATCTTTATCATGGTTTTCCAATTATTGTTTCAAAGTGTAGTGATTTTTATTTGTTTAATAGCTAAAGGGATGAATTTTGTTTTTGAAATTATTTTGTGGTGCAAGGTATTCCATTACACAAATAATTATTTCTAAAACCATTAAAATATGCTTTAGGTTTTGTATGATTCATTATAGGTGTGTAAAATTAATATTATAAATTTAAAATAACTTCTTTAATAAATAATTTTATTTTATATCAATAATTAATTAATATTATTCATTAAATGAAATTTAATTCATTTTGATGTCATAATACCTATCATAGATATATATATAATGTGTTTTAGGTTTTAACCTAAAAATCAGATACCAAACAAAATTATGAAAAATTCATCTTCACCTAATTTTTACATTAATATTTAAAAAATGAAATCAATTTTTTGAAAAATAATGTTATCAATTTTGAGAATTTAAATTTTATAAATAAAATTACTATTTATAGAAAAAATTATTTTTTCTTCCATGCTCGACTTTATAACCTTTAGAATGAATACATGGGACTTCGTAACACTATAATATAATTTATATCTCAATAAATATATTTTTATAATGTAATTTTTTTAAAATAACATTTATATCGAAACATTGAAATAAATATTAAACATATCATAATAAAACATATATATTTTCTAAAAATATTATTATATATTCATTTTGTTAAGAATTTATTTTTCATTATTGTACACTTTTATATAATTATATTATGATATGAAATCCTTTTATTATTGTTTAAAAGATTACAAAGATATTAATATTTATCCTTTTCTTAATACATTTGGAAATATTATAACCAATATTATATGGATGTACACAAAATTTTATTTCTAAATGAAATTAACATTTATTATTACAAATCCCCACGATACAAAACCCAATATTACAACATAATCACTAAGGGTAAAGTGTCAGATTGTGATATATCGTGTATTGATACAGATAACATTTATTTTTTTATCACCAATAACTTTATTATCTCTTGAATTAAATTCTTACCAAGACTCACTATTTGATGCTCTACCTAGTCTTGGTAAATGGTGAACCCTAGTTTTGTTACCTTACTCTCATGATTTGACAAACAAAATTCATAAGGCATGATCACACGAGTTGAGGCTATCATTTAACCCATCTAAAACAGCTAACACAAATCATTACACTTTATATACACTACTTCTAACTAGAAAATTATTTAAAAAGGTCATAATAGCCAACATTAATATCGAAAAATGATAAATTTCCCAATGGTAGGGTTATGGTCATGTCACATTTAGATCTGAGTGGTCACTTTTCCCATTATAGTCTATATATATTCTTCCTTTCTCACATAGTATTATTCATTCCCTCACTTAAAATGGTTATTTAATTCCCTTGATAATTTTAATCATATTTCTAAGTATTATGATTATTTTTAATATTTTTAAAGTAGGAGGGATCTTTATGGGAGAATATAATCCTATAGAGTTTATCATTATGCATACATTATTATTTAATTTTTAACTGTCTATATTATTCATAGACATTGAAAAAATATTCTTACATCCCATGGATTGTTCCTATGAAATATAATAGTGTTTTAATATCAACATAACATGATAATATAATCATTCTGAAAAAGATTTATTTTTTAAATAATAAAATGTAATTGTGTGTTTTTTCAATGGGGTATCTACAAGAAATAATTAAATCCTTGGGTAGTATCAAATTATAAATTTATATTAAACCTAATTTGGATAAACAATAAAGGTAAACAGTGTGGAAGTAAGAGGTTGACCCCATAAAGGACAGGGAACACTGCTGTTGACTATTTACTAAAGGTTAGTTGATCTCAATTTACTTTAATTTTACATTAAAATAATTAAATAACACAAATTTAATAAATAAATATAAAAATGAAAATATATAAAAGGAAAAATAAAATTTAGATGAAAAGGATGTTTTTTAGGACAATTTCACGGTATCAGCAACTATTAATCCTATATTTTACTTGGGATATACCTATGGCCTAGACTACAAAGCGGTGAAAAGAAGAAAATTAATATTTTTCCAAAAAATTGGATCCATATATTCTAGAAAATACTCTTTTTTCAACACTAATTGAAATCCTGAGAGTAGGAATCTTGGACTCTACGTAGAAATAGTTACATTCTATTGGTACTATCTAGATATTCTTTAATTAGTGTTTGGTCATTCTACTTTAACCTTTTATGGTTAGGGATAGTGTAAGATAATGATATTGAAACTTGTTTTAAACATGGATACTCTCCATAGGATTACCAAGTTTCAATTTTAGATATTCATTAGGTTCGAAACACCTACACTCCTGAACCCTAAACCTAGGAGGATTAGATGAACATGAAGCTGTTCATTGAATTTTGTGAAATAGAATGCAATATGTCAGACATGAAAAATAAATCATATCCCATTGGGAGGAGATCAAAAGAGAAATACTATGAAATAATGAAAATAAAAGGGAGAAAATAAACTAATGGGTAAACCAATGTTAATCAATGGTGGAAGAGGAAATAAAAAAGAAAAACTGAAATATATCTCTGTAGAACTATAGGTTAGAACCATACAAAAACCTCCTGATTATACAGCCTCTCTCAAATGGAACTAATCCTTTATCTAGACGAAATTCTCTATTTATTATCCACAATTTCACTTAACATTTTCCCAAGGTCAAAAACCAAATTATCATGCTATTTTCGAGTCTATTTCTGAAATGTTTACACGCTTCACTGACATTTGCAATGGTAGAAAATCTCTTGGTGATGATGTGTCCGCAGAAACGATGGTCAAAAAGATTCTATGGATCCTACCTAGCTCATGGGCACCAAAGGTGACGGCAATTCAAGAAGCAAAGGACATCAAGAATATTCCGGTCGAAGAGCTCATCGGATCTCTCATGACTTATGAGATCACCATGAGGAGGCAAGCTCAAAAGGAGGGCACACCAATCAAGACACAAAAGAACATTGCCCTCAAGGTACAAAAAGAAGTAAGCTCCTCCTCATCATCCTCATCTTCCTCGTCTTCTTCATCTTCAAGCGGCGACTCGGAAATGGAGAATCTTGCCCGCCAAATGCACAAGTTTATAAAGAAGCACAAGAAGAAGAAATCCCGCAAGCATCGAAAGCAAGAACCCGACAAAAGATCGGAGACCAAGGTAAAATGCTACGGGTGCGGCCAAAAAGGGCATTACAAGCCCGATTGCCCACTCAACAAAAAACGGGCCACGCAAAAGGAAAAAGGAAAGAAAAAGGTCCTTAAGGCGACATGGAGTGACACCTCCTCTTCATCATCCTCCTCCTCCTCCTCGAGCGACCAAGGTACAAAATGCCTAATGGCATTTCACAAGGTAACATCTTCCGATTCTTCCTCGTCGTCTTCTAGTTCTTCAAATTCTTTTAATAATATGTCGTACGAAGAACTCCAACATGTGAGAGACCAACTTGAAAATGGTTTTCATGAACTCTCTTCAAAATTTGTTTCTTTGAAAAAGAATTTCAAAAAACTTTCTTCCGAAAAAGAACAACTTCTCAAAGAGAAGGAGGAACTCTCCCTAAAAATCCAAAATTTCCCAAATGTTGATTCTTTGGAATCAACCATCAAGGACCTTAGAGAATCCCTAGCCAAATTCACCCAAGGGGAACAAAATCTTTCAAAATTGCTTGGTTCCCAACGAATTTCAAGAACCACCCAAGGGCTAGGATATACCAATGTAGCTTCCTCCTCCCATGCTCCAACTATTTTTGTAAGGGGGAATTCTCAATTTAAATTTTGTAATTATTGCAAAAAACCCGGGCACATGATATATGAATGTAATTGCAAAAATGCCCGGTACGGTCAACCCAAGTCTATTTACTTTTCGGATGAGTTTTATAGTAGAAGACCCGCCATGAAACAAATTTGGATTGAAAAATCCCTTTTGGCGAGTCTCTCCGGGCCAAAAATAGTTTCATTTCCCCGATGATCTTTTGTTTTATTTAGGGGGAGAAATTTTCTTAAATTCAAAAATCTCTTTCGATTCATTTTTCAATTTAAATTCATTTTTGATTCAAAACTCTCAATTTCAAAAATTTCATTTGGTTTCAAATTTCAAATTTCAATTGGTTTTTGATTCAAAACTTTCAATTCAAACTGTTATTCAAATTTTCATTTCAATTTCAAAAATCTCAATTGATTTTTCAATTCTCATATCTAGTTTTTCAAACCCTTTCCCTCAATCAAGTTTTATGCCCCGAGATATTTTGATAATCACAAAGGGGGAGAATTTCTTGATTGATTGGGGGAGAAACCTTTTGATCATGCTTAGCATTTATTTTCAATTTATTCATTAAAAGAATGCCTTTGATTTTTGTTTTTACTTTAATTGTTTTGGTGATTGTGATCATCAAAATAGGGGGATATTGTTGTACCTCTCGCTCCCCTCGTTGTTTGATTTTCATGATCACAATCACCTTATTATTTGTCTAATATTGTTTGAAGTGTTTTTGAATGATAGGCACAAGGTTGCCAAGAAGTTGGCCCAAGAATGGACAAGAAGTGGACTGAATTTCAGTCCACCGGCCAACCGGTGTGATAGCACCGGCCCGCCGGTGGACCTGGCAGAGGCATTGCCCACTGCCAGGTTCCACCGGTCAGCCGGTGGCTCTGTCACCGGCCAGCCGGTGGCATCCAGTCAAACAGTGGCAGCTACTGTCTCCCCACCGGCCAGCCGGTGGCTCCTCCACCGGTCAGCCGGTGGAGCCTGGACCAAAATTCTTCTCCTCTGCCAAGGCACCAGCCAGCCGGTGGCCCTGCACCGGCCAGCTGGTAGCCCAGTCAAACTAGCCGTTGGCATTGACCAGTCAACCCTCTTTTGGCCTCCAACGGCTCCGAAAGCCTCTCCAACGGCTCCGAAGACTCCCCAAGGGTTCCATGCCTATAAATAAAGGCCAAGGAAGCCCCGGACACTACCCGGATCATATACGAAGCCAACGGACATATTGTGTATCAATTGGCCAACCTCCGGCGACTTCCTTCAAAGGAACCTCAAGTGCTCCAACAACTTCCACATCCAAGGAGCTCCACCAAAGAAGCTTGGAAGCGGCCTTCAACATCTCCAATCATTCAAAGGCGCCCAAGGATTCTTCTCATATACGGTTTTTATTGTATATTTATTTTGAGCTTTAAATTTGGGTTTGTGCCTACAAACCCCAACACCTTTTCTCATCCCTCTTTATTTTGGGTTTCACATCACCACTAAGGTGTGAAGAGGTTTCTTCAATCCTTTCCTTTTAAAAGGCTTGTGTCATAGGTGAGCTAGCCTTCACCTGTAAGAAGGCTAGTGGGTTCTTGCTCAACCATTAAAAGCAATTGGGATCTTGCTTAACCACCAAAAGCAAGCTGTAATAGGTCCTAGTGCTACCTCAAAGCCTAGTGGGTTTCTTTCTAAAACCATTGAAAAGCTAGCGGTAGGAATCTCTCAATGGCTGAGTTGGGAGCGGAGACGTAGGCCGGGTTTTGGCTGAACTCCGTTAACAATTTCTTGTGTGATTGCCTCTTTTATTTTCCGCTGCACATACTTTGATTTCACTTTGATTTTAATTTGTTAATCATTTTTTTAAAAGGCAATTCACCCCCCCTCTTGCCATCCTTCCCGTTTTTATCCGACCCAACACTCATCCTGTGATTTGATAAGGGAAAATCCATGAAATTATATCTCCACTATAATCCTTGATAAATTGGATTCATAGGGTATGATACTTTTGTTTCAGGCTATCACTTCTCATTTCACTGTCAATTATATTTGATAGAACCTTATATTTATACAAATGATGTTATCATTATTCAATGGTTATATTATAAACATTAATTATTTTTAATGGTATGTAAAATAAGTGTCTGTTTTCTATACCAATATTATATAATAATACATATAATAATATCAAAAGGGAAATTTTTATTTATAACAGTTCATTTCATTTCGAAATTTATAGAGATTTCTCAGGGGATGGTTATTGGATAATTACTTTCAATGCCACAGTATGATTCAATACTACCTATATAAGGGTATTTTCATGAACCCTTGGACACATTGTAACATTTTTTTTGAAACCCTAGCTGGGATTGATTTCATTTCCCAGGTGCTCCTCAAATCTTATTTTGAGTAGTGACCCTCAAGAAGTTTCCAATCATTATTGCTGAAAGGAACTGAAATAGAAGATATTTATCTTGTAGTAGGAGGAATAGATAGGATGAAATCTTTGGATATTTACCTTCTAGACGGTATGAGTCTAATTCCATATAGTGTGATGATTGTGATGAAAAAACCCCACACCTATAGGATGAGTACTATCCATGGACATAATTAGCATAGATTGATCATATTATTGATGATTTCATGCTCTTGGTATATGATTTTACGTTTCTAGGGATAGGAATTGAGATATAAATTCCCCCATCATAGTGGAATGGGGCTGAAAATGTATCACCCAAAATTTCCCAAGGACCCTCTAGGCAGATAATGACCCCGGTGATTGTGATTGGTAAAATAATTTCCTAACCTTATGGGATGGGGTTTGTTTGAATATGATAACAACATTTTCTAAATACACTAAGGAATTGATGATCAAAGTGGTATAGGTAGTGGAAAATATTCATCCAACCTAGTATATTTCTTTCACTCATGGATGACTGCTTTGGAAGCTACTATTATATCATGTTTTATGTGGCGCAATAGTAATTGTGTCGGAGTTGGGCTCAATGGCTTCTCATAATGGGAGTATTTTTCTATGGAATGTTATTAGGTTAATCACAAATTAGACTTCATTTTATAAAATTACTTCTCCTGGTTTTTATGGTCCCATTTTAAATAAATTATTTCCATCCTCTTCTTTAGTTCATGATTTATTGGAACCATTTTGGTGGGTATATTTCGCTATAGTGAAAAACTGGCTCTAATGTTATCTTACACCCATATTTTTATAGAGTATATAAAATTATTGGACATTGTATAATTGATGTTCTGATGTTCTAGGTGTGTGTTAATTTTTAATGATTTAATAATTCTCCATTATATAATATTGATATATTTTGTGTCTCTGGCAATCAATTTTCGATGTTCGGTGAAGAAATATAGGCAAGTATGTTACAGATTTACAGTGGGCCTTTCAGATTTTGGACCCCTTGCCTTGGTGATTACATCAATATCTAAATTAAAAATGTGTATCTTGACGGAATGAAGGTAACCTTCATACCATAGATACAAGAGGTTTCTTTCCTTCATTAGCTGATGAGTTTACCAAATATTTTTTCATAGATACGTCATCACTCCTTTTCTAGCTCTTATAGAATCTCATATGCATAAGTGGAAAGGGTACAGAACATGGTGGATAGGTTGTTTCAATTTATATCTCTAAGAATTTCTATTTTCAATTCATCTTCATCATTAATACATGGCTCTATCTAATTATGCCACAGAAGGTGGGTCTTTTGTTCACCTGCTGACCAGAGTGGAGTAATAATGGTAGTTGAAGGGGAACGATATATGGTTTCCCCTAAAGTTTCAAGATAATCTATATTTTAACATCTTAGAGATTCCAAAAACACTATATATGGAGTTATCAGGGAAATTTTTTGATTTCCATATCCGTGGGAGAGATCAAAATGGGGGGTTGACCCCAACCGATGTCAAGAGTAGAGTCCATGCAATCCATCTCATCATAACCTTGATAAGTACTATCATGGTGATAATCACCTTCTGGTTCAGTTGAACAGTTGATGGACCCTTGGGGTATTGATAATGTGTCCCAAAAAACGTCAAGGACATTGGAATTGATCTTATTAGAGATATTAGCCTTTTTATTCATCTTTTCTTAAATATTCCATCATGCCTTTTGGAATTGGGCAGGGATACGAGCCTATTGTATGATGGCTGCTGGAATATTTTAATAACCATCTAATGATGCAGGAGTGTGATCCCACTAATGGGAATCTTCTTGAGTATGCCAATGAGATTATATATTGTTTATTTGAATATGACCCTATCCGAAAGCATTTCTATTTTCAATTGGTGACCCCCTCTCAGAATGGTGATATGAGTCTGAACCTGTTCGTTTGGTGTATTCCACTATTGTTTCTCAACAAGAATATTATAATGTCTTGAGGCATGTGTCCCCCTTACTTAGGGATACTTGGTTGGAACATGAATATTAACCTAGTCTAAATATGCATTCCCCCTTGAAATTTTCCTATAGACATCCAGAATGGGAGAAGGGATACGAGGCTCATCATGTATGGACATAGAAGGATACTTGTGTGGTAGTTTTTTAGTGAAAGTAGGAATATGGGAGTGGATTCCATGAAATAATCGAATATTTCATGTAGCTTCATTTAGATTAATATGAGTTTGTCTCCTGGTATGAGCCACTATCACATAGTGATCCATGAACAGAATGGGGTAGATGAGCCGGATCCTAAACCTTTGGAGTATGTCACATATATTTTTTTTTACCAAAATACAATCATTCCTAGAGTCATTCATTGATCTCACTTGGTGATACCTAGCCAGAATAGTAATATGGGCCCAATCCCAGGCCTTGGGAATATCCTAATGTTATTTTTTGATAATAATGTTCTCATATCCCACCAATATGCCTATCTCACCTAGTGATCCCCTGTTGGAATGTGAATATGATCACAGTCTAGCACCATATTATTGACTTGAATATGCCGATAATTATCTCAAAAGGGAGGATAAATGTGCTCTTGCACCATAGAAACCACCAGTTCATATAGAATAGAGTGTTTTGTTTCTATGGCTATAGGGATTGGAATATTCACCTATCCCTAAATCGGTACCATTGTATGAATATACCGACACAGTTCTTCAGATCATTCTAAAATGTAATGACACTTTAGAAAAGTACATGTACTAATGTAATACTGCACATTTTCATTCTCCGTTATATAATGGAATATATCTTGGATTGAAATAGCGATATGATCCCAATTATTTTTTATTTGTTACACTGGAATATACCTATAGTATTTATGCATGTAGGTATGAATATGAGCCTCCTCGATGCTCATAGTAGGAATATGCACCAACATTCCCCCATTTGAGTAGGGATATGAACCTTCTCACTAGTTATTAGTAATTTATGGATATAGAAATCATCATTTGGAGTGGTTATATGTGACCAATCATAATTATACTGATCCATACGTACCTGATGTGTCTTCCTTATTTTTCATTTATGGAGGTTCTAGGTGGAATTATGTTAGTTGTTACCGTTAGTAGGTAACAGAGGCCACAAAAAGGATATAATTGGTGATGGTGGTTGATAGGATCCCTCCTCAGTGGCCCCTGAATAGAATGGAAAAATATTTGAACCCATTATTTACCTTTTTCAGATAATGAAGGAGGTTATTTTTGTGAAGTGAGGATAATATTCTAAAGTGGTTAGCTATGGTAACTAATTCTACTAGATTTACTACATCTTTTTTTAGGTGGTGTGGACCCATTAGTTTGTGCCTTTGGAGACATCCAAGAGAATCTTCTAGGGTAGGAATCTTACAATGTTAATGGTATTCCCATAATATTGAATTTTCTACTGAAAGATGAAGGTGTTGGATAGATTTTGTCATTTTGAGTCTCATGGGGGTGGCCGTCTTAGTTTATTTTATATAATTCTAGTAGAATGAAGATGTTATCTTAGGTTGGGTGTTGTTTAGATGAGAATTATTCATTGTTTCTATGAAATAAGTACCATGTTCACCAATCAATGCATTATTGCATGAATGGTAGGTTTTCAATCAGATATGCATGGAAAATATAATTTTCTTTTTTATTCTAGGTCGTGATATTCTGATCACAAGGAATTTTCAAAGGTAGGATGAAATTATTCCATGATAACCCTATCTATAGGGGATTATTAATGAGATCAATTTTAGGTTCCTCGTATTTTTTTAATTGGATATGAAAACAAAATGGCCTGATGAATAGTAAGCTGATCATTTAGTTAATGATGTGATTTACATTAGTTTAACTATTTGTTTGTCGAAAAGAGGATAAGGAACACTAATATTTTTGGAAACAAGTGGTCTAACAAGATATTTCTAGTCTATAAACATTATCTAGTGATTAATAGTTCTAGTTAATTGATTTCACATCCGGTTCCAAACTTTTGTATATTTGGAAATACATGGCTGGCATGGACTGACAATTTTATCATGGGGGTCGGTATGTTCTACAATCATTTAAGTTATGTTTACATATTTTTTTATCTATAATAAAAACTCCCTGTAACTCCCCCATCCATAACTGAATATGGGCATATATTCCCATTGTAGGTGGTCCGTTGGTGTTTCATACCCAATGACACATAGGAACACAAATTTCTTACGAGGATGAGAAGTTCTGCTCATCAAATAATTTTGTGTGTAATTTTTCCCAACTTTGGCACTCTTTTAAATATTTAAAATTTGTTTGAGAATATCTTCCCAATCCTGATATGGGGTCGGTTACACTAAAAAATGGTCAGGGGTTAAATTATTTTATAAAAAAGGGGGATCATATTAGTGAATCAATCTGTATGCATATGTGGTTCTTCATCAATTTCCCATTGATGGGTATATTCTAATATGTTGAATCAATATAACTAGTAACTGTAGAGTTTTTTGTCATCCAGAGTGGTGATTAACATTTTGAGGATGTTATTGAGACATTATGAGGTGTGATGTGCACCCTTTATTATAACAGAAATCAAAACACACATAGTTCAAAAATCCCATGAAGTTTAACATCATAAAAAGAACATATTTTCAGACACATGGTTGCTAGATATTTTATCTTAGACATAAAAGAGGCATCCTATTTATAATTGTTACTGAATGAATTATAATTTTCATTGTTTATTTTGATCATGGATTACACTGAGTTTTACCTGTCTGGTAAATGATTATGATGTGAATAATATAATCATTGAAACTCCCTAATCCCACAAGAGTTATTCTCAGTGTTAGAAAAAATGGATAGAAAGTAATTGTTATCACTAATTAAGGATGTGGGAATTATGTGATGGGATAACCATTGGGATGTTTATTATGAAACTCGAACCTTAATATAGAATTCTATATATAATAGAGAATCCAAAAATTGGATTCATCATTGTGCATTTACCTTCTCAATCCACTGGTGGATGAGAAAAGATAATAATCCCATGGGTGAAATTTGATCACAATGGTTGGAGTTTTGGAGAAATGGTTGGACATACAATAAGGTGGATTCCCATTTATACTTCAGACATTAGGAAAGAATCCAATGTGACTAGTTTATGGAATGAATTAGAGTTCGTGTAGTTCGTTTTAATCAGGGCATACATATTTAGGTATAACTAATATTGGGGAACATATCATATTATGTCATTTATCATGGTTTAATACTCATTTTTCGCTTATATTGTCACTGAAAAAGGATATAATGTCCCAATACATCTTCTTAACAAGGATTAGTTGTCTTTATGACATGTTTTTTGGTCTAATTGACACATTTGATGATGTTGGGACAAGTCATTTTTGAAAAAAATACATGTAAAAAGAAAATCTTTTGATCTGGTTGACTTGTCCAAAGGGGTTTTCATTATCAAGGATGACATGTATGGAGGTCATCACAAGATCATGGATAAAATTACTATAGTGTTCCAGATGATCTGGTATACATGTCAAGAGGATGTCACAAAATTTGGCTGACGTTTCTAGGTGTCATCATGAGATCAGGTTGATCTTTCTTTGTGTCACATGAGAAACCATGCTGACATTCTTAGAGGGTGTCATACGATTTGTTTGGAAAAAACATAGGGATTTTTGAGATATATTTTATATACAATGGTGTAACAAAATTACCTGAATATCATATCTAAAGTACATCACATGATTGAGATGGTGAGCCTGGAGGAATTTGCAAGACTCAGGTGGCATGGCCAAAGGGTATCTTGTGACTTTATTGGTATATTTGGGGGACATCCACGAGAAAAATGGTAAATTGAAGGGTCATCACATATCTTGAGAGACATGTTCAAGTGTTCTCTCATGATCACGATGATTCATGCGAAGCACATGGGGATCTTTGAATCTATTATTGTGTAATTACACACCCTTTTATCATTATTCCAAATAGTTATTTCATATATTCATTAGTTTCTTCCACTATAATCTTTTTTTAGGTCTCATGTGACCCATCCAACATGTAGTATCTTATTCACATAATCATACTGAAATTCTAGAAATTATTCGTGTCATATTAAGTGATCACATAAAGTGCCTTTGCATGTTTCACAACCCTTACAATCAGTCCAGGAATTTAACATATTGGAAGACTTTCATGATTTCTTGATCAAACCCTCTTAGAAGTCCTCTCCTATGCTCCCATTTGAGATCAGCTGATGTATCTATTTTTATGCCTAGGGTGGTTGGTTTTATAAACCAAATCACCTCAATTATATATCTCCTTGTGTGTTTCATATCATGTAGATTTGGGATGTAGTCGGTGGAGGGATTTGGGGTTACACGTTCTTCCAGAATTAATTATAATTTTTCCATTCATAGGGTCATTTCCTAAAAATTTGGTAATTCAAGGTACATCGATATGGTTAATATGAAATATCTAAGGACCTCCAAGAGATCATGAAACATGCTAAAGGGTGTTCACATGATAATAAGTGACCTTTCTTGGATCTATCATGAAATAATGGTGTCTTTTTAGTTGGGCTTTGTGAGATCGTGATGTATTATCATGGGGGTAATTGCATGATCAACGGGGATCTCCTATGGTTTAAATCCTCATTTGCATAAAATTATCATTTATTCCCCTCAAATATGTTTTCTCACATTCCCTATGAATTTACATGTTTATTTTACAAAGGATTGGGATCTCAACTGAAATGAGTGTTGTCTAAGACAAACACTCTCCCCATAATTGATGTGTCACATGACATATAAAAGGACTTATGGTGATGTGAAATAATTAAATTGGACAAACCCCACTATTTTTATTTATATTCATAGGGGAGTGAAAGACCACCTTTATATTCCCAAGGCCCTTCACATGATGAGGGTGATATGCCAGTAGGCTAATTTCCAACAAGGAAGAAATGTTTCCAGGGAATCAATGGTGTCTTATGATCCACATGGGTACTTCACATGATTATTTATGATCACAATAATTTCCCCAAAGTTTTATATGTTCCATTATTCTAAAAGGATTTTTGGATGGTTTTTAGGAATATGATTCCTAAAACATCTTGTGAATTAGGGTTGACCATATGATAGAATATACATGGTGATAAATTTTATTATATTCCATTATGATAGAAATGTGGTTTTTCAATGGGGCTACATGTGATATCTCACAGTTTAGGAAATGCACATATTCATTTTAGAAGAACATATCAAGGTCATGCAATCTACTATCATTTGGAAGGGTACATGCCCCATGAGTTTTGGCCACATTCTCTTTCTTTTAATTATGTGGAAAAATAATACCCATGTTTGGAGGTATTTCACCCCTTTATATTTTTATAAACTCATTTGGTGGGTGTGAACGGACACACCAAATGATCATATCCCATAGAAACATCATGAATAAAATGACCTACTTGGATCAAGTATTTAATTTAGGTATTAAATCATGTGGTTAATCATTTACATTCTATATAGGTATTAAGATTTATATGTTGTTATTGACACACCATTTAACTAAGAATCATCACTAATCTATTTAAAATACTATGAAATAATGCTTCCAATTACTTTATCCTATTAGAAAATTAATATAAATGAATATAATTATAATATATGACTACAAGTATCAAACCAAGAATATAAGGATTTAGTTATATGGGTAATATTTCAATTTTATGAAATTAGAGGAACATATAAGTATAAATTGACACACCACATAATTGAAATATATAATAAATAACCGAAATTTATTTAAAGTAAGATAATTTCCAAGAAATTTAAAAATTGTATTCCTGAAAATTCATTAACCATTTCCAAACCATTTTATTTCAAGAATTAATTTTATATTGATAAAATACTATTCCACAATAAATAAAAAGGTAAAAAACCATTAAGGTGGATTAAGACAATTAATTTTATTCTCCCTAAACCAATAGAAAGGAATACAAGCATGTAAGACGGAGAACACATAGGAATGGTATATAGACAAGCAAGATATTGACATGTCAATCATATGAGCATTAAATTGTGCAAGAACATAGTAAATCTCTTTATATGATGCCAAAATAGGTAAATATGTTAAATTAGTAACTAGAAATAATACATCAACCAAAAAAACTAAAATAATAATCAATTATAATAGCAAATAATATTAACAAGAGTCCCATCCATGGTAACATGATCTTTTCCATAGGTTTGGGTTAAAAACACTATACATAAGCTATTTAATAAATGAAAAATCATTCTTAGTTTCTTGTATAATATCCTAAAAATAGTCTAAAAATGAAAAATAAAGAGTTACATATGATACCAATTTTACATATCCTGACTTGGTTCACTCTATGAATAGTAACTTAACCCCTTGGTGACATGGGCTTAATCGAGAATTCGTATAGTTCTAGGGCTTCTGACTAGAAACAAGTTTCTTAATATGACATAGTGGGAGACTCAAAAATTTGTACTAGTAGTAAATAAAAATAAATTTCAAATAAATGAATGAAACTAGAAGATAAATAAATCTCTGTTAGAAAATAATAATTAGACCACCTATAGTGTTCTAATAAATCATATATTAATGAGCATGATGAGTTATATAATCAATAAAAATGAAGAAAATAATTCAAAAAGAATGGATGAAATTATAAAATAATTACTAATTAAAACACCCAAATCATACAATAGTATACCAACTTTCTCAATCCAATCCCAATCCTATAGTCTTGAGATATGTCTGAGTACCAAACATCAACCAAAATAGGTCATGTGGAAAACATAGAATGTGACAACCA
Organism: Viscum album; assembly: GCA_963277665.1. Taxonomy (NCBI): domain Eukaryota; kingdom Viridiplantae; phylum Streptophyta; class Magnoliopsida; order Santalales; family Viscaceae; genus Viscum; species Viscum album. The sequence continues at coordinate 552,690,941 of OY728144.1, forward strand.
ATTGTGTCTAATGAATAAATTTATCTGAATGTGAAATGTATTGATGTGTAGATATATAAATAATTCATTGAAATTAATAGTAAACATATCAGTCATTGTTCCTTATGGGAATACCTAGTTAACTCTACTAGCTTTAGCCTTATCCCTAAGGAATGTCATAATATTACATTATATGAAAATGTTTGGGCCTCGAGGCATATAACAATGGAATCCATGTATAATAATAATCATGTAGTGTTATACATGGTTCAAGACATTTATAATTTGAAAAATGGGGGAAACATATTGAAATCAAGCATAATGAAATATAATTTTATTTTTAATCCTATAAAAGGAATTATAAATTAGAACTGATGTTTCACCTATGGCATAAGATAATTCCATTTAAACTATTAACACGTCCATGACATTCTGTTATGGATATCAGGGAATAGTATTTTCTCATTTTACATATTATCCCATCCTAGGAATTCTAAATAAGTAACATAAGTATTGCTCAAGGTGTGACGTGATCCCATTTTCGCTATGATCTCAACCAAGGTATTTTGTTTCTAGAACCCAACTATCACTCTAGGTGTAATATAATTTCAATCATCTTATAATTTCATCATAGTAATTCCATGTAATTAATGCACATGTCACTCATGGTGTAATTTAATTAATTAATCGAGAATCAATAATATCTATAGAAATGAGCATTCTTTATAATTAATTAACGACCAAGTGAAATGGTCTAACCATTAAAATTCTTTTCAGTCATCTCAATTATATGAAACCTGACAAGTGAATTACTATCCCATTCTAAAATAAAATATTGACATCATTTATAAAAATAAAATAAATACAAGTGAAGCATTGATCCTCATTCTCCTTACATATCAAATGACTCCCTTTAATAATTTCATTAGTAATAGAAAAGTAAATCCACCTCAAGGGTGGTATATTTATTTGTAATAATCAATAAAATATTAATCTACCCTAGGGAAAGTAAGTCTATATGGAATTTAAAATATAAATCCATTTAATTAATCATCTCACTGAAAAGTGATGAAAGTCTAATTAAAGAGTTTAAATTCTTATAATTTCAATCCATGTCTCATTTTAATATTTGTTTCATCCACCATATTAAAAAATAAAATTACGTACTGATTTCCATTGCATTCAAAAAAGTTAATCTTATAGGTGAAATAACTCTTATACATGAGGAATGTTACTTTTATATAACAAAATTTCAAGGGGTTAGTATTATGAATGAATGAAATGACTCTTATGTATTGAAAATATTATTCTTACATACTAAGGTTTATTAAATAATGCATCTTATGTAAAAAAGTTTTTCTTTTATACATAAAAAAGGACTTTAATGAATAAACCATTGACTCTTACATACAGATAATTCAATACTCTTTAATACATAAATTCCTCTTACAAGAGGTAAGTGTAATATATTAGGGTCTTTTCAATATAAATGGAATACAAATGGGTTATTAAGGGTGATGGTTAAGTGCCATTATTTTGATAATGGTAATAAAAAGGTCTCATCTGCAAATCAAAGACAACACATAACAGTTATCCCCATTAACATTGGGGATTATTCCATTATGTAAATACAAATTCTAAACATCACCAAAATTTAATCAAAACCCAAAAATGTATAAATTTATTATATATTAGGTTAACATTGACATTATTCTTTTCAAACTCCAAAAATAATATGAAATATCCCAAGACAACCAAAAAACGTAATAAATGATTAACGGATGATTTTAGAAAAATATGGTCTCTTATATTAGGTACCTCTCAAAAAACTCTCATCCACAAGAATTAAAATAGAAAACTAAACATAAAGGGAATTGTTTGTAATAAAAAATAGGGAAAACAATGTCTTTATATTAAATACCACTCAAATTATTCCCCCCGTTTAGTATATAAACTAATTCCAAAATTAGAAAGCCCAAGGAATCGTAACTGTGTAATGATTGCACTCAATTCAAATAGTTTTAAAACTAAAAATCACCAATAAAAGTGACACAAATAAACCAAAAATTCAACAATTCAATTTTGAAAAAATAAATGAATCGAAATTAATTACAAATTCCATTATTTTTTTAAATATTTAAAATATTTATTGTTTGAAAATATAACCAATTTATAATTTTAAAATCAATGGTAATTTTATTATTCAAAATTAAATTCAATTATTAAATAAAAATTGATTCACTTTGTTTGAAATCATAGAATTAGATATAGAATTAAAATTCAGGTAAAAATTATTTTTATTCAGAAGTATTTCCATTGAATATAATACCTCACTACCCATTTAATAACTTCCTAAAAAATACCAGGAGACTATCCAAGCCTCATGATACAGATATTTATAATTTCCATATGCAATAAATTATAAGGATAACACTGAACGTGTTTCAAGACATATTGAAACATTATTCAAGGGTCACTATGTTATATCATCTATAATCTTGAAGACATTTTTAAAACAATTATAAGTTTAGAACATGTCTCATAACAACAATGGAAAAATATCATCTTTCCCTGAAACAAATTTTTTTTTCTAGTTTTATGTATCCAAGAATTCTTTAAACATGAATATTAATATAGAAACATAACATAATACTAGAAATAAATGAATAATAATTGTTGGGTAGAAATCACTCAAGGTATCATTGAGGCATTTTTTAGGTGAGTATGTTTTTTGACCATGTGGGATTCCTTGTTTTGTTTGTTGACAATGTAGACCACAATTTTCAAATTTGTTGATAAAGTGGGTTTACATGGTGAGTTTTCGAGATCAAGTGATGTTGATGAGAATCCTTTATTTGAAAAATGGTATTGCATTCCAGTGTCCTAGAGATATGGAATGTTGCACACAATATGTTTTTCAAGATCAGAACATCCAAATATAGAAAAGTAAATAGGGGCACCCATGTTTTGGTTGGGGTGTGCAAGGTGACTAGGGCGACAGAGGCAAAGGAAACTAGACTTGCATGCAAGGAGAAGACATGCATGTGGCGCTCAGGGTTCCCAAAATTCCTTTAAATAGAGGAATAACCCACCCTGATTTTTTAAGCTCAAAACTTAGAGAAAATTCGAGCTCCATTCACACAATTAGGTTTGGTTGCATAAGTGGTGGTTTGGTCACGCATGTATAATGATATTCAAAAGTTCCATGCTAGTTGATATTTACATGCCAAAATTGGTTTGGTCAAAATAGGGTGTGGGTCAGCTATGTTCTATGTTGGAAAAGGGAGTGTCATAAAAGTTCTTAGGTGACACTAACAAGCTAGGAATTGAGAGGAATTCCATGATTGGAGAAGCACACCAGTTATTATAGAGTTGTGCAAAAGTTGGATGATTTCCCAGTACACACGTGGTAAAGTTTTATTCATATGTGGATGAAACTTTTACTTCAACAGAGCATCTACATATAATAAAACATGTATTCATTTGTGATAATTATGGGCACTACAAGTCTTTAAACTATGAGTGGATCTTTTGAAGATGTAGTGAGAACACATCAGTTAAGAGAGAAGCGAGATTTCATATTTTTAGTGGCTGTAAACCAGGAGGGATAGTAAGTCCGCTCAGAGAATTGTAAACAATAGTGCGCTTTTAGTGAATTTGGTACATCAGAACACCATTGGTGTATGATCCGGGGACATATCCTAGTGAGGGTGAACCAAGTAAAATTGTTGTGTCATGTGCTTGCATTAAGATTTTTTCATAGTCTGCAATGGGAAGGAGAGAGAAAAGAGTTCTACCTAAAAGTTAAAAAAGGTCAATAGGGGTAGTTGTTTTAATCTGTCATACCCAGATTCACCCCACCACTTATGGTATATAACTTAGTGAACCTAACAAATAAACCCTGATGATATCATATAATACAAGATTTGATCAGAAATTGTCTTAGTTGCTCACCATTATTAATTTGAGAAACATTATTGTTTCATTCTATTATAATTTATTTCAACCTCTCTGAGTATTTTTCAACAGACATAACCATTTATAACAAAAATAAATATATAAATAAACATAATATAATTAGATATTTTAATGTTTTATCATATTAATAAATTTAAATATAATTGGTAATAAAATAAAAAAAATTCATAATAAGAAAAAAATGTAACAAATAATAAATTTCAACTAATAAATAATAATTTAGAAGCTATAAAATAATCAATTAGAATCTTGAAAAAAATATATTGAAAATAGATAATCTCAAAAATTATCTAGTGAATGTGTTTGAAGTAGTAATATAATTAATAAACAAATAATTGTTATAATCCATTAAAAGTTCACTCATATGTCCATTTTAATCCCAACATACCTTATCATGAACAAACAAACCCTATATATGATATCATATAAAATATTTTACTATTTATATATACATATGTGTAGTTATAATGTAAAAATGTATGGTTATAAAGTGAAAATGCCCTAAATTTTACTATGTTTTTATATATAAAATAATTATGAAAATGATTTAAATTTAATAAATTGGATTAATATTATTATAAATGTTCTATTTTGATATTAATACCATTTAAAAATATAATTTATCATTATTAATTAAATAGATTAAATGAAAATTGTGAATTAAAATTTGGTATTTTTTCTTATTCATAAAAAAATGAATCCTTTAAAAAAGTAAAAAAATTTCACCATAAGATATTTTTTAAATAAGTAGTTTAAAAATTATTATTATTATTTCAAATAAAATGTATAAGTGTTAATTTTTTGTTTTAAAAAAAGTGCACTATTAAATGGTGGAAAAACATCCTTTAAAAATACATCTTTTTGGGTGAAATTGGATTTTCTATTATATTATGTCTATCAAATATATTTGATTAATATAAAAAGATTTTAGTGAATATGTGAATTTTAAATTTTTATATTAAGTCTCTAATAGTAATTAGTTTGATATATTATGAAAAAATTACTTCGTAGACACAAAAATAGTTCTTCCTAAAAACACATACTTTATTTTCAATTGGTTTATATTTTCATTTCTAATTAATTTGTAACCAATAAATTCAACAATATATTTCTAATATTTTTAATAATATTCGTTAATTAAAATTTAATGGCTAGGATATAAATATTACTTTTTGTTAAAATATTAATAGAATTTTATAAAAATATATATTCCATGTAATGCAAGATATCGAATAAACTCGTTGTTGCATGAAACACAAGATGTCTTAGTATTAAGTGCATTAAGAGCTATAGAATAGATTAAGTTTATTTAAAATTGTTAATATATCATATTATATTGAGATGTTATATTCCATTCTATTCATGGTGTTTCATGATATACAATATATCATATAAAAATTTCACTCTCATATAATATTTTTGGTGATATAGATAGAATTTAATTTAACATCAATCTCAAAAATGCGATGAAGAAGTAGTTTTCAAATGACATGTTTTCATAATTATAGAATGTTTTAACATTGAAATTTGAATATTAAATTCATTATAAAGAACTAATTTGATTATAATAACATAACTATACTAATTTTACATTTAGATCAATTTCAAATAAAAATGGTAAATTTAAATGATTTAGGAAAAGAAAGTTCCCAATAAAAAGCATTATTTTTCACTATTTGTGAAAAATTATTATATTTAGTGATTTCTAAAACATTTATCTCACATTTTTTACCCAATTAATTGAAAATTTATATTTTTTTTAGAAAAAAAATTCTAAATTCTATAAAAAGTAATATTAATCCACAAATAAAAGTCACGATGAATACTCTTTTTAGGAAAATACATTTTTTCTATAAAACAATTATTATTTCCTTAAAATGATATTAATTTTATATCAAATCGAATTATATCCTTTTAATTTAGTTTATATGTGTATAAAACTTATAATTTAAAAATATAGTTAGACTTATATGAACTCTTCAACATAACGACTATGTAATAACTGTATACAGTTCATTTATAATAGGCAGCTTCATTTATTAGAATCTTTTAAAGAGATTAAATTTAATGAAATATATTTTTCAGTTGATTAATATTGGGTATTGGTTCACAGATGATATTCAAAAACAATTTTATTTTTTTTAAATATCAGTGTTTTACATTCTCCCCAACTTCAATAAATTGCACCCTAGCAATTTTAACTTGCACTTAGAAATCAAGGGTTGGTCATCTGAAAAATATATCTGTTAAAAAACACTATCACAATAATGGTTAACAATATGTAATATTGTTAAGAGGGAATGTAAGATATGAAGGTCATCTTGAATAAAACATAACTAGGTTTTCTAAGTAGGAAAACATTAGTTTTATATGAAAGTAATAATAAGTACGGAAAGAGTAACACTACAAAAAATGGCGTATACCAACAGAAATATATTGACAGATAATATATCTATCGGTAAAAATGAATAATTCCAACAAATATGAAATTTTATTGGTATGGATTTGAAGTACCAACTCTTGTTTTTACTAAAAGTTATATCTGTTGATATTTATCATTTAACACCAACAAATCTTTTACCAAAAAATTAAATCTATTTCTTTATCATATCAATACAAACATTTTTTTACCAACAAATGATTCTATTACAATTAATTTTTTTTACCAACAAGATTTTTACCATTAATTTTTTTTCCCATAAATTAACCAATAACATAAAACATTTCACCAAAAAAATAATATATATATATTTGTATATATTATTTTCAATTAATTTTATAAATTATAAATATTTTAATAAAATCATATAATCAAATGTTTTAATTGATACATTATAAATTATAAATATTTTAATAAAATCATATGTTTGTGATGATAAATTATAATAGTTTTTGGAAGATTGAATGAAGTAAAAACTAAAAAAAATCATGTATATATAATTTCATCATATTAATATAATATATTTTTTTATTCAGAGTATATATAAATATTAAACATTTCTATTTCATATAAATTATATATAAATTTTTTATATGATACGTTTTTTCCTTTATTTCGTTGAGGAGCAGTCTTCACCGTGCATTGTAGATCTACCACCATCTGGACATTTCCACCGTGTAGATCCACCGTCAACCCATCCATTGTGCACCATCGTCCGCAACAACCTCCAGTGAGAGTCCCATCTGCCATCACTGAAGCCAAGACCACTATGTGCCACTGCCTTTGCCAAACCTGACTACTGCCTCTCCAATTACATTCTATGTCGCGCACCCCAACCAAGAGGACCTCAGCTGTGCGCCTCTCTCCTCCACTTTCCATGGAATCAGGCCTTCTCTGCTTCTGATTTACCATGAATTCTCCTTCGATTAGCATTCCCTCTCATCCACTCTCTTATTCTTCTCTTTTCATTGTCATTTTCCCTATATTCCTTGTGGTTCACATGACCCATCCAAACCCTAATCTGAATTTGGATGTTTTTTGTTGATTATTTATGGATAAGGGTAATGAGACAAGATTATGGTTCGGTATATCTATGGTTTGGCATTTTAGGCGAGTGGATCATTCTTGGCCATTTTGTGAATATTTTATATCCATTTTTGTGTTTGGTTAAATTTTATTTGTTGATTTGGTGTGTGTAATGCCTTAATGTTGTGTTTTTTCTTGACTAATGAATTTTTCTCATTCCATTTTGTGACTTCATATAGGACACTTTTTCGTTGAATACTCGGTCGGGTCCATGTGCATACCTGGATTTGTATATCGGTTCTTGTAGAATGATTTTAGTCGATTATTTTATGGTTTTGTGTTGCTATTTGGTGAAAAGGTTCAAGTATATGTCAGTGTGTATTTTTTTCTGAGTTTCCAATGGCTACTAATGGGTGGTGTTCGTGTTTGCAGAACACAGATGAGCTTCTTGGCATGACTATCTTTGCCTTGCTTCCAGTATGTTTGTTTTGAAAATATCCTCCTATTTCTAGTATATTATCATCAATTTCTCAATCCAATGAAACTTATTTCTACATGATGTCATATATTTATAAAATGATGGTAATGTTTATTTTAAGATCCAACCCTCATTCCATGTGGTGTGTAAATTCATTATATTCATTTTATTACATTATTAAACTATTTCTCCATTGAATTTTATATTTAGAGTCTGTACATCTCAGACTTTTTACAATGCATGGAGTGTGGTCAAATATTTAATCAGATAAACTACAGAAAAAGCTGATATATATATTGAATTATCCTTATATTTTGAACATCACAATTTTATTATGTGATTATAAATTAGATGTGTTTCATGTTCATGAATTATAGTTTATTTTTTTATTTAAATTAAATTATTTAATGCGTTATTTGTATGTTTGTTTCTTTGTTAATAAGTGGTTAATATTTACTTTGTTAATGGTTTACCATTAGTTTTAGTTTCCACTTTAATTAAATTTATCACATGAATTTTTGTTTGTTGTTGGAAATTGATATGTTACAGAATTTTCATCAGCATATTAATAGAGTTCTTTTTTGTAGTTCTGTATTGAATTTGGAATTAATGTTGGACTTCCCATTATGGTGTGTTTAAACCTGGTACATTTGATTCAATTCATTTTTTATTGTATGTTTTAGTAGTGTTCATTTTATGAGTGTTATATTGTTGTAGCTATGAAGAATCACATCAAAATGCTTTTGATCAAGTGAATAGATAGACTCTTTTAAACTGTATAATCTTTTTCACCATCCTCATTTGTTTTAATCCGCATTCTTTTGTATAACATGCATTCATTTTTTTAATGTAGATTTTCATGTCTAATCTTTAATAGGATGACACATTATGTATAATATATAGATTCAATATGAAATTTTTATTCAATATGAATACATTCTATTAGTTGATGCAATTTATATTCAATATTCATTCAATGACAACCTATTTAATGTATGCGGTTTCTTTTAGCATGTTTTCTTGTTTTTCTGGCATCTATGTTTACCGATGCTGGTGTTGTGTGGATCAGGGGAGATAATGAACTTGTGTCATGTTTTATGGGTGGTTATTTTCTATCATTTCGATGACCCCCTTTCAAAAATACCTTTCTGTTTCTCGATCAAAACATGATGAATTATGAGTTTTCATAGTCTATATGATTCCATCTTAGAAATGAAAATCTTAATGTTCCCTTGGGATACTAATGTTTTATTTATTTAGAAAATTCGATTTGGATCTGGACATTGGTAGGTCAAATAGTTCCTGGTTAACTGGTGAATCTTGGTCTCTTCTGAGGGGGTTAGGGTCTCCTACGGACTCATAATATAGGGATTTTTTGCGCATATGTGCTAGTTCTTTTCTACTATTAGAAGGATTTAGCTCCAACTTGTGGGAGATCTAATGATTTGCCTTGCCGGGATGGGATAATGCTAGGAGAGTATGATATCGTTAATCAGATTCTTCTCTGCTAGTGTGCTTATTTGAAGACTCGCCATGTCTCTCTCGATTATTGCACACTACCCAATTGATGTCTCTCATGGAGGATACATTTTATTTCTTAGATATGTTAATGTTTGTTGCTTTTGATGTTATTTGTATTTTTTCATATATCTCCTTCAATTCACAATGGTGTAAGCTTGATACACCTTTGTGAATGTATTGTAACATTGATCTTCTTTAATAAATTCCTTTGGGCTTGACATGAGTAACCATGTTATGTCTCAGATTACTTAAAAAACTAACATGACCCATGTTTCTGTAACGGTGATATTGTATTTTAGGGAGCACAATCATGTACATATTTTCACGTTACCCATGGCCATGTGTCGAATTATGTACATGCCATGTGTTCATGTAATCATGGGTTGAACAGATGGTCTGTACAATTCTGTTCAATTCTGTACAATTCTGCACATGGATATACATCATGGCATGCGCGGGTCATGTTTTGAAGCTCAGTGTACATTTCTTCACTCATCCATGTTTCATAATTCTCATATTTTAATTTTTAAAATAACTAATGTATGAACAAGTAATATACCATGATTTAAATGCATTGAACATATTTCTGAATGAGGAATTCAATCAAAGGTCTCTAATTTTAATCCTTCCAAGCCTGGTCCAACTACGGATAAGACCCATTTTCTACAATTATGATGGGGACCTATGGATGTTGTGCTCATGAGTAAGCATGGGAGAGCCACATGACTATCAAATAATATGTGTACAAATTTGGTGTAATGTTCTTGAAGATTATTGTTTGAAGGAAGGTTATTGATAATGTTACCCCCCCTCGACTAGTTGAATATGATATCATGGGTATGTTTCAAGTTATTATTTCAAAATATATTCTATGTCTGAATTTTTAATAAATAAAATGTTGTATTTGAATGTATATTTTCTTGTTGTGCAGGTACTTCCTTTGTTGAAATTCAAAAGGAAGTTAAACACAAATACAGGTTATTTTATATATTCATTTTTATACATCCATTTATTTTTATTTTGGTTTTAATTCATGCATTTATTTTTCACATATTTGTGGTTTGGATATTGGAGCTAAAGGGTGTGGCATAGAATTGGTTCCTCAATGGTATTTAGATGGTTTTATTTGTTGAGATGTCAATGGAGATGATTAATGAAAAATGTTCAATCTATGAATATCATTTTTTTATATTTTTATTTATTTCTATTTTTTCTATTCATGTTTTTTTTTCACTAATGTTTGGGTATGTTCTTTGGTTGTGTGTGGTATTGATCTTGGAGCTGAAGGGTGTGGCATAGTATCGGCTTGATGTTCCTCAATGATAATAGAGATGACTTGATTTGTTGATTCTAATTTCCTACTTTGGTGTGACGAAAGATCTTTGCTAGGGTGTTGGATGTTTTGAGTCAAGATACGTCATGAACTTTTTTCATTTTATGGGGGTGCAGTGGGGTTCTAGTGGCAACAACGACATATGTGGATCTTGGGTTTTTTTTGTTTTTTATGATCTTTTTATGCATCAATCAACCTAGGTATGTAATGATACATTTTGTATTAATTTTCATTATTAATATGATTAATATTTTTTGAAGGTTGAACATGTGTGAAAATTGTTTTCGATATTATAATTAAAACATGTAATATATATAATATAAAATACTATAAAGAAATATTAAAATAAACAAACATATATTAATTATTGATATTGGTTATGAAATTTGATAATAATTTTACTTACAGATTAATATGTCCTAGAAATATGTTGCTAATCATTTTGACCAACATATATATTATATATTGGTATTGTTATAATTATAACAGAATTATTTTATCTATCTCAATAATCTTTAGCGACCGAGTTTTTATCAACAGTTTAGTGACAGAATGATTTTTGTTGGTAAAACGTTTTACTAAAAAATAATGTAATTTTACCAATAGATATACTTCTTTTGGAAAAAGCTAATTATTTAGTAGTGTAAATAATTATGGAGAGCGATAGAGCACCCAATCAAAAGCAATTGAATGATCTAGCGAAAGTTATGGACCACCATGCCATAAGTATGGGATGAGGTAAAACATAATTTAATCGTAAAATATTAAGGTTATATGATAACATTCTTGTTTAAATATTTTTTTCATATTTTTAAGGGATTATTTTACTAACATAATCGAAGGCAACAAATAAAATTATTTCAATTTCATATTTGGGTTGTGCTTCTATAAACATCCAATTCATTTCTTACTCCATGAAATGAATATAATGGATTAATTTTTTTTATATGAACTCTATTTAACTTTTAACAATTCATAAGATCCATAAATATTGATAAGTACATCCAAATGTCTATAAATATTTAATAAATTAAAAATTGCTAGCATGATTTATCTAATGTTAAAAATTAACTTCTAATCTAGAATAGTAACACCCATAGTTAAACCTAATTTAGTCCATAATTATTTATCCATAAAATCATATAAGTAAAACTAATTTAATTTTTAATAGAACATCATGTAGGACTATGGTGGGAGTTTAATCCATGCGAGCCTTTGATTGTGGGTTCAAGTCTGGAGGCCTTAATGGATGAGACAGTTTGTCAACCAACATGATGTTGTTACTTTTTCTAAAACTATATTAATATTATTTGTTTATTTTTACCAAAAAAATATTTTAATATGAAAAAAATAACATTGTTCATCAAATCAGTTTTTAACAGCTAGGGTTTTCTATTAGAAATAATTTTTCCATGAAATTAAATAATATTTATAAAAATGTATTACATTAACAAAATTGATCATATTGACTCTAAAGGGTATAAATATATTTAATCTTATGTACACAAAATATCAATGAATTATTAATTATAAATTTTTTTTACTAAAATATTTAATTAATTAATGGGTTTAATTCCATAAATGTCTAAAAAAGAATCCATAATCATTATAAACTCACATCACATAAATCTTAAAATGGGTGATATTCTCAAATCAGTGTGAATCAGTGGCTGTGGGAGGGGGTGAATGAGTGATCCCATTAAATATCTTTAAAATTTGGTTTTTCTCAATTAAAGATCTATAAATTGTTAAAGTCTCTATCCACTATTCTTGTGTATCTTAGACTTACATCATATGATGCATTATTTATAAAGGCATTGAACACAAGGATTTAAAAGATTCAGTTCAAAGACATACTCCTTGCTTTGTTGGATATTACCCCCAATACATATTATCCACTATAATCTTTTTTTCAATGAAAATGTTCAATATAGAGTTCCACTGTATGACCCCTGAGTCCCACATGAGGTTCTTTATAAATCTTCCCACGATGATACCAGAGTCCCACTAGCTCACTTCAGAGTCCCACTAAAGACTTATTCTTCTTGGATTTTATAAGAGATGGTTCTGTATTCACTATGTTTGTATATTCTGATCTTCCCCCACGATCTTACTGAATCATCATTTCTTGTGAATCTCTTAAAAATCTTTAACAGCCTTTGGTATTGTCTGTAGGCCTTGTTTAATAACTCTGATCACTTTTCTGATTAGTCGTCAATGAAACAATTCTCAGTTAATTATTTCATCTTCTGATGAAGACATGTCCAAACTAATGTGTGTGCAGATGGTTCACACAACCTCTTCAAGAGTGAAGTAATAAATCTAAACAATATCATCTATGTACGCCTTCAAGGATTCTCAAACACTATTAAATTAGATATAAATTATTCTTTAAATTCTATCTTGATTTACTCTCAATTCTAATTCACTTCATTCATTGATTACATGGAATCCAAACTTCTTTTTTTCATATCTCAGTTAATTATGCGTTATTCATGAATTTCATGGAATATAACCTTCTTGTTTACACACGTTCACATACAATTTTGATTTTTCCTTTTATGTTTCTTCATGGGTGCATGTCCATGCATGCATACATGCACAATCTCCTTCTATCTTTCTTGGGTAAAAACCCCACTGGGTATAATATTTTGAGAACACACACTTTCTCTTTCTTATCCTTACTTTTTCTTATCAACTTTTTGGTTCCTATGACACACACACTTATTCCTTTTAATTGGGGTTCAATATGTGTGTTCTATTTTTATTTCATCCTCATTCCTTCTTCACATGTGAACACGCATTATATTTTTTGTTCCTTTCATGCACATGATCTCATCAATGAATGCACCATCCCTTTTAATTCTTCATTCACACACAACCAAAATGGGTATAAAAATTGTGTCGGTGGGTTACACTTCTCAAATGTGCATTCCAATTTGTACCGCACTCATCCTTCTTCATCTTAGGTGGGAAATGTATGTGTCATGTATGAAATAGAAAAAAGAATTGGTTCTTCTTCTTCCCTTAAGGATGGAACTAGTTCTTCTTCTTTACACTCAAAGTTCATGTGGATCTTCCACTCAGATCCAAGGAGTCTTTTGGTAATCTTTTTGAAAAAGCACAACAAGGGTGCATACCACTAGTTGTGTGTTTGCGGTTTTTTTGGCACAAATCATGATGTGGGTTTAAAGGAAATTATCACTTGTTCGAGAGTTTCATTAAATAAACGGAGTGATGTCATTCACTAACAAAGGTGGTTCTCATTTCTCCTCTGTATAAGGGATGCACAACACCTTTCCTTCTTGTAGAAAGGCTAAACAAAAAACATTTCTAATCCTTCGCAAATTTGGAATGGATATGATCTATATTTGAAAAACAAGGTCTCTCAGGTATGTAAATAGATGGTTCTATTAGTTTTGAGGCTTCTATATTTATAGGCGGGGTCCAAGCCCTCACGGTGTCAATATATGTCGATATATTCCCCTTGAATTCTCCCCATTGAATAGGTGAGTATCTAGGATTTTCTGTATTTCAAACATAGGATAGGATTTCCCAAATCACTCGGTTGGTTTTTCTTCAACAAAAACTCCTTCTTTCTTAGTGAAATCCTCACGTGAAAGGGTTTTTGAATGCATGAAATTATTCTCCTAAACGCATCGAGCATCCTGACGTGGCCTCACAACTTTGTTTTCTTCATCCATTCTCATGTTCCTCTATTTTGATACATGAATCAAAATTTTAATGTATGCCTAAAATTGTGATGTTAAGACGATTCTCATGCATGAGGTATGAGAATCAATGGCGGATGGACTCATTGTCATGGAGGTTTCATGGATTTCACTGTGAGATATGGTGTTGGGATTGCTGGAGGTTGAAGATGATCTCGTGGTCTCTCCACGACCATTGGTTAGACACAGATCGATCATAGACAATAGAGATTATATCACGGAGTGCAAGATGAAGCACACAGTTGAGATCTTGCATGAGATCATATGGACATATAAGATTTATTCCACATTTTTAAAATCCATCCCACATCGAAATATCCTGCAGATATCTCGCGGGTTATAAATGAAACCTCAGTAGTATTGGATAAGAATTATCTTCCCCCTCTCTCGGTGCTACCCAACATTGGTGTTCTATAAGCTTGCTTCTGATCCCACCTTTTCTACTTCTGGTTCACGCCAAGAACCCACTATAATCTCACCACATGGGTTTAAAAAAATGTTCTCACTTGCGGGTTTATACACGGCCCACATACAGCTCTGGTGGGATGGACTTCTGGCCTTCCCTTTGGGCGTGGTAGTCCCTTGGGTCCCATATATGTATTGGGTGAGGGCATTAGCTGGCATACATGGTTGGCCCTATTTTTTGACAAGGTACATAATAAAATTTGTCAAAAAACAATATATAACAAATATAATATGCCACCTTCAAATACTGATCCCTTTATCCTTTATTTCTTCATTTTTAAACATCATCCTTCTTTTATTTTGGAATAACATATCCAAAATCTTCAATATTCCTCTTTTAATTCAATAATAGTTGATTCATGGAACTCTTCTTCACTTCATGCGTTATAAAATGCATGAAATCATTATTGTGATTGATATGTTATTTTTTAAAGACATGACTTATACTTTGATGATCAATAAAAACAATCAAATGTTTTAATTCACAACATTCATCCAATTAGAAAGAATTTTATGGATCATCCACTTTCATCAAGCAATAGTGTACTTCATGGGGTTCATCAAATTTTGTAATAATGTATCATGCTTTGATATATGATTTGGAACGTTGATCAGTTCAATAATTTTCTGAATTGTTTTACCAACTTCATCCAATTAGAAGCTATTGGATGGATCTTATAAATTCATCATGTAGTCAAGTATTGCACAATGTAATTCAATTGGTGCAACAGAATGTCATCCATTAACACATGTCATTGAACATAAGAATAACTCAAAAATTCTCTGAATAATTCTCAATCTTCTTCCATAATCAATGTGGGATCTTCACTGAATTATTAACATCACTTTAAGCATCACCACTTCAATCATATGCACAACTTCCATCATCACCTATCCATACACATATTGATAACTTATTGACACTTGACTCCCTATTTTCATCTTGTTGAGAAAAAATTCAACAACATGCTCAATAATCTCCCATTTATATTTTTCTATCAATACTACTTATGAAAACTTTTAATGGGTCAATATATGAGAAAATATTTTCTCCCCCTTATTGGAAACCAAATTTAAAGTTGTAGTGGGGTCTTTTCAAAACATGTTCTCCTCCATTTGAATAATATCTTAATGAATATTTTTTGGGGAGGGATGATGTCACATGGTTTATGTAGAAAATATCATTTTTTTAAATCAACTCTGTGTCTAATTTGTTCTAACCCAGTGTAGAAAACTGGAGATATTTGACTAGGGTTTTCAATTATGTCCATAAACAACCATACATGGGAAATCATACTCTAAATGTATAAACTCTTATCCTATGGGTTGGAAATAGTCATGTTTGTCAATGAAAAGATAAATCCTGCACATACATCACCAAACATATTAAAAAAATCATGTTGAGAGATTAATCCCCCCTTTCATCCCATCTATTTATCAATTAAGCACTCCTACTTAATTGATATGAAAAATACAGTTATGAACAAGGGATGAATGTGTGATTAGAATACCTTAGCTTTAGCTTCTTTGGGATGATTTGAGATTCATGATTTTTTATGACATAATCCTTGATATCATTTCGTTCATATTTTCTCCCCCTCAAGGGGTGCAGTCCCATTGACTCATCATGGTGGAAAATATCATCACATATTCTTCAAGATATTCAAGTTGATAATCTTCCACTATGGAACATTTCAAGTTATTATAAAATATTGAATAATGAGTCTACATATCTCATTCAACTGTCATCTTAGGAATGACCTTCGTCTTCAGTTCCAAGAAATGTAAGCACACGTATACATAAAAAATATAAGGGAATAAAATGGAACACTTTTGATATTCTTAATTGAATCCATGGGGTTGAGAATTTTCTCTCAACCCAAGAACACATTTCCTTATATCTCTAAAGTGTCTGGTCCTCTTCATACTAGTTTTTTCTCTCCATTTAACATTTTGATATTTTTTTTAGCATGGAACATTTACTTACATTTACCTACATCTTGTGTGGATTATTTTTCATTACTTATTCTTGTAGTGAAGTATCTTACACTAGTGCATGTTCTTCAATTTTCATCATTTCCATTTGTCCTGGTAAAATAGTTTTAATTTTGTTTGCATGATATCCATACTTCTTCAACCTTCCAAACAATAGTTGTGAGACACTAGGGTTGTCAGGTGCTAATAAACTCTCTTGAAATTTGAATTTTTCATCATGTGGAATGACATGTTTTTCTTTTTTCCTTTAATTTATCTAGTTCTCCATCTTCTTCTCTTTGTAGTTCTCTAGCAATTTGAAAATGATTAGGCAAGATAACTAAAAACTTCTAAAATATATCTAATTTGGTTCTTCCAAATGGCTTCTTCATTGTCTTCAAGTTAACATTATTTGGAAACTTATTGAGATTATCTTCCAAAATGACTTTATTCTATCACATATTCTTCTCGATTGATTCTCATTTTAGTTTCATCTTACTTCCATTCTATTCTATGGCTTGTTTGCAGTGATTCTTGGTATATCCTTTCTTTCCAAAATAAGAGCATCTTTTCTCTGTTGAGATAAAATTCATGAAATCCATCTTAAACATATTTTTGGGAATAATTTCTTTTACTATTTCTTGCCTTCATTGAATAAAATATTCCCAATAGAAGGAATTTCAAGTCCTTTTGATTTATACTTCAATTTTTGTGGTCTATGATTCTTAGAAAAATATTCATGAGGCATGGTAGGACTAAAAAAACACTCATCAGAACTGTGACCACTTCTGTTGCAATTATCATAGAAATCTTTTTGATACTCCAATTATTACTTGATAGATAGATACTTCATTATCTATTTTTGTCTACATTTTCATTGCAGGATGCTTCATTTCATCACATATACATTACCTGAATGTAGGCCTTTTCTGATTTTTATAAGCTGATGTATTATTCCAGCAATCATTGGTCTAATGCCCAAACTTCCAGTAACTCCTTCAGTTGGCAATAAATCTCATTGTTTTCCTTATACTATTTTTCTAGCTAGATTCAATACTTTGTTGTGTATGGAATTGTCTTTATTCTTTTAGAGTAACAATTTGTGGGCTGTTATTCATAATTATCCTAGTATCCATCCTTGAAACATTGATATAGGTATTAAATTTTTTATCAATTCACAACTTCCCATCTACTAGCTTTGAACCTGTACTTACAGAATAAATTGAATGAGTAGAAATAGAAATAACAAGGTTATGGGATACCTTATTCTTGGAAGATGTTTCCATTAGATTATTGGAGGATCTGATGTTACATTTGTAATCATATTACTCAATGGAAAATTGAGTGGCTGAATCTATTCTTTCCACTGTTTAAAATTTATATCTTGGCGTGATTATTGATTCTTCAATTTCACCTCCATCTGTAAGCACATCATGTTGAGGGAGTTATTCTCATCCACAAATGATCTCACCTTGCTTTTCCAATTATCCTTTAGTTTTATCATTTTTTTATAATGCATATTTTTTAATTTTTTTAATGAAATGGAAATCTCTTTTAATTTGTTAGCCCAGTCTTGTAGTTTAGCAGCTTTGACATCCATAGATAATTTTTGCAACTTTTCAAATTCATGGAAAGCTTCTACAAATACCATTTCAAATATTTCATTCTCAAAAATAATTCCCTGTGATTTTTTAGTGACTTCATCACATATTTCATTAAAAATAAAATTTTTATTACTTTTCCATTACATGTTTTTTGAGAGTATTAGATAGACCAACCCTTTTAGCCAATTCCTCACTCAAGGCCTCATTTTCTTCTTCTAGTTGTAATTTTTCATCGTTAAGAGTACTAATTCTTGCGGTAATGTGTCTTGAAACTTCTCTAGGTAATTTCTTTTGATGATCTTTGAGCGAAGTCTAAAGATCAATAATTGATCTATAATCATCACATATAGAACTTGCGTCATTGGAAGATTCATATTAATAAATAGAAATTCCACATGTTATACGGTTCAGATTTCCTTCAGTAGAAGTTTTTTCCCTATTATCAATAAGATTCTTCTTCATCTTCCTTTCATGTTTCTTCTTCATATTTTAATAAGACATTGATGAAATCTCTATTTGATGTTTTTCACTCATCTCCTCATATTTTCACTTCATAAAGACACTCTTCTATCTTTTAGCGGTGGACTTTCCTCTGAATCCAATTGAAGTTCCCAGATCTGTGTTAATCACTGAGAGGGGGAGGGTGAACCAATGATCACTTTAAATATTTAAAAAAATATTTTCAATTAAGCCTTTATGGTTGGTGAAAGCCTTGATCCACTCTTCTTGTGTCTCTCAGCCTTACCTCGGATGAGGCTATAAATATAAAGTCACTGAACAAAAGGATTTACCAGGTTCAGATAAAATACCTACTCCTTACAGTGTTGGTTATTCCCCCAATACTGATTCTCCACTATAATATTTTTATCAATTACACTAGTCAATATAGAGTCCCATTATATCAGTTTTGAGTCCAACATGAGGTGCTTTATATTTGTTCCCATAGTTTTACCAGAGTTCCACTGGCCTTCTTCATAGTGCTAGTGAAGGCTTATTCATCCTTGCTTTTATAGGAGTTGCTTCTTGATTCAATGTGGATGGATTTTCTGATATTCCCCCCATGAGTATTATGAATCACAATTGTTTGTGAATCTCTTAATGAATCTTCAATATCCTTTGGTAAGTTCTATTGGCTTTGCTCAATAAATTTGATCTTATTTATATTTGATACATAGTGAAACAATGATAAGGAAATTCGTTATTCTACTGATGAAGATCGGGTCTAACATACGTTTGCGAAGTGCACACAACGCCTCCAATAATTAAAGAATAACTCTCACAATATCAGCTCAATCTTCCTTCTTGGATTCTCAAAAACAATCTACACTAATATAAAATCTTTTTTAAATTATTTCTGGCATCAGTTTCAATTCTCATTCACTTAATGCATGTATTTAAATGAATCCAAACATATTGTTTTTTATTGTATAATTAAATAGGATTCATGCATGAGTTATGTGGAATTTCTTCTTCTTTCATACACACATACACTTACAATCTTAATTCTTTCTTTTATGTTTCTTAACGCATGCATGTGCATAAATGCATGCATTCACAATCTCCCTCTCTCTTGCTTGTGTGAAAACATCACTAGGAATAACATTTTGATCACACATACATTCTCTTTATTTTCATCACTTTTTCATCTCCCCTTTTTGGTTCCTATCACACGCACACACACACACACACACATGTTCCATTTAATTAGGGTTGAATATGTTTATCCTATCTTTTTTTCTTCTCCCTTCATTATTCACATGTCCACACACAATATGTTTTATGTTCATTTCATGCACATGAACTCAACCATGCATGCACCCTCCCTTTTATTTCCCCTTTTACACACAACCTGATTGGGTATAACAAGGGTGTGCATGCCATACCCTTATTAATTGTGAATGCCAAAGTGTACCTCCATCAATATTCTTCTTCTAAAGAGGGCAGTGTATCTATGATGTATGTAACACCCAAAATATTGGGTTATTATTCTTCTCTCAAAGAGTAAACAATTTCATTTACTTCACACACAAAAATCATGTGGATATCCTTCACAGATCCAGGGAGGTCCTTAGTTATGTCTTCACAAGAGAACAACAAGGGTGCGTAACACCAAATGTGTGTTTGCAGTTTCCTATTCACGCATGAAGAACAATGAGGGTTTGAAGGAACATATCGCGTGTTCAAGAGTTTATTCGCACAGAGGGTGCATCTTATTTTGCGAACCAAGGTGGTTCATGGTTCTCCATCTTGCAAGGGATGTGCGACATCTTTTCTTCACATAGCAATGTGGTGTAGGAACCCTTGATCATCCTTTGAATATTTGGGATGTAGATGCTCTGTTTTTGAGAAACAAGGGATCTCAGGTATGTGAACGCCTTGATCTCTCAGTCTCAAGGGTTCTTTATTTATAGGCAAGGACCAAGCCTTCACCAGGTCAAAATATCTCTAGATTTTTCCTTTGAAGTCTCTCCTTCAAATAACCATGTATCTCGACATTTTGATATTTCCAATGCGGGATAAGATTTCCCAAATCTGAAGGTTTTTTTCTCTTCAATGGGGACTCCTTCTTTCCCAGTGAAATCCTCATGGGTTTGGATTTTAGAATGCATGAAATTCTTTTCTTGAACGTGTCGAGCACCGTGACCTGGACTCGCATCTTTTTTTACTTTGGTCACATTCGAATTACTCTATTTCGATGCATACAAGCGATGTTTAATGCATGCAAGATATCATGATTTCCATATAATTCTCATGCATGAGGAATGAGCATAAACTGTGTAAAGAGTCATTATCTTAGAGGTTTCATGGATTTCGCGGTGAGCTACAACATCGAGATGGCCGAAGGTCAAAGACGATCGTGTGGTCTCTCCTTGGCTATCCGATCAACTTGGATCGATCAAGGACAATAGATATTATATCTCGGAGTTTGAGATGGTGTGTGCGGTTTAGATCTTCCACATGATTATATGGATGACTCATATAGCTTCCGCATTTTTAAAATCCATCCCACCTTGAACTGTTTTATGGATATCTTGTGATTTATCTATCAAACCACAGAAACATCCGCTCAGAATTCACTTCCTCCTTCTCCTAGTGCTACCCCACTCCAATTTTCAATTGGTTCAATTATATGCCCACCGTTGCTCCTTCAGGATCTCTCCAAGTGCGCATTATGGACTCTCTTCATAGGTTCACCACCATACATGCACCTTTAGGATTATACACATCCCTTATGCACCTCTTGAAGGTTGGCTTCGAGGCCTTCCACATGGGCACGGTAGACCCACAGGTCCCACATATGCCTCGGGTGAGGGCCTCAGCTAGCCATCATGGTTGGCCCTATTTTTTTATAAGGTTCAAAAAAAATTCAACAGAATAAATGTATACAAAATATAATATTCCACCTTTAAATACCAAGCACTTCCTCCGTTATTTCTTCATATTCAAACATTATCCTTATTTAATTTTTTTAATAACAAATCCAACACCTTCAATATTCATCTTCTAATTCAATAATAGATGATACATGGAACTCTACTTCACCTCAAGCATTAAATCATAATGCATAAAATTATAATAGAGAGTGATATGTTCTATGTTATACACATATCATCTTCTGTGATGATCAGTACAAACAATTGTCTATTTTAATTCACATCCTTCATCCAATTAGAATGAATTAGATGAATCATCCACTTTCATACTGCAATAGAGTATTTCACGGGGTTCTTCAAATGTTGTATCAATTTTTCATTATTTTACACATGATTTGGAACTTTAGATCAGTTCTACAATCATCTGATTTTTTGTTTCCAACGTTATCCAATTAGAATCTTTTGGATAGATCTTCTATGTTCATTATGAAATCAATTAGTGTAGGGCTTTCTTTAAATGGTGTAACAAAGTTTCATCTAGTGACCCATGTCTTGGAACCTAGGTCTTACTAAAAAATAATCTGAATTATTCACAATCTTCTTCCATAACCAAAGTGGGATATTCACTGAATTATTAGCATCACATTAAGCATCACCACTTCAATCATGGGCATAACTTCTATCATTTAATTTCCATACACATATTGTCAAATTATTTACACTTGAATCCTTATTGAAATCTTATTTCAAATTAATGCAATACCATTCTCATCAAAGGGTATTTTAATAATTATACTTATAATAATCCTTACACTCATAAACCTACTAATAGAATTAATATTTGTTAATTTAATATTAAAGGAATACACATATTCTTGAAAAATTAATACAATCCTAGTATGTTTTTGGATTCTTATAACCAAAATACCATTAATAAAAATACTTTTACAACATAATTATTAAATCCAAATACATAGGAACTTTAATCATTCTATATTGGATATGTTTATATAATAATATTGACCTTGATACCATATCATTTTTTGAGGTGTATTCCATAGACTCTTTCATAATATTTGTGTCTAGTTCCCACTCAACATTTAATTATTTCATTGAACATTATAGGTTTCTTTCTTACCCATTGATTAAAATTCCTTATTTTCATTGTCTGCACACATGAAGTAAAATCTAATTCTCTTTAAGTATGTACCATGATGTTTCTTCCAACAATTATCATATGTGGTAAATACTTATTTCCATTATCCCCATTATCTTTTTCCATTATCTTCATCTTTATCTCATTCTTCTCTTAGAATCTGTAAGTCATGGATAATAAATTCTCTATCTTAAGGGAATTTTATATTGTTTCCTCATATGATTACATGGTTTTGGAGACTATATCCCTTCAATGTATTATTTTTATCTAATAAATGAAATGGAACATATTAATAATTAGATTGTGTACAAAGTATGAAATAATCCATGATAACCTTGTAAATCTAGCTTCATACTTACCAATATTTTTATCTTTATTTTCTATAAGATTTAATGGTTATGTACCCATATATACTCATTTATCATGATTAAAATATTTTCTGAAGAAGTGTACCTTAAAAAAACCCCTCAATGTTTTATATTTCATCTTAATCTATAGTATTTTTAATCAATGGCCACCATTGATCCAAAAATCAGGAGGCTTTGTAAACTACATAGAAAACCTTATCCCTTTAATTGTATCCCAGAGAAAGAAATATCATCTCTATGTAACTTATCCATTGTTCAACTACCAATGGATTTTTATTTTAATTGAATGATAGAGGATGCTAATGCATGAAGTGGTATAACATCTATACACTACATTTTGTATCATTAAGACTCTATATGTGGTCATGGTTATCTCTTATAACCTGAGTCAGTCACCCTAATGTGTTTATAATTTGATCATATCTAGATACTGATTATGATCCATATTCATTGTGTTTGTTAGGTGGGAAATCCCTATATGGATTATGTGCATCTACATGGTTACCATTCCTTCTAACAAGCTCCTTTTCTATATAATGTCATATACTAGATTATGTAATACATTTTTGGATCATAATGTACAATTTCAAAACTATTGAAATATTTACCATAAATGCAACACTTTATGTATAGATGATCTAATAATAAAAATGTATTTTTGGGAAATTTTTCTTATCATAAAAATAATTCCAAATACTTTATAATGGTCTATAATAAAAAAGTGAATTATTCCAGGAATATCCCCTTGGGGTGTCTAACTAGGTGCGTAGTAAGGCCCATTAACATGCACTAGGTGATGACCAATTCAAAGAATAATTCAAATATTTTTAGAGATATTACCCATAGGTACAACTATTTTTAATCTCCATCCACTTATTGTATTATTAAACTAATGTATTTCAATGGTAAATCAAATAATATATTCTACAATAAAACATTATAATGTCATCACACATGTATAATTATCCTCAAAGTCTTTAACATCTTTATCTTTCCAAATCAATGTTTTTCTTAATCTATTTCATGAGGTTGCATCTAAAATTATTCTAATACTAACTATAAAGGCCTCAAATCTGGTATTCCTGTGTCTATAGTTACATTATTGCATTGTCATGATATTAAAGGTATAACAACTCGAAGGGCCAAATTGTTTCTTATTCATGGTAATGTGTATAGAAACATAAAAGTTTAATTTTTTAAAAAATCATAAAATTAAAAATAAGATTTTATTTGAGAAACCATTATTACCATGCTCATATACCTAAATATCTATAATAATACACATCATAAAATACTAGGGATATAAAACATAAGAATTGTGTGAGATTTAATGGTTATTAAGGGTATGTGCACGCCCTAAGATATAATTATTAAAAAAGGCATAAACTATATGAAAAGGTAAATTATTAAAAAACATTCCATTTAATCAATAAACTTTATATGAAGAATAATTTGGAAGTAATAAAGTATAATAAAATAATGTACTATAAATAATCACAGGGTATTAAAACGTTTTATGGATATTCTAAAAAATTGAATAAGCTCATTGACCACAATAACTAATATCAGAATAAGGGAATATATAATGTTTTACATAAAAATAATACTATAAACATATCATTCCAAGAAATAATACATAAATTGATAAGAATTAATCCAAAAATCTAATTCTTTTTTCCTCAACAGAGCCACTAATGCATCAAGGGGCTATAATAGGCCCGACATGTCATATACTAAGTCCAATAAATTACCCAAATGAATGGGGATAGACATAATCAATGAAAAAAAATATTAAATAATTTGAATAAAAAATATTAATAATTTCAACAATTTAAAAACTTATTAATAATAAACACTTGTAATATAAAACTAGTATATGAATGTTAATACATTTCCCATTTAAAAACCATAATTACAAATTATCTAGCGTACCATTGTGAATAGTATAAAAAAATATATCCCATTTAAAACAAACCATAAACCATCCAGATAAATAATAAAAATTGTATCAATATAACCTATTCCCAATGTAGAATAATTTAAAATTATTGTTATTTTTTTAATGAATATAAATATACTAAAATACCATTAAACATATTCATAAGTAAAATATCATTATCAATTTGAAAATCACATCCAGAAATAAAAAATTTCTAAGATATTATAAAAACATTCCTTTTAAATTATATCTTTCAATTTTTAAGGATTAATCAATTTAATGAATGGTCATAAAAATAGGAAAATTTTGTACATATTTAGAATGATAAAATAAATATTTCAATAGAAATTTTCAAAAAAGGAAAAAAGTTCAGCATTTGGAAATGGACAATATAATCCCTTTAAAAATTGTTTTGTAAAGAGAAAAACACATGTGAAAATGTCATTAATATATAATTTTTAGAGTGAAAAATCCATTTTTAAAATATTTTTAGAAAGCATGGATATGAAAGATAATGGATTTTTGATCGAAGAGTGAGAAAAAGTGTGTCTTCTAAAAGAAATTATCCACCATTTTAAGTGAATAAGAGAGTAAATTGGTACTATTAAAAAATTATTATTAATAACTATAGTAGAATAAAATTTATTGTTTTTATGATTGAAATATCAAGAAATCCCACCATGGGATGAATAAATATCAACCATCCTGTGTAATGATGAGTTCGTGAAATAAGTCATTTCCACATTGGTACATTTATATCAAAATACCCATGAATGAATTAATATAAAAATTATAAATAAATAAAATTAAGATAAATAGATTCATTATATAATATATCAAATATTAAATTTATATATCATGTAAATCAAATAAGTTCCTAATATGGAATATGTCTTAAAAAAGTAAATGTTAGATGAAAAACCGTTACCTTAGGTACAATTTCCTTTATACGTGTCCATGAATCAGATCAAATAAATATATAATTATCTTACATATATTATATAACCATAATCATATATTTTATACTATATGAGATTTACCAATAGTTATTTAGAAATAATTTGTTAACAATTCTTTATTAAAATCAAAATTTTAGGTGATAATTGCTTTGTTTTTCATGTTTGCTTTAGGTTGGAAATTTTGATCATTTTCCCTTGATAATGATTCTATATTGTCTATAATGTTAACAATGATTTATGTATCTTATATAATAATTATATAATTATTTATATTTATCCTTAAATTATGAAGATGGTGAATGAGTTACACCGTTTTTAGAGAGGGTAGGCCATATGCACATAATAATTTTTTTAAAATTTTCCAATATATGGAATATAAAAAAGGTAAATAATAATTAAAAATATAAGAAACAATATTATAAAAACTATGTCATTTATATTCAATACATACATCCTTATTATCATCATTTTTAAAATAATATGAAATACATTTCACATCACTACGTGGAGGTAGTAGTTCAAATTTAAATACAAGAAATGTTATTGTTTTCTAAACGATTGGAAGGTAAAAAATTATATTTCATATTAAAATTAAATAATTATATAAATTTTAAAATTAACATATAAATATATTAAATACATCATTGTACTCGTCATTGAGATGTAGTGATAGAAAACATATTATATCAGATTCCAAGGGTTTAGTCCGTTAGACACATAATCAACAGTTTTGTTTCCCATTTGATGGTGGAGGTGATAGATATAGGTTATGTTTTTAAGATTATAACATATTATTATATTAAATATAATTTTTATATTATTTTATCACAGATTTTGAATAATATTAGGAGTTAGAATTAGAGGAAATATGAAAACACATGGTTATGAACATCGCATCTTCTTTAGAAAACCTCTTCAGGTTATACCTAAAGAATTCCTAAATTAGACAAATGATAAAAAAGGTCATATAGGAAGTTTGAAGGGATTTAAGGTAATTGTTTTTGTTTTAATTGACTGGTCCAATGAGGTTTGGGAGTGTGATGAGGATATTAAAGGTATAGACATTATATATGTGGGGGAGAGTACACAAAAGGATGTTTTGAAAAGTAATAGTGATAACATCATTTTTTTCAATTAAAAAGGATAACAAATATATAAATATAAAATAATTAGTTATATTAGGTAAATATTTTTATATAAAATAAGAACATGAAAATAATATTGGTCATTTTAACCATCATGATTTTAGTTTAACACCCAGTAAACTTTTCTTAACCTTAACCATGGAAATTAGTTTTTACTATTTTTTCTATTAAGTATAGGAAAAATAATTTACCTTATTATATCATATTAATTATGATTATTATAAATATGTAATATATTTTCTAAATTAAATTCTATAAATTTTCCTAATTTAATTTTTAATTAATCATGATATCCCAATGAGAATGTGGTTTTTGAAAGAATCATTTTCACATATATAGAATTTTTTACTATAAAAAATAATTTTCAAATTGATTAAGATTACAAAACATTTATTTATTAAAATTTAATTTATCTGATAATACTCTTTTAAAATATTTAACTTAAAAGGTAACCTTAAAATTCTTCTAATAAAAAGGATGTGTTCAATAAAAATCATCTTGATTAACTATTCATCAAAAAATTTATATTTTCAGAATACTATATAAAATTAAAACTAAGATAATTTTGAAATGATGTGTTAATATATAAATTTTCTTTTTCAATTTTTTGTTCAAAATTTGAAAAATTTAATTCCTTTATATGTTTACAAGGCATGATTAAACCTCTTTCTTTGAAAATATTGTTTTTCAGAAATTTATTTTGTTTTTTGTTAGATAATTCATAAATTATTTACAATTGAATTATAACCATTTTATTGAATTTATACATGGGTAATCCATATAATTTACAATATTTATTTATTTTTATTCATTCCCACAAATTTAATTTATAAGTTATAATGTTATATGATCCATTTAGACTATATGTTGGTTACATCGTAAGCTACTAATAATATTAAATTTAAAGAAATATATTTAAAAGAACATTTAAACATGGTGTTGTGGGTAACATACACTATTGAATTCAATTTCCTTCTTTTAAAATACTTGGTTTTTATATTCTCCAAACATTTAACAAATAATGTCCTCACAACTTGAAATTGCACCTGGATATCACAGGTTAGTTATATTAAAATTTAATTATCGAAATACCACATTGTAAAATGGGTTAATAAAATATTCTTTTCGTAAGAGAGAACGGGAGGTACAAGGTTGAACGAGAATAACACATAACTCCATTTTAATGTAAGAAAACATTAGTTGGATGTGAAAGTATGGTCATTAAGAATAATATAAATTATTATAGAGAGTGATAGAGATGATTGATTATAGGAAACTGAATAACAAAAAGAATATTAATGAACTAAAAACCATTAATATGTAATGAGTTAAATGAAAAAAAATTCATCAGATAACAAGATAAATTGTTTATTCCAATATCATTTTCCTAGGGTTGACGGATTAGTTTTCTATCATAATAGAGTACAACAAAAAATATACTTACAATTTCATTATTTCATATACTTAGATCAATTTCCACATCATTTCATACTATATGAAATATATATTAATGATGATTTTTTCTTCAGAATCATGAATTTTAACATTTAATGGGTCATAAGATCCATAAAAGAGTGGCATTTCATTCATTCACATAAAATATTTTCTAAATAAAATTTCTTTGCACAAGTTATCCAATATGAAAAAATAATATCCAAAAATCAACAAAAATTCCTAATGTTTAACTTAATCCATTCCATAATTATTTATCCATAAAATATTATAAGTAAAAACTGTAAATATTTACTAGAAAATCATGTAGTCATGTGATAGGTGATGATCCCTTGCCAGCTTTTAGTTATGGGTTGAAGCCTTGGGGCCATGCGGGAAGTGATGGGTTGCACCCAACATATAGATTTTACTTTTTCTAAAAACAAATTAATATTATCACAAAAATGATCCCATGAATATGATGAATATCATAAAAAATATTGTTATTTGTCTAATAAATTTTTTTCCATAAGGGTTTTCTATACAACATATTATTTCCATTAAATTAAACAATCTTAATAGAATATTATTAATATAACATCAATGATGATATTGACTCTAACGGTCATCAATAAAGTTAATATTATTTACATAAAATTTAAATAAATTTATCAAAAATTAAAATTTTCACTAAATCCTATATCGAGCTACCATATTGTATTTCTATAAATGTCTCAAAAAAAATATCCCAAATCATGATAAAATGCTATCACATAAAGCCTCAAAAGGGGTGTTTACAAAATAGAACTTATCTTCATCCTTATCCTCATGAACCCAAGATTTTATCCCTAATTGTTAATTAAATATTACATAAAGACATATATGCTTCCAAATTTAACACAATTCATATATGTTTCATGATTATAATAACCGAAGTACCATTGTTAGAAATAATTATACATTATAATTCAAAAATACAAACATTCTAAATAATAAATAAGTCGACTTCAGTTGTATTAATAGCATAAGATTAACTATGATATTTTTTCATCTTCTGTGGTATATTTCCTTAATGAATTGGAAATTAATTTTTGTATTTTTATTACTCCTTATAGTTTAAAAAATAAAAATTAGAGGTTTCATTCATTATGTTTCATTTACACACTTGATGACCATTCTCTTCCCACATAAAGAAATCTATCATTCCTTTTACCAAGTACTAGGGTGTTTCCATCCACAATAATCAATTATGGGAAAATATTTCTTCCAATTGATCCATATATTCATTTTTATCAAATACCGTCTTATTAAATTTATTCCCTTACTATCCATAATAGTTTTATAATTACATCTCTATCTTTTTACTTCATGATAATATGTCCTCACATGATGATATGGTTTTGGAGACTAGTTCCCTTCGAAGGGTTGGCCTTAAACAGATAAATAAATGGTCAATATTACATATTAGATTATATACATAGTCTAAAAAATGTATTACTATAATTTTAATGTTGGATACATACTTTTAAACATTTGCATATTCATTTTGTATTAGATTGATTAATTTTATCTTTATATCCACTCATTTCTCGTGAGGACAATATTATTGCATAGAGACTACCTTAATTTTCATTCACTCCATGTTCACTAATTCTTCTTAATTATTAGTGTTATGAATCAATGATCACCATTTATATACCAGTCATGAGAGATGATAAACATCCATGAAAACCTTATCCATTTAATTACTTCTTAAATGAATAAATATCTTTTCTCAGGAACATATCTAATGGCCATCATTAAATGTATTTTTAGTTCCTTTTAATGACGAAATTTGATGATGAATAAAGTAGTATAACATTTTTAAACCATGTTGTAGAATAGTAGGCT
Organism: Viscum album; assembly: GCA_963277665.1. Taxonomy (NCBI): domain Eukaryota; kingdom Viridiplantae; phylum Streptophyta; class Magnoliopsida; order Santalales; family Viscaceae; genus Viscum; species Viscum album. Next base: position 552,721,732 of record OY728144.1, read on the forward strand.
ACTCTATATTGGAAATTTTTCTTCTCATAACCTAAGTCTACTACCTAAATATGGTTATAAGTTTATCAGCTTAAGTTGGAACTCCAACACCAGCTTCATTATGTTACCCAGGAGGGAAACTCCATCCTTGATTACACATATTTTCATGGATTCTATTACTTTTACTAGGTTATATTTTTAAAAAATGTAAAACAATATAATATATCATATCCATTTTTAACATAATGTATCACTTGATAAATAGAAAAATAATTAATACAAATTGAAAACATTATGAAATTTTAATCACATAATCCTAAAGATGGTTTCATTGCGATTGTTTTTAAATAATAAAATTATTCTCAAATCATTTATAGTATTTTATATGTAAAATTTGAATTATCCAAATAATATACCTTTTGAGAGTCAAATTTGGTTTATAGTAAGGCCAATTATCATGCAACAAGTGAATATTGATTCAAATACCAATGTTCATTTTTTATAGTTATTTCCACTAGGTACAACTGTGAAAGAACCAAACAAATTTGTTTTTTCTAGATAGGGATATATTTTAAGGAAATTGAAATAATATATATCTCACTAACACATTATGATGTAATAATATTATTATACGTTTTATCAAATGCATTCACAAGGTTACCATATCAATTTTATGCCTTTCTCAATATAAATCCCATAGCTTGGACTAAAATTTCTCTAAAACCAACTGCAAAGAACTCATCCCTAGCATCCCAAATTTGGTTTCTAATTTACTAAATTGTAACTATATACAATATTTCACATCCCAAAAAGAATGATTAGTTAATTAATATTGGAAAACTAGATACATACATGAAATTCTCATTATATTTGAAAACATTAAATAGAAAAGAGAATTTTCCTTTCGAGAGGCATTATAACAGTTTTCAAATACCTAAATTTAAATCATAATATACCTCATTCCAACCAAGGGAAAGGAAATATAAGAATTTTGTGAGCTCTAATGCTCATTAAGGGTATGTGTATAGTGAAATATATTATGAATAAATGTGGTATAAAATTTAGGGAAAGGTAAATAATAGAAAAAAATTTCATTAAATCAATATCTTTTACCTAAAGAATAATATGGTAAGACTAAATGATTATCATGTAATTAAATATAAATAATAACATGAGTTTGAAACTTATCCATAGATATTCTATCAAGTTAAATAATCACATAGACATCATCAACTAATCTGATAACAAGGGAATGAATAATGACATACATCATAACCACACAATCAAGGCCTTATTCAATGACATCAACATAAATTTCTAAGACCTCATCCAAAAAGACATGTTATTGTATCTCATGATACATAATGATGCATCAAGGGTTTATAGTGGGTATTGTCCATCACTTTCTAAGTCCAATTCGTTTATCATGAGAGAGAAGATAAAAATATTCAGCATAAACATTAATAATGAATATATCATAAAAATGTGATAATTTCCATAATCAATAACATAAGGAAGAAAAAAAGTTTCATTGGAAATCTAGTAGAAAATTATTAATACTTTCCCCAATAAATATGCATTATCATAACACATCCAGAGTACTATGGTGATTTTTTCAAAATATTAATTCAAAAGAAAAATGATCATAAACCATGTAGATAAATTATAATTTTAGTATCATTACCATATATTCATAATGTGTCATATGGTAAAATGGTGTTTTTTCATGGATAAATATAAATACCATAAAACCATTACTAAAAAATTCATGTGAAAAAATCATTCTCTATTAGAAAATCACTTACAGAAACTATAAATTTACAACATATTAGGGAAAAATTTCATTGAAAAAGAAACTTTTAAGATTATACAGTAATATTCAATGAAATTATTTGTCATCATGGAGGTAAATTTCATATATTTTGAGTACATTAAATTGAAGTGTACATTCATATTATTGTTAAAAATTAAAATGTATCTTTTTCAGAAAATGAAATGGAGATTACAATTAAAATGAGTTTAAAAAATTAAATTGGCTAAAAAATTCCTAAAAATGTCATTTGGTCATTATAATGTTAATTAAAACAAATTTTATAAAACATGGATATGTAATAAATAGGATTCTCAGCCGAATAAATGATTAATGTCAAATTTTAATAAAAAATTTGAGAATAATTTTATGTTCCATAGAAATAGAAATGGAAACAATACTTCAAAATTTAATAAAAAACTATATAATAATAAAATATATTTGTTTTATGATATTAATATCATAAACATCTCTCATAGGAGGCTTAAATATAAACAATCTCTTGTACTGATGATATTTAGAAATAAACCCCTACTAATTTGGTAACTTTTCTATTATAAGACCCATGAAAGAAATAACTTCTAATGATTCATTAAATACCATAGAAAAATATATATTCATTATAAAAAATATAAATTGGTAGAATATAAAACATACAACATAAATAAGTTGTGAATATGGAATATGCCTCATAAAATTAAAAGTGACACAAAAAACCCTTACCTTAGGTCCAATTTCCATAGTACCTATCTATAACTATTTTTTAATAAATATATATTTATTATAAATCTATTATATTAACATAATAATGTATTTTATACAATATATTATTTTTGTATAGTGTTTTATGGCCAATTTAAAAACAATTATTCGTTAAAATCATTGTGTCTGGTGATAATTGCCTCATTTTTCATATATTTTTTGGTTTGGAAATTTAGGCCCTTTTGTTAATCAGGGTTTAATAATTTATATAATATTAACCATGATATATATATCATAAATTAGCAATATATAAGTACTTATTATATTCTAAAAAATATAGATAATGGAAAATGAGTTACACCATCCATGGTGACGGTTGGTTATATATACAAAACAACATTTTTCTTATTTTTCAATTTGATGAAGTGTAAGAAGGGTAACTAATATTTTTCCATTATAGGATCATTATTATATATAATATTTCATTTATATTAATGAAATATATCGTTATTTTCAGTCATGTCTAAATAAAATTAAAATCATTTTGCATTGCCAAGTAGAGGTCATAGTCCACAAGTACACACAAGCGACGTTATTGTTTTCGAATGGCTTGGATGGTAAGAAGGTATATGCCATCTTATAAATCCATAACTATATGAAATTCATAAATTACATATATATTTTTTAACCCATCATTATATATGTCTTTAATTCAAGGTTATAGAAAATTAATTACATCTGTTCATAAGGCGTTACTTTGTTGTACACACGATGGATGGTTTTATTTCAGATTTGATAGTGGAGGAGATGGATAAAGAATATAAAATTAACTTAATAAAAACTTATTATATATTATATATATATTTTTTTTTATTTTTTTAAAGTTGCATAATTATTTAATGAGTGATAATAAGATGTAAAATGAAACTTCATGTTTATGGTCTATATCAATTCATTAAGACCCCACTTTTTTTGAATTCCTAAATCCATTCTAGAATTTGTTTTATAATAAAAAAGGAATCTAATATGTGGTTATTGATGTAAGGAAGGTATTTGGTAAGAAACTTTGTGAAATACAATTATTTGGGAGTCTGAATAGGGTCGGAGAGTGGGTTATCTATTATAAGTGGGGGAGAAGATAGACATAAAATCATAGAAAATAATTTGATACCCACTTTTTTCACATGAATAAAGCCGCAAGAAATGGATCATTATAAAATCGTGGATCAAATATGGTCAACATATATCCAGAAAATTGGTATTATATATTTTTATAAGTTTTTTTAACATTAATCATTTTAGTTGACTCTCTATAAACCAATTTTAGCTATAATTACAACAGTTAATGTGTAATTTAATTTCTAATAATTGTTACCAAAATAATTTTCTGATTAATCCCAACTCAACTATCCCCTAAACCATTATCTAGATCGGTAGCTACATGGCCTCAAGTGAGCCTCCCCCCAACACTAGAGGCTACTGACTTGCAGTAAGGTTCTAAAGATGGTATTTTGGGGAGACTGTACCCTCATGGTTAGTGTCGCACAATTGTATAACTAGTTTAAATAAACAAACAACAATATTGGAAGTAGTGATAGTGAAATGAAAAAGAAGCAGAAGACAAATTATAAGGATTTAATGTAAACGTTTTCATTGCCAAATTATAAAACTTCATGTATATAAAATGAAGATACATGTATAAGAATAAATAAATAAATCAAATATTGTGATGCAATTACAGAGTGACAACCAAACAATAAGATCCATGGGCATTTCAAGTACCATCTTGGTCCTTTTCCCTGAATCTACCCGACCAATGTTAAAAACCCATTTAGAGATTGATTCTTCCTCCGTTATCAGTACATTCATACATAAATCCTGTCTAGGAACTGATGGTGGCCAAGAAAATTATGAGATAAAATCTTAGTAGATCGGGGACCGTGGTGTCTAACCCATTCTCTTTCATTCAATATTAATAATTAGTGATCCATAGTAAGAAAAATAAATGATAAAAATAAATAAATAATAAACCCATTGTGTTATATTCCACTTGGAAAACCATCCAATTATAGACATAAAACTAAGCTAGGGAGTCTAAACTAGAATATCCTACAATGGTATGTTGGGTGAGATAATATGTAATAAGGTGGAATTTAAAAAATTAGGTGGTTTGGCATAGTAGATAGGTTCCAAGGTCTTTAACACCATAAAAAACTTTATCTATTGAAAATATTCATTCACAATTTCATTATTTCAATTAGAAAATCATTTTTCAAAATATAGCATGAAACCCTCAGCCCATCCATGAAAATCCAAAATTACTTTCCACGTATCATTAGAGAGGTTGCACATATGAACAAATCCATAGATTCCTACCATGGGGACCTAGAATGAAGTCCCAAGAATCACTCTAATCATGGTGTGAAAAGTCATGTACTAACCTACATGTTTATCCTTGGTATTTCATGTAGGGGCCCACGTCTCTCTATTGGCATTGTTCTACCAATATCACATCATTATTGTATAAGTGGTCTCCTCTAGGGAACTGATTACACACGTTTGGTGGTAAAAATGATAGTTCATGGAGATCCCATCACAGATATATCTGATATCTCCTTCGGTGTATTTACTAACATTTAATAATTTTTACAAGAAGGAATGAGAGTTTTCCCAATGTTTCCTTATGTCACAACCCATCATACCACCCTAGTAATAATATACAACCATTACACAATAAATTCATTTGTAAAAATCATAAAAAGATATCCAAATACTTAATTTCGAGCATTTAATGTATGAAATTCATTTGAATAATGGAGTTTCCATTTTGATGGATTATTAATGGAATTAGTCATATATATTAAGCAATTTGACCATTTTTTTAATACATTCAACTCATATGAAGCATGGATATATGGTTTAACAGATGTCTTAACACCCAATTCAAAGTAATTAATCACTCAAGGAACATTATTAGTAGGAAATACCCCTTAAGGGGATTTTTATAAAACAAAATGGAAATGAATTTTTCCTTCTAAGGTGACACACCATGAATTAAAAATTAAATTATATGATGTGATACATAAAAATCAAGGTCCATTATCTAGTCCATAAATTTATATTTATTCAATTTAAATGATTATATAATTTATAAAATGATCAACTCACGCATGGTGACTTTAACATTTAAGGAATATGAAAAATGGTTGTTAATCATGGATGTACCTATAGTGGTGGAAAATGACCAAGTGAAAAACCCACCAATGGGTTTCTTTGTAAGGAGATGTCTCATCGAGAATAGAAACCCATTTTAATCTATTTATTAAGGAATTATGATGTTTTTCAAGGAGGGTCCAATGTGCCAGAAAATGAAATTTCTTTTAAAATTATGTGAAATAAAAATGATTTTATGATTCCTTCCTAAAACTGAGGGTGACTCACAATGGTAGTATGAATCATTGATTTGGTACATTTTGGATTAACTCAAAGAAACCGTCCAACACACTAAAAATATGGGAAATGGCTGTCACTAGAATAGAAAAATGGATGGTGGATAATCCTTAAAATATCTTAGAGATGATCTATAAGAATGATATTACACATCTGATGCTTCAAATGATGAGTGAAACTGATGATAAATGAATAGGATCTTGGTCCTAGTTAAGAGGAAAGGGTGATTCACATACTAATGGGGGATGTGACATATCTACTAGAAGAGAATGGGAAGGAAGGGTTTTAAATTGAATACCATCAAGGCAAATTTTTTGTTTTCAACCTCATAACTAGGCTACATAGTTTGGATGTGAGCATTGGTCAAAGAGGGCAACAACATTGTGCCTCTTACTCCTGAGGAACTTAGCCTCACACGGTTTCTCACAAGTATTTACTAATAATGAACCAATTATTCAATGAATAGTGCACATGTACTGCAAATGTGAAACTGATTATGATGGATAAGAGCATAGTTTTGGTAGAGCATGTGCAGCCGATGTGCATCACATCATCACATCACCACTTGTCACACGATTTTCTGGTGGGGGCTGCCTAGTTTTACAAAAATCATGTAACATGTTCAAACAACCCAATCGATTGATTTCTGGGGCCTAACACAACCCAAAAAAAATGAGACACTCAAGGGACCAATTAGGCCTTTACCCAAATCTATAAAAAACACATTGTAGTGTTATAACTCACATAATTCAATCTCGATGATCATTTTAACAAAATAACTATCCAAAAGACTAAAAAATTAAAATTCCTTGGTAATTTATTCCTATAAAAAAGGGATGTTACAATCTCCCCCAATTTATAACTTATCATATCTAAGAAGCCTTGGGAAAATGAACAGAATATCACTCGACATTCTTGGGTCATGAATTGTTGTTCAAATGACATTGTTTCATTTCCAAATGCCCGATTCACCTCTATGTGTCACCATATAATATGGTACAAGTGATGCTTAAACTCAATCCAATGGTTATTTCCTAGCTGAATCGTTGAGATGAATATTAACTGAGCCAGTCAAACTAGGGAAATGATATCCATATTATCTCTTAAACCAAATAGAATATGGTTCTTCCACTATTGAATGTGGAATTTTAGAGATAATTACAAATAAAATTACCTCAACCATTAGAATTACCCTTCAAGATTATCATATATCATTCCAACTCCACTCATGATAGGAGTCATGATCTGATCAAAGGGTCCATTCTGAAGCACCCCATTTAAACTGGTCATACTGACCATTCTAACACACTCACAATATCTTTGGGAAATGATTATGTCTAACAAGTTGTTAAATGGTGGAACCCATAAAACTAACATACCTTGACGATGCTCAGCCTAGACACCAAACACATTTCAAACAGAACTGCAATGCCTTCCTCCATGTTTTCTTGTCTTTACCATGACCACATTCATTGAAGTCTACACATAAATTCCAGTGATGTTCCCTAGAGAAACAAACACCTGAACATTTAATATATCATGCCACTACCTGAATGAAAGTGTAACCCTAATATAGACCATTAGAATCATTACCCTATAAATGCCACCTATGATCCCAAAAAATAGTTCAAGTAACCAAATATTTATCAATATGAAGTACAATGAGATTATCCAAGGAACCCCATACCACATCTAGTACATGGAAAATTATCCTAAATGGAAAAACATATACTTATCGATATAACTAGATATTCCCCAAGAAGCATCCACTGGGTGGTCAGATCAGAGAATGAGCTGGTGTCCATGAGTCCATCCATGTCATTCCAACTCGGGAACCATGATATTAATTGGTAATAACCATGAATTTTGTAAGAACCACAATATTATAGTGAAAATATGATCAAAACTACCAAATAAATACCACCATATTTTGAAACATTAGTATTGGGTAAGAATAACTCTCTCTCAGTATACCAAGTTGATACCAAGATAAGGGACATGCTCATCTTTAAGCCAATGGTACACTAAAAGAAATCAGATGATCTTCAAAAAGTATCTGAGACACATTAACCAAAATAAACAAAATCATGGTAAGACTCCAAACCTTTCATCACAATCTACACAAAATGAACAATTGAACTACCATGGGTTGAGTTCCACAAATGATCTTGGATATACATGAATATACATTTATAATAACTGATCCTGAAGACCATAGCATACAATGTATCCCATGATAACTCCAAATTAACAACTAATATTGATTACTGACCAAAGAAATATTCCTAGGTTGTGCTTGAAAACAAGACCATCATTATCATTCTCTTGAGAAAACACTGACTTAAATTAAGGATTACTAGAAACATGTCATTTTGCGTTAGCAAGCCATTCTGAAAATATCTCAAAGCTGTAATCCCTCTTCATTGAAATAAACATTTAACTATAGTCTATGTGATTCTCCCAACCTTTTCATTTTTCTTAATATAATATTCAATAGAGAAAGTAATGTCATTTTAAGGCACGCACTCCATCAAGCATAGACTGTGATCCTAGAGGTGGGAATCACGCTTTAACAAGAATTCAACCAAGAAGACATAGATTAGAAGCCTATCAATGTTCCATGGTTAGATTCACTATTAGAAATACATGTAAATCCCATCCCATTTTATTTTCATTCACACTATATCATTGAGTGTAAAAGATAAAATGACTAACTAGTATTTCAAACACTGGGTCCTATTAGAAATCAATCGAATGCTTTTGGTTGAGGTTGATTCTTCAAGATGCTCAAGTCACTCTATTTTGGAGATAACCGGTCATTAAAGCATATCAACACCAGATTAAATGATTAACACTTATCTCAAATGGTTTGATGTATTATATAACAAGATGACATGAACCAAATATATCACCGCATAATACGCAGATATGACATGAGAAAAAGACACATCCTTGGTATTATAAATAGGCTTATCTACTTTGTGAAATCAAGTATCTAATGGTACATACAGTGGATTAACCCATTATTCACAATAATCATATGAAAATAGATCAAAATGTAGACCGCCCAAGTCATCCAATGCTGAAAACATGGAGGGGAAGTGTCATAATACCTCCCAAGAGATCAACCATGCATATGGATGTACCAATTTCCAGAGTTGAGCATTCTAGGAGAATCACACTTGGATCAAAGGATTAACAAAAAATGAAAATCTATGAAAACATTAAATTATTTTAGAATATAGGAGTCATATATGGGTCTATACCATCTAAATAGTTCCAAACTAGATAAACTTCTCGTTAGAAACAAGAAAGAGTTCCAATGATATGAGAGAACTATATCCTATATGTTATCCCCGAACTGTATCAAAATCATTATCCCCCAAAATGGTCTCTCCTATAAAAGGCCACTTGGATTAAATGCCTATAATTTATAATAAAACATAGAATGTAAGAATACTATGTTAACTCATGTGTTCTATATAAACAAAAAAATGAAGAAACAAATCATCTATCCCCACAAGAATGTTAAGACAGAGAATACCTCTTAAGGTTTTCTATTAAGGAATTAAATTAATACTCTTTTAATTATAATAAAATTTCAAGGTTTTATTTAATAAAATGCATATATTATTCACAAAGAAAAAAGATAGATGGTATTTCAAATCATCTTTTCATCCATTACTATTAATTGAAATCATATTCTAATTAGGTCATTTTGTCAAATAACCCATTTTTATCACCATTTATTTATTTATAAGTTGTCAAGGAAATCAGCACAAGTAAATAAAAATGGTTTTTGTTAACTAAATTCTACTAGTTATGCATGAAACCCCATAAAAGTAGTAACTTTAATGAACTATTTTTTTTAGCATAACATACCCTTAAGGGGTTAAGCATTGTGGAATATAAAAAGAACTGAAACCTAATAGGATCCCATAAATCCATTTTTAGTTTAATTAGAAGTAACCCAAATAGTCATGTCATTTAGATTTAAAACATCCTTAGTGGTTAAATACATATGAAACATGCCCCAACTAACCTACCTGGGTTGATTTGTGAATTTAGGAATTATCCATACAAGTCAATAAGCCCATGAAATAGGGCACACTAATTAATTAGGTCAATAAAACATTAATGGTCAAAGTTGAGAAATAGTTATATTTACAACAATTTCTAATCAAAATTATCCTAGATGGTTGTTCAATTTTATTGGATACCACCCTTAAAATAATAAAGTTCTCATACACTATAAAATTTTAGGAAATCCCTCATTTATCCGTATCAATTTTTTATATAGAATAAAATATTTCCAAACCACTATAATTTTTTTATAAAATACATTATATATATGGTACATCCACAATGGTTTAATTGTTTGTGTCACTCTACTCAAATTCAAAAAGAATCTATACAGTATATTAACTAAAACTTGTCTCTAATTTATTTGCAACAAACCTATTTAGTACAACTGAAACATTTAAATAGATTTAAAATTTATTCGATAATATTTAAGTATAAAAATAACATAAATAATGGTTTGATTATATTGGTCATCACTTTCCATTTTGAAGGGAAACAATAAAGATAACAAATATTAAACTGACTCCTATATAATTACAACTCGTAATAAATTAATTTCTGACTGCTTAGAAGAATGAAAATTTAAAGAAAAAACAATAATAAGTATCCTAAACATATAGTGCACTTAGACATAATATATGGTCACTAAACATTCCAAATAAGCACAATAATGTAAAATAGTCATCGCAAGATACTACAAAAATAAAAGAACACTCAAGCATGGAATATAAGAAAGGAATAATAATTTAAATTATAGAAGAATGCTAATGAGATACCAAAGAAAGCATAAATTTAAACATGTCACCAAGGCACTAATAATTTCACAGAACAAGAGGGAAATAACACAGAAGTAAAATCAATTGTTCAAAATAGCCTAATAATGCATCCTAGATGGCCTGACATGTGCATGGAAGGTGAATATAATATGTTCCTATCAAGATGAATATAGTTGAAACTCCATTACAAAATAAATTTAAGATAAATTTAATAAATACCATAAATAAATAAGTTGCAGAAAGTAATCCATTCAAACAAGGTGTAATAAAAAATCAATAAAAATAGAAAATAACATAAACAAAAATTAGAGCCTTGTACACTTTTACTTTTATCCATAAATGGGTTGATCACACCTAAGAAAAACATTTTATGTAGTGATGATAAATCACTAGTCTTTTATATACCATCCCTAAATTGTAAAATAAGGAGAAAAAAGAAAACATGGTACCAATTTGTAACATCCCAACCCGAGATAGCACTAAACTAGTAGGTGGACCAAACTCCACATGGCCTCAACCATGCCTCCCCATATGCTAGAGGCTTCCGAAAAACAAGGACAGTGTAATTATATTGTATTTTAGAGAATATAACCTAATGTTAAGAGTCTCAAATGGTATAAAAGTATCAGTTCAGTAAGAAAAAATAATGATAGTAGAAATAAATAATTAAAAAAGTTGTGGAAGAAAAATTATAAAGACTGAATATAAATGTGGCTAACACCAAATTACAAAAATGAATGCATGTAAAATTATGAAACCAGAAAAAACAAATGAAATGAAATAAATAGTATGAATAAATAATAGTATAATATGACATTACATATCTCCACAGCCATTCTGAGTACCAAATCAGTCCTTTTACTTGACTCCATCATAGTAACATAAAAGTGGCATTAGAATCTAGATGCTTCCTATTTATCAATACCTAAAGTCATAAAGTCTAATCAGGTTATCATGGTTCCTGAGTATGGTATGAGATAAAATCGTAGTTGGACAATACCCAAAGTTCAAAACAATTCCATTTTATTCAATATAAATAATCTTTTTCCATATTAACAAAAACTGAAGATAGAAATAAATAAACAATAAATGTATTATGTTAGATTCCAAATGGAAACTCATCAAATTACCTTCTTAGAGATAATACAGTGAGCCCAAACTAGAAGATCCACCAATTGTATGTTGGGTGATATAATATGTAAGAAGGTGGACTATACAAAACTTTGGGTTTATCTTAGATGACATTCTCGACATCTTTAATATCAGGGAAAGAATTATTGTTTGAAATAATTCATTCACATTTTCTCTAATTAAATTGGAAAACCAATTTAAAAAATATAGAAATACTCTTTTATCCTATCCATGACATTCCAGAAGGACTTTCCATGTATCTCCTCATATTCTTCACATATGAAAAAAGACAAGGACCTCGTCCTTTGTTCCCCATGAATGACGTCCTATGAGTCAATCCAAGCATGGAATGAAAAGTTATGTACTTACCTACGGTTAGGTCCATGGTATCACATGAAGGGGATCATGTCTCTCTTGATGTATGAGCATGTCTAAGGGGTATACACTAACAAATTGGTCTTACTTATTTGGGGGTGAAAATGGAAACACTTGGAAAGTCTGTCACAAGCATAGTTGATATATCCCTATTATGTTTACTAACGATTAAAAATTAAACCAGATGGAACCATAGAATATATAATGGATCCTTATGTCCCCATAACTAAACTATAACCATTACAAACTAAATGCATTTGTAAAAATCCAAACAATATAAACCAATTCTTATATTAGAGCATTTAAATAATAAAATTCATTTTAGTTGTTATATTTCTATTTAAGCTTGTCATTAAAGACATGAGACATATGTGTCAAGTAATAGGATGATCATTCTAATTTAAACAAATCATAAAAGGCATTGTTGTAGGGTTTGACACATGGTTAAACACCCAATTATAATTAATTATTCACCCAAGGCACATTATTAAGAGGTAAAACACCTCTAGGTGCTTTAAAGAAATCAATATGAATTGGAATTTTTTAATCTAAGATGAATGGACAAGAGTAAAATATTAATTTACACTTCTTGAGATATAAAACTGAAGGTCCAATCTAATGTCCATCCAATTAACATAATATAATTTTAATGATTAAGTCATTTAACCATGTAGAAACCCACACAAGCTGATTAAACAATTTAAGGCATGCGAAACTAGATTTTATTTTAGAAACCACCCAAAGGGTTGGCCAATGACAATGATAATGATCCAATAGAGGATTTATCCATAAATAGAAGTCATATAGGAAATGTAAAATAATTTTAATTAATTTATTAATAAAAAATAAATCATTGTCGATAGGGTATGATGTATGGAATAATAGATTTTCATTTAAAATGTGATGAAATTATGGGAAGAGTATTATAAAACATATTGTATAACAATAAATAACCACACAACAGATATGAAGCTTCAATTAGACATGGTTTGGAAGAAATAAATGAAATCTCCCAACACCCAGAAAATTAGGAAAAAATATACTTCTCCCCAAAATAGCTTAATTGATGGAGGATAATCCTTGAAATAGATAAGACATTATCTATGATCATACTGTGATGGATACAATGCTTTAAATGACAAGAGAAAAAATGTGAAATGAAGGAGGATGCTTGATCCCGGGTTGAGAGGGATAGTGAGCTTCAAGTTCAGAGGGAGGAGGAGACTACAGGAAATGAATAGGAAGTGAAGGAATGGTTTGAAACTGAAGATAAATAAGGTTAATTTTTTAATATCACTCTAAAAACATGGACTCAATATTTTTGAACATATCATGGACAAATCGTAGAGCACCTGATGTTCAGGAACGTCATCTGGCACAATTATCCCATATAGGTTTCCTAACAATGCGCCAACCGTGTGATGAATTTTTCTTAGGTACGAATGCAGTTGAACTAACTGTGTGGTATAGGTAAATGGTTTTCAAAAATCTTACACATACCCTGTGACTCACATCTACACATCGCCTCAAATCTCATAGTGTGTTGCATGGGGCTGGTCAGTTTTAGACAAACTATGTGCCACGTTCAGACCAACCAAACCATTGATTTACAGGGTATGAAACTCCTGAAACTCAAATAGACACCTTAATGACCTCTCAATCCATTAACCAATTTAATAAAATACTAATTGGAGTGTTACAAATAACATAATTCAAATCCAATAAAAAATTTACAAAATGGACTATCCACCAATTGATAAAATTCAAATTTCATTCTAATATCATCTGGTCCAAAACACTGGATTCTACAAATATGACATTAAATTTTATTATTAATTATTTTTATTCAAAATATTGAATCATTTTTTGATAATTCAATTAATATAAGTGGTCTAATTTAATTTAAAATTAATCCCATAGAAGAGAAAAAAATATTTTTTTCCAAATAAAAGTGTCATAAGTATAGATTGTTTTTATATTTTAATGAAAAATATAGTCTTCTAAAATTAACAAAATGGTATTGATATGAATATAAATAAAAAATATTATTTTAATTTAATTTTAAATATAGAGTAATCTATTTTTATTATTACTTTTTATTAAAAACCAAATTTTGTCACTATTTATTGAAAAAATTAATCTTTTCAGAAAAATAACATAAAATCACACTAATATAATATTAAATGATTATTTCAAATATAATTATTTTTTATAAAATAAAAATTCTAATGGTGGCAATATTAGTTTTTATGTATGTATAAAGATAATAAAAAATCAACTTTTTACCAAAATATAGTATTTTCAAAAAAAAATCTTTACCTTTTAAATAGATTTTATTTTATTTATAATTGAGAGATAACCATTTAATTTGTTTTATACATGAGTAAAACATTTAATTTTAATATTTTTCTCACTCTGATTCATACCCACCAATTTAATTAATATGTTATAACGATATACTACATTATGGTTATTTAAAAATCAAGGTTAAATGTATCACTAGATATCGATGTTATTAAATGTAGAGATACATATTTCATTAGAAACTCAAGATTGGTGTCCCATGAAACATATTATATAGAAAACAAATTTCTTCTATTAAAATCATAGGGGTGTATCATTTTACCAACAAATAAAAAAATGTGACCTCAAAATTTGAGAGAAATAAAAATTTCATCATTTAAAAATTTCTATCTTGAAATACCACATATTGAGAAGGGTTATAAATATTTCCATTTGATATCACAAGAAATAAAGGATGGGGGTTATCTAGAATAACACATATCCAAGGCTCTATGTAGGAAAAATTAATGGGATGTAAAAATATTTAAGTGGAAAAAAGCATTACAAATTATATAGAGTTATACAAATCATTAATCATAAGAATGAGATTGACCAATATATAGTTATCAATTATAAATCCATAAATATTTGATGAGTTTAAATACTATTGATTAATAAAATAAAAATTATATAATATTTTTTTTTCTAGATCATTTTACGTTAGTTATGTAATTCCATTACAATAAGGACTACAAACATAAAAAAATCCATTTACTATATATCTTTATATTTCATAGGCACATTTTCATAAATTTGTTATTCTATCATCAATTCACACTTATTAACTTACTCTATGAAATGAATATACAATATGAATTTTTTTATTGTTGAATAACTAAAATTAACTATTAACATATGATAAAATTCACAAAATAATGAAGAATATTTATTTTCGTCTCCAAATATTTACCAAAACCAAAATGGTTTTCAAGAGTTATCCAATATAGTACATCAGTCTATAATCATAAACAACATCAATCAATTTTCTAATTAATCGAATCCATAAGTATTTATCAATAAAATTATTTATATAAAAATAATTTCATATTATATAGGACATCACATAAGATAGTGGTAGGAGTATCACCTTTGTCGGCCTTTGGTTGTGAGTTCAAGCCCCGTGACATTTTAGATGTGAAGACTCATCAGCCGACATGTGGTTCGCCATTTCTCTAAAACCATATTAATATAATTATAATAATGTTCCCAGAAATATGATGAGTATCCTAAAAAACAAAAGTATACCACAAATAACTTTTTAGCATCAAGATTTTTCATTATGATTTATTTTTTTCATGAAATTCCATAATATTAATTTACTATTATTACCCCCAACAACATTGATCATATTGAATCTAATAATTATCAATACCTTTAATACTACGTATAAAAACTATAAAGATATTATTCCTTAAATTGCATTTTCATTAAAACATATAATAAACTATTTGGTTGTATTTACATAAATGTCCCGAAAAATATAATATATCATGGTAATCCCCTATCACATAAAGTCGTAAAAGGGATGTTTTAGACATTGAACATAGGATCATCCTTAAACTTAAAAACACATGATGGTATTCATACAAATTAAGTTAATATTACTTAAACACATATATGCTTCAAAAACTAAAACAATACTTGTATTTTATATGATTATTATAACCAAAATAGCATTGGTAAAACTAATTCTACTATAAAAATCATTAATAATTTTCCCAATAAATAAACATAGTCATAAACCAATACGAAGAATATTATGAATGGTCTCAAAATAAAAAATCCTCGTCATATTCATTATAAATCATCCATATAAATAATAAGGACAATATGTTTACATTATATTAACAATGGTGTATAATTTAAAATGGGGGGTTTCAATTTTTGATGAACAAAAAAAAATTAAAAAATCATTAAAAAATCTATAAGAAAATATCATTTTCTCTTGAGCGATCACTTTAGAAAACATTAAATCTCTATTATATTAAGAAAAAATATTCTTGTTTTATAAATATAGATTATTTTACAAATATTATATAAAACATTACGTATATATTCCATACCATACATGATATAAATATAGTATTTTATGACAAATTTGTTAAAAAGTCTGTGATAAAATACCTATTTTGGGTGATAATTGCTTCGTATTTTATGTGTGATTTTGTTTGGTAATTTTAATCAATTTTCATGGATCATAGTTCCGTAATTTCTAGAATAATAACAATTAAATAAATATTATTTAAAATCCACTTTAAGTAATTATAATATAACATAAAATTAATGCTTTGAAAATGATTTTATCTTTTCTTGGAGACGATAGGTCATACATAAGAATGAATTCTGTTTTTTTTAACAATTGGAATATAAGAAAGTTATATAGTATTTCACCATTATAGAATAATTATTCTACCAAATATTTCATTTATATTCATAAAATATATTCATAAAATATATTAATATTATTATCCATATATAAATAAAATGAAAAACATTTAACATCGCAACATGGTGTTGGTATTTCCCAAGTATGCACGAGCGACATTATTATTTTCCAGTGGACTGAATTGTAAGAAGTTATATGTGATATTATATTTATAGAGGTATATAAATGTCATTAATAGAATATAAATATGTTAAATACATCATTATATCCATCTATTATATGTGGTGATAAAAAATGAATTACATTGGTTTGTGATGGGGTAGTCCGTCGTACACACGACTGACGAGTTTGTTTCCCATTTAATGGAAGAGGATATGGATGTTGTTTATGACATTAACATAATAAAATCATTCTACGTATTATTTATTTATTAATTAATTTTATCTTACTTGGATATGATTTTATGTAGTTATAAGAATAAGTAAAACAAAAATTCATGGTTAGGAACTTTTCATTTTCTTTGGAAAATCTCTCGAGGTTTACGCATGAAGCCTTCCTTAATTAGATCATTGATAAAAAAACCCTCGATTTTTTGGAGGGATTAAATTAACAGATTTAGATATGTATTGGATGAACATAATAGTGTGGGATTTTGAGGGGGAAAGAAGAGTGGTAATCCTTTTATAAGTGGGGGAGAGGACACACTTGGAATATTCTAAAATATAAAGTGATACACACATTTTCCCACTAGACACCAGGAACTAAAATATATCATTTGAAAACAATGTATGAGAGAATGTCATAATATGACCATAAAATAGGTATTTGAAAAGATTCTATGTCATTTTAACCCTTATCATTTTTGTTTAAACCCCTATAAACACGTTTTAACACTACAGGACAACTGGGCAATTGCGACGGACCATTTTCTATGGGCATTATCGAGTCGAAAATAGTCCTTTGGAAAACATTTTTTGCAACGGGAGAACCAGACCATCCCAAATAATAAGGTTTTTGAAAAGGGTTGATGATTCATGTTGTAAAATCATTGCTGCGTGTTGCACGCCAAAAAGCAGGAAAAGGTATTTGGGATGTGATTTTGTAGCCCCTCACAAATTCCTAGTTTTAGTTTTACTATTTGTGACAGGATATATATCATGTCGCAAAATTCTTTCTATGCTTTGGGTATTTGTAACAGGTCAATTGTCACAAATGACACTATTTGCGATGGGTCTCATCGCCCATAATATTGTCACGACAAATCTATCTTATATATACCCACACTAGTTTTACATCAATCTTCTATATTTTATTCCCATCTCTCACTCTCTTAAGTGGAAAATTATCTCTCAAACTTCATCATAATTAATCTTAATTTGGGGAATTATTCGCTGCTTATATACTTCGAAATGTTCAGTTTTATGATATGTATCTATTTATGTTATTTTTTACTTAATTTATTTTATATTAGTAATAATTATTGTCAATTAACTATTGTTAAAAAAATAGAATTAGATATTTTTATTTCTCATTGTTTACGTTAATTTTTATAAATAATTACGTGGGATTAGTACAAATTAGAATTAATTATTAGTTATTAAATTAATTAGTAATAATTAGTAACAAACTCAAATAATTAATAATAAATTCTAATAATTAGTAATAAATTGTAATATTGTGTAATAAATTATAATAATTAGTAATAAATTATAATAACTAGCAATAAATTGTAAGAATTAGTAATAAATTGCAACAATTAGTACTAATTAGAAATAAATTATAATAATTCGTAATAAATTTTAATAAATTGAAATAATTAATAATAAATGGTAATAATTAGTAATATATTGTTTTAATTAGTAATAAATTTTAATAATTAAAAATAAATTCTAATAACTAGTAATAAATTCTTATAATTAGTAATAAATTATAATACTTAGAAATAAATTGTAATAATTAGTAATAAATTAGATTATGTGGTATTAAATTGGAATAGATAGTAATAAACTAGAATAATTAGTAATTAATGGTAATAATTAGTAATACATTCGAACAATTAGTAATAAATTCGAACAATTAGTAATAAATTACAACAATTAATATTAAATTGCAACAGTGAGTTTTAAATTGCACCAATTAGTAATAAATTGCAACAATTAGTATTAAATTGCAAAAAATTAGTAATAATTTGAATTGAATAGTAACAATTAACAATAAATATTAATAATTACCAATAAATTGTACTAATTTGAAATAATTCCTAATCAATTTGAATAATGTGTAATAATTAGTAATGAATTTTAATATTTACTACTAAATTCTAATAATTAGTAATAATTAGAAATACTGATTATTTAGTTTAAATAATTATTAATGATTTCTAATAAATAGTAATAAATTGCAATAATTATTAATAAATTGAAATAACTAGTAATAAATTGCAACAATTTGTAAAAATAATAAAAATAAGAACTAACCTCTAATAATAAGTCATAAATTGCATAAATTGGTAATAATTAGCAATTATTTCTAGTAATTAGCAATAAATTGTAATAATGGGAAAACAAAATAACAATTAGTAATAAATATAAATATTTATTAACAAATTAGTATTAATTAGTTTTAAATTATAATAATTACTAATAAATTTTCCTAAATAGTTCTAAATTATAATATTTACTAATGAAATTCAATAACTAGTAATAAAAAAACTAATTATTAATAAGTTGCAATAATTTTTAATAATTTGTAATAATTTATATCTTTAGTAATAATTAGTAATAAAATGTAGTAATTAATAACAATTAGTAATAATTAGTAATAAGTTAAAATAATTATTACAAAAATTAAATAATTGGTAATAAAATATAATAATTAGTAATAAATTATAATCATTGGAAATAAATTGTAATAATTTGTAATAAATTCTATTAAATAGTTATAAATTGAAATAATTAGTAATAAATTTCAATAATTTGTACTAAATGGTAATAATTAGTAATAATTTGCAAATATTTATAATAATTAGTCATCAATTTTTAATAATTATTAATAAATTGTAATAATTAGTAATAATTATTAGTAAATTCAAATAATTTTGAATAAATTCTATCAATTATCAATAAGTTTCAATAAATAATAATAATTAGAAATAAATTGTAATAAATGGTAAAAATTGTAACAAATTGGCACAATTTCTTACGGATTGGAGGATCCCTTTTCCCCAACGCCTTATCTCCATGAAATATTTTCTCATTGAAATATCTATTGACAATATTTCCTCACATACGAATATCCATTTCTGTATGAATGATAATGCAAAGCAGTGTGGCGAAGCCTTTCTACTTTCCATGCATGTGCATACGAAAATGGATATGTGTACATCATAGTTGATTTTTCATACTGATTTCAGTTAGAGAAATTTTCTTAGAGATGAGCCATTAAGAAAAAGACGATATTTTGCTTGATGACTCATCTTCATTATCTCGGTGTGAAACCACTAGGAAAAATCTGGTCAAGTGTATGGAAATACATTTCTGTATGCATGAAGTTGGAGAGGAAAGAGGCATCACCATGCTTCTCTCCCTAATTTTTCATTCAAAAATTGATATCCATCAGTCTGAGTAGATTTTCTATAGTGATTCCAGTCATACATAGTAGAGATGAGTCATCAGGAAAAATCTCTTCCACCAATCCATTGGAAATTATGTCACCTATAATTAATAATTAATAGTGAATATTAGATTTATTTTACAATATTTAGTGATAATTAGTATAAATTACTTTACGTTATTATAGAATAGTATAAAATACTAAACAATACTATAAATAAGTATGGAATTATAAAAATTAGTATAATTTTATAGAAAATGTAATTTAATTGACTTTTTTTGGATAATGTTTTTCTTATATCAAATTATACAAAAAATAATTATTTTTTAATTTTTATTGAAGCATGGAATAAGGAAGGAGACAAAAATCATTATTATATGATCATGTTTGGATAAATTCTTGAAAAACTCCAATTGGGATTGATTGAAATCATGTATATATTAAAGGTATTGAAGCTTTCTTATCATTTGCAACATAAACACCAAAATTTATTTTAGAAAGATACAATTATGTGAAATTATAAAAAATGCGATTTGAGGATTTTTCAATCATTTGAAACATTGGGTTAATTTATTGCATTTTGGGTTTCAACGAGATTATGATTTCTAGTATCAGCATTGTGAACACATTTCTAGAGAAGATACTAATAATTTGGGTCCGGATGCAACATAGTGTTGAAATTTAGTACACAGTGTGGCAAGTCCATCTTTTCAACAAGATGAAACCCAACAATATATTAATTTAACTGATGAGTTAAAACCATCTCTATTTTATGAGTTGTTATGGTCCACAGAGGATGATTTATTTCCTAGTTTCAAGAAAAGAAACTTTGAAGTAGTTTTTAAATTTATGGCTATTAAATTAGATATTGGAATATAATATATTTGTTTTTATCAGATATTTTCTTTGGTAAACACACTACTACCTGAAAGAAATGTGTTTGCTACAAATTTCTATAAGGGCTTGAGGTTTCTTTGTAATCTGGGACTTGGTAATTAGAAGATTCATGCAACTTCAAATTATTAAATCTTATATTACAATGAAAATGAGTCATTTTATAGTTCTCCCACTCGTGGACAATAGTCATATAAATAGGATCAACGAGGGAAGTCTAGATTTAATCCTGTCAAACAATTTAAAATTTTTTCTCTAACACCAAGATTTCAACATTTATTTATGACTCATAAAACAATGACATTGATGTAGTGGAACAAAACTATTATTATAACCAGTAAAAACATAAATGATTCCTCTGATGGTGATTCCTAGGAAAAAATATTTCCATGTGCATTCATCTTTTTTATTATAAGCTTTAAACATGAAATTACGTCTTTCTACTGATGATTTCTGTCCATTTGGTTCTAACGGTTGTAAGTGTTTAAATTGGCATGTCTTTATAACTCCTTACAATTTGCCTCCGTGGACATTAATGAAAAACCCATATCTCTATTGTAACTTATTATTTCAAGGTCATTCAAAAAATAAAATTGATATTTATTTGAATCCATTTATTGACAAGTAAAATTAATTGTGTTGTAATGGTGTCAGTACATTTGATGATGTTTGGGAAACAAAAATTCATGCTGAAAGATACCATGATGTAGACAATTAATTACTCTAAATAATATGACATTATATCTGGATGGAGTACACATGGTCCAAAATAATTCACATACTTTATTATAGACAACAATGAGTTTATTCACATTAGTAGAAAAAACATTTATTTTGACTGTCATCGCAGACTCCTTCCCACTGATCTGGAGGAACAAGTATAATTTTAGAAAATGAAAAATTGAATGATATAGACCTCCAAAAATGATCTCCACTATAAATATAAATTTAATCTATTATTCATTACCTCCCATCTCATTTGGACCAATTATAAACCCATAGAAAAGTGATGGCTATAGAAAAGAACGCAATTGGATAAAACAGATCATTTTTTGAGATCTTCTGTATTGGTCTGATCTGTTGGTCTTACACATGTTTGATTTCATGCATATTGAGATGAAATATTTTGATAATTAATTACATATATTTTAGGATATACTAGGTAAAACAAATATAATATAAAGGCATGATTAGATCTTTCCAAAAATTTATGGAGAGCGGAACATGAACTGATTGAATATGTCAGATCACAGAAGTTAATGAATCCATAAAAAGCTAAAATGATCTTAAAAGAGAAGAAATTATAATTTTTTAGTGGATTAACGATTTGAGACTTCTAGATGGTTTTGCTTCCAATTTTGGATGATGTGTCATAAATTGAAATATTACTAGAATAAAAATTCATGATTTTCATTGTATAATGGAAATACATATGCTATTTGGATTAAAAGGTATGACGAATTCTATGATTTTGAATTAATTAAAAAATGTATGTTGTTTTTTATGAGTCATTTGTGTGGAGACAAGTGACTAATATTCATTAAAAATACTACAAGATAATGTTTTTTTATTTTATATAAACATGAAAAAATATTCCCGACATCATTGTTGGAATCAATAGAAAATTTGATATTAGATTTGCTACATGAAGTAAAAAATAGAGGTCCGATACAGTTTTGATAGTTGTACTCTTTCAAGAGATTCAATCAGAAATTGAAGAATAGAATATGTAATAAATCATCAGTTCAATGTTCAATTTTAAAAGATTATTTGTCATTGAAAAGTTTTATTTTTTATGCTCTCATTACATTCATTCTAAATATCCCTAAAAACAAAACGGTATGATCTCTAATGAGAGAAATATTGGGGATTAAATAGCCAATAAATTACTAGTATTCAATCATCCCGAACATGCCCTCAATGGTGTTCATGGATGATGGATTTCAGATGATGAACATAGTAGAGATCATACATATATTCATCTAAACTATTAAAAATGACACCATTTATAAAGTGAGTTCTCCTATCACTTATTCTATATTTTTTTATAGTAAATTAATCTTATTTTATTTTTAGGGTATATGATAATCATATCAAGAAACAACATCCACAAATTATAGTAGCTTCTATTGACCAACATTAGAAAAAACGTTTCCACCTTGTTGCAAAAACTCAAAATATAAATTATTTTTTGTTAACATTGAAAAGAAATTTACTATATGTTATATTGATAATTATTTTACAATTTTTCGGGAATCTCAACATGCTAATAAAATTGATAATTGATTGCATATATTGTGTTACCCACCATAAAAAATGGTCAAGTATTATAATGCATATATGGTGATTTGTTTCTATATTCATAGATGTGTATATGGGGAATCAAAAAAATTGATAGTGTTTCATTTTTGAGAGGATATCATTATAGAAAAACTGATGTTTACTTTTAAGGTATGCTGGTAGAAATTATTGAACCGTGTTATCTGATAGAACATTACATTATGATGTTTAAATGTAAGTGGATGGACACAGAGAGAGGATTGCATGTTCATTTGACCCATGGAGTTATTGATATTAAATATTAAGGTCTTCTAGCTGTGATGAACCATTTTTATTAGCTCATTAGACACAAAAGATCTATTATTCAAAATATTTTTCTACTTCAAGAGATTTGTGTGATTTGTGATTCATAATAAAAATTAAATCTTGGGAAAATCGGTTTACTCAAAGTGAATTTGGTTCTTCTGAATTAGAAGGAATTGAAATTTCTCAAGAGACTCATGAAAATTAAAAAAATTCATGAAGAGACTTGAATATTGATGATTACACCACCACAATTAAGGGCTGATGATGACGATGATGTCAATAATGATACAAATGAATTTGAAATGACAAGAGATGATGAAACTAAAACTCATATTGGAATTGATGATACTGAGGAGGAATATGAAGACATTCATATTGTCTGATATGAATATGAGGATGAATATGAACATTTACACAATTAAACGTGGGTTGTAATTGTATATATTATATATCCATATATTATTGTTTTTAGTTGTTTACTATCAAACAATAATTTGATGTTTATAATGGATGAGGATACGTTTCTTATGTTAGAGGGAGTTGATCTAAATTTGGATGAGATGGTTGTTGGTTCATCTGACCCTCACACTATTGGTTGTTCAGGGGGGACTCAGAGGGGGCGTGGAAATGTCTGATTGATGCTTCCTAACCTGACCTTGAGTGACGTCCATGTCTTTCCATGAATCCACATGTGCAATGGTATGTTTACCAATGAATTCTAGTTACTTTTCAATAATTTTTTATGTACTAATTGTTTGATTATTTGTTCTGTCTTCAAATCTCTACGGATATATCTACTAGACATGTAAGTTATATATTGCACAATTATATTTATGAAGCATGGTTATCATGAGATCAAATTCCCGTTGATGTGTAGCACTGCCTGTTTGATCATTGGATGGTATGTAAATAAATAATAATTATTTGGAAATTAATTTAATTAGTAACTTAATGTTATAAATTATTTGAGGGTTAATGATATCTCATCGATGAGATCATGAGTGGGGCTACCTAAAAGGAATGGAAGGAGACTCTGAATCAGAGTTACAATTAGTATTTGCATAATTTGAGAAGGAAATAAATGAACAAAGAATGAGTGATAGAGTATGATGAGTATTGTCACTCCCAATGGTCTTATTACATTTCATATATAGATTGGAATGGATTATGTTCACACTGTTTGGGTTGACTTTTTTAGAGTTGTTCAACTATTGGTCAAAAAACTAGGGGAGATAAGAGATGACACATCAGGCCATTAGTCGTACATTTAGTACGCATAAGGAGCATATGGTATGTAATTTTTTTAAATATGTTATATAACATTAATTGTAAATGGTTTATTTATATTTATATAGTTAATCGAAAACTCTTATATTTCAAAGATCAATGTTTATAAGAGGATGTATAGTGATACAACCACTATAAAGATTATAGGTGATTTCCATTATAATATTGTGGTATGTATATTTTATTTTTTAATTTAAAATTTAAATAAAAATTATATTTTAAAAATTTTACATTTAAATTGTAATTAAAGGAGTCATATGAGGCTAAGACCACTTAGATGTAGACTAAGAGTCTGGTTGAGACTGATACATAGACCAGTGCCCACTAGTTTGATGAGACAACATGGATATATGTGACCCAATATTCCTTAGAGAGAGGCCGAGTTGTTCATATCGTCTGTTGATTGATGCCTAAGTATTAGTATGACACCACTATTATACAGGTATCCCGGTCGAGAGGATCTCATAGAGAGTCATCATCATCTACTACCTAGTATCTAGAGCAGTTGCGAGGTCAGAGTAAGTGTATTGGGACTATGTGTTGGGATTATGAGTGGATGCCTCAATGGTACTAGCAGTATCATTAAGAGTTCTTATGATATCAGCAGGAGGAGGAGATACCAGAGGAGATGGGTCGATGGTGACAAATGTAGGATCAGGAGCAGTTGGAGTACATGTGACATCTCGCTTGTGGTTTAGGGATAGATTTCCCTCCACTATCACCTTTAGCTCCTCCGTACAACCCTCCCCATTAGTGATATATTGTTTTATGATAAAACATTTGATTGTAAATTTTTTTGGTAAAATTTACTATTTACATTTCTATATTGTCTGTTTTTATATTGTTGCAAATATTACATTTTTTATCATTTATTTAATTGCTTATTATTTATTTAATTATTTAATTAATTATTTAATTTTATTAATTTCTATAATTTTTCTAATTTTTATTTTTTGAATATTTTGTTTTTATTATTTTTCATGAATAGTGCGTTTTTTATTATATGTTATTATATTAGTAACATTAATATTATCATTTCATATATATATTTAATACAATTATTATTATATTATTAATATTCTAATTATTATATGAATAGTATATTATTATTTTATAATTTAATTTATTTCAATATTTTTAATATTATTATTTCGAAAATATTAATATTATTTTATTATTTTTAACATAATTTTATTTAACCTCTTTTTCACTGGGCCCCCTTAAAAAATTATTTGCGATGGCCGGACGTAAAAAAAATGTTTCAAAAACTCGGAAAGCCTTTTTACTACAGGCCCATCGTAATAAGCTATTTTAAAAACCTAGGAAATATATTTAGGGCAGATCAGTATAATATCACAAATATTGTTTTTTGGGACTGACCATCATAAACAAAAACAATATTTGTGATGTCTTTTTCTACAATGGGGCATTTTTTATGGGTCCTCGTCGCAATATTCCATTATCCAATTGTGAAACATTAACTGACATGAATAGTTTTTATAGTTTTTAGTATTTATTATGAACAAAAGTCAAGTTGAAATTTTTATATAATAATATTATTTTTCTAAATATGAAATCTATTATTATAAATTAAATTCACATAAATTGATTAATTGAATTAGAAACTAATCCCATATATGTGCTGCCAGAGTGGGCTTCCAAACACATGTTTTCATAAATATTGAAGGTTTAAATGCCAGAATTAATTATCAAACTGATTTCAATGACCTAACTATTGTTTATTATAATAAAATTTAACAAAAATGTATTTTTAAACAAATTTAAATAAAAACATAACCCTTAATTTCATTTACTTAAAAGGTTGTTTTCAATAATAATTTAAATATTTCCACGATTCATCGAAAAATTATTTTTTCCAGAATATTCTAATAAATTAATTAATTTTGATATGATTATTTAAAAAAATGGATTAAATTTGTTAAAATTAATTTTCTAAAGTATTATGAAGTAATTTTAATATTTTCTGTAAAGCATGAAAAAAACACATATTATGAAAAACAATTCTTTAGAAAAAATATTTCTATTTCTTGAAATGATTAATATTTTATTTATAATCATATGATAAACATTGAATTTATTTTATACAAGTGAAAATAATATATTTTTAATAATTTCTTTATTCATACACAAAACTACATGCTCAATGGCTTTGTAATAACAATATATGGTTTATTTTAACTCATTGTTTCATGTGTCATAAGCAATCAAATAAATTAAATTTAATTAAACAAATTTCACAAAACATTTATGATTAGTGTTTCATCTCACTTATGATATTGACCACAATATTATTATTTTAAAATAATTAGTTGAAAAAAATTTATACATGGTATAAACTTAAGACATTACAACCCATAGATAGATTCATCTATCAACTCCTTAAGCCATTATATATAGCACACACGTGTATATAAACATATAGTTCTCCTAGTTCCATGAAAACCCCTTGTAAATTTATTAAAAAACATATGAACATGATTCATTATATCAAAAATATATATTATCAAATAAAAATATGCTATAATAAATATTATAAAGTAATTATGAAATTAAGAAATCATGGAAAAAACAAACACATACAAAAAAGTAAATGCAACGTCGAAATGAAAAATAAGTAGTAATAATGATTCCAAAGAAAATATATAAAACATTAATAATAATATTCATCATGAAATAAATATCCACTATTAATTACTATAAAGGGAATATAATTAATATCAACCAACATTTACTCATTTTCTTTACTTTTTTAACCAACTAATAAAGAAAAATCTACAGGATATTTCATAATCAAACAACCTATCACACAACCTTATAAGGAAAACACTAAATAGGTACTAGTATCTACACAACACCATAATCAAAATACATATAATATAAATATAACTTTGTAATACCCATGTTATCAATAAGATAATAAACCATCTCTATCTCACTTATTCTGAAGTTCTAGATTACAAATCTATTCAATGATTTCCACCTTAACAATACCATAATGCCAGTCAACTAATGTCACACTTCCTACACTTTTGGCCCAAAAATCTATTCACTATAGACTTAAATTCATTAAAATTATTAATATGAATTTATATTCATTTTTGACTCATATATCAGCAATTTCTATTAATTTAATACTAATACCATATTACATGTAAATACTATCTCTTATATTTATCAATATAATTCAGCAAATCATTGTCATTTGAATACATAAACATATATATTACCCAATATGATTCATGAAATCAATAATATGTTTTTCCAAATACATATATAAATAATTAAGATGGAATAATATGAATCTTGTTAAATATTTTCATATCTTCATATTCTCAACTATCAATCCAAATTTCTCATTTTCAATCTTATTTCAAAAATGATTTCAATTTTTCATGTTAAATCACATAGTTATAGTAGCATAAAAATTTCCCATAAATTTCATACCAATATTTCATAATTATATTAATTTTTAAATTAAAACACAAAATAGAAGGAAAATAAATAGAATAAGTTGCGAATGAAAATGAAAAAGGTATACAATATAGAAAAAACATGTAATAACCCAATCATATAGACTAAAACTACATTACTAAGCTTGATAGGGGAGTGTGTTGATAAAATGTGTCATGTAAATTATAGTTTCTCCCCCCAAAAACAAATCATCCCCCTTAATCCTATAGACAGAGAACAAACCTAACATTCTCCATGGGGTCACGTAAATGTTTATTAATAATTTATAGGGAATTTTTATGAGTCAAGAATTATAGGATATTATTTTAGGGTTTTAATAAAGAATAATGATGATGTCTCTAGACTCTTATTTCAAAAAGGTTTATCTGCTGAAGGTAAACAATGATACTTCCTATCATTCAACTCTAAAAGATAGTAATTTAGAGGATTATATTTCAAAAAAGGATTAAATGTGTTTATTAAATATCCGGAACATTATATCACATGAAATAAGATAATATATATAAATCCATTACTCCAACAGTATAAAGAAATATTGTGTCAAAATACCTGGAAAAGACCACAAATGATCATGTGAGATGTTTCTTGAATCCCAACCCATGTAATTTGGTTTCACACAATCCCAAAATCATAAATATATTGGTAATATTAGCCTTTTTGGAAAAATAATATTAGAATGTGAGGAGGGGGAATATAAATACACCTCGAGTAGAAGGAAAATAGCAATCAATTCTATGGAATGACCTAAGGTACAAGAGAAACAATTAATGTTGCATGAGAAGGTGGTGATGTCGTAAAGTTTATGATAAATATTCATAATCACTTAATTTTTATTTAAAAAGGTCTAGTAAAACACAACTAGTGTGATCTCCTCAACACCCATATTTAAAACTCTACAAACCCTCTCTTAATTCAATAAGAAAGAGGAATGACAAAACACATTAAATATTTTAAATCTATGATACCATAAATCATGGTGCAAAGATAAAATTTTTGAAAATAATTTTTATTATCTATCATAATCCTTAATTTTTGGGTATACAGTTCATATTTCCATTATTAATCATAAATTTTGATTTGAACTAACTAAGAAAAAATCTGAATTTTCTAAAAAGTGAATATTCCTACTCAGGGAGGAATATACTATTATTCATGAATGAGGTATATTAAATTTTATAAATTTAGTAAATAGATAAAATTTAAAACATTTAATAATGAATCTTACACAATATGTGGAGTAACTATAAACAGATCTAGATGATTGAAAAATGAAAATACTCTTATTCCATATTAGAATAACTCATATATATACAAGGTTGTTTTGTGTTAACTCGTATGCATGTAATTTTAGAAATTGAACTAAACCTTAGTCATAATAGATTTGAATTTTACATACTAAAATCAGAAAATATATTACTTTTGATTGTGCAAAAATTGACTCATACATAATAAAAACGTTACTGTTATGTGTAGTACCCCAGATCTGCACTCCCCAATCTGATTCTGAAAAAAATAACTTACAACACAGAATTTCATATATGTCTCTGTTTACAGTATCTTTTTCAATTTTCCATTCCAATGATATTTTATTTTATAGTTTTATAAAATTAAGAAAATACATACATAAAAAACTAATGTATTCTCATCAAATAAAAATTATATCCATATTATAAGTATCTATAAAATAAATTTACTTTTTTCAAAATAAAAAATAAATTCTCCACAAAATATACTCTTATTTGATTAGTATACATAATAATTTATATTATAGACTACATAAAAGGAAATACAATAAGGGATGACCTTAATTGATTAGTAAGTGTAAAAATATAATAAATCATAAAATGAGATATGTGAGTCATATCATGATATCATAATAAAAATTATTATAAACATGAGTTAATGGTATAAGGAGATGGTAAATTGGATTAAATAATGATCCCATCATACGAGAATGAACTCATATGAATGTTATGAGGATATAAAAACATATTATATGAAGAATAATGGAATCCTTGCATTTTTAACATAAAATAGATGGCGAGGACAACTTCCCACACAACATAACCGTCTAGGCCCACATCCCAAACACCATGATATATCATGATATGGAAACATTACCCAATGCCTTCGAGAGATATAAAATTCAATTTTGACCCATCAAAAAATAAAAATCATAAATACATTTTCCAAATTATTTCTATCAAAATATTCAAAACTCACAATGGAAATAGATGAGTTTTATATCCTTTTATGTGGTACCCTATGAAATTATTCCTGATTTATTAAATAGATATGGAATAAAATAATCAAGGAAAAAATGTGCATCTGATGAATTTAAGTGACATTATAGGTAAGTAGAACTAAAAAAATTATTATTATGTATAAGCTATTTATAGTAAATACGAAATGTATATATTGTTTAGCTAAAATTTCCCCATTTAATCGATGTATTCTTTGTCTAGGTGAACACCCTTAAATAATGTAATGGAACATTTGGCATTCATTTAGGAAAGATGCTAGATAAAAATAATACCTATAAAATTGATGATTAGGAATATAAAAACTCATCATGGACTATATGATGTATATAAAATATAATATCATTATCCATATGGAGATGGAAGGTGGATGATATAATTTAAATAGTACTCTTGCTCATGTATATGACTTAGATGAAGAACATTATTTGAAGCATAAAGAAAAATTATTGGAAAATAAAAATTTCCATTTATCATTTACTTTTTAAAGAAATGATGATTTAACTAAACCTAGAGAATAAGAATTTCCTTTTTATTAGACTTTTATACATAGAGGGGACATCTCCTAGAAAATGAAAAAGGTGATATAATTTGAAGTCAATGAATAAATTTTTAAAATGGATTTTTTTCTAAAGTTTTTCCACAGAAAAATATATGATATTTAATTTTTAACACTCTATTTTTCACAAAATTAATGTAGTAAAAGTTTCCAATTTTAAAATAATTTCAAAATAATTATTTTTGGAACAGTTTTCAAAATTGCTTTCAATGAAATCATTTTTAAAAATTTATCATATTGAAAATGGTTAAAGTAAATTTAAATAATTTACAAAACACAAATCACAATAATAACTAGAATATTTTTTTGATAATATGTGAAGATAGGTATAAGGGTCAATTGTAATATTATGGAAAATACAATTTCTTTGTAATCATTGATACAGATTAAAAATAACCATTAGAAAGAATATGAGTTATTCTTTTCAAAATCATGTTTTATCTGGGGATGTGATTCATCAAAGGGGTTTATATAAATTAAGACAAGTAATATCACCAGATAAATACTAAATCTCCATTTGAAATTTTTTTAAGGAATAATATAATTTTATGATCAAAACCAAGGGACTCACGAGAAAAAAGAACGCAAGTCGGGAAAATAATTATTACATGATTAACAATTTAATAAAATCTCATACAAGATTAAGATAATAAAAATAAAACTAAAATACTATTTATAAAATATATTACATGATAAAATAGAAATTGGGTTTCATATAAATTATATAAAACAGAATTGTTTCATAAATTAAAATCATTCTCAATTAAGGGAGTTTGAGAAAAAAATAATTTATATTATTTCTCCACTTAGGTGATCACACAGTCACCTCATGTAAAATGAAAATAAATATATTAATAATATCTTTTAGAACATTATTAATATCTATAACTCTTTAACATAATTAATTTATAATTATTTACTTTGATTATAATAGTTTATATAAATTTTAACATCGAGTGTTAACAATTTTAATTAGATTGCACATACATTGTAATGTTAATGTTAATCCATGGTATTTTATGGAAAGTTAATCATTCCTAGATTAACTATGGAATTTTAATATATATAATAATACTATTTAAAATTTCACACTTTCATACCATTAGAGTTTTAAATATGACTCATGAAGATAAAGCGGAATATAAACTTGTTTCATCAAATTTTAAAGACCAGAAATGATATATTATTACCATGTTTAGATATTAATATATTAAAACAATAAAAAAAGTATTTAATGAATTTTTATTATATGTCATTTTATACACCATAGTAATTTTAATTATCACAATGATCAATAGCTTATACAACACACAATAATGACTTTAAATGGACCATGATAAACTATCGAAATATTACACTCTAAACCTAACCAAACCTGGAATTTAAAATGACAGGTTTGAAAAAGATTAACTAATTTAATAAAAAAATATAATAGCCCTACACAATATAAATTTTTAAATAAATAATAATAAATAAGTTATAATTTTTTTAATATATATATTTTTTTAGAAAATTCTCACATTAAATAATATTTATTTAATATTTTTCAGAAAAAATTATAAAACAATTTTGGGAAATTTTATAAATATTTTATTATAAAATTAAGAAAATTAAATCATAATATTAAAATTAAATTTGATTGAAATTTAGGGATTTTTCTAAAAAAAATTTATTGAATAGTAAAAATTATCAATTTTAAAATACCATCATTTCATTCATTATATAAAGTTATTTCAAATTTATTTTATAAATTATATTTGGTATTAAAATTATATATAAACAATTTTATTTATAATAATGTAGTTAATTTCATTTGAATAATCAAGTTTCCTGATTTTGGTATAATTTTATTTTTATTCTTTAAAACACGTTTTTTTGTAACCTTTTTAAAATTATATAAAGTGTATCTATAAATATTTATTAAAATATACACTAGTATTGAAATATATAAATTATATTTATACATTTCAAATCTATTTATATGAATTAAAATTCAAATAATAATGATTTCTTTCCATAATGAAAATAAGAGATCAATAAAATATAGAAAATGTATATCTTGACCAACTGTTTTTAGAAATGTTTTAGGGGTTCAATTTTCATTATCATTTCATCTACTTATTCTACTTGAATTTGATAAAATGGATTCTATATTTCAAATCTAAATAATTAATATTATAATTTTTTACTTCATTTTCGTAATGATGTACAATAAAAACAGTAAAACACTAGTTACCTTGGTGAAAAACTAAAATGACTAATCTGGGTAAACATAGAGTTAAATGGAACGAATTTTTGAAAACATGTTACTTATTGAATTTATTAGGTTTTTTCATGACAATTTTAACCAAAAATCGAATTATTTATGAATTTTGGAGGGGATTCTCTTGAAAGTGACTTCCCATTTTTGAATAGGTTTGGGTATTTACCAAAATGTCACTCCACAATTATTAAAGGGAACACATCCTATCACTTCATAAAAGATGGAAATCTATTTTTTTAAAATACCCAAAATGTGTCTCCCCAACATCCTTATCTACGATATAGATCTTTTATTATTACCAATAGACTTATGTTATGGCCCTTAATAAGAGATCTGAAGGAGGTTCTTCCATGTGAATGTAATCATTTTCACTAAGCTCCATCTGTTTATTTCACTTTTTTGATTCACTTCAAATAATGTCACAAAATTACCATATATTATAAAATGTGTCATATATATATAGTGATCTGTTATTTTCTTCTTGGATTTTTTTTATCCATTTCCTCTTCTATCAAATGAGAAATGAAACCATCATTTGTGTGTACGATGTACTACCACGTCCTATATCGATGTAATATGTTTTAAATAATAACCACTCCTATTTATTCATAATAATGGAATTAATTCTATATATTAAATTCAATAAATTTTATTAATTATTTAAATTTAAAATATCTTATTCCTTCTTACCTTACCAATAATTAAGAAAAATTAGCATCATTTGTGTGTACGACGACCTACCACCACACAATTGAACGTAAATAATTTTTTATTACCGAATCAAATTGATGTTATATGTAAGTGTATTTAAGGAAATAATAATATTAATGATATAAATATCCTTATAGAAAGTCAAAATAACACTTACTTTTTTTCCATAATGATCCTTTAGAAATGGTAACGTTACTCATGCGTATATAAGTCCTACTATATACGTGATTGTAACATAGTTAATTATCCATTACTATATTACATGGTTTGTTTTAAAATTTTAAATAATATATAAATTTTTTATTAATTCATGTTTTTTAGTTTATGTATTTTGAAAAAATGAACCCTTTTACAATGGTTAACACACGGATTCCAATTTGAAATTATGAAATGATCTTCCTCAAAATTTCTAATGTAGACAAAATTAAATAAGTAATTAATTTTTTTAATTAATATAAATAAAGTAAATGGTTTGAGTATAATGGATTAAACCTGGGAAATTTTATTCAGGAAAAACTAATTTCTATGAGTTTTTTATATGGGATATAAAAGATATGCATGACCATCCTTGACTCGAGGTAAGAGATTTATCTTCTCACATTTACTTCAACTAGACATATTCTGTAACGACCCAAAGTTTTTCAATATGAATTTCCTTCATCTAATTATGTCCTAAAATCACATGAAAACCCAACATAATGAACTACTAAGTACTAAGTTACCTTTAAACATAATTTTGTCACTTCTATGTTTTGAAATTCGAAAATCCGACATACACAGTTTAGTTCAAGATGATTTATGGAGTCCATTGAAACAAAAATAATTTTTGGTGAATAGAAACCTACCCTTATGAATAGAAACATACCGTTATGAATATTAATATGAACCTTATTAATATTAAATCATCCAATATAAGAGTAACCTCACCCATGAATAATTAAATAAAATTTAGACATCTTAGAAAGTGACAACATGACCTTAGTAAATGTTTTGCTATTTTGTAAGTCATAAATAATTAATTTTAATTAATTATTTAATTTAAAAGAAAAAATTCTTTTATTAAAATTTGTTCATTAATTATAAAATCAATGTCTTATAGTTTTTAAACAATTTTTTAATACCCTACGTAATTTTTGAAAGCACTATAAAATCAGTTTTAGTTTTGAAAAATAGTTTTTTTGTTAAATTAGGATTTTAATTAAATATTAAATTAAAAATATATAGAAAATTATTTTTGAAAAATTTAATTCATTTCTAGAATCTACACGTCAAAAAATGGTAGGGGTAAATTTTAATGATTTTTTTGAAATACTTAAATTTTTTATCAATAGTAGAATCTGATAATGCACAATAAATGCTAAATAATGGATTAATTGAGTTATCGATAATGTTTTGTAGATATAAGCCCACTTGTTTCGGGATCACATGATAAAAATACTATTATTGGTCATTCAATACTCACAATTCCTTGTCTTAGGGGAAATTTATAAACTAATGAATTTTATATTAAGGAAACCCCTTTCCCCTCCACTATAAAAGCCACCCTTCACACCCTCATTTCTTCACACCTCACAAGATCCAATATTAATCTAAACTCTACCCAAAAACCATCCCTGGCCCCTCCCCCACATCCAAGAGCTTTTGTTCTCATAAAAAGACCATTCTTATGCCCTTAATGTGGTTCTCAAGAGAAGGATTCAACATGTAATTTCTCTCCCTATTCTCCTTTAATTTCCTTTCAAGTTCAAGTTTATTTCCTGATCTCTCCCCACCCATATTCATAAAATGGTATTGTAACTCTATTATTATACATATACTCTAATTTTATTATTCTAATGGGATATTATATCATCCAACCCCCTTTCCCTCTTCCTTTTATTTTATTAAAGTGAACGTTGTTCGTGATGTGTTAATTTATCACCTTCAAGAACGACATGATTTCTTCTTCCATTTATACCATCTGATCTGGTCCTGAAACCATTTCTATGGTTGAAAAAGAATATGTTATATGTATTATGTCCTATTTAAAGTTCTGGAAATAAATTATTTCCATATTACTAAGTGATATATTAAAACAAGTTCGTTGTGATAAAAAAACCGCCCAAATTAACCCAAACAATCATCATTTAGTTATAATATATTGATTCCTCAATATGGATATAATATGATTCATTATAATATCATTAAAACTCTTGGAATATCATTAATAACGTTTAATATCATATCTGGATGTTTACCCTTGTTCTACCCAAATATAAATTTAAGAATACAAGTGAATCACTCAAGAAAACCATAAAAACAAACATTCCCGAATAATGTTTTTGAACTCTATAACTCATCAAAAGGAACATAAAATCACTTAATGAAACCATAATGAACCATATTAATATACTCAAAGGTTATGGATTTCTAACTAATGAATATAATGTCATTATACGGGAAATTAAAGAGAAGGAATCATTCAGTTCAAGGAGATGTTGTGAAAATGACCACACCATGACTCAGAGTTGTTGTACAAATCCGGGGATCGGTTCAGGGAGAGGTTGTGAAAATAACCGCACCATTAACTCCCATATTGGATGAAAGTAAAAACCTTTTATGAAGGGCTTACAATGAATTCAAAGTCCATATTGAATGATGCTACTTGGGGAATAGTTATGAGGAAGTCACTCGAAGAGATTTTCAAACTACTGGAAGACATGTCTTCCAACATCTTCTAGTGGAATTCTGTGCGGGGCACACAGATATGAGGAATGCATAATATTGATTACATGACTATGCTAGATTCCCAGTTTTACTTTCTATCCAAAAAGACTAACACGCTCAATCAGAAGTGTGTGTCCCAATATCATGTGTCAAACCATCCGATGTGTAGAGAATGTGGTGAAAACCACATCATGTGCGAATGCTCGGGTTCTATAAGCAGCCCATCGACGAGTGATGTGAGCTGTGTGGACCAAAACCATGGGCCAAACTAGTACCAACAGTACCAAAACATATCATGGAATGATCAATAGAACACAGGCTAGGGCCAACATATGTAGAATACTCCACCCCAATGACTGTCCAGCTATGGTCGTACTCCTTAACTAAACCATTACTAGAGGCAACAATAGCCTCTGCATGGAACTTATCAGCATCAAGGGTATCAAAACCCTCACCCGCATCATCCACGACAGCCACCACCTACACCAGATGCATAAAAACATCAGCATGAGAATACCTCAAGGATAGAGGATCTCATAAACAAATTTATATCTACTTCTGAGACTAGTTTCCCGAATCAGGTGGCTTCCATTCATGTCCTAGAAAACAAAATTGGAAAGCTGGAAAACAAACTCATAGAGAAGAAACATTGTACACTGCCAGGTAACACTGATAGTAACCCGAGTAAAGAGGCACACACCGTCACACTATGAAGTGGAAGTGAGAATCAACAAAACCCATCAGCATTGGAAGGTCCCCCTAAACCCCCTACTGGTGATGATAGTTTAGTAACAGACCACTCCTCGTCGAAAATACCACTTAAGGGGGCTTCAAAAAGTAAAGGAAATGAGGTTTTCAAACCCTTAGAGCCTACCTTACCCTTCCTAAAGAGGATGAAGAATTGAAAGATAGAACACCAGTTCAGAAAATTCATGGACCTCTTCAGGATGCATCAGATCAATATTCCATTTGCAGATGCGCTCGTGCAGATGCCCACTTGTGTGAAATTCATGAAGGAGATCCTCTCCAACAAATGATTTATGGACGATCTGGGCACCATTTCACTATCTAAGGAGTGTTTTGCAATCATCCAACATTATATTCCTGTCAAACTCTAGGATCCATGTAGCTTCACTAATCCAAGAACTATTTAACCATGTAAGTTTGGTAAGGCCCTCTACAACTTCGCGGCAAGTGTCAACCTCATTCCCCTCGAAGTTTTTAAGAAGATGGGGCTCAATGATTTGAAACCTACCTGAGTATCCCATCATCATGTAGAATGATCGATCAAATATTTGATGGGTCTACTGGAAGACGTGTTGGTAAATGTGGGTAGTCCGATCATCCCCATATATTACATTATCCTTGACATGTAGGTCGACCAAGATGCACCTCTTATTTTTAGAAGGCCTTTCTTGGTGACTGGAAAGGTATTGATCAACATGAACCTGGGGGATATAATTTTCTGTGTAGGATACGAGAGAGTCTCCTACAATGTGTTCAAAGTCATCAAGCATGCATCATTGTCAGATCATGAGGGTTGTTATGTAGTGACCACCATAGATGACCACTTGAGCAGAGAAGGGGATGATCTGGTATGTTATTTTGCCTCAGAGGACATAGTTATTCTTGACATTCAACCAGATGAAGCACCAAAGGACCTACAATTCCATGAAGTCCAGGGCAGCCACTACTGGCAACATGTAGTTATACCCGATATTCTGGAGTGGGAAAAAGTGAAACCACTTGTACCTTTGATTCTAAAGGCACCTGAACTCGAACTAAAGCCTCTTCTGTCTTCTTTGAAGTACATAAATTTGGGAAACAATCAAAAATTTCCTGTCATACATAGTGAAGTACGATCACAGGAGTATGATGATGCACTTTTATAGGATTTGAAATAGTGAAAGCATGCACTTGGATGGATAATTGTAGATTTGGAAGGCATCAACCCCACCATTGTCACCCAAAAGGTGCTTCTTGAAGTTCGTGCAAAGCACTCTCAGTAACCACAATGACGCTTGAACCCCCCCCCCCCCATGATGGAAGCTGCAAACAATGATGCAATTAAGTAGTTGGATGAACGAATCATTTATCCCATCTCAGATAGTCTGTGGGTGAGTCCCCTACATGTGGTACCCAAAATGGATGTATCACTGTTATTTCAAATGATAAGAATGAGACCATCCCCACATGCATTGTCACAAACTTGAGAGTCTATGTGGAATACAGGAAGTTGAATGATGACATGAGGAATGATCATTTCCCTTGCCCTTCATGAATCTGATGATAGAGGGACTGGCAGGGCACAACTATTTGTTCTTCCTCGTCGTCTATTTTGGGAACAATCATATTTCCATTATTCCATAGGTTCAATAGAAGAGCATATTTACTTTCCCATATGGTATGTTTTCTTATCGAAGGATGTCCTTTGGCATGTGCAACACCCCGGCCACCTTACCGTCCTGTTTGTTAGCTGTCTTCAATGACATGGCTCAGCAGATCCTTGAGGTATCCATGGATGATTTTTCCATTTACAAAAATTCATTCACCACTTCCTTTTATCTCCTAGAGCTAGTTATAGAATGATGTGAGAACACAAACATAGTTCTTATATATGAAAATTGTCATTTCTTGGTGAAAAGTGGCCTCATACATGGCCCTAGAATATCAAAAAAGGGGATAGAGGTGGACCTGGAAATGATAGAATTCATTTCACGACTGCCTATTCCAACTTCCGTCAGATCCAGATTCCTAGGGCATACAAGTTTCTACTGGTGGTTTTTCTGTGACTTCTCAAAGATAGCCCTACCCCTCACCAACCTTCTAACCAAGGATGACATATTTGAGTTCGATGATCCATGCAGCACAACTTTTGAACACCTGAAGAAATTCATGGTGGAATCTACAATAATTTTTACTCCCAACTAGGAGGAACTATTTGAAGTGATGTGTGATTCTAGTGACTACGCTTTGAGAGAATTCTTGGGCCAGCGGCTTGACCGAATTTTCCAACCTATCTATTATGAAAGAAAGACACTCAATGAGGCATAGATGAACTACACCACCATAGAAAAGGAGATGTTTGCAGTGGTGTTCATGTTTGATAGGTTTCGTTCTTACTTAGTGTTATCTAAAGTAATTTTTTACACTGACCATGTAGCACTAAAGTACATACTAAACAAGAATGATGTGAAGAAATAACTGCTATAATGGGAACACCTCATATAAGAATTTGAAATAGAGATATGAGAAAATAAAGGGAGTGAGAACATTGTTGATGATCATATCAACTGCCTGGGACTGCCTCATTTGGAGAAGGAGGAAGGTCAAGAGATCAGGGATGATTTCCCTATAAAGTAACTCCTTTTATTCAAGGAAACACCTACACCTTGGTATGCTGATATTGCTATTTTTCTGGTTATAGGTTTCCATCCCATTGACCTCTCCTTCCAATAAAGGAATATATTTATCTATGATATCAAGAGGTATTTTTGGGAAGATTCTCTTCTATTCTGATGCAGTGGAGATGAGGTGATCCGGAATTGCATCTCGAAAACTGAATTTTAGGGAGTCTGCAATTTCAGTCACACCTCGCAAGTTGGGGAACATCATGGCCTTGACCGTTCTATAGAAAATATCTTGAAGTCTGGTTTTTTGGCCCACCGTTCATAGAGATACCCGAGCCTTTTTTTTCTATTGTGATCAATGACATAGAACATGTAATGCGGGACTTCATGCTAAGATTCCCCAACACCCCTTCCTAGAGGTCGAGATCTTTGATGTATGGGGAATAGATTTCATGGGACCATTCCCCCCCATCATTATAGAACACTTAATTCCTGGTCTGTATCGAATACATCTCCAAATGGGTGGAAGATGCTGCTTTACCACACGACCCAACCAATGTAGTCAAAGGATTTTTAGAGAAACATATTTTCAGCATGTTCGACGTTCCTTTTGTACTAATCAATGATAGATGAACCGACTTGAACAACACATTAATTAAAGGAGTATTGTCGAATTACAGAGTGAAGAATCATATAGGAATTTCATATCATCCCCAGACTAGCAGAAAAGTGGAGGTATCCAACCATGAGCTCAAGGAGATTCTAGATAAAATAGTAAACAATTCACGGAAAGACAGGTCCAAGAAGTTAGATGATGATTTGTGGGCATATCGAACTGCTTTCGAAAGACCACTGGGGATTTCCCCATTCCGCATCATCTATGGAAATCCATCACATTTTCTATTAGAGTTTGAGCACAAAGCATATTGGGTTGTCAAGGCCCTAAATTTCAATTTAAACGTATTTGAAGAGAATTATAAGTTCCAACTATCGGAACAAGATGAAATTTTTTTAGAGGTGTATGAGAACGACAAGCTATACAAGGAGAAGACAAGAGAAATCCACAACCAGATGATTTGATGAAAAAAATTCCAACCTGGGGATCTTGCACTCATTTTTAACTCTCGACATTGATTATTCATAGGTAAATTAATGTGAAGATGTATGGTACCATTCTGAGTCATACAAGTATTCCATCATAGTGTGGTGGATATTTCTCGAGAGGATGGTCAACCATTAAAGTTGAACGAATAACAGCTGAAGATTTATGATCACATGGAGGACACAGTGGTAACGTTT
Organism: Viscum album; assembly: GCA_963277665.1. Classification (NCBI taxonomy): domain Eukaryota; kingdom Viridiplantae; phylum Streptophyta; class Magnoliopsida; order Santalales; family Viscaceae; genus Viscum; species Viscum album. The sequence goes on from OY728144.1 coordinate 552,763,787, forward strand.
TACACCATACATCTCAAGTATGGATAAGTAATTAGTTCGAGCCAAAAACATAAAACAAAGGCGCTTCCTGGGAGGAATCCTAGTGGATACACGTGGGGTACCACTTATCCACACGGTGTGTACTTATTCCTTTTCAGTTATCTAAACATATAAATATCTAATTTAACAAAGTAATAAACAGGGATGAAACAAGTGTTGATTTTAAGGTCACTAGAGGTTATCTAAGCTGTCACCGGTTCGAATCCCTCCCGACCTACCTTCGGCACAGGGTTCCTCCATTTTATCTTCTTGTTTTCCTACATGGAGTGTGTGGTATTTTTAATATTAAATATATTTATTTTTATATAAGAAAACCCATGATGGGGATGGATTGGTTGTACAGGGTTGTAACCCGTCTCCAAAATTCCTGAGTACAAATCCTGACAACCTCCCCATTTCCATCATTTGTCCTTTTAATAAAATCACACGGTGTGTCTTTTGATATACGTTGTGTGCACCAGGTTTTCATTAATAAATTGAAAGGGTGTTCAACATAAATAAATACATGTGGGTGATGTTGGAAGATTGGCAGTGTCTCGTCCCTAGATCCAAAAGACCATGTTTCGAAATCAACTAATCTTCATGCTTCATCTCTTTTTTTATAAATAAAAAACACATGCCATGTATTTACTTCCTCTCATGTAGTATATGACTTATACATTAAATATATTATAATAATAAATTAGAGCACAAGTACAACCTTTACTCCAATGGTTGGGGGCTTCTGTTCGGAACGATCGATCACCGATTTGAATCTCGGCCCAGGCACCAGACCAAAGATAGTACTTCTCTTCTTCCAAATTTAGAACATGCAATGTGTATTTCCCAATACATTACGTGTATAGTTTTATTTTCTATAAATTATGTGTGCATATGTATATAGATATATATATATTAATATTCATTAGTATATAGTATAATGTAATAATTATATATCTACATGTATTAAAAAAATATTACACGGCGTGTAGGCCACTGATACATGCCGTGTACCGCAGCTATAAAAGCCGCACCAAACCTGATATCAGCCCCCGTGTCATGTGGAACCTCACCCCCCCCCCCATCCCGGTTTCTTCTCCCGCATGCTGCTTTGCCTCCCCAGACATAAATCCGTGGATTTTGGGAATTTTGGATTCTGATTTCTACTACATTGTGATCATCATTATGAGTACGCCTTTATTCACCATTTATTTCAAGATTTCATAGGAGATTAGGGTGATTTGTGGATCGGCTGACCAATCAACTTCTGTGATACACATGCATGATTTTAAGAACACAAGTTGGGTACTTCTTTACACAACAACACAATGAATACTTTTCAATTTTAAAATATATGATGTGTTTGTTTGGTACACACCGTGTACCATCCCACATCGTGCCTGAGTAACTTATTCAGATAGCCTCGCACACCAAGTTCCTATACACAGTGTGTCTGTTTGGTACACATCATGTATACCATTTTTCGTGGCCAACCCGTGTCTATCACTTCACATGGTTGTATGACATCTATTCTTACACATGTTGTTTGGTTCCATCACACGGCATGCACTTTATTATTAGCTTTACCCAGATGATGGTCGTGTCTTTTGAACCACACAACCAATATAATGTTTTCAATAAATTGTGTGTATGTTTGGTACACACTGTGTTGCCTAACCTTTTCCATGTCCACTTGACGTGTCTATCCAGAGAACAAGGGATGCTAACCTGCTTCCACTACACGCCTTGTACTCTGGATATACATGTCATGTACTCTTTGTATTTCAATTTTCCCACATTTTCAACTTTTTATTTTTCATTTAGTTTTCTTTTCTATGGTTTTTCATTCTTTTTCAGGATATGGATGATAGATACCCTTTATATGGGAAGTGGCATGCCTCTGCTACTGATGGTGAGAGTCAAACTACTCATCGAATCCGACTCCGACCAGTGACAACACCATCTCTGGGCTATCCAGTATACCAGCCTCCTCTGTCGGCCATCCTTCCACCCCTCACCACCTAAGCTAATGCTAGTCCCAATACTGTCGTACCTCCACCATCTATCATAGGTCCTATGACCACTACCCTTTCTACCCCACCAACCACCACACCACCCGATCCCTCCTTATTCATAGCAGATCCATCATCCACCGCCCCATCCAGCGGGAATCCATCTCCTGTAGCAACTCCACCACAAGAGCCCACCACTACCATTGTACCACCTGGGCCAGCCCTAGAATGTGTCACATACCCTTGCATGGTGTTCCTGGTTACCAATTTGGAACACAATAGTGTATGGTGTTTCTCTCGCTAACTGATTACTTTGAGTAGCTGGTATCTCAACAGTAGAGTCCCCTAGAAGCTGGGTATCTAGGTTGAGTTGGTGAATCTCCTTGGGCACACCCCATTACTCACAATCTTCTAGGTCATTAGTCCTATTTATAGAGATTTTTTTGGAGCTTACTTCTTCCTTCAAGTTCGACAGGCCCGAGTATCGGGAGAAGCAAGGCGATGCGGTCCCAGGGGTCCAGTTTCAGCTAGGAGGACGACCTTTCCCCCTTACTATGACTGAGTTTGACATAGGGTGTGGTTTCCATCCTCATCCTGTCACCCCACCTCCAGTCTCCACCCTGACCCACCCTGAGTTCTACGAGTGCATTACCATTTGGCGATGTATTACTGGGCCGGACCTCCGATACACCCCCACATCCCTGAAGAGTACCCTAATTGCTAACCCTATCCTCTACTTCACCCACAGGTACTTTAGCACCATCATTTTCCCCCGCCATGAGGAAATGGGGGTTGTGACCAGCAGTGACATGGAGCTCCTCACCTGTGTCATTTGGAAGGACTACTCGAACCTCCCTTACCTTTCCACCTCTAATTTTCATGCCGTGTTTACCAACCATTAGGGAAACAAGAACGATGGGTTTTACGACACCCTCTTTTCCCACCTCTTCGGGGTTTTTAAGCCTTTTCTTCCCCATGAAAGTTTAGGTCCCCCTAGTAGATGGAAATTATTATTCTTATTCGAATGGGATTGGTCCAGATGCCGGGGGTGCTTACGTCCTTGCCCAGGCACCATCCCGACCACCTGTCAACCCTTCTACCCCAACTGATGTACCTACCCCTCCTTTCCCACCCTTCCTGCTTCCCCACCCCACCCCCTTCTTCTGACTTTCCTTTTTATTTTCTATCTACTACCTCTACCTCCACACCTTCGGTCGATCTCCCTATTTCTCTCTGCCTATCCATAGTGGAGTAGCACTTGGTTTGTCTTTATCGACATCTGGACCGACTCGAGCAGATGTTGTGGCTTCTTCTTCAACATCAGGGTATTCTACTCCCCCCCACCTACCCCTACCTCAGCTCATAGACCTTATTTTGCATCTCCAATGTCATTTACCGCACTGGCCACAGATTTCGCTCTCTTCCCCCCTATATGCCCAGCTGCTGCCACTACTGTTTCTTTTCCGCGGATCACTGCTGAGCCTTCTATACCAAGTCATTCTCCTACGGCTCTAACTCCTAGGTATTTTCATTCAAGTGTATATTCTGATCTTCCGGTTTCCACATCTCCTAATCCTTCTCTTTTGGTTGATTTTGTATTAGATGATCCATCCTCTGAGGCGACCCCTGGACTGGTTTTTAGACACATGTTTTCCATTATATATATATTTTTTTCTGTCTTTGTGCCTGTGTATGTTGTGTTTTCTTGCCTTTTTCTCACTCCACAACCGTCACAGGAGCTCTGGCATGCATTGCGCAGTACTTTTCACCACTTCCCATATTTCTTCACCAATACATGATGGGAGTATTATTTTTTCACGTAATCTGTTATTTTATTTTTCTTTCTCAATTTTCTTTATTTTCTTACTTCCCCTCGTTCTTGTCCACCTATGTTCCCCCACAATCCTTTATCCTCCTTTATTAGGAACTTGGTGGACCATGTACGATATTAAGTATGGAGGAGCATATCTCAACCACATTAGTATTTTCCTTTATCATAATTTAGGAGATATCCTTATTAAAAGATATATTTGAAAACATGAAGAAATTTTGGTTAATCATATTTCAAAAATAATATAGCTAAAAGTGGGAAATTTTTAAAAGTTGCAATATTGTTTTCTTTCTTAAAGTGTTTTGAAATGATTATTGATATAGTTTAAATTGAAACTTGTAATCCTTGGATAATTACAATGTTTAGGCTCATCATTTATAAGTAATTCTCGACTAGAATGTCTTTTTATTTGTTTTTCCAACTCCTGAGAGGTATTCTAAACTGTTCATCATATTCCTTTTAATACCATATTTCTTTTGAGATTCTTAGAATATAAATAACTACCATTATTTTAATGTTTTCATTTTAAAACCTGAAGAATTTTTTAATTACATTAAATTGATTTAGAAATTTGATTGTTTCAACACCTTTTATCTTGAGACCTACCCTACATTTGATCTTCATGAAGCCCATAAAAACCATGAAAAACCTTCATCAAAATCTATATTATCTCTTATTTCACTTTCAACACTAATTATTTTATAAATTTTCATGATTATTCACTTGAGTTTAATAGAAGGAATTGGAATTACATGGCATATTTGTTTTCAATCATCCAGAAATTAAGAATGGGGGAGATCCTCTTGATAATTTAGTGAAAAAAGGGTTCCAAAAACCTACTTGTAGAAATTTAAAAGCTTCTCCTTGATTTGTTAAAACATAAGGTACATACAAAGTAACCTAATACTCACTTATTGGTTTGTGAACCCTACCTAACTAAAGGAGATGGTGGTGAGGAAATGACACGATAGAGTTTGTTGAAGATTCTTTTACACTGAGTTAAATTTGGAATATCATGCACCGTTATTTAAAGAATTTAACCTCCTTGTTAAATCCTTAGAGTTATTTTTCACATCATTATCTTCCAACCCTTAGCCATAGAGACATATGATCCTTATTGAAAATCCCTCATGATTTTTGTAAAACATTTTTCTGAAGTAGATAACAAGATTTCTTACAAACATATGGATAGAGTGTATATATCTTTGATCGAACATAACATTGATTCAAAATATATTGAGTGTTTAGTTCATTATTGGTGAGTTAGATCATCGTGTGGCTTGCTTACTATTGAACGGTTGAAACGCGTGTTTAGAGGAGGATAAAATTAGTTAATTGAATTTTTTATTAGGAATGATTAGAATATATTATGAATTGGAACTATTTTGTAACTTTTTATAATTTTCTCTTAGGACTGTGTCATTTACAATTATGATTAAATTAATTACAAATTTTTTAAAATATCGACTCTTTTAATTAGATGTGGAGATTTGTTTGAGGACATGAAATGACTATGTATGGGGGAGTTTGATGCACCTGATTTGTGTATACATTTCCACATACTTTATTGAAAATAAGATCATATCTCCAGAAAAGAAAACCTACTACTTAGGGGACAAATACTATGATTTCAGTGATCTTGTTCATTTTATGGTGATTTCTAGCCAAACACACTAATTAGGGGAAAACTGGGTAAAATTTACTAGTACATGGTGTATACATATAAACACACCCTGTACAGTCAGACTCAGACATGGATTGGCTTGGAAAATTACATGACCAAGTTACCAGAACCACGTACATGTCATGCATAAAAACAACATTTTTTGTATAGTATTATAGAAGAGGTTGCTTGTTGAGAAGAAGTCTACATGCCCATGTGGTCTGGTGACGTTGACATGCCATGTACATCATCTATACAATGTGCATTACATTCTATAAGTGGTTGGTGGATGATAAAGGAGATTACATGCAATGTATTATCATGCTACACACTGTGTATACCCACCAACCAGGCAGTGCCATGTTCCAAGTCAAAGACGACATGTTAGGCCACCTACCGGAAGAGAAAAAGATAACAAATTCTTGTTGAGAAAAGTACATGGTGTGTACCTTTTCCACATGCCATGTACATTTATTTTCTATAAATATGGTCCTTGCCCTCCGGTTCATGGAGAGAGGGGAGGGGTGAAGGTATAAAGGAATGAAGCTCTACTGTTGTGCAACCATCATTCAACTACTTCGTCATTCTACCATTCTACCAAAGAGACAATCTCTCATCGAAGTTTCTATGATGATCAGGTCAGTTATTGAGGGTTCTATTTTTATCTTTTCCTCTATGTGTAATTAAATACCCTGTGTGTTGGGGTTGTGGGGGATGAAAGAATTGTCGTTTATATTAGTTTTTATGAATGTGTTTGTTTTGTTAACCTTTTCTTAATCTTCTTTAATCAACTCATTTTATTACTGAATATTCTGAGCTAGACCAAGGTCAGAATTTGTAGGGAATCAAAATAATAATAACTATGAATACATTTATGATCATTGGAAGTATTCATCGAATGCAAAATGGTCTGTTAAAAAAAAGAACTGTGAAGCACTGACTACTGAACCAAGGAGTCAGTTCCCTTAGCTCAAGACACAAGTTTACTAGACCAAGGAAACTTTGTTACAATTTTCAACATATAGTCTTGGGTTGTTATGAACAAAACCACCTTAAAAGAGAAATTGGATTTATATATCTTTATAAATTTACCAAAAAAATAAATTAAAATACCGGAAATTGGTTTTGATGAAAATATGGAGGGAAATGTGTTTGGGTCTATGGATTCTTAAGTGGTTTTTTATTAAATAAGTTGTTTATGTTGTTCTGTTGTTCATAATATCAAACACTAAGCATTTAAAATTGTAACAATGTTTCCTTGGTCCGGTAAACTTATGTCTAGAGCTGAGGAAACTAATTCCATGGTACAGTAGTCAGTGTTTCACATTTCATTATTTGGCTTAATATATTTTTGAGTTGATGAATACTTCCAATGATCATGAAATTATTCATGGTTATTCATAGTTTGAGTCCTTTAAAATTCTTCCCTTGGTGTGGATCAGAATGTTTAGAGATAAATTGATTTGATTAAAGAAGAATAATAAGTGGTTAAAAAAACAAACACATTCATATAATATAGTCTAAAATACAATTCTTTAATCTCCCACAACCCCAACACAATGGGTATTTATTTACACGTAGAGGAAAAGATAAAAATAGAACCCTAGATACCAGATGGGATCATCGCAAAAAACATCAACCGGAGATTGTCTATTTTGTAGAATAGTCGAATGGTGAAGTAGTTGAATGATGGTAGAATGGAAGCAGAGTTTCCTTCCTTCAGTACATTACCCCCTCCTATCTATCCCTAAAAAGGAGGCCAAGGACTCTATTTATAGGAAATAAAAGTACACAGAATTTGGAAAAATTACACACCATGAACATTTGTCAAAGTGATTTTGTCATCTTTGTCTCCCCCGGTAGGTGGCCTAACATGTCTTCTTTGACTTGAAACACGGGGCCACCTGTTTGGTGGGTATACACTGTGTGTACTCTCTTTTATCATCCAGTAACCACTTCTATATGGGCAGAGGCGGTGTATAGATGACGTACATGGTGTGTCAATGTCAGCCAAGCACATTGGAGTTTAGGCTTCTTCTCAACAACCAACCACTTCTAGAATACTATACATGGTGTTTATTTTTCATACATGGATTTTACGTGCTTCTAGTAACTTTGGCATATACTTTTACAAGCCAATTCAGGTCTGAGACTGATTGTACATGGCATGTATATATACACATGCCATTTTTCTTTAAATTTTTCTTAGTTTTCCCCCAGTTTGGGTGTTTGGACAAAAATCATCTAAATATGAACTAGATCAATAAAATCACAATATTTTTCCACTAATTAGTAGGGTTTTTTGTTGACGACATGTTCTTATTTTCAATAATGTATGTGGAAATGTATAACCAAATCAGGTGAATCAAACTCCCCAATGTGTAGTCATTTTCTTTCCCTCAAGAAAATCTCAACATCTAATTAAAAGAGTTTATATTTTTTAAAAGATGGAATTCAGTTAATCATAAATTTAAATGATACATTCACTGGAAGAAATTCAAAAAAGGTACAGAATAGTTTCAATTCATAAGATATTCTGATAATGCCTCAAATAAAATTCAATTAACAACTTTCATCCTCCTCTAAATAGAGGTTTTATCCTTTCAAAAATAAGTATGGCACTTGATGATCTACCTCAGTAATAATATACTCTACACTCAAGATATTTTGAATCAAAGTTATGTTCAATAAATTATATATAAACTCTATCCATAGGTTTTCCATAAATCTATTTCTTTAATTCAGAAAATTGATTTACAAAAAACATGAGTGCTTTTCAATAAGGATCAGATGTCTCTATGGATAAGGGTTGGAAGATAAAGATGTCAAAAATAACTCTAAGGCTTGGAAAGGGAGGCTAAATTATTCAAATAATAGTCCTTGGTATTCAAAATTATGATTACTATAAAAACATCATTAACAAACTCTGTCAAATGATTTCCTCACCACCACCTCGTTTAGTTAGGTATAGATCACAAACCAATAAGTGAGTATAAGGTTCATTTGTCTGTATATTATTTTTTTAATTGATCAAACAGAACATTTTATAAGTTCCACAAATAGAGGTTTGGAACCATGTTTCCCCCAAATGATCAAGAGGCTCTCCCCCATACATAATGTCATGATGAATCAAAAAAGTATTCCTCGTACTGTCAATTACTTCTTTTAAGATCAAGTGAATAATCATGAAAAATTATAAAATAATTTGGGTACGAAGGGAAATAAGCATGTAATATGGATTCCTATAAAGGTTGTTCAGGGTTCTTAGGTGCTTCATAAAGATCATTTTTTGGGTCGGTCTCAAGATAAAAGGGATTGAAACAATCTAATGCTTCGAAGATTTTAATGTAATTCAAAAATTATTCATGTTTTGGAATGAAAACATGAAACTTCTGGTAGATATGTATATTCTAAGAATCTCTCAAGAAAGAGAGTATGAAGAAGAATATGATGAATGGTTTTGAATACCTCTCAAGAGTGGGAAAAGCAAATTAAGTGACAATAAAGTCGTGACATTCATATAAATGATTATCCTAAACAAAATTATTATCCAAGAATTACAAGTTTCAATTTAAACAATATCAGCAATCATTTTAAAACACTTTAAGAACCAAAATAAGAAAGAAACTTTTAAATATTTCCCTCATTTAACTTTATTATTTAGAAATATGATTAACCAAAATTTCTTGACATTTTCAAATATATCTTCCAATAATGATATCTCAAAAATGATGATAAAGGTGAAGACTAAGTTGTTCAAGAGATGCTCTACCATACTTAATATCGCACATGGTCCACCAAGATCCATATAAAGGTTGAGAAGGGATTGTGGGGACACAATAGTTGACCAGAACAAGGGGATGTAAGAAAAGAATGAAATCGTGAAAGAAAAAGAGAACAACAGAATACGTGAAAAAACAATACTCCCCTCGTGTCCATGTGATGAAAGATGGGAAGTGGTGGAAAAGTACATACCAAAGTAAGCCAGAGTAACAGTAACGGTCATGGAGAGAGAAAACTGAAAGCATACATAATATACAATATCACAAGATTGTAAAAATATATTTATAAAGGAAAAAATGTGTCCAAAACCCAATCAGGGGGTTGCCTCAGAAGAGGTATCATCTGATTACGAAACCACCTAGAGATAAGGGTCTGGATCTGTTGAAACTAGAGGCTCAGAATCTACCCCCAGTGGAGAACCTGTTGGAGTCAAAGTTGCATGAGCTAGACTCAGTAGAGAAGGCATAGTCGTGATCCCCGGACTAGTAGCAATAGTGGCAGCGGTTGGGCTCATAGAGGAGATGAGAACAGAATCTGTGACCTATGCAATAAATAGAGGCAGTTCAATGGAAGAAGGTCCAATAGCCGAGGTATGGATAAGTGGTGGGGGTTGCAGAATATAGTGATTCTAAAGAAGAAGCACCAACATCATCTCGAGTTGGTCTTGATGTTGATCGAGATGAACCAAGTGTTTCTCCACCGCGGCTAGGTGGAGAGAAAAGGGGAGATCAAATGAGGTTGTGGAGGTAGGGGAAGTAGACGGAAAAGAAGAAGGAAGGTCCGAAGAATGGGGTGGGTGGGGATATAAGAAGGGGTGGGGAAGGAGGAGAAGGTACATCTGCAGGGGTAGGAGGGTCGACAGGTTGTCGGGGAGGTGCATGGGCAAGGACATAAGCGCCCTCGGCTTCTAGACCAGTCCCATGGATATAAGCCTGAGAAATTCCATCTACTGAGGGGAACCTAAAAAGTCATGGGTAAGGGAAAGCTCAAAAACCCTGAGGTGGTGGGAAAGGCGGGTGGCATAAAACCCACTGTTCAGGTTTCGCTGACGGCCAGTAAATATGGCATAGAAATAGGAGGTGGTGTGGTAAGTAAGGTCTGGTTAGTCCAACTGGATGTCATTATTGAGGAGCTCCCTGTAAAGGCCAGTCACAACCTCCATATCCTCATGGTAGGGGAAGAGGATAGCGCTAAAGCACTAGTGGGTGAAGCAGAGGATATGGTCAGCAATAAGGGTACTCTTTTGAAACGTGGTGGTGTATCGATGGTCAGGCCCAACGATATCCTACCACCTGACAATGAGGTCAGAGTGCTCGAGGCAGGTAAGGATGGAGATAGGGGTGTGGTGATGGGATGAGGATATATACCACACTCTCAGCCAAACACTATCATAGAATGGGAAAATGTTCACTTGCCTAGCTGAAAACATATCATCAAGACCACATCGCCAAGCATCACCTGGTACTTGGGCCCATTTAACTCGAAGGGAGAAGAAAAATTCATAAATAAATATCTAAAATTAGGAGTGCTATCCTGGATGTTCGTGAGTAATGGTGTGTACCTAAGGAGATCCTCCAACACTCCCCAGATACCCAACTATTGAGGGAAGCAGATGTCGAGATACTGGTTGTTCAATGGGATCGAGCGGCGAGGGGAATGTTGGACTCTGTCATGTTCCAACTCTGTAAGCAGGAACACCATGCAAGGGTACGAGATAGCAGAAGGGGCCAGCCCTGGTGGTAGAGTGGGAGGGGTGGACTCTAGGTGCAGACAGGCTATAGGATATGGAAGCCGACGGGATGGTGTGGCGGATGGTGGATCAGATGTGACATAGGAGGGATCATGTGGTGTGGTATCTGGTGGGGAAGAAAGGTTGGTGCTCAAAGGATCTATACCGGATAGTGGATGTGTCGCGTTACTAGGACGATCATAGACCGAGGTGGTGAGGGGTAGAAGGATGGACATCGGAGGAGGATGGTCCATCGGATAGTCTGGAGCTGGTGTCGTCACTAGCTATAGTCAGATTCGACATAATGTTGGCCTCTCGCCCTCAGTGGCAGAGGTAGGCCTCTTCCTATGCAAAGGGTCTCTGTCTGCCATATCCTGAAAAGGAAAAAAACCCAAACAAAGGAAAAATAAATGAAAAGGTAAAAGAAGAAAATTTGAGAAAATTGAAAAACATAGAGTACACAGATTGTATATCCAATGTAAATGGTGTTTAATGGTGGCGGGTTAGCATCTCATGTTCTCTGGATAGACATGCCGAGTGAACATGGAAAAGGGTAGGCTACAAGGTTTGTACTGAACATACATGCCATGTACGAGAAAGGTGCTTTTGGTCATGTGGTTTCAAATACACAGCCACAATCTGGGTAGAGCTAATAATAATGCAAACATCTTGTGAAGGAACCACATAGTGTGTGGAAGAACAGAAGTCGTACATCCCTATGATGTGTTGGACATCGGCTGGCTAAGAGAAATGGCATACAAAATGTGTACCGAACAAACACATTGTGTATTGGAACATGGTGTGTCTGGCCATGTGCATATGGTACCTGGGAACGATGTGGGATGGTTCACAGTGTTTATCGAACTTACACATCATGTATTTTTAAATTGTATAGTATTTAGTGTGAGGATGTGTACAGAAGTACACAACGTGTGTTCTTCAAATAGTTCCCATGTATCGTAGATGCTGAATGGTTGTACAATCCACAAATCACCGTAAATGTATATTGATGTTCTAAATAAACGGTGTATAAGGGTGTACGTGGACTGAGGAACACAATACAATAGAAATAAGAATCCAAAACGCCTAAAATCCATGGATTTAGGAATAGGGATGTCGAGCGGCATGCGAGATAAGAAACAGGGAGAGGGTGGGGGTCCCGCACAACATGGGCTGAAGCTGAGAGGGGCACAACTTTTATAGTTTTGGTATATGGTTTGTATCAGTGGCCTACACATCTTGTACCAATGGTTTTTTGTTACTTTAATATATATAAATATACAATAATTATATTGTACTATATACTGATAAATATTAATAATAAATATAAAATAAGTATATATTTATACATATATACATAATTAATAAAAATTAAACTATACACATCTTGTATTAGGAAATACATGACGTGTGTTCTATATTTGGAAAAAGAGAAGTACATCATTTGGTCTGGTGCGTGGGGTAAGATTTGAACTGGCGGTCGGTTGTTCCAAACGGAACCCCTCAACCACTGTATCCAAGGATATACTATTACTCCTATTTATTATTGATATATATTTTATGTATAAGGCATATAGTAAATGGGAGAATGTAAATGCATGACATGTTGTTTTTAATTAAACAAAAAGTGATGAAGCTTGGAGATTAGACGAGTTTGAACCCGGTTCCTTTGGATCCCAGGCTGAGACTCTCCCAATCTTCCAACTTCACTAGTATGTATCTCTTTGTGTTGTAAAACCTTTCAATTTAGTAATGAAATCATGGAGCACATGAAAAATATCAAAAGACACACTATGTGGTTTTATTAAAAGGAAAAATGATGGAAATGGGGCGGTTGTTAGGATTTGAACCCAGATCATTTGGAGCTAGGTTATAACCCTTGCCAACCAATCCAACCCCATTATGGGATTTCTAATAAGAAAATAAATATATGTAGTATGAAAAATACCTCACACGCTGTGTAGAAAAACATGAAGATAAAAAAGGGGGAACAATGTGCCGAAGGTAGGTCGGAAGGGATTCGAACCGGTGACGGCTCAGATAAACTCTTGTAACCTTACAATCGGCACTGACATCATCCCTGTTCATTACATGGTTAAATTATATATTTATAATAGTAGACAAACAAAAAGGAATAAATAAATGTTGCATGGATAGGTGGTAAACGTCATGTATCTGCTATGTTGCCTCCTGGGAAGCACCTTGGTTTTAGGTCTTTGGCTCAACTGAATTACCTATCCTTACCTATGATGTATGGTGGATAGCATTCCCATTGTATTCTCCATGTGATAGTAAATCATTATCCACTGTCTGTTCACCTTGAACAGTTGACCGTCCTCTTTAGAAATTTCCACCACTCAATGATGAAATATGTGTATGACTCGGAATGGTCCCGAACATCTTGACTTTAATTTCCCAAGGAATAATTGAAGAAGAGAGTTAAAAAGGATTACCTGATCATTGTATTGGAACGTTTTTCAAGAAAAAATCTACTCGTAGATTACTTGTATCTTCTCCTTGTATATCTTGGCCTTCTCATAAGCCTCTAATCAGATTTCATCAATTTTTGACAGTTGGAACTTACACTTCTATTCCACTACCTTGAGATCAAAATTTAGGGCCTTGATGGCCCAGTAGGCATTGTGCTCCAACTCTACTAGATGATGGCATGGTTTTCCAAAGATGAGGCATAATGGGGACATCCCCAGTGGTGTTTTGATAGCAGTCTGATATGCCCACAAAAATTCATCTATCTTCTAGGACTAGTCTTCCCGCGAAGTGTTTAATGATTTCTCCAAAATCTGATTGAGCTCACGGTTGGAGATCTCCACTTGTCCACTAGTTTGGGGATGATATTGCATCCCCATATGATGCCTCCCTCCATACTTCGATAGTACTCCTTTCATAATTGTGTTGTCGAAGTGGGTTCATCTATCATTGATTAGTACATAGGGAATGATGCACCTGCTGAAAATATGTTTCTTTAAAAAACCTATGATTACCTTTGTCATGTTGAGTGTTGTAGAAGCAGTTTCCACCCATTTAGAGACATAGTCAATGCAGACCAGGATGTAAGTGTTTCCAAAAGATGGGGGGAATGGTCACATGAAATATATGACCCAGACATCAATGATCTCAACCTCTAGGATTGGGTACTGGGGAATCAAAGCACGTCCACCCATATTACCTGTTCTCTGACATCAATCACAATAGGATACAAAGGATTGAGAATCTCTATGCATGGTTGGACAAAAAACAAACTGTAAGATAATTTCTATAGTTCATTAAATCCCATGTTGTCCCCAAAACGGAAAGGCATGCAAAAATTCTAGGACTCCCTAAACTTTAGTTTCCAGGATGCAATGATGGATCACCCCACCTTCATATGATCAGAATAGAGGAGGATCTCCCCAAAAGTACCTCTTGACATCAGAGAGAAATCTCTTCTTTTGATGGAAGGAGAGCCTAGGGTGAACAACACCTATAACTAGAAATTTAGCAATATCAGCATTCCAAGGTCATGGTGTTTTGTTGAATGAAAAGCGGTTCTCATCTAGGAAATCTTCCTTGAACTCATGATATTCCTCTGTCTCAAAATGAGTCAGCTCCAAGAGGGAGAGATGTTCAAAAAAAACATTCTTACTCCATTTTTTTATCTCAGATCTCCAAATAAAATTCTTGTAGGCGGAGTACCGATAAGATCAGTTGTGGCTTCGCATATTTCTTGTTTAGTGGGTACTTTAGTGCTTCATGTCCTGTGTAAACAATAACATTTGATAGCAAAAAGTCATAATGGAGCCTATCGAACATGAACACCACTTCAATTATCTCTATTTCTATGGTGTTATAGTTCATATATGCCTCGTTCAGCGTGTTGTGGGCATAATAGATAGTTCAGAATATTTGGTCAGGCCACTGGCTCATGATTTCTCCCACTGCATAGTCACTGACATCATACATCACATAAAATTGTTCCTCCCAGTTGGGAGAAACTATTACCAGAGCTTCCATCAAGAATTGCATAAGGTGTTCAAAAGTTATAGTGCATGGATCATCGAACTCAAATACGGAACCCTTGGTCAGAAGGTTGGTGAGGGACTATGCTATCTTTTAGAAGTTGTCGACAAAACACCTATAAAAACCTTCATTACCCAAGAAGTTGGGGATGGATCTCATGGATGTCGGAATTAGATGTTGTGAAATGACTTCTATCTTTTCCATGTCCACTACTATCCCCTTCTACGAGATTATGTGGAAAAGGAAAATGCCACTTTTCACCATGAAATGAAACTTTTCCCAGTTCAAAACAAGTTCAGTGTTCTCACATCCTTCCATAACAAGCTCCAGGTGTCGCAAGCAAGCCGTGAATGATTTTACGTAAACCAATAAATCATCCAAAAATACCACCATGAACTGTTTCTCCATTTCATGGAAGATTTCCAGCATACAACACTAGACGGTGGAGGGGGAGTTGCACATGCCAAAGGACATCCTTTGGTAAGAAAACGTTCTATAGGGGAAAGTAAATTTTCTCTTCTCTTGATCTTCTAGAGCAATGGAAATATGAATGTAGCCAGAATAGCGATCTAGGAATCAGTGATTGATGTTCCCAAATAGTATCTATAGCATCTCATCAATGAAGGGATTGGGGAAATGATTTTTCCTCATGGCGTCATTTATCGTCCTATAATCCACATAGACTCTCCATCATGTAAGAGTGCGGGTGGGGATGAGATCGTTCTTATCATTGGAAATCATAGTGATAACCCCTTATTTAGGAACCACTTGCAGGGGACTGACCAACATACTATCTAAGATGGGATAAATGATGTTGGCTTCCAAAAACTTAATTAAACAATTCTTCACAACTTCCTTCGTGGTGGGGTGGGGGGTTCAGGCGTCACTGTGGTTGTCGAGAGTGTTTCACACCTTCTTCCAACTACACCTTGTGGGTGCAAATGGTAGGGAAAATTCCTTTCAAATCTACCATTGTCCACCGAGTTGTGTTCTTGCACTGTTTCAAAACCTACAGAAGTTCATCCTCCTACTTTTATGACAGTGCTTCACTATGTATGAAATGCAATGCCTGATTGATTCCAAAAAACCCATACTTCAAAAAAGATGGAAGAGGCTTCAGTTTGATTTCAGGAGCCTTCAGAATCAAATATGCTAGTGTTTGAACTTTTTCATGCTCCAAAATATCAGGTATAACTGCACATTGCCAGTAGTGGACGCCGTGGCCATCTAGGAATTAATGGTCCTCTGGTGCTTCGTCTAGTTGAATGTTTGGAATAACCATGACATCTAAGGTAAAAAAACATACCAGCTCATCCCTTTCTCCACTAAAGTGATCATCCACAATAGTCACTACATAACAACCCTCATGCTCTGACAATGATGCATGTGTGACAACTTTCAATACATTTTATGATATTTTCTTGTCTCCTACCCATAAAATTATCTCCCCCTGATGCACGTTTATCAGTTCCTTTCTAGTGGCTAAGAAAGGCCTTTGCAAAATGATATTTGCCTCTTCGTTTTCCTCCATGTCAATGACGATGAAATCATTTGGGAGGATCAGCCTACCCACCTTGACCAGTAATCCCTCTAGTTTCCCCTTCAGATATTTGATGGATCAGATGACCAGATGAAGGGATACTCAGGTAGGCTTTAGATTGTTGAGCCCTAGCTGCTTATAAACTCTGAGGGGCATGAGGTTGACATTGGACCCTATGTCGTAGAGGGATTTCACAAACTCACACGGTCCAATAGTGTATGGAATAGTGAAGCTACCTAGATCCTAGAGATTAGGAGGAATTGAATGTTGGATGATTGCTGAACACTCCTTTGTCAGTGAAATGGTTCCCAGATCCTCCATTGTTCTTTAGTTGGAGAGGATCTCCTTATTTAATTTCTCAAAAGTGGTCATCTACGTTAGTGCCTCTGCAAATAGAATATTGATTTGTAGCTTCATGAACACGTCTATGAATTTTATGAACTGGTGGTCAATATTTCTATAATTCAACCTCTCTAGGAAGGGTAAGGCAGGCTCAAAGGGTTTGAAAACTTTATTTCTTCACTTTTTGAAGCCTCCTTCAGTGGGATTTTAGATGACGAAGTGTATTTAATTGTACCCTCTTCATTAGTAGGGGTGTAAGTGGACATGGCTGTGTGGATTGGTTCTTTTGAATCTCCTGTCCACTCCATAGTGTAACAACATGTGCTTCCTCCCTTGGGTTTATCTTAGTGTTACCCAGTAGGGTAGTGGGTTTCCTCCCTAAGAGTTGGTTTTCCAGCTTTCCAATTTGGTTCTCGAGGCCTCGAATGGAAGCCTCTTAATTAT
Source organism: Viscum album (assembly GCA_963277665.1). NCBI lineage: Eukaryota > Viridiplantae > Streptophyta > Magnoliopsida > Santalales > Viscaceae > Viscum > Viscum album. The sequence continues at coordinate 552,781,166 of OY728144.1, forward strand.
TGAAATCTTTTCTTAGTAGTAGATATAAATTTTTTCATGAGATCCTCTAACCATGAGGTATTCTCTTTCTAAGGTGGTTGTGCAACTGGTGGAGGTTGTGTCTACCATGGTAGCTTTGTGTAGGGGTTTTGATACCCTTATGGCTTATAAGATCCATGTTGAGGTTGTTGTTTCCTCGATTACTGGTTTGGATAACGTGTCTGATCGTATTCGGGCAGTCACTAGGGTAGAGGATTCTGCTGTTGTTGTCCCCAAACTGTGTTTTTTTGATCACGCCATGTTGGGATCTGGTACTGCTGGTAATAGTTTGGCCCGTAGTTTTGGTCCGTATAGCTCACCTTGCTCGTGAAAGGGTTGCTTCCCGAACCAGAGCATTCTCTCATGATGTGGTTATCACCACATTTTTTGCACGCCAGATGGTTTGTTTCATGTACTTGGAATGCACCCTTATGATTGGGAAAGTTGATATTTTGGACACAACATCCAACTGGGAAGCTATCATAGTGGTGGAATAAATATTAGGAATAACAGATTTCAGTGTGTCCCACTCAGAATTCCACTGGAAGCTGTTGGAATAGATGTCTTCCAGTAGTTGGAAAAGCTCCTCGGTGGACTTACTCATAACTGTACCCCTAGAAACATCATCCCCCATGGACATTGTATTCATTGTCAGTACTCCAAAAAAGGTTTGGAATTGTATCCAATTTGGGAGTCTATGCTATGGGCATTTGCGCAACATCTCCCTGATGTACTCTTGTGATTCGTACAGTGACTCTAAGTCGTGCTGTTAGAATTTTGGTATTTCTTTCCATAGTGTCACTGGTTTCAAGGGTGGAAAGTATTTAGATAGGAAATCTTGGTCTAGTTCCTACCATTTGAGGATATATCATTGCGGAAAACCTTTAATAGATTCTTTTTCCTTATCCCTTAGAGAGAATAGAAAGTGGCGAAGACAAATGGCATCTGCGGACACTCCATGTTAGCAGAACATGTCACAGACCTTCGAAAAGTTGGATAGATGGGAATTGGGGTCCACACTGGGTAGGTTGAAAAACTGAATGGTATTCTGGATGAGCTTCATAATGGAAGGAATTATCTTGATGTATTGGGCCTACACTAGGGGACAGACGATGCCCGTGTCATCCCCTTGAATAAACTGCAGACCGTACTCCATAAGAGTACAACGTGGAGGTTGCTACTGATGGAGTGGATCCATCATGTATTGCAGTTCTATATAGGATATGTACAACCCATAACCTCACCGTAAAAATGGAAAGTGCTCTGGTTGGAATTTTTGGTGATACTACGAGCCATACCCAGGACAAAGTGTAGCATTCTAGTTCCGATTGTCATCCAGATCAAACAGTTTTCCGCTCCTTGGATTACAGCTAGATTTCCATCTTTTTTTTTACCATAAGATTTTTTAGGTCGGGCTCAGCCATGAGTTCTCGTTGGTTCCTTAAGAGTTTTCATTCGATTTCTAGGTCAATTGGGAAAAACTCTAATGACTCAGTGTTCTTGGAACGAGTGAGGTAGACGCTCGTACACCAATAAACCTTCACAATACTAAACACACCAAGCGTAAATGAGGAATAAGAAAGTTAAACCGAAATGAGATTAGAAAAGTAATTTTTAGGAATTTATGATTTTTATTACCATTGAAATTTGATACAAACTAACTTAAAACAAGAAAAAATTTAACTTTTCTTGTTCCCCAAAATGACATAAAAATTTGGCATGTCATTTTAGCAATGGAATGTTATCAGTATCACAAATGTTTTTCCCTAAAGAGCATTATACTAGTAAGGGGTCGATCCACAGGGAACAAGAAGTTATTTCGATCTCGCTTCTCTGGTTTGTATTTTTGTCTTAGTGATGTTTACTGAATTTAGAGTCAATTTTTTAAATGTATGGATAAAAAAGAAATTGGATTTAAATTTATTTAGAAAATTACATACCAAATAATGGAAAATAAAGGAAATTGGTTATGAGGGTAATATGGAGGGAAATGAATTGGGGATGTGGATTCATAGGAGGTTGTTTATTAAATAAATTTCTTATGAGGTTTTGTTTTTCATAAAAACCCAACACTATGTGTTTGAAATTGTAACAAACTTTCCTTGGTCCGATAAACATATGTCTTGAGCTGAGGAAACCGACTCCTTGGTATGGTAGTCAGTGTTTCATAGTACATTTTTTGGCATAGTACATTATTTGAGTTGATGAATACTTCTAATGATCATGAAAGTATTCATCATTATTCTACTTTTAAGTCCCTGAAAATTCTGCCCTTGGTCTTGCTCAAAAGATTCCCTGATAAAATGAGTTGATTAAAGGATAATAAAAAGAGGTTAACAAAACACACAGATTCATAAAAACTACTCTAAAATACAATTTTTTCATCTCCCACAACCCCAACACACTGGTTATTTAGATAGACATAGAGGAAATGTTAAAAAGAGGACCCTCAATACTTGATGTGATCATCACAGAAACTTCAATGGGATATTGGCTCTTTGGTAGAATGGTAGAATGGCAAAGTATTTGAATAATGCTAGCACAGAAGCAGAGCTTCTTCCCTTCAGACCTTCACCTCCTCCTCTCTCTCTCTTAAGTGCAGGCCATGGCCTCTATTTATAGAAAATAAAATTACATAGTGTGTGGAAAAGGTACACGTTGTGTACTTTAGTCAACACACTTTTTTCATCTTTTACTCTACTGGTAGGTGGCCTAACACACCGTCTTTGACATGGAACATGGTGTCACCTTGTAGGTGGGAATACACGGCATGTAGTGCCACCATACACAGCATATACACTCTTTCATCATCCACCAACTACTTCTAGAAGGGTAGACACAACATATAGAAGATGTACACAACGTGCCAATGTCATCCGGCCACATGGGTGTGTAGACTTCTTCTCAATAGCCAACTGCTTCTATAATACAATACATGAATTGTACTTTTCATACATAGTTTGTACGTGCTTCTGGTAACTTGAGAATGTACTTTTCCAAGCCAATTTGTGTCTGAGTCTGACTGTACACGGCGTGTATATATAGACACAATTTGTAGTTGTAAATTTTGATTTGTTTTCCCCACGTTTGTGTGTTTTTCTAGAAATCACCTGAAAATGAATAAGATCACAAAAATCACAGTATTTTTCCACTATGTAAGAGGTTTTTTTTTCTTTAGACATGTTTTTATTTTCAATAAAGTATAGGGAAATGTATACACAAATCGGGTGCATTAGTTGATGAATCAATACATCACAGATGATGTTTACATTTTTTGAAAGAAGAGAGATAAGAACTGATTTGATGATGAATAGTACAATAAAAACAAAAACTTTTGTATATGTATATATTACTATAGTTATATTTTTTTGATAGATGATTTTTTAGGAAGAAATTAAAAGAATAAAAATTAAAATAAAAGGAAGAAATATCATACCTCTTTAATATTTTCTCCTTGGAATCTCCATAAGGAACTTGGTATTGATATTTTGGTGAGACATGAAAGACTATGATACAGTGAAGAGTATTGGTATATTAATTGGGTAGGATATTATAAATCCCAAAATCTTATAAGGTATGAGTATAATAGGTTGTGAGGGGTGGTATTTATAAGTGGGTGAGAGTGTTATTTTTTATTATTGTATTCATTTCTTTATTATTTTTTATCAATACTATTAATAGTTTTAATTCGTATAACAATGTCTAGTAACTAGTGAATCTGAGTTATAAATATTGATTTATTACATCATTTATGTTGAAAAATTCGTTTATTAGTCATAAAATGTTAAATAACATAAATTATTTTATTTCAATATTTACAAAATATTCATCAATTTTTCTAAAATCTCAAAAATTCAACCCAAAATATTTTCATCACGTATATTTCAGAAATGTAATCCTTTTTACAAAAATAATTATCTAATTATGATAAATTAATTTTTTAACTAAAATCATCATTTATTACTAAATTACAAAATTTAATATTATAACTGATTTTATGACACATTGAAAAAATAATTAAGGTCTCATAAAATAATCTTTAAATAATTAGAAAACATAATATTTAATTTTGAATCTATTTTCTAAAAATTAAATTTCTATTAAATCATCCTATTAATAATAAAATAGTAAATAAAAATTTACATTTGATAATAAATACTAAAAACTAAATAATCATTTTTAAAATATTTATATACTTATTCCATGACATAAATATATCCTATTTTTATTTATAAGCTACCAATTTTTTTATACTTTCATAGGTGAAGTTACTATTCTATTGGCAAAATTACTATTACTAACGATCGAAATACTATTCCAACAATGATATTACTAATCCAAGGATCGGATTTATAATGGATATAAGGGTTTACAACTAACTATTAATACGTATTATTACATTTATAAAACACTACTATTTTAATCCAAGAAAATATAAACTTTGATCATTTACATGAAAATTTTTACTATTATAGTAATTATTTATTTATACTAATTTATTTTCAAGTGCGGTCATTCTAGTGGATCGAAGGTATCCAAATTTTATTATTCTTGTTATTTATTATCTGTTTTTTTCCCTCTATAATATTTGGAATTCTTATTAGTGTAATTGATGACTAATGTATCATTATTCTTTTATGAGAATAAATTTGTTATTATGTTCTCTATGTGATTTATGTTTTTTATACTGCATTCTATAATTATAATAAGGTAATATTGATTGATAAAATTTGGGGTCATTACAATCTTCTCCCCAAATGAAATTTCACATTTATAATTATCTTTTAAATACCATCAGGAAATAATTGTGCATATTTCTCCTTCATCACCTCCACTCGTTCCCATTTCAACTCTTGATATTTACTGTTCCTTTATAGTACTTTGACCTAATGAATAGTCTTCTTGAATATAAGTTTATCTCTATTGTTCAAGATATTCACAAGATACTCTTCATAATTGAGACATTTTCCAACTATACGAACTAGAAATTCATTACATGTGAGATATCTTGTATGTACTTCCCTAAGAGAGATATGTGTAATACATAATGTACTTGATACATGGGTAGTAGAAGATGTAGTAATTATTCCAAAACTCTAATATAATCCTGAATCACCAAGGGGATGATGTACCATGGATATAACATTCCTTTCTTCCAAATTCTAATAACTCTTATCCATGTACATATGATGAGGAATACCATGTATCAAACCTGATACTCGTGGTCCCATTGATAATTATCTTTATAACACTTATGTTAAATTTAGGATATATCGATGTGATGCTAACTGGTTTTTACATTTTATACCATTCCGTTTTCCACTTTCGGTCCTTGCATATTTTATTCGTTAACTTCATCCAATCCTGTCAATTTTCTTCCTTTATTCCCATAAAGGTATTCATATCGATGAATTTGGATTCTTGAGTAGAAACTATGGTTGTGAGAGAACTCGACTAGATGTATAGGTTTTTTCCATACTTCTTTAAATTCCATATAACATTGTTTGAACTTATCTTCCAGTGTGTGAATAGTTCTCTCAGATTGGCCATCAGTTTGAGGATGATTAGTTGTATTCATGTTCAACTCTATGATTATATAAAGTTAGATATTTTTACTGAACCTGGAGGTAAATATTAAATAATTATTTTATATAATTTATAATGTTACTCTTCCCAGACTCACCACTTCCCAGATTTATATCCGTGAAAGTTTTTCTAGTTAAAAATCCTTTCAAATTTCATCAAAGTGAGTTTCCTTTGTATGATGATCCACAAAAACCCATGTTGAATAATTTACCGAGAATATATTTAGATGTTTGGTAAATAATTCCATGATAACATTTTCCCATTTCAATATTGGAATGGATAATGGTTAACTCACCCCATTAGGCGTGTTTATTTCATCCTTAACTTCTTGACATACCAGAAACTTTAATGTCTATCAATTTACATATATCTTCATATTTTCCCACCAATAGTGTTATAGATAGTCTCAAAACAACTTTGTGTTTTTTTGGGTGAGATGGATATGTTGATCAAAATGTGTTATCTAGAATCTATTTATTTATCATTGGATCTGATGGTACAAATAATTTTGTCCCAAATCATATGATTCCTTCCTAAAAAATTATGAACTCTTATTATTTTCTCTTTTTTATATTTTCCACATTATTCTGAATTTATATATTATTTCTTAGAGAAAACTTTATTTTATCAATAATGAAGGGTTGATAAATATTTTGTGAATGTAATGGCCATGTTCCTTTTATTATGATTCCCTTTTCTATCATTTACAAGTCCATGAATATTGGATCCTTCTCAATTCTCATAAGTGATAAAGTTACAGGATCATTTCTACATTGAGAATCTACCAGTTTATGTTCTTCATAAGGATGGTAGTGGATTTAGTAGTCATAATCATTGATGGGGAAGGACAATATTTAACTTTGGGTATTGATATCCTTATGTGGTAATATATATTTATGCCTCTTATGGTCTATATATATCGCAAACTTCTCCCCATAAAGACAATTCCACCATATATTAAACATTAAGATAAAAACCACCAACAGCAGATCACATGTGGGATTTTTTCACTAGATATTTCAACTTCCCTGAGTTATAGGCTATCACTGTATAGTTTTGAATCAGTAGAGATCATAATATATTCTTTGAATCATTATTGAATGCTAAAATGAGTTCCAAACTTTTTAGATGTGTGAGTACCGATGCAATGATATTAAACCTCTTAAACTCTTTGAAACACTCTTCACAATCACTATTACAAAAAATAATTAATAATTTATTTTTAAGATAGCTTAGTGTCTTTGAAAATTGTGATATGTTATTCAAAAAAATTCTATAATACCAAACTTGACCAAGGAAATTTCAAAACCTCGTTACAGATGTTGGCAGGGGCCACTCCTCAATTACCTTCATTATATAAGGGTCCACAAATATTCTTTTGATAGTGATAACATGCCAAAAGAATGATATATCCTCTATCTCAAATTTAAATTTAATAAAGTATGCATATATTTTCTCCCTTGTAAATGTATTTAGTACCTTATCTAAAGATTCCTCATGATCTATCTTTCTTTTGGAGCATGTCAAACTATCATCAATAAGTACTTCCAAAAATTAGTCAAGTTGATCCTTAGAGATTATAACAATTACGTTCATGAATATTGTTGGAGAGTTTTTTTAGTCTAAAGGGAATCATTGTTAACTCATAGTGTCCATATGTCATTCAAAATGCATCCTTTAAAACATATTCCTTTCTAACCATTCATTGTTGATATCCTGACCAAAGGTCGACCCTTGAGACATAGTTTCCACAATTTACTTGGTCAAAAATTCATGTATCCATGGTTAGGTATTTTATTACATATCTCATTTTTGTAGATCATTCGAATCAATTCATTACTGCATTTATCAATACTTCTTTTTAGTAAAGTGGAATGATTCATACCAAGGTGAAGCACTCTGGCATATGAAACCCTTTTTCAGATTTTCTTTTAACTACTTCTTCAGTTATTCCATATCCAATGGTGGAAATTATATAAATATTATTGGATATAAGTAGATGTCAAGGAATACTTTAAATCAATAAACCAACGTTTAGATCCATAGGATGTACATGAAATTATTTGAGGAGCACATCAGTGCAACCCCTCACAATGGGAATGTATTTAAACAATATCATCTCCTTTGTTTCATTATTTTGAGGAAGATATGATTTCAAAAAAGGAAATAATATCAATAATTGAGATTATTATTTTTAAGAATATTCATCCTCCTCTTTATAATTGTACAATATTTAAGGATACTTCAGGATGTGATGAGTGATCTCCCTTTCCTAATAGTTGATGTTTTCTTTGTAATAAGTTAGCCTATCAAAGTCCAATTTAGCATCCAACATTACCAAAGTAAGTTAGAAGATATTTTAGAAGATGTTAAATAAATATATATAAACTAGTGAGGTGTTATATAATTTGGATGAAATAATTTCCCTATTTCTTATTCTCACATATTAGTCAATCTCTATATTTTGAGGTGGGGTTTTAGTAGTTCTACTAAACATAAAAGATATAAAATAATGTGTAGAACTATGATCAAATAGTAAATTCACTATTCATTGATAAATAACCCGAATACCTTTAAACACCTCATTTACTGGGATCTACCTCAGTAGTATTGATATAATATAACAATGTTCTCTTAATGGTTTTTCTTGATTGCATCTAACAACCCCTATCATAGGATATTGACTTTCATAATACTCATATTCCTTGTAATAGAAACACTTCAATACTTTCTTCCTGTGGATCGGAAATATCCTTTATTATTCCTCGTTTGTGGGATTCTTTATATCCCTTTGGAAATAATGAGCCTAATTCCCATCTCATACAAATATGAAGCATCTTCTGGTTCTATGTAGACTATTCTAGGATGATTCTTCCACAACTATTGATATTCTATATGACATGGTTTCTTTAATTAATGGGATTTATATATTAAAAATCAAATATTAATCTCTAGTTTATTATTTTTGTCTCCGATACAATGGTTCCAATGGAGTATCCAATATCCATCTCAAACATAAGGACATAATAGATAATCACATCATAGTTATCAAAGTCTCAAATTGCCAACATTTTTTATTGACTGAGCTTTAGTCCCATAAAGAAGCAATCAAACCATACTTTATTGCTCATGAAAAATCTAGAGGAATGTTTTAAAAGACGTGTTTTCTTTTAATAATATTCTATAATTGACTCATCTTAAATTTTCATTAGTATGAGGAACTCAGATTCTAGATTAAGACAGAGTGTTTAGGGAAAGAATTTATTGAATAATACTTTCTTGAATCCTTCCCAATCCAAAGAATAAGTTTTATCAATATAAAATTATTCTTTTTTTATAATTTTCCACTACTGATCAACATACCCATCAAAAGGATAAACATTCAGTAAGACATTCTCTTCATTTGTGAATTAGAGGATAGAGAATATTTTATCACAAGTGTTAATCCATTTTGCCACAATGAGTGGTTAAAAATATCCTCTAAATATTGGAGGACATTATCTCATAAAGTATTTGATTGAAATATTATATTTCATAGGAGAAGGAGGGCCTTCCACACTATTCTTACTATTATTTATATCTTGATCTAGTTTATCCAGTACTATCAATACTTTTTCATCTCACATTACCATCAGATTTGGAATTCAATTAGTTAAATTTTCACAATGCATATCACATTTATCATTGGCATAAGTTTTCATTTTTCTAGACATTAACTACGAAAAATAATGTATAATTGAGGGGCTTGATTACATATACAATTATAATATGAAAAATAATCATTGAATATTGAATGATAAAAATTTCAATTAAAGTATACTGTAACACGTGATTCGCTAAGATTCAATCTATGTTTTCCATGGTGATAAAATTATCCCTAAGGATCATACTAAATTTCTCTTGTCCTAATATACAAAAATAATTTGACCATTCTATGATACCAACTGTAGAAGCCGTATCCTTTTACACATATTATTAAATGATTTCAAGCATAATTAACACTCAAATATAAACCAGGGATCGTAAAGTCTAGTTCTTTTTAAATATTAGGTACACAAAACTAAAAAGTGGAAATATATTAAAAAGTATCTTAATTAATATTTCATAAGCATCTTATAACTTCATTTAAGCTCCTATAACTTTAGGGGATAACATAGGGAATAAATAGACAAATGGTATGAGTTAAAATGTCCAGTATGAGAATAAACATGGGAATAAATCAAAACACATGATCCCAAAAGCATAATATGATAACATTAAAAGTAATGGAACATGAATAAACATATTGAAGAAAAATATGAACATTGGATCAGGTATTCATGGAAATATAAAAATTTGGAAACAACGTACAACATGACATAAACATGAGTCAAAGACAGCTTCCAAGACTATATCATATAGTAGACAATGTCCAATAATTGATTATGTTTACTCGATAGTCCCATTAATGATGTCTCTTGAAACTAAAAATTACCAACTGGATTGGAGTGATCTCTATGAACTCACATCAGAAGTTGTTCATCTATATGTGTGCCACATAATGAATCAAACATAAAGAATAAACATAATAGTTTTACATGGATGGAAATTGGTATTATAATCATTTCATATGGAATAAATATTGCATGTATCCTAATTGTGTCTAATAAATAATGTAATTAAATAATAAATGGATATTCATAATGGAATATAGGCACATATCATAGTATGTGATGTCCAAATTATGTGTAAACATAAAAAAGAGTTTTTATGAAACATTAAAAAGTGATCCACTTCCGTGATGTTTATGGGAAAATACTAAAGTGTATTTAAATAGGGAAAAATGTAATTGTTTATATAAAACCAGAAATGATATAATATAGTTCATCATTATAAAATGAGTTACATTAGAAAAATATTCTTGGATTAAAATATTTTTTGGATTATAAATGACAATGTGTATGAAATTTTGATGTTCCCTTTAATTGGTCATGCTTATTGGAAGAAACTAAGAAGGGAACCCTTTAAAATACAAATTTCCCTATCAAGGAGGGGTTACTTGATCAAGATACTTATGTTTCAAAAAAATTGAACCTAATTCAAAAGATTTATATAATAATAATTAATAAATACATTTGTTTAAGGATAGAGAAAGTGTAACCAAATGGTAATTTGGATTTTTGTATAGATCCCTTAACATATGTCTGAATATGTTATGAACTTTCACCTAACAGGCTATAAAATAAAATTGTATTTATTAAAAATTTAATTCATAACCCCTTAAAAATATACTTTATTGATTATAATTTTATGATGTTAATTAATTTCTATTTTTATGAGTTATATAGTTTAATGTATTCATTCTATGAGTTTTAATTTCTTCGTTTCAAGGATTGTTTGCTTGTGTATACTTATACATGATATTTTAAAATGGAAGAAAAACTCCCCATGTAAAATGAAATTGTATTAATAAAATTCATTACTTTTAAATAGTCCCATAAATCATTTTTGTTTTCATATATGAAAATAATTCATTAGATAAAATGTTAATGAAAAAAATGACTAGTTTATTATGGATGTTTTCGGAACAATCACAGACTAGTATCATTTTAATTATTATTATGTTTTTATATTTGTTAAAATGAATTAAATAAGTTATAATATACATATTATAATTGATTTTAACCATAAATTGTTTCTAGCAGCTTGAAGGTGGTAATGAAAAAAAAACAAAACTCATCAACCATGAAGGTAATTGGTTGACACATCCCAAAGGATGTATTAATTTTTTGAAAAAATTGAGAGTAAAAGAGATTTAATTATTAATATTAAATTAAAAAAAAGTAATATTTAAAATATATATATGTTACTTGAGTTATCATGATGTTTTTGATAGTGTAGGTGGGAGGAGGGTAGGATAATGAACGAAATTTAATAAGGAATAAGGAGGATTTTAGCTCTTGAATATTTTGTCATAGAGATCCTCCTTAGGGAACATGGAATTGGTATTTTCGAGAGAGAAATAAGACCAGTATGTAGGAAATAGGCTTAGGGAGGAATTTTTCATAATGTTAGCTTACCAATGATTATAAAGAGCTATGAGAAGTGGAAGTTATGGTGGTATTCAAAAGAGTGAGAGGAGTGGTTTTTATATAATTTATTCATTAGTTTATTTATAATGTTCCAATTCTATCAATATTATTAATTATTGTGACTAATTAAAGTAACTAGAGCATGTGAGAGGGAAATAGTGGTTTAGTACATCATTCACGGCTAGAAAATTCATGTATTTGGTTAAAATGCTAGATACCATAAATTATCATATTTCATTACTCATCAAAAGGTGAACTATTTTAGAAATATCAAAAAATTCAGTACAACCATTTTTGGTGGTTTCAATTTCAAAAAATGATTTAATTTTATGAAAATACTTTTATAAATACGAGAAAAATAATTTTTATTTAAAATCAAAAACTTTTCTAAAAATTATGATTTTAATTGAATAATATATTTTATGAATCATTAAAAAAAATAATTTCTCATAATATTATATTAAAATCATAATATGAACAAATATTAATTTTGTACCTATTTTATGAAATAAAATTATTTTAATTAAATATATTAATTATTAAAACTTGTAAAAAAGCATTTATGTTTCAAAAAAATACGCAAAAAAAATTTATCATAGTTAAAATATTTATTTTCTTATTACTTGATATAAATATTTAAAAATTTATTTATAGGATACATAAATTTTATTTATACTTTCACAGATGAAGTTACTATTCTAATGGATAGATTACTATTAATAATTGTCACATTATTATTGAAATGGTCTGATTAATATTTCAATGGTTGGATTTTTAATGGTCATAAGGGTACACTACATCCAATAAATACCTCAATTTACATTCATATAACCAATCTGTATTCTTACAAGGCTATATATAATTTTATTTTTTAAAATAGAATTTTAATATTAACATTATTTTTCTTTCTGTCATTTTTTTTCATGATTCTGGTTATTCTTTTAGATCGCATATATCTATATTTTCCCATTTTTATTAACATTATTTCAATTTATAGTCCCACTATAATAATTGGAATTATTGTTGGTTTATTTGGAGAAAAATGTATCATTCATTATTTATGAGATTATGGTTTTAATTGGGTTCTCTATGTGATTCATGTTATATATACTACATGACATTATTATAAGAATATATTTTACATTGATAAAATACAGATTTATTATTTAATCAAGGTGAATTTCGAATGTGTTTTTTGTCTTGAAGTGGTCACAATGCTACCAATTCGTAAGTGAAGAGAAGTGATGTCTTGGAAACAACCACTGATTTTCAATAATTTAATTTCACAATTAAATTGTCAAGGACATTTGGAATGTAAAATGAAGAAATTGGGTGATGGGTAGTTGATCAAAACATAAAACATAAATTATGAATTTTTTTAAAATGTTTTCAGTCTTTACCCCATAGTCAAATAACATTTACCATTTTTAATTTTTATATGTGTAACTAATTTTTTTTCATAGTAATAAATTTTCTTAAAAAAATAAAATAGATATGATTAACTAATTTGAACATTTTTATTTAAAATGTTAAAAAAATTTATCAAATAAAAATTTATATACTTATGAAACATTAATTTTAAAATATGTTTAATTAATCATGTAATTTTTCTTGAGAAGTAAATTTTTTAAGAATTAAATATATATATATATATATATAAGGTTAAACTATCATTGATATTTATTCTGATTGTATAAATTATATTATTATAAAAACATAATAAATATGAGGATTACACAGAATGGCAGAAACAAAATCTCCCTTGAAAAATAAACTATTTAATGATAAGACTGAAGACAATTTATTATTAATAAAACAATTTAATTATGGATAAATATATGTTTCACAGGTTTATTATGTTCAAATAATTTTTTAAATTGAATAATGTTATTCATTTAATTAATATTTGGGTATATAATATTTTTAAAATTTTTTGTTCATTCTTATAAAAGTCAACGATATCAAAATTAGTAGTTTCATTAATACCATATTATTTGGACTAAATATCAACCTTCTTTGAAAAATTTCAAAAACATTGTAATAAGATATTTTCAAAATTTAGAGTTCAAAAATAAGTTAATATTGGTCAATTTAAAATTCTAAAGTCAATATTTTAAAAACCTCCATGAATAAGGTCTCCATAAATGTAACAATATATGATAGCTCAAGATATGGTGTTTAATTACTATAATGGAGTCTCGGGTGTTACATTCTACCACATTAAATAATATTTTCCTCGAAATATGGGTATGTATCATATATTGATATTTTTTAATTGGCCCTCTTAATATATTTCTTAGGACTCAATGACCCCTATTTTAGTTTTTTGATTTCCCAATAATATTTTCACTAAATGAATTGTCGGATTTCAAAATAGCTACCCTCTACGGTCAAGAATCTGGATATGATATTCATTAAACCAAATAAAAAATGAAAATCCATTCTATCATATGTGATCGCTTGTTATGTATGTAGATTATATTTCCTTTTGTAATTAATTACAGAATATGCTATATACATTAGAAATTTTGGGTGGTATAGCCAACCAGGAAGCTACAACTCCAATTCATTATAATTTTTCATAAGGAACAATGTACCAAGCGATCACCTCTCCATTTTTACAAAATATTACAACCCTTTATATGATTAAAACTTCTAGAATACATGTTCCCTAACTTTTAATTCCAATTAGTTTCTTTGATTATTAATATATATCTTTGTTCTTCTTTGGGATAGGTTAATGTGATCCTAAATTGCTTATAATTTTAAAGGAATGTCTTTCACAATCTCTTGGATAACTAACATTGTCTCTTTTACTTATTTCCAATAGGTTGTAGTATGAATACACTATCCAATGAATTAATAATATATTTCCACGTGGACACACAAATTGAATATGTTGTTTATTTAAAATTCCATTAATGGTAGACAATGATCCCACACACCATGAAATTCAACCGAATATAATCTCGATTTGTCTTACAATGTTTGGATAGTTACTTCATACTGATTAACTTTATATAGATGATATGATATCACACAATATATTCCAATTTCAATATCCCTTGTATTAATTTTCTAGCATTTCAATTTATACTGATCATTATTATATGATTCAATCGATATGGGTTCCCCATGAAGCCTTACGATTACATTGATATAGAGTCTGAAAAACAACCTAAGAGATACATCTTCTCTTATTTCTAAAAATTAAAAAAATAACTTAAAAGATCACCATTTTCCCAAATACCATCATTACTCATTTTATTCATTCATTGTCTAGTGAAAATATATATTACTACATTTCCCCACCTATATATAGGTATTTTCAGGTATTTCATAACACCTACAAGAATTTACCTTTCAATATTCATGTGTTGGAATATGAAGAATCAAAAAAATAGTCTAGTATTTACAGCATCAAACCATCCCCAGGAATGTTTTCCTAAAATACCAATAGTTTATTTGTAATAACATGGTGTATGGGGAAATTTGATGTATTTTCCAAATCTATACTTTTCTTATACAATTTTTTTAGGGATGGAACACATAACCTCTTCCCAAACATAGACACTCCATCTCTCTATATATATTCTATCAATTTCCTATCATTCACTACTATAATCAACCTTTGTATTCTCTCAACATCCTAGTTTGACTTATCTATCTTTCCAAATGAGGATAATATAGAAATTTCATAAAAAATGAATGATGGTCCCTCTTTACATGAAATTTCAATATCCATATTTACTAAATTGTTGATTATTGCATATTTTTTCAACCTCATGCAGGTAAAAACTCCATGAACTATCATACTTAATGTGACTACCACCTTGTTTTACATCTTAGGGTGGGAGGGTATCAGGATAACATATTCAATCAATAGGTCTAACATTCTTTCTATGCATGTGAAAGGATCTGCCTGAGATAATATATTCTTCAAAACCTTATAGTTCATATATAGATCATATATTTGCTTATATTGGTAGTGACTCCATATTTTCAAAGAATATATTATAGCTTCTAACTAAATTTCATGACTATGATTGTTCAATTTAGCAATTTTCAATTACCGTGATGCATAGAAAATCACATCGTCATTCTATCTAAATACACAACCAATAAATTTTATTGATACATCACTATAAATTATAAATTTTTAATTACCAGATATCCTAGTTAATATTAATGAATTAATAAGACTCATCTTATTCAATTCAAAAAAATTCATCACATTCCCATGACAATTTGTATTTAACCCCCATCACATTTTTATTTGGTTTCTTCTTTTGCTAACCAAGATTCATTTTGAACGAACCACTAATAGTAAAATTTAAGGATGAGGAAATGTTGAATCTCATTTTTGTTAGTTGATGTTTCCAATTCATTAAAATAATATAATTTAAAAGGTCAATATATATATCCCATCCTTATAGAAAATATGTATAATAAAATAAAAACTTTTATCCAAAATTCAAAAATAATATACTTCACGTTTATTTTTGCTAGGGGTCGATAGAATTAGTTGTAGATGATTCTCATGCTCTGCATATGTATTATAGTTTATTCGCATATCATCAATGAACCCAAAAAAAATTTATCATCATATTACAGGAATATAGTATTCATAATATCTATAAAGTCATAAGGTGAATTAGTAAATTGAAAAAGAATTACCATAAACTCATAATCCTTTTACCATGTTCAAAATGAAATTTCTTATATATCATCCTTCTTTAACATTAACTAATGATAACTAGATAGAATATATAATTTCAAAAAATATTGGTATCATGGGAGTTGATCAAAGAAAACATCAATTCCTGGCCATTGATATATATTATTCAAATTAATAGATTTTATATCCATATAATCGATTCATAATCTCAAAGAACATTAATTATTCTCCTTATTTAAATAGTGGTTCCCTATGGTGAAACACTGCGGTATATAAATCCCTTATCACTAAACTATGGAATATTTTTATCTTACTCCACCAACTCCAACGGTTCTTTTATTTGTTTTTTATATGTTGGCCTTACATTAGGATTGAATTCAATGGATAATTAAACATGAAACTCAGGTGGATGATCATATAATTATTATGGAAAAATGTTATTGAATTTTCATACCACATACACATTCTCTATTCATATGATTTCTTCTATATTCAAATATCTCACTTGGTCTTCCTCTATGAAAAAAATTTCATTATGGAGTGTAACTGTGTTAGGACCCATATCTGTTTTATATGATAATGTTTCCCCACTAATGATAATGTAACCCACCTCATCTTCATTAATCTTTATCCATTTCTCTTGGTAATAAATTATTACATTATACATTAGAAGATAATTCATGGCAAGGATTATATAAATGTAAACTATAGGTATAATGACTAGGTTTTCAAACATGATTTCCTCATGAATTATAATTATAATAGAATGACATATCATTATTGAAATAAAACCTTTGCTTAGTGTCTGAATTGATTATTCATTTAATAGGATACTATGTAAATATCTCATTTGTTTTTGAAAAAATTGGACACATGAAAACGTGTGATGATCTAGAATAAACTAAAACATATTCTCACAGTGAGGAAGTCATCAATATACCTAGGACCATATCATAAAGAACATTGAATATAACTATGGAAATCCAATAAGATTAGGATTTATCCATTTGTATTTTTTGAGGTAAATTACATTAATGTATAAGGAATTGGTTTAAACCATGTCCTTTATCTATATTGATATATCATTGAACATTTACATCTTCTACCTTTCCCATTCATTAGTTATCTTGAAGGTATTTTTCTTTGAAAATGTAACAATCTCTAGATCCCTTATTATAAGTCCCATGGTTTTTTTTCTCAAGTTTATAACATGTGGAAAATACCACCATTCCATTATTCCCATTAAATTTGTTTTCATCCCATAATTCAAAGATTTCCAAATATTATATCGATTTCCATTGAATACGTATGTCTTGGAAAAATACTTTTTGTCTAAAAATAAAATTAATTTGTATCATCATATAATGAAAATAACTTAGATACAAGTTTCAGTAAATGGATAATCTTTAACATATAGATTAAATGATATATATTAATTTATTTTCCATATAAAAAGTCCTTAAGTTTTATAAATACCCTTGTATTTGTTTCATCATAATAGGTATTTTTCTCCTCCTTTTATTTATGGTTTATTATTTTCAATTCCATTTATTCGCTTTTCTCATGAGGAAAATATTTTTCATAGAATACATTTGTATAAAGTCCATATTCCTTACACTTGATCTCATATTACCCATTATGTTTAGAATTATTGACCACCATTAGTATGATTCTCCCATTATATAACTGACTTCTAGGATGACCTTTCCCTTTTAACTACATCACAATGTAAGAAAGATCATATCTTGGGAATTGATCGATTATTTTTCTACTGATGGGTTTTTAGTTTCACTAAATTTTATAGGTTATTTTCAAATGAAATAGTCCAACATAGTTAACCCATGTTTTGGATCAGCATGTCACACAATATATGAAATATTAATTTTCATAACCTGGTCCAACATCACCAATATTATTATAAATGAATTTTCCTCAAAGCCATCTTCATTGTAATTTTTATGGGAAATATCCCTGCATTTATCATAAATGTTAATATGGTTTCTTTTCCACCCATTAGTTGCTATTTTTATATATTAAAATACACTTAATTATCTGATAATAATGAAATTTCAAATAATATTTATATTTTCTATATTGTTCTCTTGAATTATTGAATTATTTTTGTAGAACATGTTCTATCTTATATTTTTACTATTAATATAGTCACCAAAGATCCTATTAATTTTTTTTAAATTGTAATATAACCTATATGAACCAAAAATCACGATCTATTATTTATATATAATTATTTGTAAAAAATACTATAATTCACATATGATTAAAATTCAATTTAGTCATCAAAGACTATTTTAGTACATACAATAAGTTTTAAAAAATAAGATACAAGACATGCATATTGAGGGAAAAGAATTACAGCTTCTATAACATCTCAAAATATTACATAATTTCCTTCTTTAGGTTTCTAGGTGAATGGAAAATTAATAATGGTGATATTATATGCTCAATAAGAAGTAAAATATGGAGGATTATTTTATAAATAATTGACATGATTCACATTTCATGAATAAATGAAGGAATCCGTAAAAAATTAGGACCATGGGAATAATATATCCCTGAAAATATATGAATACATGGTTAATAATAATCATTGATCGTGTGTTGATGTAATTTAAAATGTGAAACATAAAAAAATTAGGCCACAACCTTACTCCTAAACAATTATCCTATTACGGAAATATGTATGAACAAAAACCAAAACGCTATTATATCATGAGACCCATCGATGCATAGGGGGGATATATAATTTTAGTCCCCACATTTAACCTCATGAAGTCCAACGCATTCAACAAAACATTAATCAAAACCCTTTATACATTTTACTGAGAAACATAATGTTGAATAAAACACGGCTATATCTATAATGATAAATACCTTTATCAATTACATACTCATTTAATGTAATAAGGCACCTGTCTATGACAAAAACTAAGTAATCAACTTATAATCCATGGGGTATTGTTAACGAAACATGTTGTAAATTTATCATATAAATATATTGTTTAGAGTTACATAAATGTTATAGGCTATCCATGTAATATAATAATTGGGTAAAATAGTTTGAATTTGTAGGAGATTAAGGAAATAGTTGAAAAAATCAATATTTATGGCTTATTATGAGGATGTGAATGTTCCAAAGAATATACCCTGGGAGTATCTTTTAAGAGTGTAGTATTAGGACCACTCGTCGGGAAGTTGGGGGAGTGTTGAGTCAATTTTTAACCAATCATATTTAAGTTTATTATCCATAGAAAAATTTGTTATATATCCACAGAAACATTCCAATATATAGAGAGATATGTATTTTCAAAGATTGTTCTTGCACTTTGACCTCAACAAAATATAGGGTGTGCTTCGCACCACAAAATATGTAATTATTGAATAAAATTAATATGAGATAAGGATAAAAATATAGACTTCATATTCTCTTAAATATCAATATTAATATGGAAAAATTCTTCTATTTTAATGTATTCACCTCACATATGATATTAGGTGTTGATTATACCATTAGTTCCAATGAATGAAAATTTAGATGTGAAACCCCCAAAAATGTATTAGGTAGTAATTAAATCATATCCTCTTGAAATATTTGGATTAAAATTGATATTAAAATAAAATTATTAAATTAATTTCATGATATTACTTCTAAAATAGGATATATATACACCACATAATAGAAATGATCTTTATCATGAATTTGTTTCATCAATGAATGGAATTTCAGATAGAAATACATTACATATTGTATTAAAATACACGAACATACCTTAATCGCATTTATTGAAAAGATGGATATCTAAATCAACAAATTTAGAACCTAAATCATTTCTATTTTCATTCAAACTCTTTCTAAGAAGTCATTCTCTAAATATATTCTTTGCATTTCCACATCATTTTTTATATTTTTGAATTTTGTAAATTTTTCGTTTTAGTAGCATTAGTAATCATTCTTCTTAAAAATTTATCTATAAATAGGGTTTATAGTATTTTTGGGTAAGATATATAAAAATTTATGAAATTTAGAATTCCTTTTATGAGAGTTTTTTACCTTATCCTTGAAGATGAAGTTGATAATAAGTATGTTTTGGTTATTTTTGGGGAACAAAGGGAGTTTCCTTAATTGATGAACTAGATAGTGATATATTATCACCTGGAATAAAAACAGTTGTTAAATCCTTCATATAATATTATACCATTTAATATATTTTTATATTCATCCATGATATAAATGAATAGTATTGTTCATGTAGGTGGTCAAATGACCTAAACATGAACATACCATAATCTAAAAAATTATTACGAAGAGTTTTTTTAAATATCATCAAAAAATAATAATAAAAGTATTATATGGTAATTATTAGTTTTACATATTATAATTTTAAGGATTTTGAATAATGATTAATGGATATTAAAATCTTAATCGATTTGAAGAATATAATATCTTCTTAGAACGCTTATTTTAATAAATTATGTTGACAATGATCGTCTTTTGATAAAATCATTAACATTATCTCTAATTTTCTATAAAATGACATTAATTATATAATAAAAAATTATACTTTAATACCATCCATATCTTTATATTTTTAAATCAGTTAAGAAATGCAAAATGTATTATGTCATGGAGGTGGTAGTAGTACAACACACAAATAATGAGTTTGTTTTTTCATTTTAAGGAGTATATTAATAAATAATTATAATATCCTTATAATATAAAAATTAAATTATAAAAAGTATAATTATATCATTTTACTAGTGTTTCTAGAAGAAATTTGAAGCACATAACCAAGAATAAAACCAGGTAGTTTGTAATACTCAGGTCAAGGTTCTAAATTTTCTTAGGATTTTTCCTTTGAAATGATTTGATTTACTATGTAATGCTGAAATGATAAGATTTAACTAGGGGAGGGTTATTTTAAGATAAAAATTTAATCTTTTCAAAAATAAATAAAAATTATAATTGAGTCTTGAAGTGGTGAAGATTTTACACTTTTAAAACTGAAGAGAATGGAGGTTTCGAAAATACGGAGTGAAATTTGAATATTTTAATTTTACTATTAAAGGGCTATATGAGTCAAAACGTGAAAAAGAATGAATGGATGATATTTTATTCAATAAAATCCATAATATTTTTTTTGAAATAAAATTTATTACATTTTTTATCATTCCCCTTTTTATAATTTCTTTTACAATTTGTACTTTTACCTAGTTAATATAATATTAATCATTATAATTATTTTAATGTCAATATATAAAATTTTACTTATTACCTAATTTATAACCTATAATTGAAAATTTAGAATAAATTATTCAAATAAAATTTATATACGTATGAAATGATAATTTTTAAATATAGACACTTAAATGTATAAAACTATTTTTAGATAAAGGATGATTTTTGGATTTGAGATTATATAAAGTAAAATTATGTTAGACGCTGATTAAAATTTCAAAAATTGAATTCATATAATAAAATATAAGATTTTATTATTATAAATAAATAAAAAACTAATTCTTCTTTAAAAAACCTTATTTAAGGAAATGAATAAAAACAAATTTTTTCTTAAAGTAACATTTTAATTAGTTTTAAAAGATGATAGTCATATATTTTCTATGTTATAAGACTTTTTTAAATTGAATAATGTTATTAATAATATTTATATTTTATTACATTAAAGGATTTATAAATCTCCAGTTCATTATTATATAATGATAATGTTATACACATTTCCTGTTTCATCAAAATCATAATTTTCAAATTAAAATCTACCATTTCAGTAAAATAAAAAAATCATACAATTAAAATTTTCATATTATGAATAAGAAAAATGAATTTATATTAGGCAATGTAAAATTAAAATATTAATCATTTAGATAAATTCATAAACATAGTATTTTTAAAGATTTCATTTCCTAATAGTTTAGGATATGGTTTTACCTACTATAATAGAGTCTCGAGTATTAGAAGGGGCGTTACACCTCCTACGTACACAGAACTACATATTCATCCTCATCGTCAAGTATTTTTTTATTAATAAAAAATACCTAGAATCAGAATAAAATCATATACTATTTGGGATTATATAGTATAATTCCACCATGTACTTATACGAGAAAATGACATTTGACCAGTTTCAAATTGTTGAAAAAATTGAGCCTCTCATCAGTTATAAAAATCACTCATAAATAGGAATATATGTTAGGAGGATCAGGTATTCCAAATTATGATTAATTTGATTCCTCCATATCCATTATGGTGATTCAAATCTAGAACAAACCACTTTTTAACAAGTTAATATCCAAAAATAAATAATAATTATAAATACAAACTCCATGTGTGTCACATGAGGTGAAATAATATATAAAACCATATCAATGAATATAAAAAACATATTACCCTTACCTGGAATCCTAGACTACCAATCACAGCCTAATACCTATCATAGGATCTAACACATTTCTTTATATCCTGGCTACCAAACCAGAAATAATAAGAAAAATGAAAAACAATATTATGATTGATGGTTTTAATTATTAGACTTTGACCACTATTAGTAGTTTCTATACTTGACGACAACATGACATCAGGAATGCCTCCCAAAATTATAGACACATTTTGTAGTTGGGTTCTATTAAAGTATCATGGGGATTATATATCCACTTTATTTGAGTGCACAATAATAGTAAAACTTCTAATAGTCAAAAAAATATGAATACATAACGAAATAAATAAATTTAACATTTATAAAAAAAAATGTAATGTATCAAAAAAATTGAATTTTCATGCTAGTATAAGAAGTAATGACATATAGGATCCATTAACCCATCTCCACAATCTTCTAACTATCAGAGTTATCATTATTGATCATGACATAAAAGGAATCAATGAAAAAAATTCTTGTAACCAAGTGAATTAATGAAAAAGTATCCAATTGAAATTGTAGCTAGAGAAGTGTGTGATTATTTTAATAGTTATCCAGTGATATGGGCATGTGACCTTCTTTAATAATATAAGAAACTACTCTAAATAAATGAATTAATAAAACACCAACAATACCATTATCCACCTTACATATGATTGTTTCTTATCACATCATGGTAAACATTCCAACCAATGAGTCAATGATTCACTAAGTGAATTTACATATATTAGGAACCATAACCAATAACAAACATGGATCCTTAGATCTGTGTCCTTGATCTGTCATATTTTATTTAGCCAGTGGCATTGTGTCTAAGATCATAAGAATCACCTTAGTGCAAACCCTTTCAACTCCCAAGTGATATCATTATAATTTATTTATCATGATCAGTAGTGTATTGTGGTGCGTAACTAGGCATCCATCACACATAAGTCCTCATGATGAACACCACAATAATAGATAAGAATTCATATTTGTTTGGTCGAATTTGGATTACATTAATGGGGGAGGATGTAGGATAACCAATATGTAATGGAATGATTGATCCACAAGTGATCTTTTAAATTTAATATAATTTCCACATCATATATTATTCACACATATGAACATCCATAAATCATATATCCTCATCCAAAACATCATTGGTTTTTCCAAATTATGTTAGGGAGGTATCGAAGGAATCACTAAATGGAATCCAAGAGTCTCCCTCGAGATGTCTGACAAATATTCAAAGAGATGTAAGACCCCTCAATACCTAATGCCAATATTAGAATATCAAGAGTCTCATACATTCCCGTTTTATTAATGTTATTATCATTTAATCATCAATAACCTTAGGAATTTGTCATGGTTTATATGTGATAAATTAATCCAATGAATTTAAATAATTCCTACATATATAGTATCATATCCTCTAATACCAGATCATAGGAACCACCACTAATAATTCCCTAATATATCAAACATCATGGATTCTATTAAAACAATGTATCCACAACCAAAATATTATAATACTTTCTCTTAAACATATAATTCATTCCAATGACTCATCCATCATAATAGTTGATTCTTAGGTATGCTGATAAGTCAAAATTATTCTAGTCCAGATGGAAAATTCCATGGAATCCACATAATTATAATATATTTTAAAAAATAAAGTAAAAAAGATAACAGGGGAGTTTCTAATTCCTAATCCTTAACCATAATCATATACTCAATATGTTTAGAAGTTGGTTTTAGTTCTAGGTGACATACGTAACCATATCTACCCACAACCATATACAACTTCTTATGGCCATTAATCTATAGGGAACCTAAAATAGTCTCGTAGATCATCACTTTTGAAATGGAATACCACTTAGGATCATAAATCACTACTAATCTTTGGGGAAAATGTGTAATCTCAGAGGACATCATGATCCACAATATCATCAAAGTCATCAACTAGCCTCATAGGCCTCAATGGAATTCCTCACCAAATATAATCTCAAGAGAGGGATCAATTACCAACTCCATCCCTAGGATCACTCATGAAATGTAAATTTACACAACTCAACTATACATTGCCAATGATATTCCCACCTAAACCTAATACTTATCTAGGTTTTTCACACAACCTTCAAGGTCCATCAATCTCAAGTCAAATCACACCACCCTATTAGAGGTGTCTAAGTGTCTGGGTGTATTCTTATCCCATTCCTCATCCATCAGTTTCCATGGTTTAAAGACAGCCCACTAGGACCTCCATGGCCTTGACACATTATTGATTTTTTCTAGGTATTTTACAAAGGGTAAATAATTAAAATTAAATTACAAAAATCATATAAAAACTTCAAAATACACAATTCATCACCCCCGGTGGTGTGACCACACATAATATACATCATAAAAATGAAATAATTAAATGTAGTAATCTATAAGGAACACCAACCTTATCATGAAGAATTTATATTTATTCTCCAAAGGAAGATAGCTCTTCCATGCCCTACCCATGGTCTATGAAACCTAAAACAAAAAATGTTCTCTTGACACACAACATGCACTATAAATAAATAACTATACAATATTATAATTAATTATTTTTTTGGAATAATTAATCCATAACACTTGAACATCTCATGGAAAATATTTTCATTAAAAATACCTCATGAAATAGGTTGCAGTGTATGTGAGACACACTCCTCTTACTATGTACTGAAAAATAAAAAATTTATATTGTTGATACAAAAAATAATACTACCTAAAATCCAAATAAAATTATGATTTATAGGTTAGTATAGCATTTATAAAACAATGTGAGCATATTTTAAAACATCATCACAGGTTCCCCTCAATGTAAGTTGGTTGAAAAACTCATCAACTAGGGGGACCACCACCATGCTATGGAGGAAGAAGTAAAAAATCCTAATCACTAATATGATAATGTAGTTGAAAATAAATTGATTCAAATGAGGTGAGAGTTTTTTTATCCAAAATCACAATAAAATACATCTAAAATAAACAATAAATTTTAAAAGGAAGATAATATGTAAATGGTTCAACCATTATACCCTCCTATGTATGCCCTTTTCCTAAAAAACATTAGAGCCATGCCGACCTTTTTCTCTTAAAAATTATCTACCTACTATCCCTTATTATAATGAACCTAAAAATCAAGTAATGATCCACCATATAAAGGGTATTTACCCTATTATTAACCATAATAACATGAACCCTTTGGTCAAGCCATCAGTTGTCTCTTACTATAATTTAATTATTCCCAACCATCAGTCGTTCCAACATGGATTCCATGAACTCTTGGATCATGGCCCAATCCTTTAACTTCATACAAAATCATTATTTATGGATATTCAAATTCTGAAAATCCCTTTAAGAGCCTCGATTATAAAAATAAATCACCTACAAAAATGAAAATTTATGTTCCGTGGGAATGTCATATCCCATTTAGACATGGTGTGTTACAATATATATATTTGTGAATATTTGAAAAGATGAAAAAAATTCAAATATCCAAAGAAAATTCATAGGGTTAATAAACAATGAGAATTTTTTCTTGTTAAATAGTTGAATACAAAATACATTCCATATATATCTCCAAATAGATGAAATGTTTTTCATTCCCATAACATTGATGTTTTATTTAATAGTATACACAATGGGATATACACTCTTCCAAAATATTGGATTCTATTTTGATAAAGTATATCATAATGGTTTGATCCACATTAAATTTCACTAATTTATGCATATATAGAATAAAACCATAACTATATATTTTTTACACATTGTTTCGAAAAGTGATTATATGTAAAAAAAATCTATGAGTCATCCACTATAGTGTAATTTACAAAACATTCCATACCTTTCTTCAATATTTTGATACACATTAAAATATCCATATTTTTCCTAAAGTTTCTCATTTTCCATATATTTAATTTATAATATGACTATATACAAGGCATGGTTTAGTTATCCCATGGTTTCCATATATTTGTTTCATACCAACATCATTAAAATACAATGAACTATAACTAGAATATTACAAACAATGATTTAATTCATTTCACAATTCAATTCAATGAACATTCATATAAACCAATGAAATCCAATTTTTAATTATAATATTTTATAGAACTATAACATCAAATTCTCTATTCATACTAACAGGATTCATCATCATTACAAAATAAATCCTTACTTTATAAGAATATTAAATAATTCTCATAGTTAATCAATATTCACAATATCCCATCATTTATAATAAAATTATTATTTTATCCATCACATCGTCTTCATCAAAAATCATACATCACATTATATTTATCTTCTCAAATCCATGTACACTTCTAAAGAATTCACATTACACAATTCCTTTGTCAGGACCTCTATAGCCACATTGCTAAATTCCATCGATACACTCATGAAAACTAATGTATTAATTCCATGATCATTATATATTAATTAATTATATATTATTTCCCTGTAAATCCTTTTTTATTTATTTCATATGTATTTATATGTCCTTATTTCCCCACTAAGTATTATATGATTTCTATTTCCACATTTTATTTCATCATAGTAAGTTATAATGAATCTGGGAACATTATATGGGATCCACAATGATATTTAAAATATTTATTGATTTTTTTGTGGTATAAAACAACATTTAGAATACCAATTATGAGATTCATCAAAGGACTCCATCTAAAAAATTTAATTATGAGAAATATAAATGGAACACAACCTCATTACTTTGTGTAATCTTGATGTAGTAAACTCAATTACAAATCATCAAATCTTAAAGGATCCAAATGAGGAACTATATAATTAATAAAAACATGATAAAATGATCTTAGGACATCAATACTCAATTATTTTCTATTATAATAAATTAAATATGATTCTTTAGTCTTATATGATTATTTTAACACAGTGAATAAAATATCCCATGAATGAATAAAATTAACCATGGTTATTCTTTTACAACGTTTCTCTATTAATTTATATATTTAAGGGATGATAGGGATTTCATTCAAGGCATACATCTCTATTATTTTTGATATAAAATACAAATCTTATGTTTATTATTAAATTTTATTTTATTTTTAATTATTGAAAAATGTAATTAAACCATAAAATTTACACAAAATGTTTTTCAGAATCTAATTTAATTATTTTAAATGACATGTTTATTTAAATACACAAATTCAACACTATAAAATGGTATTGATGAAATAAGAACCATTAACTCAGATCAATCTGACTGAACATTTTTAGTGAATCCCAAGTAATAAATAGTCTTTGAGAAAAAAATCATATTAAAATTTTTATATATAAATTATGTTTAAATATCTTGAGATATAAATTAAATTATTATTATTCAAAGAATTAATAATATATAATTGTGAGTTTCTACAATTCCCAATAATTCTGCTATAGTTTCATTTTTTATTTATTCAACTATGGGAAACTAGAAAAATGAGTATATATATATAGGGAATCCACGGGAACCCCAAGACCTATAGTATGTGGTGGTATCTTCCAAATCAATAAAGGATTTATTAAATGTATCATTATATAGAATATTGGTAGCTCTATTACATATATAGAGGAATTATTTTTAATGTTAACCGCTGAAATATATAGACATTGTTATGTCGGGAATAATAATTGGATTGAATGTGACTGAATCAATATTTTTATAGATATTTAATATTTTTCTTATTTTAATAATTATTTTCTACCATCAATGGAATTTATGTTTTTGATTTTTGGAAGGAATGAATGGAAAAATAACTCACATCATCAGTAATGAAATTTTAGTTGTTGATGCACTACATAATAATATAGTTATATACTAGGCCTCTAACTCATCTTCTAGTCTACAAAATGGTCCTTTATAATTAAATAATTTTATTTTAAACGGATATATTTCTTCACAAATTAATGACTCCAATTTATTGATTTTTCATTTATTTTATTATAATTTAATGTGTAATTTACCACCATTTCTGATGAATAATATATTATTGGTTTTATTTAAGAACTTTAAAACGGTGATTAATACTGGAATGTTAATCATCCCATAGACATGGGGATAAATTCATTTAAACTCCCATTCATATAAATCATGTGAGTTATTGAATAAAATTTTTGGGTTTCCCTAAAAGAAATTATCCAAATAGAAATGGATCATACTCAAAGAACATGTTTTATACCTAGTAACACTTCATTACCCCTAAGCAAATAAGGATATTTCTTAGATTTAACAACATTTTATGAACACTAAATATAAAATTTAATCTCTCTATCTCATGATATCTTATAGAGAGGGATGCATTGTTGGTATCACTATCCTTCCATTATATAATCATTTTTATCAGACTGTATTACATATAAATTCCTTTATCTAACATGATTACATATTTAATAATGAACTTTATAACCTAGTCATTAGGGAACAAATTTATTTATCATGTACAAATAGTTGATAAATCATATAAAAATCATTTATTTATTGTCATATTATTAATGACAAACCCAATGAAATGAAAATTTCTGAAAACTAAAACTATATTGGTTTTATTGATGAATCAATGTATGTGATTAAATAATATCCATTATAAATAAACTAAAGTCAAGATATCACTATAGATTTACCATTATTATAATATCCAATGTCTCCAAAAACAAATGATTTACATAATGGTGTGATAGTCCTTCGGATATCTTATACTTGATATCACCATTTTTGAACTTTATAAGTTGACATATCAATGCTTATAGTTTCCAATACATATATAGTAATTAAAATTATCATTAAAATAATTCCTTGAAAAACATATCTTCATTAATACATGACATGTTCTTAAAATCAAATCAATTAAACAAAACCCTTTTGATGTATAACATTTTATTGAAAAATAATCCAACACAAGTTAATCCTTCTTTTGTGGTAATATTCCCTTTGGATTTTTTATCAATAATGAATAATAAATCAATTTTTTAAACTCAAAGTATTATGTACTTTAATTCCATATTTATGATCCATCAACCCTTCTTTATTAACATATCCCAACATTATACGTATTTTATCACTCAACTTATTTATTGATTTACTTGTGCGGCATTTCTCCCCTTTATATGATATGAAGAGAAGATATATATTAATAGATATCTCCATATTTGAAAAAAAATTCAAAGTAACATCAATTTCTAAATTTCCTCTTATCTTTATTTAATAGGGATAAATCAATATCATTATTATTAGGTTTTTTCTTAAATATTAACATTAAATTAAAAAATATCCCTACTAAATTTTCTTTTACACCACTAAATTCATTCATTAAATAAATCGTTATTTTTTATAACCTATTAAAAACTACTCCAAAAAATTGGTTTCCCAATATTTGTATTCATTTGATAAGAATCCATTTCAAAAATTTAATTTTTCATACCATTAAAATTATTATTTTCACAAAAGAAGACTATTCATTTATTTTTTAACATTAGAGTCCAATTTTTATTATTAAAAGTGAAATCAATCCATAATTTTTATCAACATTAGTCTTCACAAACAATACTTATTTACAAAATTATATATTTTTCTATATTGGAAATAACTCTCTTACACAAAAAGAAATCTATTTTTTTCTTTTAAGAAAGATAATATTCTGAATAGTGATATTCGTATATCCTCTATGCCCATTTAAGTATTCCATCATTATAAGAAATACTACAATAGGTAAAAAAATATAAATTTAATTCATTATAGTCACATACTTATATTACCATATTAAACTTAAAAAATTAATTCCATTACGATTCACTCATACGATCTAAATAAAACACAAATAAATATATTAATGAATAAATAACTGTGATAATAGTTGTTCTAATTATAAAAACTTTTGAAATATGTTTATTCCCAACATAGAGTTTACTTCATATTCTAAAAAAAAATATAATCCCTTATATGCATGGGTCAAAAATCTTTATCAACTCTTATATTTAAAGAATATTATTATAATGATGATAATGATATGAGTATATCTTATTTATAAGACTAAATTATCCTGAAAATATATGATTCAAATTACACATGGATATATGGAAAAAAACTATTGTCGAGTTGAGCTGTATTAAAACATTAAACTCTCCTTATAAGGATCAAAATATGTTTCAAATTCATCAGGACATCCATTACATTCATCCCATGAATTATGTCACCTCCAAAAGAATATAGTTGTTCAATTAGATTGATTTTAATTATGTATAATATGTAAAGGGGTGTTTACCAATCCTCATCATGTAGTGGAGGGTATTTGACCCCATGTATTAAACACTTTTATTCCAACTCAATAAGAAGTATTATTTGTTTCTATCCTTTAATATTATAACCCATGATTTTTTATACAATCAATTTTGACACAAAATTTGATTTTTTTTCTTTAAGATTCTTTTAAGGGGTAAAATTTTAATTTTTTCTAGTTTAATATCTAAAACAATTTTTTAACCAATTTTTTGTTCCTAAAATATCATGTTTTCTCTAGGATTGGAGCTTAGTGGAATTCCATGAAATTTTAATATTAGTGGAATAATTAATATTTAATATTTAATTAATTAAATATTAATTTAATAATAAGGTTATTTTCATCCATATATTTTGAATGAAGTATTAGATTTAGATTTTGTGTCTGCTATTGAGCCAAAAAGTTTGCCTTTTTCCAAGGCAGGGTACAAGCTTAGGTTGGTTATTGAGGTAGAGTTGGGGCACCTTTTTCTTTTTCTTTTCTCGTTATTTTCTTTTCCTTTTCCTTTTCTTATACATTAACTTTGTATTATCATGTATTAACCCCTTGTGGTCCTCCTATAGAAGAATACTATGATAGAAAATGGATATTAATTGAAAAAGAGATATGTCAGAAGGTAGGTGTCACCGTAAGGATCTGGATGAGCTAAATCATCATGTGGTAGTTATGGATAATGGGAATGGTAAATGATGTTGATGATTATAAAAAAAGTTGTAAATTTTTATGTTTATTCCATGAGTCTTCACATAATTAACATTTTCTAGTTTTAAACAATTTATATACGGGAGTTGGACCCCAAGTGGAAGGATTAGTTTATTTTGAGGTAAAAGGGGGTTCTGGGTGATTTGAAGGGTTTCTCATTTGGGAATCTTGATCACATTTTTTGTATTTCAATAAACCAAGTCATTTTTTCATTATATTTGTGGAGGATTAACTTTTAAATGTAAACTCTATGTGTGGTGTATAAACACCATGTAATGGGACTCTTCCATGCAGTCAATTACCTGGCCAAACTACCCATATAGGGAAACATGGTAATGTAATGAGCATAGACAGACCCTGTGTGGGATATATACTATGTGGAGGTATAAAATTAGAAGATGTACCTTGATATATAATGTGGGTTACATATGAAATTACCCATGTAGGATAAAAACCATGTAAAAATTATACACACCGTGTAGAAGGTCTTACACGCCATGCCCTACTTGATTATATTCCTAGGTGGGAATTCATGAGTACACATCATGTACATGGAATACACACATCATGTACTTCTTATTGATACCCATTTAAATGTTTTTTATATTCTTTATGACAATGAGTATGAATTTGACACATGGGTAGTTCATTTTGAGTATCTTTCCACATAATTCATGATGAAAAAACCCATAAGGTGGAATGAGAACTCCTCGATAGAGTTTTACGATATTTAGTAATTTAGAGTTACTTTATATTAAAATTGAAATTAGTTGTCTCATGATAATGATATCCTTGATCTGATATGGTTTGTGATTTATCTCCCAATAATTAAGATCAAGGAACAGTTAATTTGGTCCTAGGGTCATCTTATCTTTCAGCCTAGATGATCACCTATTGGAAGCCGCAGCCTTATATTTGATCCTGATAGTTCCATGGTTGATTCCTTCATTTAATAGATAACTAAGGGAATCCATTTTATGATCCCTTCCACCTACACACCATTTCATGGATCCCATGTAGTATGCATCTGATTACCGACTATTAAAGGATCCCTTATTGAATTCATCCTTTTCCATCACTACTAAGGATCCCCTGCAAGATGAATCTCCTGTGTTTTTAAATGAGGGAACAAATTAGTACCCCTATGATTGAATAACCCTAGGCTAGTATATTGGGTTTTATAGAGTGTATAACCTTTTTAGCTTTAAAACCCATGTCGAACTTGTAATCCCATGTAGATGAGGAAGTAGTTGTTGGTTTAAGGCTTCATCTAATCTCACTCTTTATTTTATTCATTCACATGTTTACTGTTGATGCACTTATGATTTCTAAAGGTGCATCTATGTTAGTAGATGATTAACCTGATGTGATTCATATTTCATTTCTTTGGGATTTCAAATAGTTATTTTTCGGATCCATCATAGTCATTTATTAGGATGACCAGACATATTTCCAAGGACTTGGAATATGAACCATGATATTATTTTTATTATTTGAAATCCCCAAGGTACTATATGTGATCTTTATTTTTATAATTTATTTTTAATTAATATTCTATTGATGACCCCAAAGGTGCTTCTTGGTATCTTTTTATTGAGCCTACAATTTTTATTTAAAAGCATGGTGTCCCAAGTAATAGTACTCATGGATGATTAGGCTCTCTATAATAAAGATAATGATTATGATCCTCCCTGATTTACTTTTTAATTTTATGATTTTTCTTTCCATTATCTTATTATTACCATGTGTTATTAATCTCTCTTGTATGATTGGGAATATATCACTCTCCCTAGTCGATTACATGATTGCAGTGTTGGACATGGAATTTCACATCATTTGAAACATTTGACTAATTACACTCTCCTAAATGATGGGTATCATTATGGTCACTCAAATCAGAGTCCATGAGTTGTGGGAAGGGCATCTCCCCCATGATCTCTCCTTACTTTCGGAATAAAGTTCAAAAACCATATGGTTCATCCGAGATCCAATTTTTTAACTACCTATGGAAAGGGACACAGGGCTCAGAAATTGGATATGATTTAAATGAAGTGAGTGGAATTATGTCCATATGTGTTACCATATTTACTTGATGTTCAATTATAAAATAGAATCCATTATCTAAAACATTTGAGGTGTGTATGGGTGATCCTAAGGCTTGAATGTGAATCCCCATATGGTGGAATAGCTTACAAAGATACCTTTTTGGAATTTGCATTGTCTGTTGGTATTATGGACCCATAGATCGAGTAAATCATACTCATCTTGAGTGGTTAGACATCCATCTCAATTCCCTAGTCATAATATGGTATGTTTGTTATATGTTTATCCAAGGATTGATTGTGGATTGATTCATTTTATTTATTTATAACATGATTATATATGAATTTATATGAGAACATTTATGTGTATATATAAATATTTTTTTTGATATATATATATATCATATATCATGGAACTACATATAGATGATCAGGATCAACAACCCAATGATCGTTTGTGGAATTATCCCTTTTTGTTTTGATTTTCTATTTTCAGTTGTTTCTTGTTTAGGCTGAGTATATTTAGTGAGAATGCACTTATGACCGTAGATTTATTGGTTCATCATTTGGGTGGCCTGTTGAGATTTTTTCTCACCATTTTACGTGAATCTCGGTGTGCATGAAGCCGTTATGTACACTTTTTAGGTTGATCACATATACATAATGTATAGGGAAAAGGATCATATTTACATTTTTGGGTAGATCCACTCATGTGGATTATCATGATATATTTGATGTAGATCGGTAGTGTATTGGAGACCATGTATGTGGTCTATCTCAGAGTTAGAAACTGATCCCTTTACTTTTTTTCAATTTCTTATCTTTAATCCCAAATTTATGGTATTCCTAGTTACTGACCATTGTTGTATGTTTGAAAAGGATATTTTGGATTTTATAGCATTTTGTTTATAATTACAACATGTTCTATTTTGGTTTATTTATTACATCAACTCTCTATTTATTTTATACTCTAGATAATATCTAGTTATTTCCATATGATTACATTGATATGATGGAATATTTTCCCCACAGACATAATCTAGTCTCTCTATATTATTTGGATTCTCTAGTGTATGGATATGTGAGCTAGAGGATATCTAATGAAGTGTCGTGGAGCACCTGGTTAGTGGAATCCTGGACGGGATGTTAGAAAGTGGTATCAATGTTTTTTATTTTCTATTTTATTACAATTTGGAATATGGTAGATATGATTATTACGAATGTATTAGACCATTTGATGGATATTGTGTTGGTGCATCGAGAACACTTATTCTATTAAGAAGTAATATTGTACAAGGTTTTGATATTATTGTTCTGATATGTGATCGTACAATTGTATATGCCTTTTTATTTGACCGATCAACATGTTCAATGAATTTTTTTGATTTATTATCGACTTAATGATACTGGATTATTGTAAAGTGGATAGGGATTGATTTTGACTTGTATATGAAAAAGAAAGGAGGAAACTCATGCATCATATTTGGAAAGAAGTATTTCCATGTTATAGGGATGCTAATGTTGGATTTTACTGATGATAGAGGATCATTTTTTAACATTTAAAAAAATCATAAATTGTGTTTTCCTATATTGGTTTTTGATAACATTCTAATCAATTTGGTTGAAATTCATAAATATTTATTAATAATGGTAGTCTATTTAAATGTACTATGATATGTTTGATGGTGAGGTTCATGTCTTAGTCCTCATACACTAGAGGTGTAGAGACCCTAGTAGGTTGACAAGGCCCACGATTCACATATGTTATACCCCTTTTGAATTTTTTACATAGGATATGTTATTTAAATTTTCTCTAACAATATATACATGTTTTTTTATCAATAATTTAATTGATAGTTTAATTAATCAGACACCTATTATGATTATATGGTCAAATCTATTAGTACATTGATTAATATTGCTAGGAAATTTCTATTGATCAACATCACGAGGGGGTATTTCCATATGAGGATGGCCAATGATTGTCATTTCATTTTCTCTTCTATTTTTGAATTATTAAGTCCAATGATATTCCCCTAATAAGGATTCTCAAGGATTATCATGCCCCTATATGTCAATGTTGATAGTTTTCACCCATATAATTTCTTATTATCCTTAACATCTTTGAGGATTTCATATTTTTCATGGATAATTTGTTAGAACATGTGACCCTATTATGAGACATCATTGGTAGGGTTATGTGGGAGACCAAGATGCATTTTTTTCTCAATCCAAAACCTACAGATCAGAATATCATTTTGATTATGGGAGACATGTAAGTACAGATTTCCCAATGTTTTGGATGTCTTTTAGGAAATTCTCTTGTTTATATGGTCATTTTAGGCTAATTTGCATTTACTACTCATATTTGTTGAAATAGTCATGTTGATGCCTTTGGATATTGATGATGCATCATGTTTTATTTATTTTTGGGGATGGACTAGGTGGGTGGGAATTTTTGAGTGTCTAGACCTATAGAAGAGTGTTTATGATATCAATATTGTAGTCAGAGCATTGGTTGATTCTCATGGATAGAAAGATGTTGGTAGATGGGTGACCATTGGATAAATCATGAAATAGGGAATGTTTTATATTTTTAATAGGAGTTTTAAGAGAGATTATATATTAATGAGACTATCATTACTTATAGCATTGTTAGATTATCATTGTAATGGATGACTTGTGGGAGTATGAGGCCTATGAAAATTTAACACACTGGTTTCATGAGGTTCCTCTTATATTATTAATTGGTGAGTGAATTTATGTGAGATGAGTACTGATGTTTTCAAGATTTTTTCTATGGGAATGGTTTCCTAGAATATGTGGTTAAAATTATGAATGTTTTTATATGTTTGAGGAGAAATTGAGAATCAAATCTAATTTTCTAATACAGTAGGCCAGGTTTTGGACATGTACATGTATTTTCGGGAGATGTACCTTCAAGTGTTTGTTAATTTCATGTATATAATGTTTTGGTATGAAAAATTATTATAATGATCTATATGTTCCTTTTGATTTAATATTAGTGAACTTTTAGTTAGAAATGCAAATTATCTACCTTGACATCAACCTGAGTATGCTAAGAGAGTGTCATATCTTTACTGAGTTTCTTTTATTTTTAAATATCTTTCATATTTTGATAAATAATGTTATTGAGGTTGTGACAAGGAAGATGTATAAGGAAGTATAAAAGGAAGGGAGTTTACAATTGGGCATTTAAGGGTGGTTAAACTCATCCTTAGTTCTTATTATTTATTTTCCATGAGCTATTGATTGAAGAGTTTTGTAGTGATATGAGGATACAATTTTTCATATGGTTGTGGTAATGAGATTGGATGATGTTAAACATATTCCATGACAAGACAGTTATAATCACAGTGAGACTGGTCATTAGAAATTTGAGATATCATGGTTTTTTGGATACATGGGATGATAACAATGTTTTTGTTTACCATAAATTCCTCTCATGGTTGAGAATGTTTATAGTGGGAAAATTCTAAGGACCTGTGTTTTTTCGGACCTGAAATATTCAGCATAAATTTGAATAATTACATTCAGATTATAATAAAGGATAAAATGGTATTTATACCATATCATATGATCTCATATAATTTTTTGACCACTCTGTTGGTCCTATAATAGTTTGTTTTCTCTACTATAGGAGTTCTGTGGAATTTTTAGTTGTTCAAATTTTAGAGGAAGAATTAATCATAAATATTTAATTAAATAAATATAAATTTATTCACACAGGTTTATTCAGAAATATATTATTAATGGAGTATCATATTGATATTATTTACCTAATTTTTAGTCCAATATGGGGTGTTCCTTCAAGGTGGGGAATAAAGTTAGTTCAGGCATGGGGGCCATGCAGTGACATCTTTTTTATTTCTCATTTCATTTCCTTCAATTATTTTTTTAATTATTATCTCCCTTATTCTATTTTTTTCATTCATATGACACTGATTTAGTAATATTTTTTGATTGAGATATAAAATATTGAGGGATATATAAACAATGAAAGGGATGAAGGTAGGTGTCACCACCAAGCTCGGGATGATTTGAATCATCATGTGGTAGTTACGGGTTGTTGAAACATGATACGCTTCCATGGATTCCACCCCAATATAGGACATCTTTAATTTCTTCAGTAAATACTTATATATTTATATTTTACATATTTCCAACCTCTTATATGCTTACTTTGGACCCCAAGTGGGTTAATTTTTAGCTTTTCAGATAAAACAAGGGTTTCAGGTGATTGAACTAGTTCATTAATCGTAAATACTAATCGAATGGAATTTAGTTCAAGAAAAAATGTCACGTGTTCATCGGGTTTGATTATGATGATCTTTTGGATGTACATTCCATATATGGGGTATACACACTCTGTACAAGGACTCGTCCATTTTTTCGCGTACCCATCCAAAGAGACTGTTTAGGGGAACATATTTACATAAATTATGTGGAAAACCCCATGAGGATTGCACATGATGTAGAGACACAAGATTAGATTATGTTCATGGTCAGGTCATGTGTGGTACATGGTATGGTACCCTATGTATGGTACACACCATATACATCCTATACATAATGTCTACACGGTTTTACACACCATTTCTAACTAGAGTACATTCCCAGGTTTAAATTTGGGTGTACAAACTATGTACTATTGTACATATGTCATTTACATCCCCCGTAGTAAACTTTTGAGTGTTTTTTAATACGAGTCGGTATTGAAATTGAACTCATGAGTAGAACATTGGGAGTATCATTCCATGTAGATTATGATTTTAAAAAACATGAGGTGACCTGAGGATTCCTAGGTGCCATTTTGGGGTTTTCTTACATTAATAGGTCTTTCATCCAATATTTGAATTTAGTTATATCCTTGTTGTGAGAACCATGATCTATGATAGTATATGAAAAATCTCTCTAGTATGATGGTTGTGGACCATTACATTTGGTTTAAGTGGTGTTATTTTCTTTTATAATGGAGGATCCTATGTTGGGAGCCTCTTAATTACTGTAGTTCTTGAGGGTCCCCTAAGGGATGCCTTAATTTATGTGTCGATCTTTGGAATCCCTTATAAGATCCATTTTACCGATATTACATTTCAATGATCCAATATAGTATTCCAATGGTAACCTACCATTAAAGGTCCCCTTATAGTATTCCTCCACAACCTTTAATACTGATGATGCCGAACAGGATGCCTCTATTTTATTTTGTCTAGAAAAAATAGGATGTACCCTATTGTTTGACTAACCCTGAGATAGTTTGTTGGGTTTGGGTGGAGATGGTATTGGGTGTCACCTTTTAACCCATACAAAACTCATAGGTATGATCTAATATATTTTCTAGGATATGGATTACTCCTATCTTGGGATTCCCAACATATTTTTGGGGAGCTTCAGAAACTTGTAATTATTTATATAATTTGTATACGTAGAGGTATCTACCACGGATTTGTCTACATAACATGTGTGTACGATTATTATCTTATTGGGATCTCCACAAGTGTTTCTTGGGATATGGATATTGATCCTTTAATTATGTTATACAAGCCTTACATCCCTTATTATAATAATCATAGATGATTATACTCTCCTGAGTGATGAGGATAATTATTCTCCCCTTTGATTAGGATATGATGAGGATCATTACCCTATCTATGATACGATTATACTCATGGATTATTATTCCCTCCATAGTGATATGGATTATTATTTCCAGATCATGAAGTCGGACATAGTGTTTTTCATAATTGGATACATGTGGATGATTTTGCTATGAATAGTTAAAGGGGATGATTACACTCTCCAAGATTAGAGACCTTGAGAAGTGGGCATGACATCTCACCCATGATCTCTCCTTATAGTTCACCTAAGGGTATGACACTTAGGGTTCATCCAATTATGATGGTTGTGAAAACCTATGGATCAGGACCTATATCTCAAAAATTGAACATTGTTTACATGGAATTAGTGGCACGATTTCCTTCTCTGTAACCATACTAAATGGATATTTAGTTATTTCTTGGAATCATTAATTTAATATTTTGTAGTTGATTACATTGGTGATAAGGGCTATGAAATGTGTCATAAAATGGTAAAGTATCATGCTAAGAGACATTTCTAGTGCTAGGAAATTAATTTACAATCGATTCGGATTATCGACCCTGAGATTGACATAATCATACAAGGCATGAGTGGTATAACATCCAAATTAGTGTCCGTGTCACATGATGTTAGGTTGATCAGATGTTTATCCCATGACTGATGGTAGATGGAGACATTTAAATTATTTATAACATTATTATCATTGTATTTATATGAGAATATATATATATATATATATGAGGATATATATATATGAATATATATCCATATATATAATGGAAATGAATTGATAAGGTCATGATCACAAACATGATGATGGATTGTGGAATTGTTCCTTTTTTTATTTATATATTTAATTGATCCACCAATAGTATAAGAATACCACATGATCATTCAAATATGACATCTGATTTAGGGTTTCATCATTGGGGTTTCCTACTGAGATTATTTCTCAACATCATACGTGCACCTAAGAGTACGTGTTAACCTTCTATCTACTTTTTATTTTGATTATAGATACATTATACATTTATATGAGGCCCGCATATTCCTGATCATGTAGAGGTGCTCATGTGAATTCTTAGGATCAAACAAATTCATCTTGGATGTATCATGGTTACTAGGTATGCGGTCTGGCATAGAGTTAGTAGTAGAGCCCTATACTTTTATTTCAGTTTCATGTATGATCACCAACTTGTATGGTCATCCCAGTGGGTGACCTGTGTTTTATGTATGGAATTACTATTCAGGATTTTATAAAATTTCATTTATTAGTAGAACAAGCACTTTTTCAGTTAATTTATTGATTAAAAACTCTATTTATTTACTAATCTATGTGGTATCTATTTAATTTTATTTTGATTAATCTAATTTTGGGGAATTGTCTCTATAAGGACACAACTTAATCTCTGGTTTCTAGTTGGAGTCCTATTTTATATGCATAGGAACAATTAAGGATTCATAATGAACTAGATTTGACCACAATATTTATGAAATATGAGTCTAAACATTAAATAGATACAATTTTTACCAAATTCATTATAAAAATTTGTCTTTCAATCCTCTCTCATATTGGTCAAAACATCAAAATCTAATGTGAGAGTAATCCCATTAATGTATTTTTATTTATTTGATGAATTTGGCCTATATTATTATTTATTTTACATTCTCTAAGTGAGTGTAAAATATAGATTGTTTTTCTATTACTTTTTTTATGAATTTATGAATCAGTTAATACATTATGAATATTTCTATATTTTACTTCCATTAAAACTAACTTTTATTTATTTAGCTTTGGTGTGAACTTGATTAAATGTTCATCCACTTATCCTGAAGTAATTTTGGTATTATCATTATATACTAGTATATTTTTTCTCATTACTTGATGGATACTATAAATAATCATCCAATAAAGAATAGTGCACACTTTATTCTCATCTTTTGCTGACATTTTCCAAAACCCAGAATATGTTTTTTAGTGTAAAAAAATATTTATCCATTTTTACTCACTTTCCATATGAAATTGGAATGGTGTCTTATCTAATGAATCCCTAAACACTCATTTGGCCACATTACCTTCTCATATGTCCAGTGTAAGCATGAATTATCCATTTCCTTGATAAACCATACCACCTTTAGTGCATTTTTTGATGGGATATTATAGTAGGTTTTGTTTCCACACTATGCTTCATAGAAACTATACACACATTAATGGTGTTTGTCATTACACCATAATAATATAATATTTTCAACACTTCTATCTAAAAATTATTCTCTCTATATTTATAAATCATTATTCTATTCCTCACTAACTCTTGATTCATTACTTTTATAAAATCGACTTGTTTATGTGATTTTATGTGGGACATTCAAATTTTTCTCCCAATTTGATGGGTTTTTATTTATTTAATGATTTACGATTTTCAAGTCCATTTACATTATATTAGTAAGAACATCATTTTATTTTGATATCTTTACATTGATTTATTTAATTCCATAGGAATGATAATTCTTAGGAGAGATCAATTCAAATTTCATTTCATTTTTGTTATCTATGTTTCATTTCACTTCTTTTGAATATTCTCCAAACTAAAAAATTTTAAACATTATATTGACACTCATCCATTCAAAATATCCATTGAGGGATTAATCAGTATTCTTTAGTGGTTAATTTTCATGATATTATTTAATATCCATTAATAATATTCTTCCATTTTAATTATTATTATAGAAACTCTATTGTAAAAATATGAACTACTGATTTAATACTACAAAAAAATTCATGAAATTGAAAACTATATATTTTTTTAACATATATATATATAATATCACATTACAATAATCAGTCATAAAGAATTAATAAAAAATTTTATATTTTCATGATTCATTCACTAATGATTTATTTTGAAATATATCAATATATGAAATCAATTTCATCTCTTTGGGAGTTCCCTTTTCATTATATACCTTCTTCATATTCTTTTTTTTGAAACAACGTAATTTCAATCATATTTGTTCATGAGTTACTCAATGTTACAAAATTTATATTCCATACATAATTAGATAGTCAAAAAAAATTATATTGATATTGGATACCTATAGATATTCTTTAAACTATAACATATCTCAATATTAGTGTAAAATATAATAAATTCATAAATACATTCTCAGTCATTACACATACTTGAATCCTAATGATATTTCCATCATGTGTCCATTCCTTGTTAATTTTCAAATTTGTATCAAAATAATATCCACATTAGATAATTGTTTATATAATAATATTAGTAATAAAAAAACTCAGAATTTTTATTCATGTAGGTTAGTTCAATAAAAAATTAGAGTAGGGGAAAAGTCCATATGTGGTATAAATTTCGAAATTATATTTTTAAAATTAAAATCTGAAACAAAAATATTAAGTATTGATAAAACTTACTAGGATTACTAGGGTATAAAATAAGACCTTTTGAACCATTGGGGGAACTAAATCAGGATAACTATCAATTTAAATGTTTTATATAAACCCTGATACATTATTAGATATTTTTCACTTATTTAGGAAAAACATTTGAATTTGTATATTCCTAAATGAATTTGTATATAAAGTGTAAAGAGTATACTACAATTAAATTATTAAAAATTAAAAAACAATATACATTGTTCACCTTCAAAGTGTTATTCCAAAGAACCATATCCATGATGATATTATAGTGTAATAAAATTACATTGAATTCAATATACTTGGGGATAAAAAGTTGAGGATATAATAAAACAAATATAAATATTATTTTTTATAGATGATAATTTATGTATGGTGCACTGCCTCCAATGAAATGATACATTTTCCTTATTATCCATGTACTCATTTGAGGAGGGTCTTCAATAGATTATATACTAGAGACGTACTTCTTGAGTAGAATAAGAAATTAATATTAGTTTTATTAAAAAATACCCATGTGATGTGATATTATTTTCTAGGTACCTCCTTGCTCCCTTATTTAGGTGTAATCAACTATTATTAAGAGTGTCATTTTCTTATCCTCCAAAGATATTTCATAAAATAAAAAACATCCATTAATGACACTAAAATGAGAATAACTAAATGTTAAAGGAATTTTTATTTAATATGTTCTGACTAGTTATAACTTCCATGGTTCCCTCTATATTTACATAAACAACTACATCACACATTGGAATATAGATAACATTAATTCAATTTCATAACAATTTTATTTTATAGGAATTATTTAATTCTCTAAATATTTCAGATAAAATTAATAAACCAATCTAGATAATGAACCTTACACTTCATGAAAAAGATATTTTTTGTAGTATTTTCTTTATAAGTTCTTTTTCCATTCAAATTTTAATTTTTATTACTTAAAAACTAAAACTAAATATTATTTTTTAATTTCCAATACCTTAAATCATTAACATGGTTCTATTTTTATAATTATTATCCTTTTAAAATACATCTTCTATTACACCACTGAAATATATATACATATAATTAGATTAAGTCAAATATCAACATTATTATCCTTATGTTTCCATATTTATAAATATTTTTAGATACAAAAAAATAATAATAAGAACATTATCATGGATAATAAACAATAACATA
This sequence comes from Viscum album, assembly GCA_963277665.1. Classification (NCBI taxonomy): domain Eukaryota; kingdom Viridiplantae; phylum Streptophyta; class Magnoliopsida; order Santalales; family Viscaceae; genus Viscum; species Viscum album. Next base: position 552,825,264 of record OY728144.1, read on the forward strand.
GTTTTCAATCGAATATTTGGATTCCAAAACCACATCCTCTTGAAATTCATAACCTGGAATTTTTTATAGAATCAATATAATTAAATAATTCATTAATGCTATCCATATCCCATTATTCACTCGTCATAGTAATGGTATTTATTTAAAAGACAAATAACATCATATATTTTCTTTTAGTGGAAATTGTTTTTCCATGATTATATTCATGATCAATGAATCGATCTTGTCCTTAAATGTTATTTTCTATGGGCCTTCAAAATTTTCATTGTTCTACATATTTTTATTTATTTCATTCTAACCCATCTAGGTCACTTAAACTCACACATTTTATTTTCATTATTTTTAAATGGAATTAATGCATGGAAGAAGTCTTACACTTATTAAACTATCATTTTTCATTTCCTATTATTTATAATGCTAAAATATGGAAAAACTATAATTTGATGAAATTGATAAATAATCAAAAATTATAAAAAAATCACCAAACTAACATGAAACAAAAAACCCTTCTCACCAACATCGATTTCTTACACACACTCTTTCTAAAAGTTTAAATTAGAAGAGAGAATAATTTATTTTAGGGGTCAATATAAGGAAATTTTACCACCTTTTTTATATCATGTATTTTTTCTTATTAAAATTTATTTTATAATTATTGATTGGTTTGGATACCAAGATGAAAATTTTATTTAATAATCCCAAAAATTAATGGGTTGGGGTAAACCAGTTAGTAATTTTCTTTTCTATTCCCACATTGAATTATAATTACCACCTATTAAATGGATTGAAAAGTTTTTTTTCTTTGGTACCCTACCACATCATGAAAAAAATATACAAGGGAATGAAAAAAGTTTATGATCTACTATTAAAATTGAATGGTCAAATCCTTGATATGATTTGGAAAACCTAAGACCACATGACTCACTTCTAATCATGGTACAAAGATGTAGTGATTACCCTTTGACACATATTACATAAAAATATATTTCAAATAGTGTAAAAAGATATTATAAAATAAATTTATATTATTAAAATGATAATACAATATATGTTATTGACTTACAAATATGGTTGTAATTTGATGTTGATGAATTCATCATATTCTTATCTTATTCGAACTATGAATTTGATAGAAAAAAAGAATGTATCCTTTTTAAACAACATAACAATATATCTAATTATTCAAAATTTAATATTTTTATATATAATTTTATAAACATTAATCAATATGAAAATTAAAAGGACATCATTCATCATACCATAATTGTCTTCATCATCTTTAATAGTGTCATCCATTTTCATATCCATGTTTTTCAACTGTAAGAAATGTGTTGATAGTAATCATAAACAAATGTTGTATCTATATTGTTTCTTATAAATTCCCTTTTACATTTAAACTCTTCCATATTGATGTTAACCAGAAATTTACACTTCCATTATCACCCTCAATCAATTTGAAAATAACTACTACTTCCTCTTATATTTTGGATATTTTAATTTCAAATTCAAATGCCCATAAACAGTTCAATATTAATTTATTTCACTATAATCTAAACTATTAGATTTATTAATATAATTTAATCACCCATTATAGTATTTAGGTGTGAGAGTGATCATATATGAGTAGCGTCCAGGTCATGCATGAATTCACATCATTAAAACAACTTCAAAATAGACATCAACATAATTCAAAATGTGATCATGATCATTAAGGTATGACTATAAGATTGATGATATGAATAAAATTTTATTAATGTAATACTTTCTATTACCAAATAGTTTCATTCAACCACTCTTAACCAAAAAAAATTTAGAGGGATTACAATGTGGAATTATTTATTATGTTGAAACCCCACATTCCAAAAAAAATATCTATTTTATCCTGGCCACCAATACTTCAGTATAATAAAAAGGATAAAAAGTTGAGGCATAACCATCATGAAATAATTAATTATATTTACTAATAATATTATATTTAATAATTTTTTTCTTATGAAATTATAAAAAATAAATTACTTCATTGAAAAATAATATTCTTCAAGATACCAGACCATTCCATTAGTAAAATATCATGGCCTAAAGATATCATGGAATAATTGATTTGGTGTGATCACCATGTCAGGAAATAATATCATATGAATATTTCAATTTAGTATTAAATATTATTATGATAGATTATATTTTTTCCCCCTTAAATAACAAAACAATTTCTAAACAACACCATTCCACTACAATATTCTTCCAAAACACTTCAAAAAATATAAATGACCATAATGAAGTTGAAGAATCAATATTCTTATGAGTTTAAATATGATTCATGTTATGAAAAATGTGGGAAATGTTTCTAATAATTCAATAAAACACTAATTACTTTCATCATATACACTTTACTTCTAAAATAACTACCAATATCCTTCTTTACATAACAAAAAACACATGCGATATTTTCACCATGAAACAACTTATTGGCCAAAATAACCACTCCTTTGTATTTCTTTTCAATAATTGAAAATAAATAACTCTCATATTTATAAATTATTTTACTTTTAAAAATTATATATGAATTTAATTAAATCTATGTAAAAAATAAGAAGAATTATTAACAAAAACAATTTTTTCATAAGATCAACTCACACCACTTCCAAATAACATATTTCACTTTTATATTAGAATAATTTCCTAAAAAATATTCATAACCCTATATATGTACATTAGACTATTTAAGTGGAAGAAATTCATGTAATTATAATATTCACTACCAAATTGAAAAAAAATTATAAATATATGAAGAAAGGGGATAGAAACAAATAACATGTCCTTGATAAGAATAATTTTTATCTTCAAAGTGAACATGTTTTGTTATATCACTAAGAGGGAGATGGTATAAATAATTGATACCTGGGTTTTATTACTTTATTTTCATTTTAAATATTTCTTTGATACTAGTAAAATTACAATAATCTCTTATTGTTTCCCTTGCCTATACCTTAGTAATTAAGTAAATTAAATGTTACAGGAAAAATGATATTTACATGGTTTGAAAACATTTCTGAATTCATAATCCTTTTCTTGATTTGAAAGTCACCATAACCATATATTCCTCCACTATGAATAAGTGATTCCAATTTATATCCTTGAAACATGATTAGAAATGATTCCAACATGTTTTATAGCATAACACCAGAAGATATTTAAACTACCCCAAATAGTCATTATCCTTTTCCACTTATATTGATTCTATCCAATATTGAATTCCCTACATATTCCTTGAATAGGTCCTTGAAAATGTGAGTATATCTCTAAAATATTTTCTCTCCTTTATGAAGAAGTTCTTCAGCGTTTCTGTTTTCCACATTTCAATTAAACAGATTTACCATGACATAATTAAATGATTTAAGAATATCTTAGGCCTTCTTATCCTTATTCTTAGTTTCACTGTATGCTCCTAAATTTCAGTGTGTTATCTTCCCAAATAAATGGAGGGTATTTAGATCACAACACTATTTGGTTTATTTTTTTTTGTTTGACTTTGTATCTTATAAATAATAGAAATATCATGTTATTTAATGATTATCTAACTTTATTATTTTATGCTTCCTCTTTAGTATTCAATGAATATCACGATTATTATGAATATTTAATTTATTGAAAATAAATAAATCATTTGATAGGAAATAATCAAATTTTAAATAGATTAAAATTTATAATTAAATTCTCTCTATATATTTTCAAAATCCCAGTCAATATTTGGTATTCAAATGAACATCAAAAATAGGATAAATGTGGTTTTAAATTTATATAAAATGAACTATATTTAAATTACTTTAAAATTTAAATCTATGTCTTTGTGGTATCATTCGCTATTATAAGGAATATTATATAATTTTATGTAACTCATCTTCTACATAATTCACCAACAATTATTGTTATATTTTTAAATGAAGAATAGATTTTATTCATTATTTGAACATATTTTATCTTTTTATAATTTTAAATATGTGGTGAAATTTAATCTATAAATATTTTATGGTCTTATGAGACATAGTTAAAGTAAAATTTATTAATTACATTGACTATTTCCAACAAACAATAAATTATTACTAAGATTCCATTTGAAAGAGTATGACTTTTGAGTGCACTTTTATTATCAAGACATTGTGAATTGTTTTTTCTTAAGAAAATTCTTTTTTTTGTTCTATTAATGTATTCTAATGTGTGGGATATAATTTGATATCAAAAAAAAGTATTCATAGATAATAAATGATTTATAAACTTCATATAAAATCATAAAAATTTAAATTCATAGAAAATTTCCATCACATCGACCACCAAAGTCTTAAAAACTGCTATAGTTTTATAAAATACATGAATAATAATTTTCCGGGCCTTCTAATATAAATTAATAACCATTATCATTCAACTAAAGGTCTTATAAGTCACATATAATAAACTGAAAATATCATCTATATACCATTATCATATATTCGGTATCCATTAATTAGAAGATCCCTTGGGTTATTTTTCCATAACATTATGAAGGATTTGTATTTTTTAATTACCATATTCAATATTGCAAATTGGAAAAAATTTAACTTCCCTAAAAAATGATTAAATTTTTCTCCTTTATTATCTCTACATTTTTTTGTGTGATAGGGGAGAGGGAAAATCAGGTTACGTTAGATAAAACAATTTACTCATTTGATCATGTTTCATCAATAAACAAATCACTCTTCTCTCTTATTACCTTATCAAAGTATGAACTAAAATAAAATCATATTTATGGAATAAAAATGGAATATAGTTTATCCTAACTATGCTAATGTGAGGAAAAAACATTCATTTTCAAATTTATCATAATTAAATTGGGCACGCAACTATTTTAGGTTTTCACTGGACCCATTTCCCCTCATAGTTTACAAATATTCATTTGTTTAAATCCCATTATGCTCTTTTACAAATTTTCCTCACTATTCCTTCGTTAAGGATCCTTTAATGAACTATACCAAATTTTATTACACCAAAATGGATGTTTCAAAAAAATATTTTTAATCAAAATAATTAATTCCATTTTTTCATTGATATTCTAGGCATGCCCATTTGGTCTTCACAACTTTTCCTCTCATGAAGTTTTTCTGCAAGCTATGATTATCTTCATAATTTTTATTAAATGTTCATACTTTGAAAAAATATCAATATTTTATGAAATCACTTATTTCATTATACCCACGTCTCTTTATTCATATGACTAATGTTCTAGAAAATTTATCCCTAGGAAAATTTCATTAAATTCTTTTTTACATGAAAACTGAGGAATATTATTCTCTAAGTCTCAAACCATTAAAATGATTGGGGGATATTCATATTTATAGCTAAGGATAAAATTTCGCATATCTTATATTCCAATCATTAAACCCTAAAAAACGTTTTATTCCATTAAAACTTGTTTTCATCATCATTTCCATTCACATGTAACTCAACATATTCATAAAGCTTCCTATATAAATTTAATGTGTCTATGTAACTCCATATCATCTATGTAACTAAAATGTTATCTAATTTCAAAAAACTATAATGAAACTATTTCCATTAAACTATATTTATATTTTGAAAATGAATTAGTACTTGAAAAAAATATCCTTTTCGTCGAAATCATCTTGGATATTATTGTAATATTTATGACCTAAAATTTTGGAAAAACTAGGAAACATCAACTCATTTTATGTGTAACATTGTTAAACAAATATGGAGCTACCATAGAAATGTCACATTGTATATACATCCCTATAATTTGTTCAATTAACTATTTTCTCCCATAAGAATATTTTTTATTTTTAAAGGTTTGTTTAAGTACAAGAAATTACACCAAAATAAAATCGAAAAAGAAGGGTAATAATATTGTAAAGAAAACCCTGGTTGTTCTTAGAGGTCTGAAATATTGGATACTGAGGGATTATATAATGAAAATATTGACCCCTCATCAAGAAAAATATCTTATCATTGAGAAAAAATTGATCCTCTCAGCATGGTTCCCCTTGGATTCTAGAAAGTCGGAAATTGTATTCCCTTCACAGAATGTATGAAGATCCTCTATGTAGTTCTGCACCTTAATCTTAAACCATTAAATAATTTATACAATTTCCCATGGTATAGGACTGAGATAAAGCATGGAATTATAAATTGTGAGTGAAACTATTTTTAATAACCTATGTTTAGTATTTTTTTTCCGGAATAAAAGATCTCCAGTGAGAATTATTGTAGTGTCCACATGGATGGTGTCACAACATCCAAATTACATAAAGAAGGCCCGAAACACATAACCCTAAGAATTTTTACCAATACCCCAAACCCGCATGAAACCCATATAGCATGATCCATCAATGTCCATTTTTAATCCATATTAATAAGGAAACTAGGAAACCCATCATCCCAGATTAACACAACGAGCACTATTATATGTTGGGATAATATCTAGGAGTGATATCAAGGAGGTAAAATCATTAAAATTTTTACACAGAAAACCCTGGATGATAATGATAGTCTAATTCTTCAAAAAAATCATACTATGGTGCCTAGGAATCCCTTTTGATTGAATGCACTCCTCATTTTTTAATAATCTTCCCCTTTGGTTTTTTTAGAAACTCATCAAAACCAAATAATAAAATTATTAATGAAACATGTACACATTCTTTTATAGACATAACATAACCTTTCAAAATTCCAAAAAAATCAAATACCTACTCAATACATAATCTAATATTACATGACTCAATCTTGGCCAATGAAACTAGATTAACATCTAATTCTAATCAATTAATCACCTTTTTCTCCATACTAAATACTCTTGTAGATATACCCATTTTTTTAAGTTATTGATACCAACTATTTCATAGTGTGTATATATAACACCATGATACTTGAAGAACAAAAAATTGTTTATGATATCATAAATGTCACGGAACAATTAGTTTAGCTTGTGTTACAAACAACACCGAGTTTAAACAAAATGTGACGAATTATTAAAATATTTTTATTTATAAATAAATTTTATAAGATAAAGTTCAAATTGTAATGACTGAATGATAGTAAATAAATTATAAAAATATAATTTTCCATTTATTAGTAATAAAATAATAATCATTTAGAAAAATTTGATATGTTTTAAAAAAACTGTATTTCTTTGTAAAAGATAGATTAGTTGTGCATTTCATATATAATTTTATTAAAAATTGCCATGATTATAAAATTTATTTGTAAAAATAAACCCCATTTTTGAAATGTTAATAAAAAAATATCTTAAGTTGTTTTTGTTGTATTTTTCTGAAATGATTTATTTTTTGAATAATTGTGAAAAATACTGACTTTCATATGATAAATTCATTTTTGTTTAAATAATTCATAATGAAAAATTATATATTTAATTGGTTTTAATATAAAATTAATTAAAATATATATAAATTAACCTAATTTAGTTTATTGAAATTATTTTGAAATAATTAGTATTAATTACATCGATGAGGGTAAATATCATTTTAAATTATGGTTAAACACAGAATATAAGTTTTCAAAGTCACCTAATACTTTTCCATAACCCATTGTATCGAAATAGCTAAAATCATTTAACCATATGACTGATTTGTATGAGTTTTTGGAACCCTTTTCTAGGATAGTGACCTACATAAAAAGTTGTGTACGACAAATGATAAACAAAGAAATGTTTTTTACATTTCATTTCAACAAATCATTGGAATAAGGAAAAACAATATAGGATTGGTTATAATTTTTTTCAAATACATATCATTTTTTAGTTTTATGACAATTTTTTTTAATTTCTTATAGATTAATTAATTACTTTAAATATTTAAGAAACAATAACCCAATAATCAATTTGTAAATAATTAAGTAATATTAATGATACTAAAATATCAAATGTTAAGTAAATTGAATGAATTATTATCTTACAAAAATTTTGTAGATGAAAATATATAGTTATATAGGTCTAACAATAATATATTCTAATTCTATCATATTCTTCAAATTTAAAAATTCAAATTAAACAAATAATGTCAAAATCTACACTAATGTGTTTTCATAATAAATTAGAGTTTATTAAATGATTTAAAATTACTAATAGTACAATAATTAATCAAGTTATTTTTAAATGTTAATAAATATAAAATATTTTCTATTAATTTACCAAATATTATTTTATAACAGCTATATTTATTGAAATCTATAAATAAATTCCATTCGTGTTGTTGAGGTTAAAAATGTGTGTTTTCATATTATATTCACCTTTGATAAAATTAATTTTAAACACATATATAATTTTTATTAAATAAATTTCATTTCACATGTACAAGAAGTGGATAATATTATATAATAATTCAAACAATATATTATAAATAGTTGATAATTTAATTTTTTTTAAAAATTTGTTACCATAATGAATAACGATAATTAACGAAATAAGAAAACTTATGAGTTGATGAACAAAATGACAGAAAAATGTGTTTTATTTTATTTTTGAGGTGTGTATCAATGATATAATCACTCTAATGCATTAAATATCACCATTATAGCCACATTATTTAATATTGACCTACCAACAGTGAATACTTTTGAGAATTTAAAAAAAGCCACTCCTCAACTATAAAAGGGAAATCACTCCCCTCACTTCTCCAAGCATCAAAAGAATATTTTCTCAACCCCAACCTACCCAAATCACTTTATAACTTCCATTATATCATCCCATAAGCCTATTTTTGGAATAAATGTTACCTATAAAGGATTTATTGAAATTGTTTTGACAATACCTAAGTAATGTTCTTCATTGATCGGTTTCATGTAATTTCTATCTCCACATCCTTAAATAATTATTATACAATGGTGATGAAATAATCTATGTATATAACATATAATGAGATTATTTTTGGTTCATTTTAAGACTAAAATCCATAAACACATTCATAAAATGGGCTACCATATCATCATTTGTTTTTATGATGGACTACCGCCTCGCGAAATGATGTCATTCAATTTTCCATTACCACCTCTCACGATGGGTTATAATGATGGATATAATATTTATATAAAATATATATGACATAATTAGAACTTTTGATTAATAATTTCATATATACCATTTTATAATCCATTCCATTTGGGATGTCGTAATGTCACTCAAGTGTACAATAGACTAACACCTCGGAAAGCGATGTGATCGATTTTTCATTATCATGTTACATGGTTGTTAATAAGGATATGATAAAAAAACATATGTGATATAAATGACATATTTATAATATTAGTAACATATTATCATTATTTAAATATAATATATCAATTTCATTCTTACCCTTTTTCTCACTAAAAAATAGATAGTCATTCGTGGATGTGTAGGCTACAAACTCCTCAAAGTAATACGATTTATATTTTCATCACCAAATCATTTCATTGATATATAAAATTATATAAAACTAAATTATATGGTATTTATAATATAATTATAATTCTATAAATATAAAATATTACTTAAATTCTTTCCATATTTATCATTCAATGATGAAAATTTTACTCATGTATACGTATGACCAACTGTCTGCATGGTCGTAATATTAATACATTTTGATAAATATATTTTGTTATTGATTTTAAATGTAAAATTCATAAAAACACATGATAAATTTTTTGCGACTATAATTTTTGATATATTTAAATAATTTCCTCTTGGACTATAGTCAACTTACCGAAGTCTTTTTTGAGACATATGCAAAATCTAGTCCAAACACCTGATTTAAACATAAATGATTAAGTAATTATATATTACTTGTTAATATGTAAAATAAACATAATTATAAACATAAAAATGGTTATTAATAAAGGAAATAATTAAAATATTTTCATTATTTAGTATGATAATGAAACATGTAATGAATCAGACACATTATAAGGGACTTCATCTCGAATTACTTTCATCGAGGCATATTTTGATGTTATATACATATATTACTTTATATCACTTATATACATCCCCTATGACATGTTCTATCATTATTTAATCTATTCTAATTAAATATAAATATTTTTAATGTTAATATTTAATGGGATTTATGGTTTCAGGGTTTCATATGTGGTAAGGGGCATTAATGTTTTTCATTATCTTTTAATGTATTCCTTCCAACTCCTTCTCTTCCAGGTCCTTGTTTTTAAAATTATTTTATTAATATTTTTATGGGAATAAAATATTTATAAATTAATCCTTAAGTCACTTTTTATGTAATTTCAAAGTTTTATATAATGAATTTATTTACATGTTTTAGATGAAACGTTTTGAAAAACAACTAAAAAAGAATGTTCTATATATCGATATAGAATTTTACACCACTATAACCATTATTTGATTTCTATATTCCATTAAAATCATCGAATTTTATTAACATAAAATACTCTATCAATTTTTTGGTGTTTTATTATTCAAAATGATATTTCACTGAAAATAGTACTTTCGTTTTAAAAAATGGATTTTAAATGAAATTGGTTTTTTTATGAGAAATTGTATTTCATGTGGGTTTAAAATCATTTTTAAAAGGTATTTGAGATGAAGTTTTTTTATTCATTGTATGGTACATGAGAATTATATTAAACAGGTGAACATAATAAGTATTTTATAGTGGTTTGACTCCCATTATTTCTCCTGAATGAGCCATATATAGCTTATACAATGGGTTAATCCCCATGATAACTCAGGGAAAATTGGTGATATTGATATAACATATTTGATGGGTGAGAACAATTATATCTCAGCATATAATTGGGAAATTATTATATTATAATTTTCCCATATGCTTATTTCAATTAAAAATATTGTGAAAATGTTTTATGAATATGATTCTTTATGTCACTAAAAATGTGTTTTAATTTCTTATTATGGTTTTAAGGATATATTTTTGCCCAATATGTGTGATATTTAGTGTAAAAAATATCATTTTTAATTCATTTAAAGAAGATTTATTTTGTGGAAAATAATTTGTGTGTTTTTAACAGTTTTTTGAAATTTTGGTAGCCTTTATTTTTATATCCCTTGATGATGTTTATTCCTCATAATAAAATTTTAAAACATTTCTAATTGGGTTTTTAGATGGGTAATGAAAAAGATGATGTAAAAGGAAATTTATTGATATTTTCCATGAAAATAAATCTTGAATTATTTTTAAAAGTTTTATATTATAAGAAAAATGGATAATAATCGAGAATATTTCCACTCTATATTTCATTATTTTATTATGTATGATTTTTGATCTAATTATATAAAAACTTTTGGTTGAAAATATCCTCAAATGAAGGATAATGAAATCTTGTCTTTAGACTCACGATTATGTAATATTTATATCTGGGTCTTTATATTTCGTATCAAAAGGAGGTTTATAAAACTCTAGAGGTTAGGATAGTGTTAATATCATTCCACTGGATGATTTTACTTTATGGTTAAGATTATGTTGTGTGAAAATTTAAGATTAATTTGTTTCTTCATCTAAAATATGACTGTTCAGAATATTCTTACGTAGAGTAATTATGAATGCTATAGTATGAAGGTTCCTTGGGGGAAATATTCTTCCAAATTAAAATACAATGGTGGTTGGAATTTGGAAAAAATTGTTTTATGTAGTGATGGATTAGTTGAAACAAGATATTAATGGTGGTGGTATCCATAGTAGATAGGAATGTGGTCTACCATGAATGAAAATTTTTATAATAGAGTATTTTATGAGGAAATTTCCCCCCTCATTTAGAGGATTATCTAAACCATTGGTAGTTAAAGGATGGATTAGTACCCTATATAAGAAATTTAATGTCATTAGACATTCAAAACATCAAAATGAAACTCTTTCCATTTAAAATTTTAAAGGTGAAGATGATGGATGGTGGTCTTTGGTTAAGAATAAAATATATAAATAAGTTCTCTGGGTTAAATAATTTGACAAATTTATGAATATTTTCTGTTAGAAATATTTCCTTATGTTTTTTCCTATTAGATTTGGAGAAGTAACTCAAAAAAATTAGTCAAACGGATAAATATTTGTTGTCTTTATTTGAAGAAACTTTTATAAGGTTAACCTAGAATGTACACAATTATATTGAGGACATTCTTATGAAAAACACCATATTTTATTAAGAATTAAGTCCATTCTTTGAAAGTTCACATGTCACTTATGAATTTAAAAGTTATGAGAAATTTTGTCTTTGTTCGTTAAATTATTTGATATAGTTTTCCCACACTTATGTTTTATGATATGAAAAGAGTAAGAAACTCAAAATATTGTAGGAAATAGAGAAAAACCAACAAAAAAATCTTGATTTATTCCCTAAATATGTTTCAATATAGGTAAATTACTTTTTCGGGAATTTAAATCAGGGTTTGGAAGGTGTTATTGACGTGGTATGTTTGATCACCTGGTTTTTTACTACAACAAAAGATCCCCGAATAATACAATTATGAGATAATATATTGACACTCAATATTATTATTCTTTAATTGTAATTAGTTGTAAAATTATTCTAACAGGTGCCCAAATTTACTTACTTAGGGTGAAAGTCAGTATCATCAGAAGTAAAAAGGGCGGAATATTCATTTGATACTTCTATAGTTGATGGCAGTTCATCTTGATAAGTGATTAAATATATAAATAACATCATATTTTTTAATTTGTTATCATAACATCAATGAATTAGTAACCCATCAATTGATGTTTTATTTGTTGGATGCAATTTGTGAGAAACTTGTTGAGTTTTCACAGATATTTATAATATATTATTTATTGGAATTTTGTTTTGAGAAATAATGACTTATCATTTTTAAACATAAGTTTAAATGTATATATACTGAGTATATATAATTGGTTCATTAATTAAATTTCTCTTATTTAAATTATTTAATATTAAATCAATACAAATAATAAGACAATGTTGTTACTTTTGAAGTTATGAAATTAATTTATTATAACTTGTACTGGCCATTTCTGTTTTGAAAAATTGTTAGAGAGAGATACAAAGACTATCCCCACTTTTTAAAGATTATGATCTGTTGAAATTGAATTTTATTTCTTTAAAAATTAAAAACCCATTTTGAATATTCATTTCGTGGAGTAAGGGATTAATTCATAATTAATTGAAGAACAACGAAATGAGACAATTTTTCTACTGAAATATAAACATATAGAGTAGGTATATTTTCTTATATTCATATATAGTAACATAATTTGTCATCATTTAGTAGAGTTTCATGAAATAAAAATGGTAACTTCTTCTATTCATAACATATGAATCATATTGTCTTTTAGATCATCGTAGATATATAGTTTTGAACCCCTGAACCTTATATGGATCATTTATTTTCTTTTGATCAATGGCATTAGTAAATATATATAATTGTTTAATTTAATATTAAATTATTGTATATATTATCTTATTTGTAAACCAATTTATGTGTTATTTTTTATGACCCTTTTCATTCTATTTATCACTTTTTAAGAGGACACTTGACTATCACTTTTTAAGACACGAATTTACCAAAAATTATTTTCTAATGTACATCATTGGATTAAGAAGATACACACCAAATTATGAGGATTAAATTTATTAAAGGATGGATTATATAAAATCCCTTTATTTTAATAGTAGAATAATGTATTCAATAGCATAAATTATACACAACACCCATTTAATCATTCCTTACACACAACAACGAGTTTAAAGGAAATGTGACAAATTAGTAAACTATTATTACTTAATAAAATAGTTATAATCAGGATCTTAAATTGGAAGGTATTAATATTACAAACTAAATTATTAAAATATGGTCTTCTTTTGAGATGTAATAAAATTAGAATCATTTAAAATAAAAAGAAATGTTTTATGAAAAACATTATTTTTTTGGAAAGATCGATTTGTCGTGCTTTGGAAACCTATTCCAAAAATAATTTATACCAACATTACAAGAATTATTTTAAAAATAAATTTTATTTTATAAATAGGAATATAAAAATAATCTCATTTTTATTTTTTGGGATATTTTTTAAAAGATTCATGTTTTATGAATAGTGAAAAATACTAAATTTAAATTAAAAATATCCTTTTTATTTAAATAATATATAAAGATATTGTTTATATTTAAATACTTTCTAGTAAAAGTAGTTAAATAATATATTAATTAGTAAAATTTTTGACATTGGAATCATTTTAATATTGAATTTTGATATAAAAAAGTTATAAATATTTGAACATTTTCACATTAAAAACATGTTTTCTCATCAAATTTGTGGGATTAATTTTAAACAACATTCTTCTTCTTAAATGAATGGAATTTTAAAAAATGGATGTAATATTTTGAATTCTATTAATTTATTATGTATAATGAGGTAAACATACTTTTTACCATAAAAATGAGTAAAAATAGTTAAATTATTTATAGTGTCTAAGGTAAATATGAGTGTACATAGTCGTTAAAAATAGAATATAATGTGTTGAAATGACATAAAACATGTACAAAACCCCATATTTGTAAATATATCTACCCTTATGACCCTATTATAAATATTTAGGAGTTTTTTAGACAATTTTCAATTAAAGTGAACTATATAATAAGTTATTTAATGAATAAGATAAAAGTGAACCTTTTCCTTTTAATTTCTATAATGTTTTTGGATAGGGACAAAAAATATTTTGTCATTTATTAATATTATTTTAAAATAGAAATTAGTTTTTATATAATTATTATTTATAATAATTTTTTATAGATGTATTCATTTCTTTAAATACATAATAAGAAGTAACATAGTATTTATTTAGTTTGTAATTAACTGAAATAAATGATACTAAAAATATTTAATGTTAAGGAAATTGAATTAATTAATGCAATACTATAGTTTTTTCGATGAATATTTCATTTAGAATATTTATGGCCATAAAATATTCTAATTCCATAATTTTCATGATATTTTTAAATCCAAATTAAATGGATTATGTCAAAATTGACGTTAATGTTATTTTATAACAAATGATATTTTATTAAATGATTAAAAATTTCTAAAAACCTATCTTATACATATTTATTTGTTACTATTAATAAATATAAAATATGTTCTATTAATGGACCAATTATTTTTTTAATGACTATATTGATAGATAAATTGAAACAAAAAAACCATGTCAGTGTGGTTATATTAAAAAAGATGTTTATGCACCTTACACGCGCTTGTGTAAAAAACTAATTTTGATAGATCACGGTATTTTTATTTTTTAAATTTAATATTATACATACAATTAGTGGATAAAAATTATATAATTAGTTTCACATTAATTTATTCTTAATGGATAAATTACATAGGATATAAAACCAGTTAGGATAATGGAAAACATAAATGTAAAAAACAACGAAACATAGGAGTTAAGGGAAACAATGTTTTCAAAATGGGTTTTATTTTGTGGTAGATGTGTGTATCTACCATATCATCCTACAAAACCATTAACTATCAAGGTTTTATCCAAATTAGGAAATTGTAACCTCCTAATAGTGAATGAATTTAGGAGTTAGAAAATTTCCACTCCGCCTCAACTATAAAAGGGACCTCACTCTCATCACTTTTTCAAACCTATAAAGTCATTTAGATCATAAAATCTCTTATCCAATCACATAAAAAATCCATAATATCATCATAAAATATTTATTGTGAGAATAAAACCATCATTGAAAGGATTTAGTGCAAACCTAAGAAGGATACATGAAGAATGTGTGTTTTTCTTAATCAATTGAATTTTTATTTCATTCTCCACCTCCTTGAATAATTATTATACCATTGAGATATAATGTACTCAGTAAATTAAATATAAAAATATATTTTTATTTTATGGTTATGACCTACAACCACACAAACATCCATCCCATGGGCTAAAAAATCATCATTTGTATGTATGGAGAACTACTGTCTCACGAAAAGATGTCATTCAATTTTCCATTACCGACTCTCGTAGCTTGGTATAATGATAGATATAAATTATATATATTAAATTTATAAATAAAATATACCATTTGTGTCATTATATAATATATATACCCTTTTATGTTCCATTACATAGAGATTATGATAATGTCACCCATTTGTATGGGAGACCACCTCCTCGCGAAGCGATGTGATAAATTTTTTAGTAATGTCTTATATAGATGGGAATAAGGGTAAATGTAATGAATATATTTAGTATAAATGATATATTAATTATATTTATGAAATATCTATCATTATTATATTATAATATATCAATTTATTTATTACCTTTTAACTCACTGAAAATATTAAAATGTTACTTATGGATATGTAGACTACTGCCACCTTGAATAGATGTGATTTATTTTTTCATCACCACATCAGAAAAATGATATATAATATTATATATAATTATTGTTTATTTTATTCATTATATAATTATAATTCTTTAATTGTTAAATATTACTTACCTTTTTTACTTAATTATTAATAAAAAATTGAAATATTACTCGTTCGTGGATACAACCTAGTGTCTCCATGATCGTAAGTTTGATCATTTTTCACAACCATATTTAATAATTGGTTTTAAATTATATACGATATATAAATTTGTTATTCATCATTACTATTTTATATATGTTTAAATTATTACTCTTTGACTATAGTAAAAATACCAAAGTGATTTTTCCACATAAGACAAATATGGTAAAAAATATTACTTAAACATAGTTAATTATGTAATTTTATATAAATTTTTAATAAAATATATAAAATATATATTAAAGTTGATAAAGGATCTCATTAATTTAAATAATTAACATAAGTTTATTATTCATGAATATGAAGACATGTGTGATGAATCATTCTTAAGGTAAGGGACTTTGTCTCAATTTCATTGCATTGAGGATTATTTTGATGTTATAAACCTTTATGATTTTATAACATTTATATATAGGCACTTTGACATATGATATTATAAATTTCTCAATTATAATTATATTTAAGGATTATTTATTGTGGTTTATGGTTTATGTGTTTCCCATGTGATAAGGTACTTGTATTTAATATTTAAATTATATGTTAAATTTTTTATTTCAACTTTATCTCTTCCATGTACATGTTTTTAAAATTATTATTTTTTATTTTTTTATAGACATAAAATATGTTTAAATTACATTTTCCCTATCTTTTTTACTTTACTAAAAAAATTAAAAATAAATATTTTTATGTGTTTTGTAATGAACATTTTAAATATGAAAAAAGGATGTTCCACATGTCTACAATGACATTTCTGCCACTGTGGAAATTATTTGATTACTAGATTCTATTTCAAAAATTAATTTTTTTCAAAGATCAACCCTATTTACATATGTTTGGGTTTTCTAATTTTGAAAATGGATTTTCAAAGAAATGTCATTACTTTTTTGAAAAGGGTTTTTTAAAAGAATATGGTATTTTTATCAGAAAGTGATTTTCATATAGGTTTAAAAGCGTTTTATGAGGGATTTATGACAATACTATTTTGTTAAAGGAATATTAATTAATTATTATATGAAATGGGTGATGCCAATATAGCTAATAAAAAGGTTTCATACCAATTATAGATCATGGGTGAGCCCAATATATCATATAAGAAGGTTGCTACCAATTAAATATATCTAAATCATTGGTTAATTATTTTATTGGAAGTTGTTCATATAATATTTCCAAATTAACTAATTTTGAACGGTTTTTATAAATATGAGGCTCTAATACACTGAACATGAGTTTTAATTTCATTATATGAATTTTAAAGGAATGCATTGAGAAAAACATTTCTCTATTTTCTTCGTAAAATGTTATATTTATTTCTATAAGGGAAAATTTATGCTAAGGTAAATATTTCAAATTTTTCATGTTTTTATTGTACTAATGGTTTCCATTATTTTTATATCCCTTACCAATTTTTTGTGAGTGTACATTGATTTTAAATGTTTTTTACATTGTTTAAAGAAGTATATTTAAATGGATGAAGTCAGGTAGAATGAATTTGATTTTTTTTATAAAAATAAGTCATCATTTATTATTAAATTTGTTTCCATCATCAGAAACTTGGATACTAGTCCAATGTTTCACCTTAATATTAAATTATTTTATTATGTATGAGATATAGTATAATTATCTAAGACTATTGACCTGAAAATATCCTCAAATGTATGAAAAAATTTCATTTACTTAAAACTAAATAATATACAATGTTTAAAGATTTTTTAATAGTATTTAATTAGAATACCACTTCCCCAATCATACTTAGTGAAATATATTTAATAAGAAACACATGGGACATCATTTCGTGATTTTTAATCAATGATGAAATTTCTTTGGTATATCTAAATTTTAATCTACACAAAAATCATTACTCAACTTGATTCATATTATGAAAATTCATAGATTAATTTATAATAAATTAGTAATCAATAATCAATAAATTCATTTTTTTCTCAAAAAATATTTTTTCCAAATTTTTTTTTTATTCTTCACCAAGATACTAAAATTAATTTATTACACCTTTAATATTGTATTTTCTAAAGTTATATAATTTTCATACCAATATTTAAAAATTATCTAAAGGAAAAATTTAAAAAAAAATTCTGAAAAGATCAATTATTTAATAAATATTTAAACAAAATATTTTTTTTGAAAACTATGTTTTTCATTGAAGTATTTAAAAAGTACAAATTTTTATAATTTATATTATAAAATATGTGGTTAATTTTCACTAAAATTTACCAAAAACAGTCATTATAATCCATATTTTTACTACTTTCTGCATATAAAAATATTCATTCTAAAAAACACAATTTTATAAAAACAATGGCTTGTGACACATCATGCATGATAATTATAAAAAAAATTATAAACACTTATATAATTTTAATTTGATAAAAAAAATTCAATATATTTGTTTATAATATCCTAATTTTTTAATTTTGAGAAACTCTTTTTTTCTCTTAATGAATAGTCAATATAGTAAAAAATTATAGTTAAGTTTAAAATTGGTTTATTGAGTGTGAGGAAAATATATTAGAAAATATTAAAAATTAAAATGAAATAAATTATATTTTATATCCATATATAGAAACTATATTATATTATATTCAAATAATTTTCCGTTTTTAATCACTTCATATTAGAAATATGTTATTTTATTTTTATCTCTTAATGAATTCCATGTCTGCCCTCTCCCCTGGTTATAAAAGTACACCACTGCTCCTCTCTTCTCCAAAAAATAATAGACTATTAGAACAATAATTACATACCCAATTCCTCAAATAACATCCAACCCCATTACATGTAGGTATTGGTGTTAACACAATAACATCCCTTTAATCTAAAGGAGGTTTCCCAACTATGATGTGGAGTTCTTAATAGAGATATTTCAATATAACTCTATCTTTTAAATTCAAAAAAACTATTGAATCCAACATAAAATTATTAATATAGTTCTCAAAATATTATGAGATGTCATGATGATTATTTATAAAAAATGTTACACCTCTTTTCCATCAAATTAGAAATGAATGTATATCTCTTGTATACATGTGAACTATCTCCTCCACGAAAAAATATAAATTATTTTCAATCACCACTAGAAATGGATGTTTATAATGATATATTTATTAAATATATATAATTTTATGATTTAGTACTAATTCTTAAATGCTAAAATATTATTTATCTTTCTTTCATTCTTTTCCTTATAAAATGAAAACAAATCTCTTGTGTACATACATATTATCATCTCTGTGGACAATGTAATTCATTTTTAAATTGATATATATTATGAGATAACATTAAAAATTTTAATGAATATATGTGATATTAATATTAAAAATATAAATTTGAATATTACTGAATCATGATCATTGTTTAAGGACTAGAAATTTCAAACCAATAAATTCATGAAATAAAAACGAGTCAACACAACAAAACCACAATTTTAATAAATAAGTACTAATCAAATGGTATTATAAAATTATAAGTGGATAATATATTATATTATAATATTGTAAATATATTTTTATAGAATTATAACTAATTTTGATTTCTTGTATACGAGTTTAGACCACATAAAATGCAATTTGAACTATAGTTAAGGGTTTTTCATTACAATAACATTTTTACAAGGATGATTTATCCATAAATTTATGTTGATGAAATTATAAGATATTTCCATCCAAAATATTATTTATTTTCTTCTCCTCTTGTTGTATCTATATATTAAATTGTTTCAATTATTCTTCCTATGTTTAATTACTCATGACCCCGAAAGAATATTTTTATGTAAAAATTGAATTTTTTCATTACTCAGTAAAGATCATTCTTTTCAATGTCCAAATTTTCATTAAATAAATACATGAATGTTTTTAATATTGAACTATTATTTCTTAAACTAATCATTAACTATGATTTAATTTATATATTTTTTTAAGGAATCTTCTTGTCATTTTAAATAGGAAGAGCAATTGATTTTGTACTAACCATATTAATGGATTTTCTGTTTTAATATACATTTCATGAACATATTGTCTTACCACCATGACCAATGAACACTCTAAAGCATTTTTTCAGGTTTCCAAGGTTATTTTTAATTTTTTCCCTAATATATTTTGAATTATATTATTATAGGAATGTGATTTCATTATTAAAATGCCATTTCCTAATGAAATGTCCAATAGATTTTTAAAACATTTCTTTCATCTCTAGTAGCATGTTTTTATGTTACAAATGATTCATTTAGTATATGATTCATTGATTCAACATGTTTTAGTTATATAGATTATGTTTTTTTATGATTATGAAATATTGGTCAAACATGCTTTCTTTCAAATTAGATAAGTTATTATGGATTGATAAATGGGTATGATGTTCTTATATAATATATGTGAATAGATTGTGACTATTTGAAAGAGGGTATGTTATAATACTCTAATTCAATATGAAATTATTTTTGTTTTATGATATCAATGGTTACATTAGAGGTTATCCCAAAACCAAATAAGAGGATACATGGGAGGTTATCCCAAGCCCAATATGATGGAACACAAGAGGCTATCCCAAGATCGATGTCGGTATATAGGTGGTTTTCCCAATAATAAAATCTGAGTAACGTCACTTTGGGTAAAAATGGAATTATATTATTATTATTATTATTATTATTATTATTATTATTATCATTATTATGACGCACCATATTCCACTCCATTATGATAAGATATTTTGTCAATTATACTCTATTATGTCTCATGTTATTTTATTTTTTATGATTCATTTCTTATAAACATGCAATATTTATTCCTTAACACATTATTTCCTTTGATGAGTTATTGGGTATTATTTAAAAAATTTAATATCAAATTTCTATACCCTTCTGATTATGTTATAATTAAATGATCATTAATATATCCCTTTTTTACACATTATAAGAATCTAAGGTCTCAATTTATTATATTTCCTTTTCACCGGTATGTGATGATATGTTTTTAATAAGATTTATCTAATAAGGTTGCCAGTTGTGAACAACTTTGAGGTAAATGATTCAATTATTTTATGTATAGGGTGTTAATGATTCCATATTTCCAAAGACATTGATCATAATGTTGTTTATCTAATATTCCTCTAATAAGATGTATTATTTATGTCACACCCCGACCCGACACTTTTCATTTTAATTATTTTATTCATCCTTGGTCTTATTTTATTTTGTGCTTGAGCAGGTTGGGACCCAGTTAGTTTTTTTAATGGGTTGTTATTTAGAAATGAGTGTTTTTGTCTTGGCATTATCTGGCACGTGGGTCGTGCATGATTTGGGAACCCTACGGCTACGCCCCAAGTAATTGTGCGGTCTTCTTGTGTTTTAAATAAAATAAAATTTAAATAATTGTTTAAATAATAATATTATTATCATTAGTGTTGAGAATATTATTGTTATCATTATTATCAATGTTAGAATATTAGTATTATTATTACTATTACTAATCTTATTATTATTATTATTATTATTTCAGTTGATATTTCAATTTGTTTATTAATATTAAATTATTGTTATAATTATAAAATTATCAACTGATTATTATTTTTATTAAATTATTTTTTTAAATGGCTTAAGGTTTCAATTTTTTTGGTGTTTTATTTTATTTTTATTTTTCTTTTTTATTTCTTCTCTCTTTTTTTTATTCTCTCCTTGTTCCTTGCTTCTCCACTCGCGTCACGCATAATCCCTTCCCCCTTCCTACTACACGTCGTCGACGCCCCCCTCCTCTTAGACCTCCGGCCGGCCTCCTCCTCTCCTAGCTACGACTGTCGTGACCGCCTCCTACCTCCCTCACCTCTCCAGTTGCGCGCCGTCCTCTTGCTGAGCCAACCTCCTCGCTCGCTGACCGACCAGCCATGCCAAAGACCTCCTCCCCTAAGCCCGCCACTGTCATCGTCGTTGTCCCAGGCATAGGCCTCCACTGCTATCGTCGGTGAGTCCTCTCCCTCCCTCTCCTTCATTTGGCCAATTCTTCATTCTTCCTATCATTTTTTTTCATTCGGTCGAAAACCCTAGGTTAGGGTTTACCTGATTTTTGATGTTCTCATTTCTTTCTTGGGATTTCAGTGGGTCTCTCAGGTCTTGTTGGTGTGTGTTCCGGCAACCACCGCCGAAGGCTAGGTGGTTCGTTGTGTTTCAGTTTTCCGGCTTTGTTCTAAGGTAATTTTTTCTTGTGTTGCATGTTTTTTTTCATCCGTTAAATTAGATTATTTATGTGTTTTAAGGTTTGTTGTTTTTATCTTGTATTGAATTGGTCTGTAGTTTGTGTTTTCAGTTCGTCTCGATTCGTCGGTCACCATCTAAGGTGAGGTTTCTCTTGTTTCCTTGTTTAATTTAGTTTTAATTGTAGCCCTTGGTAATTTTTACAATCTCTTGTATTATTGTGATGTGTCTTGGTATGACATTGGTGTGCATTTAGCCTTAGAAGATGTTTTTGAGTGGGTGTTTCTGTTCAATGTTTGGTAACACTGCTTTGGGTTGTTCCATAAATTTTTAAAGTGGTTTATTAAATCTTATTAAGGGTGTGAAACATGTTTGGATATTGTTGCGGGGTGATTTTGGCCTTAGAAGAGGTTTTTGGGTTTTTTGTTTTTTTATGTCGTGTTATTCCTTTTTAGAATGTTTTATATGTGGTGTAAATGGTTTATTTAATTTGTATAAATGATGAGAATCCTGTTTTTCCATGATTACGACGTGCATATTATTTTGAAGTGGTTTTTTGATACAATTTGGGTGTGTTTATTTTTTGTAAATTTGGTGGTGCTAATTTCAAAGTGTTGCATAAATTGTCCTATTAATTTATTAAATGATATGTGTAGTGCGCTGGACCTCGCTACGATAGTTTTGGGCCGCAGTTGTCGAGGAATCCTACATGCACATGCAAATTGTTCCTTCTTGGCACATTTTCCCTCATGGTGTGGGGAACATGTGAAATGCAACTAGGGTTGTATATATATACGTATAAAAGCATGTGCGTGTATGCACCAAGTGTCGGTTTGATGGTCGTCAACGAATAACGACATGTTTAAGGTAGGTCCCCTATGCCTATGCTTTTAATTTTAAATTCATAATTTCTTGATTGTTTTAAAAATATGTTTACACTATGCTATATACACATGCTATGGAATCTGATTGCGGTTGCTAGAAACTATTATGCCTCTGTTTTGGAAATTTAAATGTATGTCAAACGTCGTTGGTCTTATGTGAATTTTCTTGAAAATTGATTTCTTATGTGGTTTTGAATTGGTAAGGTGTATTTCCAAAGGTGTTTGGTCTTTCGGCCTTTTTATGGTAAAATGTGTTCCCTTTATGTAATTAAGCCCGTTTGGCATCTTAAGAATGTTTTATGAAAAAGAAAAACCTCTCTTGAGGCATGCCCCCCTTAGTTTTTAGAAAAATGATTTTTTTAGTTGAATGTGTTATCTTGTGACTAATTTGATGCTTATGCATTGTGTGACCTGAAAGAGCGGGAATGCGCTCAAGGAGGGAGAGCGGTGGTGAGATGTTGAATGAGTTTCAGAAAAAGAAAGTGTTGTGTACATATATGTTTTCTTGATAAATAGAACTCACTACCACTTGAAATAGAGTACAATGGGAAACCTGGGTATCTAGGTGGGTGACCAGGACTAGTACGCTAGATGACACGGCAGGGGTTCTTCCCGGTTTATCTAGCAGGATTGACGCAACAAAACTAACTAATCTTATGAATTTTTGAGGGTCGTGGTCTTCTAAGCCACGTTTTCTGAGGGTCGTGGCCTTCTAATCCATGTTTTCTGAGGGTCGTGGTCTTCTAAGCCACGTTTCATCGAGGTACGAGGTCTCTAGGTTCCCACTGGTTCTAGCTACCTATTGGGATTACCCATGGTGATCATTTGTGACATGCTTCTAGTGATGTAACTTTCTTTTTAGTTGTTTCATACATGATGTCTTGTTTGGGAAAACCATATTTTGATCCAAACTGGTTTCTTTTCATTTTGAAATGTTAATGTATGCTTGAAAACTATTTTGAAAATGTAGTGGGAGTAAAATGATTTACCTGAAAATGCAAACGTGTTACTTGAAATTGAAAAAGAGAAACATTATTTTATTATATCTTATTTTCAAACTGGCATAATTTTATTTCTTACTAAAGGCGGGGGCATAGGACATGGTTATATTTTGGCATTCCTACTGAGCATTTCGGTGCTCACACCTACTTTAATTTTAAGTTGCAGGTTTCAGTCTTGGATCGCTTTTGGGAGTGAGTGTAGTTAACGTACTATGGTGATCCACAGGGTCACCTAAGGTATGTAACGTTTCTTTGTTTATTCCTTTTTCCACTGTCAAGTTGTTTAGTTTATTTTCCTTTATTTATCTTTTTGTCCAGTTTATGTTTATTTATCTTCGTTATGGGCCAAACCATTCACAACTGGTTTATTTTGATGCCCGGCACTAGTTTCCCGCCCGTGGGGATCGAGAATGCCCTTCGGGCCATGTCGCGGACCCGGTCGGGCGTCGGGTCGGATGACGACCCGGCCTGGTTCGTGACAAAATGGTATAAAAGGGAGGTTATCCCATATCCTTTGGGGATATCTAATAGTTTAGAGTTAGGTTTTTCGGAATCCAAGTAGTTAATTGTGGGTAGGTGCCTGATCACCACCTATTCAGAATGACCCTTGAATCGCCAGTGTGGTTCGGGATGGACATTCCTCAAAGTCCGTGTCTGGCTCCCGATTGTTTTCAGGAGCCTTAGTCCTATTTGCATTTTCCTGTTAGTTTTGTGTTTTGGTGGCCATTCTAGAGGGGTTCATGGATGTCGTGCACAGCCTGGCAAGCCATGCGTAGACCATACAATCGCCTCTGATGACTCCCTATGTACTCACCCGGTTGGTGCACGGTCAGTCAAACAGTGTGACCAAACCTTGTGTTGTATTTTTTTATTTGAGAATTTGGAATTTTTAATCGTTGAGTGAATTGGTTGTTCCGGAATGTTCATGGTGTGAGTTTTAGTTGGTCTTGGGGTGCTTTTCTTGGGTTTCAAATTTGATGATTGGAATTTTGCAAAAAGATTTCCAAAATTAAAATCATTGTTTTTTTAAATTTTAATGATTTGTTTTGGGGATGGAAAGTGTTTTAAAAAAAATTTCGGATCTTTTAAAGATTTTGTAAAGCATAAATCAGAAGTGGATTGGGAAAATGTTTTTGGGGATTTTGAAATTTTTGTGAAGTATGAAACTAATGTCTCTTGGAAAAAAAGGAAATTTGATGATGATCTGTTTGACCTTTGGTATTTCTATGGATGCACACGTGTTTGAATGAATGTAATTGGATGATGATGGTTATTGGCATGCATGGGTTGGTGACCGAGTTGGAACAAGAATGTACACACGTGAGGTTTCATGGAATACCAATGGTGGGTGCTCAGTTTTCAAGGCTTGTTTTATTCTTCAAAGCCATGTTTTGATGAGTGACGTGCTTGGGTGAATTTTGTTTAGGAAGTTTTTAAATTTATAAAGTCGGTTTTAAAAAGGGGTTTTTAGCATTCATATGGTTTGAAATGGGATGGTTTTGAAAATGGCTATTTGTGGAAGTGGGGTTTAGGCTTGGTTGGTGAGGTGTCACTGGTATTATTTTGGTTGATATTTGATTTTGTTATAGACTGGTTTTGTGATGTATTAGCCTATAGGATGAGGCTTATTTTCGAGCAGGTGTTTAAATGTTGAAATGATGTTTTAGGTTTGAGTTTATGAAATATAGTTAAATTTGGAGGCTTGTTTTGTGATGTGCTTCAGGTTGATTTTGTGCTTCTTGTCTAGAGTATGCTGCCCAGAAATGTCCAAAGGTCCCCGATGGGGTCATTTGCAGTTGTTAGTTTTACCCAGACTCCCAGTGGAGTGTTGAGGTTAATTTCTATTCCTCGTTTCTTGTTTTCTCTATGGTGGACGAGGTTCAATAGGGGTTGTGGTGAAACTTGAGTAAGTCGAGTTCTTCTTCCGGTCTTCAGGAACTCCAGATGCTGTGAATGGAATTTTGTCCTGGTTTTGATTGAAGGGTCATGTTCGGGCTAGAGAAGGGTGATTTCTACCTTCTCCATACAAGTTGGGGACACAAACTGGGAGTAATGAAAATATTGTTTTTCAAGGTTCTTGTGAAGTGTCCCCCATCCAGTGTAGAGAGTGAACTGGAGGAACATATTCTGGTCATGGTTCACCCATTATTTCGTGTCTCTCATTCCAAATACCACACGATCGTTTGATTCCAATGTGGTCAATTTGGGCACTTAAAGGAGTTCGTCGCAATCTTATGAAGGCTTGTCAATTGTGTGGTTATTTGGGGTCATTTGGGGAAGTCTCTAAGTGGCCTTCCCAGAAGATGAAGCCTTGGTTAGAGGTTGTTAGTTCCTTACTACAGGGAATCAGATGCTTCAATACATCACAGCTCCATCCATAGGTCTCAGAGTGAAGATTTTCATGAAGTCACACGGTTTCCATGTGCACAGGATGCGCTTTCAACCTATCGTCTTTAATGCTTGGGAAGAGGCCAGGTAGGTTCTTACTTCATGTGGTTGTCTGTTTGGGAGGGGATCTTCTTTTGGAGGTTCTCATGGACTCTTTCATGGTGTTTTCATGGTTTTGTCTCAGGGGGTATAAACTCTGTAATGGCTAGTCTTACCCTTAAGAGGATTTGGGTTTTGGGTGTTGCCTGTTGGGGATGCTTGTGTCTTGGGGGAGTGGTGAGTTTGTAGTTGGTATTTGTTTCGGTTCCTCCTATGTGGACCCCACCTCTACTATGTCGGGAGACGCCCCGTGTTGGTGGGTTCATGATGAGGAATTCAATCTGCATTGTTGAAACTAAATTGAGAGCTCCCATGCGGGTGCTTTTTTACAGCTCAGTTTTCTAATATGCTGGGGAGACCCACTATGGGTCTCGCCCATGTCTTCCCTCAATATGGTTGGGTGAGACTCAGAATGTTGAGGGGCCACCCCATCATTGGCGGTCTTGATTGGTTTTCTACTTTTCTTCGAGTTGGGAAGGTCATATTTTGGCTAGAATCCTAATATTGTAGGGAGATCAACATCGGAAACATTCGCGGAGAACTTATCCTTCATGGTGTTATTGTTGGGGAAACTCTTTGCCGCTACCCCACCCGACCCCAATCAATGTAGATTTTTAGCCCAGTCGGTGGGTCGCATGGAGAATGTCCATTGGGGATCTCAAGAAGACTCTAGTGATTTCTATGTTTGGGTTTGGGGTGTTCCAGGTTTTGGTTGTGTTAGGGAATGTGAGTCTTGTGTTGTTGGTTCTTTTTCTTAGTAGTTCCGGACTCACGGTTTCATGTTTTGGGTGGAATGTGAGTGTTCGACCCTCAAGTGGTAGGGGTTTTGTTTTGAGAATTGTTGCCTCCTTGTTTATATCTTTGAATAGCCGAGTCTTTTGGGACTTTCTAGGGGCAGAAAGTGTCATGGTGGGGAGAATTGTCACACCCCGACCCTTCACTATTTTATTTTAAATATTTTATTCATCCTTGGTCTTATTTTATTTTGTTCTTGAGAGGGTTGCGGACCAGTTTGTTTTTTTAATGGTTTGTTATTTAGAAATGGGAGTTTTGGGCTTGGCAGTATCTGGCGTGTGGGTCGTGCACGATTTGGGAACCCTACGGCTACACCCCAAGTAATTGTGCGGTCTGCTTGTGTTTTAAATAAAATAAAATTTAAATAATTGTTTAAATAATATTATTATTATCATTAGTGTTGAGAATATTATTATTATCATTATTATCAGTGTTAGAATATTAGTATTATTATTACTGTTACTAATCTTATTATTATTATTATTATTATTATTATTATTATTTCATTTTATATTGCAATTTGTTTATTAATATTAAATTGTTTTTATAATTATAAAATTATCAACTGATTATTATTTTTATTAAATTCTTTTTTTATAAATGGCTTAAGGTTTCACTTTTTTTTATTTATTTTCTTTTTATTTTTCTTTCTTATTTCTTCTCTATTTTTTTATTCTCTCCTTCTTCAATGCTTCTCCCCTCGCATCGCGCCTAACCCCTTCCCCATTCCTGCTACGTGTCGTCGATCCCCCCCTCCTCTTGGATCTTCGGCCAGCCTCCTCCTCTCCCAACTACGACTGCCGCGACCGCCGCCTACCTCCCTCGCCTCTCCAGTTGTGCACCTTCCTCTTGCTGAGCCGACCTCCTCGCTCGCTGACCGACCAGCCACGCCGAAGACCTCCTCCCCAGAGCCCGCCGTTGTCATCGTCGCCATCCTAGGCATAGTCTGCCGCTGCTATCGCTGGTGAGTCCTCTGCCTCCCTCTCCTTCATTTGGCCAATTCTTCTACTTCCTATCATTTTTTTTCATTCAGTCGAAACCCCTAGGTTAGGGTTTACCTGATTTTTGATGTTCTCATTCCTTTCTTGGGATTGTAGTGGGTGTCTCGGGTCTTGTTGGTACATGTTCCGACAACCGCCACTGAAGGAGAGGCGGTTCGTTGTGTTTTGGTTTGCCGGATTTGTTCTGAGGTAATGATTTCTTGTGTTTCTTGTTTTTTATCACCCGTTAAATTAGATTCTTTATGTGTTTTAAGGTTTCTTGTTTTTATCGTATAGTGTATTGGTCGCTGCTTTGTGTTTTCAGTCCATCTGGATTCGTCGGTCACCATCTGAGGTGCGTTTTCTCTTGTTTCCTTGTTTAATTTAGTTTTAATTTGAGCCCTTGGTAATTTTTAGGATCTCTTTCATTATTGTGATGTGTCTTGGTATGACATTGGTGTGCATTTGGCCTTAGAATATGTTTTTGAGTGGGCGTTTGTGTTCAATTTTTGGTAACACTGCTTTGGGTTGTTTCAGAAATTAATAAAGTGGTTTACTAAATCTCATTAAGGGTGTGAAACATGTTTGGATATTGTTGCGGGGTGATTTTGGCCTTAGAAGAGGTTTTTGGGTTTTTTGTTGTTTTATGTCGTGTTATGCCTTTTTAGAATGTTTTATATGTGATGTAAATGGTTTATTTAATTTGTATAAATGATGGGAATCATGTTTTTCCATGATTACGGCGTGCATATTATTTTGAAGTGTTGTTTGGATACAATTTGGGTGCGTTAATTTTGTGTAAATTTGGTGGTGCTAATTTCAAAGTGTTGCATAAATTGTTATATTATTTATTAAATGATATGTGTAGTGCACTGGACCTCGCTACGATAGCTTTGGTCCGCAGTTGTCGAGGTATCCTACATGCACATGCACAGGGTAAGACATATATATATATATGTTCCCTCTTTGCACATTTTCCCTCATGGCGCTGGGAACTTGTGAAATGCAACTAGGGGTGTATATATATATGTATAAATGCATGTGCGTATATGCGCCAAGTGTCGGTTCGATGGTCGTCAAAGAATAATGACATGTTTGAGGTAGGTCCCCTATGCCTAGGCTTTTAATTTTAAATTCATAATTTCTTGATTGTTTTAAAAATATGTTTTACACTATGCTATATACACATGCTATAGAATCTGATTGTGGTTGCTAGAAACTATTATGCCTTTGTTTTGGAAATTGAAATGTATTTCAAATGTCGTTGGTCTTAAGTGACATTTTTTGAAAATTGATTTCTTAAGTGGTTTTGAATTGGTAAGGTGTATTTCCAAAGGTGTTTGGCCTTTTGGCTGGTTGATGGTAAAATGTGTTCCCTTTATGTAATTAAGCCCGTTTGGCATCTTAAGAATGTTTTATGAAAAAGAAAAACCTCTCTTGAGGAACGCCCCCCTTTGTTTTTTGAAAAATGATTTTTTTAGTTGAATTTGTTATCATGTGCCTAATTTGATGCTTATGCATTGTGTGACGTGAAAGAGAGGGAATACGCTCAAGGAGGGAGAGTGGTGGTGAGATGTTGAATGAGTTTTAGAAAAATAAAGTGTTATGTACATATATGTTTTCTTGATAAAGAAAACTCACCATCACTTGAAATAGAGAACAATGGGAAACCTCGGTATCTAGGTGGGTGACCAGGACTTGTACGCCAGATGACATGGCAGGGGTTCGTCACGGTTTATCTAGCAGGATTGATACAACAACACTAACTAAACTATTTACTTTCTGAGGGTTGTGGTCTTCTAAGCCACGTTTTCTGAGGGTTGTGGCCTTTTAAGCCACGTTTTCTAAGGGTCATGGTCTTCTAAGCCATGTTTCACCGAGGTACGAGGTCTCTAGGTTCCCACTTGTTCTAGATACCTATAGGGATTACCTATTTGTGCTCATTTGTGACATGCTGCTAGTGATGTAACTTTCTTTTTAGTTGTTTCATACTTGATGTCATTTTTGTGAAAACAATATTTTGATCTAAACTGGTTTCTTTTCATTTTGAAATGTTAATTCATGCTTGAAACCTATTTTGAAAATGTAGTGGGAGTAAAATGCTTTACCAGAAAATGAAAACTCGTTACTTGAATTTGAAAAGGAGAAACATTATTTTATTATATCTTATTTTCAAACTGGCATAATTTGATTTCTTACTAAAGGCAGGGGCATAGGATGTGGTTATATTTTGGCATTCGTACTGAGCATTTCGGTGCTCACGCCTACTTTAATTTTTAGTTGCAGGTTTCAGTCTTGGAACGCTTTTGGGAGCGAGTGTAGTTAACATACCATGGTGATCCACAGGGTCACCTGAGGTATGTCACGATGCTTTGTTTATTCCTTTTTCCGATGTAAAGTTGTTTAGTTTATTTTCCATTATTTATCTACTTGTCCATTTTATGTTCATTTATCTTCGTTATGGGCAAAACCATTCCTAACTGGTTTATTTTGATGCCCGGTAGTAGTTGCCAGCCCGTGGGGATCGGGAACGCCCTTCGGGCCATTTCGCGGACTGGGTCGGGCGTCGGGTCGGATGAACACATGGCCTGGTTCATGACAATTTATTAATGAAATTGTTCTGTCACATCAATTAGTACCATGTAGTTTTTATTATTTTTTGGGATTAGTATTTGAAAATTTTTGTTATACCCATGGGATTTTTCTAAGTATATGATATCATCCAAATGATTTTTAATGAATATATTTTGTGTCCTCCTTGAAAATATACCTCTGTATATACATTGGAATGTGGATACCACTATGGCATGAATTCACTTAGGGGTAACAACTTTGAGAGGGATGAATTAGGTATCCAATCGTTCCTCATTGGTGAATTATTTGTGGGACAAATACTATACATCTAGAAAGACACTCCAATAGGAAATTCATGGGTAAATATATATATTATTTATAATATAATATGCGATATATGAATATATGATGAGCAGGGATAACCTAGGATAAATCTATGGTCCGGTAGATTTAAAATAACATGTTATGATTCATTAATCTAATAAATGATTATTTATTATTATATGGTTTTTCAATATGATTATTGTAACTCACATTATTTTTTTGTTTTTTTGAATGGTTGGGATATGATGGAATATTATTAATGATTAATTATATGGATATTTCTATAATTTGCATCATGATAAACCAAATGAAATGAGATCCATAATAAAAAAATATAGTCAGTATTCCTACAGAGATTACACATTATATAATTAATAGCCTCATCATGGGATATATTCTTTACACACCTAATATGAGGAGAACATTGGTTCATTGGTGTTTAGATGATGATAAACATGAATTAAAGAATATTAATCTTCCATATTTCCTAAATTAGGAAGAAACACCTAGGAAAATGTATTCATGGAATGTGAATATTGTTTACATAAGGAAAATAATGTCACATGACTTGTTTTCTTTAGAGGAAATAAAGAGTTTGATAGAGGGAAATAAACTACATAAAAGGGTACAATTTATTATTAAATGCCTTCTATTTGTGTAAATTGGATTTTATTTTACTCAATGTCTACATCCATGGTCTAACTCCTAGACAACTAAAGGTTTTATGATATGTTTATCATTGATGTGTATCATAATATTTTTTTGGAAAATTATTTCCGACTCCACATTTTTTGATATCATATGAATGTTTGTAATATTTTTCCCTATGAAATTTTTTTTTCCACCCACTAGTTTAATAGGATTTCAAGAATTTATTATCCCTCACTACATAGATTCTATATAGATTTATAGACTAATAGAATCACATTTTATATTCCAAATCAGTCAATGTTCCTTTATTTGTGCAATGAAAAGTACAATATTCTAATTTAATTTAATTTCATTTAATGGGTACTGATTCCTAGTCATAATGGGTATTTATATAAAATTCTAGGGGGGGATACTCATCAAAGATATGGTTATTATTCTGAATTGTGCTGATATATTTCAAGAAGTATTTTCTAGTATTATTACAAATGATTCTATTTAGTTTTCAAAAGAACACATAATTGGTGTTATAAAAATGTGAAATACTCTATATTAAATGAACCCAGTTGAAATGAATGGATTAAATAAGAAAATATCAGATAATAAAGTTAATTGAATCATTTATCCATGTATCTCACCATGGGGTTCAATTGTTCTTTATGAGAAGAATAAATATAGATCAATGTGAATCCACATTAATTATTAGGAATTGAACAATATCACAATGAATAATTATTATCATCTACCCGATATTAATTGTCTCATTCTTGATTTATTTTAAATTTAAATTTCATTTAATTTCCATTCATGATTTGTTTTGGGGGTTTCCCAAGCTTTTATAGAGGAATGGGTGAGTGTTCATGAACTAGGCCAAACCGTGAGCCCAATTCCAGATTTAAAAATAAATTTTGATTCCTTTATAACTCTTTTATTGTTTTACATTTTTCATCAATCCAAATTCTTACTTTTCATAAACTAACCTGTGAGCACCAAAAAATTAATTTCGACTATTTAGAAGTCTATAATCATGGTGGAATTTAATTTTTTTAAGGGATTGGGCCTGCCCAAAAGCCCATTTCCTACATTAAAAATAATTATTAATTATATACTAACTCATTATATATTTAAATTTTTTGTGGATTCCAACTCCAACCCGATACCACATATATAAGGCGCTCCCCTATTCTCTCCTCCCCCAATTTGGAGCACAATAGAATTGCAAAATTTGTAGAAACCTCTCGGGATTTCACAAATTTCCCATATTTGAAGAGGTAAATTGATCATTTCATAACTCATTATATTTTTACTATTTTCTCCTAATCCAGATCCTACATAACCTCCTCATCCTTGTTTGAAACTCCCGTAAATTTTTAGATATTTTAGAATACAGATTATGGTGGATTTTGGGTCGTTTTCGTCAAGATTGTTTTGGGTAAGTGTTTGTCTCTTCAATTCCTTTCTTCTACTTAGGGTTTCCTCCCTCTTTCATAAATTTATAGAGTTTCCAGAAGTTAGGTTTTAAAGATAGGGTTTTATTTGGGGTACTTTTAGTGATATATTATGGTTTAGGGTTCGTTTTTTCTTCCTTGTGGTACGGAGGAGGTGCGGTTGATGGTTTGCACCATGATTCAAGGGGTTTGACTCAAAAGGTAGGTGGTTCCATGTGTAAACAATTATTATTGAGTTAGATTGTTGTATTTACTCATTTTTGATGTTTCTCATATGTTGTGTGTGGTGCGAAAAATGTTTATTATTGATTTGGTTAAGTATTAAATTTTATAATTGCATTTTAACTTGAAATTGGGTGTTTTGATGTGTAACTCATGGGGTATTATTTGGTTGTATTTTATAACTTACATAATTGGTTTGCTAAATATTATTTGGCCTTCCAAATATGGTTTGGTAATGTATTATTTTCATGTGGTCCTCAAAAGAAGGTTTTTGAATAGGTTTATGTGTAAAACATTGTTATACGTCTTGGGATCATTTTATGAAAATGTGTGTTTTCATTTGTATCTTTTGTGGTATTATTAATGGTTATTTTATAACACATGACTGTGGTTTTAGAAATGTATCTAGGGATTAAAATGATGTTTTGGATAGGAATTGGTTTGGTTTTGGTCTTAAATGCGGGTTTGGAAATGGGTTTTGTGTGGAAGACATAGTTATACCCCTTGAGTTTGTTTTATGAAAATTGTTAATATTTTGTTTGGTTGAAAAAAGTAGGTATAAGGGTGTATATGTACTGTTTGGTGGGGGGGGGGGTCCACCTAATATGGATTTTTGAAAGGTATGGTGTTTATTTAAGAAGTCAAATATTTTTTTGGATTGTTTTATGAAGTGCTGAAATGTTTTAGAAAATGGATAGCTAGCTACAAAACATGGTTGTGGGCTATTTTGTGTGAGTGTGTAGTGAAAAATTAATTTTGTTGATGAAAGAGGTATTAAATGATATTTTAGTGGGCTGTTATATGTGTTATAATGTCTATGAATGGTTTATAAGACAAATTAATGGATTTGTGGAAGTGTTAAAGAAATTTGAAAAGTGTTGTGGTCTGTTTTGGTGTGAGTCAGATTTCAGAATCAATTTGGTAAGTGGATGTTTTTGAATTTTGTGGAATACATGTGGGATTTTTGGTGAATTTGTGAAATGTAAATGATATTTTCATGTGCAAAATATATTTCTTTACCTTTTGACCTTGTTTGAGCAGAAAGGGAAAGCCCAGGTATCTAGGTGGGTGGACCTGTACTATAATGCTAGTGAAACTGTGGGGTTTGGCCTCAGTTACACTTAGAAAGATTGATACTAACAACTCTAACTAAACTATGAAGATGAGTATTGGGGACCACTAGGTTATAGGTATGTTCCCTACTAGTGGTACGTGCATGAGAACATATATTTGTGATGGTTATTCTCCCCAAGATTCGAGGTACCTGGGACCCACAACAAGTTAGTTCCTAGGGGTTATTTACTATTACTTGTGATCATTAGATCCTTTATACGTACCATCAGTATATGGTATATTTGGATGGAAAATTCAGTAGCTTTGTAATTTATTTTAAAAGTGTTGATTCTCTAAATTAATCCACTAAAAAACTGATTTTTTTAAGTTGCATCTTTAATAAATTGTAACTGGAAATTGCATGTTTTTGAAAATGTGCATGTTATTCATCTTTGAATGTTTATCTCATAGAATCTCTTAGTGGTGGTATCCTACTGGGCATTATACCACAGCCTATGTAATTTGACTATGTTATATGTTTTGTCGTAGGTTGGGGACAATTTTTTAGTTCTAGTGGTTCAGGTTTCTTGTAGGTCCTTGGTGGTAATGTCTTGTGGAGATAGCTTAAGGGAAGTGCCCCTATCTATTAGAGTTCTTGGGACACTTCATTTTTTAGTTTTGTACCTTTTTATAGTCTTATTGAGTTGTTTTAAAATATGTAATGCAGTTCTGATTTTTTGTAAAAGATTGTTCGGTTTGAAAAATCTAGATTCATTTTATTGGATTCTTCTATTGTTTTATGTTTATAAACTCTGGTAAATCATTCAAAATTATCATTTTATGATACTCGAGTCCTTATGTCAGCACATGGGGATTAGGAACACCCTTCGTGACTTTTCACGGGCTCTGTTTGGGTTTGGTTTTGGCGGCGACCAGATTCAGTTTGTGACAAAATGGTTTCATAGGAGGTTCTGGTTAACTCTTTGGGTCATGTTATTTGGGAAACAATCGGGATAGCCTGGAGTTAGGATTTTTAGGACATGGTATTTCAGTTATGGGAATTGATCCTAATCACTACACCTCATGACATGATTCGAGTCGCCAGGGGAAGTCGGTATTTATAAGAGTCTTTTGGATTTCTTGGATTGATGATGATTAGGGGAAATGAAAAGAGAGTTGGGATAATGGTCTTAGTGAGATTATAGGTTATGGAACACCATATGGAGCCAAGTATATTCTCTAGATTACTCTATGTGATGGTGAAGTGATTGGAATATGGCTACCAACCATATTTCTATGTCACCCACTGAGACTAGTTCCATCTTGCCCTGTCTTATGTTCTTTAGTTTTGAAATCTTAGAAATTTGGTTTTAAAGTGACTTGGTTTTAAGAAGCGTAATGTTTTTTTGAAATGAT
The DNA here is from genome assembly GCA_963277665.1 of Viscum album. Lineage (NCBI taxonomy): Eukaryota > Viridiplantae > Streptophyta > Magnoliopsida > Santalales > Viscaceae > Viscum > Viscum album. Next base: position 552,861,869 of record OY728144.1, read on the forward strand.
TATCTAATAATTATGGAATGGTTAGATTTTTGAAAATGGAGAACTGGATTTTCAGAATTTTATTAGAATGGAAAATAGTGTGTTTGCACCACTTTTGAAAGCATGAACTATATTAATGTTGGTTTTGAAAAAGTGTTTCCAATAGATTTTTCTAAACTGTGGAAAGGTGTTTTAATGGGATGAGATGCTTTGAAATTAATGTGTATGAATTGAGAGTGACTTTACATTTAAATTATTGTCCCTTTCTGAAAATCTTGGTAATATATAATTTTGGTTTGATTTCATGGTTAGCGGTATTGAGAAAAAGAATGTATTTTTTGACTGTTTCAGTTTTGAAAAGTGGAAAGAATTTTTTATTTTTACCTTTGGTATTTGCATGAGAGACCACATGCATGGGGTTATATGGGATGATAGATGGTGGATGGAATTTTTGGATGAGTTCCTGGATGGTTATGTAGAGGGTGCCTATTGTGGCACAAAAACATGCATGTGTGAGGCCCATGGGGTACCATTGGTGGATATGCTAACTGCTGAACCGTTTATTTTTTAAAAGATTATTTTAAATGAGAAACATGATGTCTTCATAACTAGTTTGGGATGGTGTGTATTATTTGTTTTTTTAATATTGTTGTTGTGGGATAATTTGAGTCCAAGAACCAGCACTGTTTGTATTGTGTTTTGAGTTTGTGTTTGGTCAGTAAGTTGTGTTGAAGGGCCGGTTAGTGGTCTCTACTGAGAAAAGTTTTGGGATGATTTTACTGTGGTTCCTTTCATGTGTTGGATTGGATTTGTGGTGTATCTTGACCAGTGGACCATCTTGGTTTGGTCTTTGGGTTTAATCGTTGGATAAGGTACACCCTATTAAGGGTTAGTGCACAACTGAAGTGAAACCCAGAATCTTTCTCCATATAAAGACCCTCCAGTTGATCAATATAAGGAATCTTTTTCTTGATATTTTTAGATGGAGTCTACACCCTTTATTTTCATGGTTTTTTTGTATCCTATTATAGTGGGAGAGTGATCATGGAAGTATTAAAGACTCCTTAGCCTCTTAAGTTTCCTGATTTGTGGAAGGTGGAAGTGGTATGGGGTTGTTAGCATGGATGAGTATCTGGATGGTGTCTAAGAGGTCCTCTCAATCCTTCTTAGTCTCTTCGAAGAATGAGTTCACAATAAACTACTAGTTTGGATAATCTTGTCATGAGGGGATATTGTGCCACTTTCTATAATTTTTTGTTGTTTGGTGATGTTGTATAAGGTCCCAGTCCATGCATTGTTTATATCAGTCGTAATGGTCATGTTTGATGATTCATTGTGATTTCATGCACTCGATTGAATTTAATGGTGAATGTTGTGAAATCCTCTAAGATTATCTTTATTTTGGGAGAATGTATCCCTTGGAAAACCTTCAAAATCTTCTATTTTAGAGGTAGGTGATTATATGTGTTATTTACTTCTATAGTTTCTCACTCGAAGAAAGAAGGTGTGATGTGTGTTCATTTTCTAAGCCATTGTTTCAGTGAAATATCAAGTTAGGATAAAGTGAGTTTGGAATGTGTTATGTCTTGGAAATCATTTTGGGGATTTTATTATAGTCATTAGTGTCACCGAAAGAATAATTCCTGTTTCAGGGGTTTCCAAAGCCTAATTGAGAGGTCGAAGATGCTTTAATTATTTGTGCTCTAGCCATAGGTCTTAGAGAGAAGTTGACTCATGGTCAGGGGAAATCTCATGTTCGTTTAAACACATTTACAATGTCTAGTCCTCATTATTAAATATAGGAAGATTTGAAAACTCTTGTGTAATCATCTATCTTCTATTGCTCCCATTCAGTGGAAATAGGTTGAGTGCCTTGTACCCATGTCATCACCTAATGTCATTCTGTCCCCCTTTGGTTTCCAGTGAGTCATTAGAGAATGGTTTGAAATTTGGATAGACGTGATGAGGACACAGTTTTTACATGATTAGTAGTGACCATGTTCTAGGAATCCATGCAGAAAGAATGATCTGCACAGTTTCCCAAACCGTGCAAACTGACCCTACGCCCTTCCCAAATCATTAAAAAAAATTGGGCCTTTCTATGTCAGCCCATGCTGGTCGGATAAGATGGTTGGTTCTTATGGTAGGGAGACCCACTATGATTCCCAAGTACATTCCTTTCTAAACTGTGAATGGAATTCTACCCTTTGTACTAGGGAGTTTGTTTAGGCCCCCTGTCAGTGTCTTGATTTTGTCTCAAAAAAATATAGGTTTCCTCTTATAGTGGGGTGACTATTTGTGTCCCCACATACCAATATGTCAAATTTATCCATGGTCATGGCTTGGTGGTAGGTAGTATCATTCGGAACAATCTGGATACCAAAAACATCCTTGAGTAAACGTTGGTATTGGAGAGCTCCCAATGGTTTAGTTAAAGTAAGGAAAGTGTAACCTTGTTCGAAGTTGGTGTTCGTTTGGGTGAATTTCTTGGGTCTTGTTCAGATAGTGTTTGAGGAGTTTTATTTTGGGATTAAGTATGAATGTGATTGATAATTTCAGGAATGTTGTGTATTCTTGGGTTCTGAGATTAATCCTTCATTAATTAAACGATGGAGGTGCTTTTTCCCATGGGGGCGAAGCTTGGAAAACAAGTATATCTTGGTTTATCGGTTGGTTGTGGTTTTGGTATCTGTCCTTGCTGTGGCTTTCCAGGGATGGAATGTTTTCATTGTGGAGAGAATTGTCACATACATGACTTATTTTAAAGTTAAATTTCATTTAATTTCCATTCATTCTTTGTTTTGGGGATTTCCCAAGCTTTTATGGAGGAATGAGTGAGTTTTCATGAATTGGGCCAAACCGTGTGCCCAATTCCAGATTTAAAAATAAATTTTGATTCTTTTATAACTCCTTCATCTTTAACCTTTTTCGTCCCATAAAATTCCTACATGTCATCCCCTAACATATGATCACCACAAAATTAATTTGGAACATTTATAAATCTATAATCATGTTGTATTTTAGTTTTTATGTAAGTGATTGGGCCTGCTGAAAGCCCATTTCTTGAATCAAAAATAATTTTTCATTCTTTAATAAATCATTCTATTTTTAGGTTTTCTCAGTGATTCAAACTTCCACCCAAGACCACTTACCTAAGGCACGCCCCCATTCTCTCCTCCCCCAATTTTGATCTGAATAGAATCACGAAATTGGGAGAAACTTCTCGTGATTTCATAAATCGCCCAGATTTGAAGAGGAAAATTGATCCTTTCATAACTCCTTCTATTTTTACTCTTTCCCCCCATTCCTGTTTCTACATGACCTCCTCTCCGTTTTTGATACTCCCTTATATTTTTAGATGTTCTAAAATTGATATTGAGGTTTATTTTGTGTTGTTTTGCTTCAATATTGTTTTGGGTAAGTGTTTCTCTCTTCAATTCCCTCCTTGTCCTTAGATTTTCATCCCACTTTTATAAATTTATATAGTTAAAAGAAGTTATAGTTCATACCTAAGTTTTGATTTGGGGTATTTTTGGTGAAATATTATGGTTTAGGGTTCGTATTTACTTCATTTTGGTGTGGGGGAGGTGCGGTTGAGGTTTCGCGCCAAGATTCAAGGGTTTTTACTCCAAAGGTAGGTGGTTCTATGTGTAAAAAATTATTGATGAGTTAGATTTCTGTATTTACTCATTTTTCATATTCCTCATATGTTGGGTGTGGCGTGAAAACAATTTTTGATTGATTTGGTTAAGTGTTAAATTTTATAGTTTCTTTTTAACTTGAAATTGGGTGTTTTCATGTGTAACTCATGGGATATTATATGGGTGTATTTTATAACTTATGAAATTGGTTTAATAAATATTTTTTGGCCTTCCAATTCTGGTTTGGTAATGTATTAGTGTCATGTGGTCCTAAAAATAAGGTTTTTGAATAAGTTTTATTGTAAAACATTGTTATACTTTTTGAGATCATTTTATGAAAATGTCTGTTTTCATTTGTATCTTTTTTGGTATTATTCAAGGTTATTTTATAACACATGAATGTTGATTTATAAATGTATATAGGGCTGAAAATTCTTCTTTGTATAGGAATTGGTATGGTTTCGGTCTTTAATGGAGTGTTTTGAAATGGGTTTTGTTTGCAAGACATAGTTTTACCCCTTGAGTTTGTTTTATGAAAATTGTGAATGTTTTGTTTGGTTAAACAAAGTTGGTAAAAGGGTGTATATGTACTTTTTTGGGTGTCTGTTCACCTAATATTGGGTTTTTAAAAGGAAAATTGGTTATTTAAGAAGTCAAATATTTATTCTGGAATGTTTTATAAAGTGCTGAAATGTTTTAGAAAATGGAAAAGGAACAACAAAACATGGTTGTGGGCTGTTTTGTGTGAGTGTGTCGTGAAAAATGAATTTTTTTTTGATGAAATGGGAATTATATTATATTTTAGTGGGTGGTTATTTAGGTTATAATGTATTGTAATAGTTCATAGGAAAATTTAAAGGATTTTTGGAAGTGTTAATGAAATGTGAAAAGTGTTGTGGGCTATTTTGGTGTGAGTCAGATTTCAAAATCAATTTGAATGGAAATTCAAATTTTGTGAAATTTGTGGTATACATGTGGGATTTTTTTTGAATTTGTGAAATGGAAATAATATTTTCATGTGAAAAGTATATTTCATGACTTTTTAATCTTGTTTGAGCACAAAGGGAAAACCCAGGTATCTAGGTGGGTGGACTTGTACTCGTATGCTAGTGAATCCATGGGTTTTGGCCTTAGTTCCACTTAGAAAGATTGACACTAGAAACTCTAACTGAACGATAATGATGATGATTGGGGACCACTAGGTTATTTTTATGTTCCCTAAAAGTGGATAGTGCATGAGAATAGATATTTGTAATGGTTATTCTCAATGAGATACGAGGTACCTTGGACCCCAACTATCTAGTGCCCAGGCGTTATTTCCTATTTCTTGTTCCCATTAGATCCTTTATACTTACCATCGATATACGGAATATTTGGATAGAAAATTAAGTAGATTTGGAATTTATTTTAAAAGTGTTGATTCTTTAAATTAGCCCACATGAAAACTGATTTTTTAAGTAGCATCTTTTAGAAATTCTAACTAGAAATTACATGTTTTTTGAAACATACATGATTTTCATATTTGAATGTTTATCATAAGGAATATCTTAGTGTTGGTTTCCTACTGGGTATTGGATGACACCCTACTTACACATTTTACTGTAAGTAGACTTTGTAAATTTTGTTGTTTTAGGTTGGGTAGAATTGTTTAGTTCCGGTGGTTCGGGATTCTAGCAGGTCCTTGGTGGTGAAGTCTTGTGGAGATGTTTTAAGGGTGGTTCCCCTTTCCATGAGGGTTATTGGGCTGTTTACTTTTGGGTTTACACCTTTGTTATATTCATATTGAGTTGTTTTAAAATATGTAATTAAGTTATGAATTTTTTTTAAAAGATTGATTGGTTTAAAAAAAAATCCAGATTTGTTTTATTGGATTCTTTTGTTGTTTTATGTTTATAATCTCGGCTAAATCATTCCCAATTCTCATTTTATGATACCTGGTCACTTGTGCCAGCCCGTGGGGATCGGGAACACCCTTCAAGCCTTGTCATGGGCTGCGTTTGTGCTGGTTTTGGTGGCCACCATATTCGGTTTGTGACATTAATGATTTTTTTGATTAATTATGTGGTGATCAATATTTTTCCAATACTTTCCATCAATATGGATACAATAAATTGGGGTTCAAAAGAGAATACACAAAGAATAAAACATTCCATATGAAGTATGGATAGTTTGAATTTATATTGATTCCACATGGTCTTACTAATTCCAAAATGACAATAATTAATTTATTTAATACAATCATTATAGATTACCTTGATTTTTTATGGTAGTCATTATAAATGTCATTCTAATATATTCATTAAGAATAGAAGAGTATGAAGATCACTTAATTATTTTAAAGAATACCTTATGTAAGAGTATCTGTATAAAATAATATTATTCAAATTATATCTATATAATGTTTAAATTTTGTGTCATATAATCTCATGCACGGGTGTATCGATAGATATATCAAATAAATAAGACACAATGCATTGGCCAAGACCAACCATGGTGTGTTATACCCACATATATCTTGGTGGGAATTGATATTATCGATAATTTGTAAATATTTTATCATGGATATCAAATCCACTCAACAAGATAAATTCGATAGGGTTTATATTCCTTTAGACTAATTGATATGACTAGAATTTCATATAGATGAAAGGAAGGCAGGTCAGTGAACCTGTACTCACACTACCCTATAGTGGAGAAGGGTTTTTTATATATAATGATGCATCTGATAAGGGGACTAGGTGTGTTGTTATGTGGAACAACATAGTGATAGTTTATGACTTATTATAATTGATGGTTAAATATAATAATTACTTGAACAATTACCTAGTGTTACCAGCCGTAATCTTTTCATTATAGATATCAGAGAACAATAGTTATAGTGAATGGTGTCACATATATAATTTTTCTAAAATATTAATGCATATATTCTCTTAGAAAGAGTCGAATATGTTCTAGAGAAGGTGCTTAGAGTATATTATAGATCATGAATACTAAATAAATTACCACCCTAGGAACGAAAATAAGCTATCTATTTTTTTGAGTTGAATAGATCATGTAGTATTATCTATGATTAAGATCACAAAATATAAAACTTTTCAATATTTTAAAAGGATGTATATAGATAACATTAAATAAGGGGAAATATATAATATTTTTCAATTCTGTATTCATCCATATATCCATATTAAGATTAATGATGTGTATAAGGATGATATAGATTTGAAAAAAGGTGAGAAATTTTCCCCAGTTCAATATTGATTTTTGATATATTTAAACAATTTAAGAATTGATTATGTTTCCTATTAATACAAATCATAAAGAATAAGTTGTTAGTTTAAGCTGATAGGTAACCCTTATTTATTCATCTTGGATGACTGAAGATGCATGTAGATATGAAAGCATATTTCTAGTGGAAAACATGAAGAGAAATATTACAGAGTATGTATCCTCTTCTTGGTTTGTTGGAAATTTTTGGTTAAGAGACATAATTCACAGGGAATATTACAACAATTAACCATACAATAATAGAAATTAGACAAAATTACCACATATTGTTTCATCAGACTCCCCAAAACATCAAAAGGCAATAATATAGTTGGTTTCTAGTCCATCACATTAAAGAATCATTCCATTTAAGTTACATTAGAGAATATTTCTATCTTGATCATCATATGAAAATATACCTTATATATGTGATACGGTTTCATAGAGTAACACATTATATTATATCTGGTCAATATTTGAGGTATACCTCATTTTTTAGTGTTTCATAAGCACTCTCTTGACACAAAGTTGTGTCTTAGGACAAATTATCTTCTTGTGGTATATTGTTAGTCTCAGATGACCATTCACTCCTTGGAGGATATATTTGGATAATGGTATATGGATTTCATTGGTGGTTGGGATGAATAACATCATTTATTTGAGTTCTTAGACAAAAAATGGCTTTCACTCAAGAATTTAGAAGAATCCTTATGATATCCATGTAAGAGTTGGTGTACTAGAACCAACTTGTTTTACTTTTTTTACAAGGAAATTTAATGTATTTAAATATTAAATATCTTATTACACATTTTTTGTTATTCTGCATGTCTATGATGTAATAATTTCATAGAGTATTTGTTGCATTGATAAGGTCATGGACGATCCCCACAATGATGAGAACCTTGAAATGCTATAAAAATATTGTTAAATATAGTTTAACAGTTGGATGAAACACTATGATGAGCCACATAGCATGAATACTGTCATGTTGGAGTACTCATAAGTTGATGAGACTTCCTCTCATGAAGTTCGCATTTGGTAATCTACAAGGAAATAGATTATGAGAACAAACCTGCCTATAGGAATTCCGCATGTCTTGTTGTCATCAGATATTTCTCTCTTTGAGTAGGTTAATAATCTGTATACTTTAAGATTACCATTAATATGTTTCACGACTCACGCACTTTGATTTATTGACAAAAACTGTGATGTAGACAATTGGTAGAAGTAGGGTACTTTGGGTGTATTACGAGGGGCATGTTATTAATGGATAAGTCGAGGAAGGATTTGTCCCTTCAATTTATGAAGTTGATATCTCATTCCATTGGTTGAAATAGAAATGTCATGTAAAATTCCATGGCCATGGTTTAATGATGAGTTTATTATAGGTAGTCAATGAATGATGTATCAAGTTTAAAATATGATGACACTATCAAGAAACCTCCATGATGAGATATTGTAAAAAATGGATTATATTACACAGTGAGCATTCATATGTGGATGTCATGGAGGCAACATTGCATTCTTTCTCTTGGGTTCCTTGACTCGTTTCTAGACAATACTCTTGTACTTTATGCAAGTCCACCTAATGATAATGAGAAAGAACCCAAGAGGGTCACACACTAAGTGTTTCTGGTGGTCTTAGTTAAATTCTATTTAAATTTAGATAATGAAATAAATATTATTCTGAAGACTGTGGAATAATTTTATTCAAGTTAATATTATCACATAAATTAAAAAAAGTAATTTATTTTATTTAACATTTATTAAATATTTATTTTCTCGTTCTTAAATAACATATTTATTTAAGAGAATAATTTATTTATTTATTTATTCTGGGGTTCAATAAATGGAACTGGAGTTTGAGCGGAACAAGGCTGGTCTGGTGGTAAAATAATTATTTTCAATATGATAAATAATTATTAGTTGGCACAAGTTAAAATAATAATGATGCTGCTATTATTTTGTGACGCGTAATTTTATTCATAGTTTCGTTTTGAGAATGTTGGTGCACCATAAATAATGACGTGGTATTATTTTTATGAGCATGATTTTATTCTAAGTTAATTAATGTATTTAATTTTTGGTATGCAATACAATATTGTAACTGAAGTTCCATGAATAAAAATAGACAAGTACGTCTATTGTGTCGTTGTGAACACACCACACGCATGGTGAATTAGGAATTGTTGAGCTAAATAATTTCTCTCTCGAATCCTTTTCCTTCCCCACTCAAGAACGAGAGATTCCCTTCTTGGCTAAAGAACAAGTGATCAAGAACGATCGACACAAGACACTTGCTTCACCATGCTATCCCTAGGAGAATGAGTGGTGTCGATCGGAGGCCATCAGAGCACGTGTGGATCACCACTAGAGGGATTCTAGTTTTGATACTCGAAAGCACAACGAGATAATCCGAAGGGGTCCTTCTGAACAACCAACATCATCAGAAAAGAAAATACCAAATATCCAGGTATTATTTTGTTTATGAAATTAATTAAATTAATTGTAAACATGATGTTCAAGATCCTCTCTAAAGGTTTTAGGCCTCATACTTTTTTATAAAAATCTATGATTCTATTCCATGGAGACTAGTATTCATTATCATATTGGTCCTAGAATAATCATTGATCATGGTAAAAATTAAATTTTGGTTTCGGCACAACAATGCTTTCATTTCACATGGATCCTACAATTGGTTTCAGAGAGGTTACATCATATTTTATAATTATTTAAATATTTCGTTGATGACTTACGTGTTTATTAATTTAGTTATTTCAGTTCAAGTTAATCATTCAACAAATCGGATTCTCGAGATCTATTCATCCTCTTTCATTTCTTGTTCACCATACAAAAACAATCTTTTATTTTAATTTTGATTAAAATAAAATGAAGGATCTCATCTGTAGGTTCCAAATATTTTTGTTCATACAACACTAGAACAAAGAACAAGTATTCGGTAGTACATGTCATGTTGTCAAGATTCAATGCATTAGACTGGTCCACCAAACCAAGCCATGTGTTGGAATCTTTCTAAGTCTTAAATGAAACTATGTGCTGACCAAGAATAGGTGGCACATAATTTCTAGATTACATGTCGTGTATTTCACTTAACACATCATGTTGTCCCATTGGGTTTGGGTTGGACCGTGTACCCCGTACACAGCTTTCTCGGATAGAAACAGTGTAACATAGGTACTACATGGTGTGTGGCCCCCTGAACACACAGTGTACTCCAAATATTTTTGAATTTCACTCACACACCATTTCCTTGGGCATGTAATTCAAATGGACGGTGAAATTTAGTACACACTATATATTTGGAACTACGCACCGTGTACTCATCCAAATTACACAGGTTAATCAAAATATATTATTATATTAATCAATCCCTTGATATTTGTACCATCGTGCAGGCGCAAAGCTAAGGTACAACATGTGATAGGTGTTTTATATAAATGTGTTTAATTTAACATCTACATAATGTTCATTTCTACTCATTGGGTATTTATGAATGGGAATTCAATGAGTTTCCTCGAAGGTACAAGTTACGTAAAATGATAATTTTAAATGAATTTACTTGTTTAAAATTATGATGGATGGTAATCTCAAGGAAATTCAGAAAAATGGTTTATGATAAAAGGATTGATTAATTAAAGATGATAATTAATTGATTCAGGCATGATTCATTATAAACAATAACAATTAAAGAATTTAATGCTAGTTTTATTTATGTGTAAACATCATTTCATGTATGGATGATCATGTGATAGACCAAGACCTTTTTATGTGGATGGTTTCTTTTAATTTGTTTATATAAAATAAATTTGTTGGTCTGCAATCCATCTCTCCCCATTAATATATAGGGCATGTGTTCCCAAGGATTATTTTAAGTAAAACCCCTTTTACCCCTCACCTACATGTGAGTTAAAAAAGGAATATGTAATGGATGGAACTCCCAAGCTAGTGGATGTAGTTAAAACTGGAAATGAGATCAATACAATCAGAGGAGATATAGAGGTGGACTGGTGGAAAGCGTTAAACACAATCCCAAATGTTTCGAGATTTTTCTCTCCCAGCTCGGGGATTGTTTATCAACATCAAGATAAACTAACCATTAAAGAATCTCATGACCATTCTCTTTATTTTATTTATGTCTATTTCATGGTTTATCATTATGGATTTGTTGACACGATCACATAATTAATGAATTAAACAAGCATACAAGATTGAACCAAAGTAAACAAGACTTATGAATAAATATTATCAGGACATGGTTAATAACAAAAGTATGTTCCACATAATATTAATAATAATGTGAAAATTATTATAATAAATTCATGCATAAGAGATAAAAATCTATTAAATAAAATATTATGTCAGACCAAGCCTTCCGTTACTTGATTAAGGGAAAAACTCAATAAAACTATGTGTTTGACCAACCATTTTTGGGACACATACATTTATACAGGAATCTCATATTAAAGGTTTCAGTATAACTTAAACTTATTACATTAATAGAAGTCTCCCTTGATAGACTTGGTGTAATATTGGAGGCAAGAGTTGAGGAAATTCATATTCATGATTTTAGGATTGGGGAGTCCACTCAACAGATTAAGGAAATGCAAGCCTGCAGTTGGCAGAGACCTATCTACCTAAATACCTTCTAATAGCTTGACCAACCCTTGTTGGGGTTATGAAAAGGGGAATATGGATCCTTACACTAGAATGTTTTGGAAACTATACATTCTGAGTTCAATGGTGAGGGCTATTGGGAAATGAAAAAAATTTAGAAGACTTTATAAAATTTATTGTTTCTTAAAAAATGGAATCAAGAATGTAATAATGATATGCTCTTTTAATTATAGAATAAAAATAAAAAAAATCAACCACACTATACCTATGATCAATTCTGGATAAAGGCAACATCATCACTGATAGAAAATTCTAGGAACGGTTTAGGTGCCTTTTGCTTATACTTTTCCATGAACAAATTTCTTATGTGTGGGAGTCAGCATTACCGGATCCGCCTACCAGAGAGGCAAGTGAGGAGGATTTACTAGTCTATTAGAGACATATGAATGATGCATTCGACATTCAATGTTTGATTCTACCATCAATTTCTAGTGATCTCATGAATTCTCATGAATATATGGATGCTAATATCATACACGAACACCTCTGTGGTCTTTAATAGGAGAGAGAAAGACATGAAAAGTTTAAGATCTCTAAGGAACTCTTTTAGAGTAATCTTGGAGAAGGTTCCCCATCTGGGCCATATCTAGTAAAGATCATTGGATACATTGAGCACCTGTATGTTCTTGGGTTTAAACTCCCCGAAGAACTGGGCACTGATATCATTCTCGTATCACTCTCTCAGAGCTTCTCTAACTTTTTTATATATTTCAATATGAAAAACATTGAGAAATCTCTATCTGATCTTCATGTCCTGTGGACAAATATATGAAGTGTGAAAAGCCTTATGTCCTTATGGTGAATAAGAGGAATGGTAAGGCGAAGAGATTTAAGCCCAAAGCTTCTTCATGACCTTCCATGAAATAGAATATGAGAGGGGAGGCAAGGTAATAGAAGGATCATTGTTTCCCATGTGGCAAGAAGGGCCACTGGAAGAAGAACTGCACCCAAACTAAAAAGAAAGGGGAAGCTTCAAGTGCATTTGTTATTGAATGGATTCTATTAATTTCTACAAATTGGTTATTAGATGCATCTTTTCATGCTCACATATGTATCCAAATATATGAATCAAGTAGATTCATAAATATTGATAGGGGGATTTATCTACAAGCATCCAAAGGAGCCAGACATGTTGTTGTAGCTGTCAAGGACTACCACCTAACATTTCCAACTGGGATGATCATGGAGTTAAAGGGTTGTTATTATGTTCCATGTATTACTAAAAACATTATTTATATATCCATATTAGACACATATGAATTTTTATCAAGTTTGGAATTGATTGTTGCTTCTATTAAAAAAATATCATTTATTTTGGTAGGGAATATTTATACAACGGTCTCTAGGTGTTGGATTACACAAACCATTTAGTAAAAATCGATAACAAAGATACTTCACATGAAACAAACCACACCCAACTATGAAATCACATGCTATGTCATGTTAAAGTGAAATTATTGACAAAGTTACATCAAGATGTATATTCATATTCTTTTAAACTAAAACTAGATGGTGCCTATCATGCATGATTAAAAGTCAAAATGACCAAATCCCCATTTAGTGGAAAAGGTGAAATGGATAAAGAAGTTCTTTAATTGGTTCATACAAATGTGTTTGGACCAGTAACAGTTGAACAAAGGGGAGGGTACTCATACTTAATAACTTTTATTGATGATTTTAGAACATATGGATATATCTACTTAATGAGGTATTAGTCAGATTCTATTGATAGGTCTAAGGAACACAATAATGAAGTTAAGAACCATATTGGTAAGAATATTAAGAAACTCTACTAAGACAGAGGTAGAAAATATCTTAAACAATAATTCATTGATTACTTACAGAAGTTTGGGATCCTATCCCAACTCACTCCTCTATACATGACCAAGTGGAATTGTCTGACCAAAAAGAGGAACCACACCTTTTTGGACATGGTGAGATCAATGATGAGTCATGCGAGTCTTCCATTATCCTTTTGGGGTTATGTGATATAAGCATATGCACACAGACTAAACCAAGTACCAACTAAATTGATAAATGGTATTCCATATGATTTCTGGAGTGGAAAGAAATCCATATTATCAAATTTACATGTGTGGGGAAGCGATGGGTCTGTTAAGGGATCTTCAGGTTACAAACATGCAACCCAAGCAACAAAGTGTACCATTATAGGATACCCTAGGAAAGAAGGGGATATTACTTATCAAATAAATCACAAAAAATTGTTATAGTGGCAAGACACACTACATTCCATGAGAGTGAGAACATCCCCAAAACATATAGTGGGAGTGAGACAAATTTCGATGAAGTTGAGGCTCAAGGTACACAAGTGTTGGTACAGGAACAGACTCCACAAAGCCTCGTGGATGAAAGAACTATCCCAGAGAATCCAGAGCTGCGTAAGAATACAAGAGAGGTTAGAGAACCAGAACAGTATGGTTTTCTAGTTACTTAGGATGGTGAATCAATATTAGTTGATAATAATTATCAAATAACCTAAAAGGAAGAAGTATGTGGAACTGAGGTTGCCAAGTGGTAAGAAGATTTGAATTTTGAGATGGAATCCATGTACCAAAACCAAGTTTGGATTTGGGTAGATCCTCCAGTTGATGTAAAGGATGTTTGTTTTAAATAGGTATTCAAGAAGAAACTATACATGGAAGGAAATGTTAGTGCCAATAAAGCATGAATGGTTGAAAAAGGGTTAAAAAATCATCAAGTAAATGACTTTGAAGAAACCTTTTTACCAGTTTAAATGTTGAAATCCATCAAAATTCAATTGGCCCTTACTATTTACCATGACTATGAGATTTGGAAATTCGATGTCAAAATAACCTTCCTAAATGGGAAGATTCAAAATGATGTCTAGATGACACAACCTGAAGGGGTTATGATTCCAGAGGATGCCAATAAGGTATGAAAGCTGTAAAAATCCATTTATGGATTAAAGCAAGTATCCAGGTCATGGGACATTCGTTTTAATGAATCCGTAAGAAAATTTTGTTTTATCAAGAGAGAATATGTGCCTTGGGTCTACAAATGGTTTAGTGGGAGTGTAGTCATTTTCATAATAGTATATGTTGATGAAATATTACATATTAGAAATGAGATACGTGTCTTACAATCTATTAAGGAATGGTTGAATCAATGCTTCTCCATAAAGGACTATGGTGAGGCATCATATATTCTAGGGATCAAGATCCATCGTGATAGATCTAAGATATTGTTGGGCCTAAGAAAAAGTATATAAATTGAAAATATACAGAAGAGATTAAGTATAGAACAATCCAAGAGGGCATTGTTGCTAGAATCACATGACATTTATATTTTCAAGAAAATGTGCCCTCAGACACATGTGGAAAGAATGATAATGGAAAGGACTTCAGTCGCATCAATGATTGGGTCAGTCATGTATGTAAGGTTATGTACTAGGCTGGATGTTGCCTATACATTATGTGTGGTAAGCAGATATCAAGCTGGCCCATGTGACTGCCATTAGTTGGTAGTCAAGTATATCCTAATGTATCTGAGGCATACTAAGGATATGGTCTTGGTTTATGAAGGATACGAGAAACTAGTCATCAGAGGATATGTAGATGCTATTTTCCCAAATAATCAAGATGACATGAT
This sequence comes from Viscum album, assembly GCA_963277665.1. Taxonomy (NCBI): domain Eukaryota; kingdom Viridiplantae; phylum Streptophyta; class Magnoliopsida; order Santalales; family Viscaceae; genus Viscum; species Viscum album. The sequence continues at coordinate 552,877,078 of OY728144.1, forward strand.
GTTTCTAACAGGATACATCTTCACTTTGAATGGAGGTGCAGTGAGCTAGAAGAGCTCAAAGCAGATTGAGGTTGTAGATTCTATACTAGAGTCTGAGTATATCTGTCACGACCCATCCTTGGGAGCAATTCCATGACTACCCCAAGCCCACCTTCCATAGGCCAGGGGATGGCGACTAGAACTAAAGGCATAAATCACTATGTTGGGACGGCAATGCCTTTATAAAAAGAAATCAAACACAGTCATAGTACACAACTGGAAGCAAAACACTAAGTAAAATTGATTACTAAGGTAGTGATGAAAGTAAATGGGCCAGTATACAATCCCAACTGAACAAAAAGAACTAGTACAAGTAAAAAGGGAAAACATCTCCTAGATTGTCCACCGGGGAATCCTACCTGAAGGGTAGGTTCAGTACTCAAACAACACGTCCCTTCGGTAAGTCTCGTCTAGTCCAGATCCGACCAGCCTCTCGTCCGTCAACCTCAGCCTCAATCATGACAAACTGTCATCTGGACAGAACACAACATGGTGCGAGCGAAGCCTGTGTAGGGGTGAGTATAACAATAATCATTAGGGGACCCCGAGACCCCTAAAGGTCTCCCAAAATCGACAAAGGATAAACCACAGTAGAAAGATACAATCAAGAAGTATCAACCATCCCTATTTTGTTATATGCCCATACATATACCTATGTTATCAATCACAGTCCGGCTCCAACTCTCGAGCCGAAGGACAAACCATTCCACAATGAAAGTAATGTTATTCACCACGATGATAATGGTTGAAATACATAACTCTGCTCACATAGGTAGAAAAATTTAGTAGAGTGATAGAGATGATCAGATGTAGTCACTGATTCATATAAGATGTCGGAACCACAAAGGATATCGGACCAGCTAAGATGTAAACCCACAAAGGATACAAGACCCGCTAAGATGTTCGACCCACATAGGATACAAGACCAGCTATTCTGTCGGACCCACACAAGAAACTAGAACAGAAGTCATATCTGTCGGACCCACGAAGGATCCTGGTATAGTAGTCATCGTTGTCGATCCCACGGAGGATTCTAGTACATTAGTCATTTTAGTCGCAGCTAGCCCTAGGGTTCCCGCACACAGTATGCTCAATTCTGGGAGGGTCCGCTCCTAGAGACATGTGTCGTTACATAAACTATCACAAATTCATGAGTTTATGTATCCCATAGTCCCATCTCATCATAAAAAACCCAACACGATAGACGGTGTGTTAATCGGACTCCAAATCTGAGAGTTATTTGCATTTCCCTTCCAGGGGCCCGGTTGTTTTTTTGGCTCAAACCAACACAGTTGTACCCCAACTACGTCCAAACCTCAAGTGGATTATGAAAAAATAATCATCTCAATCCATGAATTCCATCGCCGTAGGTGGTACGTAAATCAGACAACCATAGCCCTAGATGCGGGCTAGAAGGTGTAAACAGCCATAGCGGGTCCAGGGCTGGTCCGACCGAGTCAGACTGACCCGGCCCGACCCGGTGTGAGGAAGCCACCCGAGCTGAGGGGATGGCTCAACACAAACAGTAAGGCCGACCCGAAGGTTGGCCCAGCCCGAGGCTGACCCGGTCAAGTGGCGGCCCGGCCGACGGCGGCCTTGCTGTGGGCGGCCCGGCCCATCGCAGCCCAGCCGGCCACAGAAGGGATGGGGGTGCCACGCCCCTCCCAGTTCGTCGAAAAGAACCGGCGCGCTGCGCCCGTTCAGGGGCCATGTGACTCGGCTGGTCTCGCTCAGTCAGCTCCATGGCAGCTGGCTTCATGACGACCGGCCCGGCCGGCCGCCCTCACGGTGCGACGGCGTCGTGGTCCTCATGCCTTCTGTGCGGCACGACGGTGCCCCACCGCCACCACCACGCCCCGACCTGGACTCAGCCTTCGGCTCCACCACATGGAACGACAGTGCCACGCTTCTCCATCTGTTGTGGCCCTTCCGGCCACGGTTTCGCATCTTTGTTGCAGCACAGTGCGATGACGCCATGCCTATCTGCACCTTCACAGTCCTCCTGGCCACAGTTCTTCTCCTGCGCGGTGCGTCGGCAACACGCCCTTCCATCTCTGCCTCTGTTAACAACCAATCAAGAACCAATTAGAAGGACGCTGTGCCATATTTGTTCGGCCCGAAACCTCCGAATTAGGTGATAAAAAATGGCCAACGTCGAACCACATAAAATATGAGAAACAAGGATTTAATATAATCAAGAAAAACCCAAACCTTTTAATCGGTGTTTTCTCAGCGGAGTCGCAGAAAGGCGGCGGTGTTCTGTTGACATCGGGAGGAGATGACGTCGTCATTGGTGACGTTCGTCATGGGCGGTGTCGTCCCTTTCTCTCCCCAACTGTTAAGGAAGAATATGTCCAAGGAAGGAGTCTAGGAACGGAGGATGTCACCGGCATTCATCACGTTCTTCGTTGGAAGGAAGAGGAGTTCATTGTGAGCGATGTTTCTTCGTTGGAGGGGATAATTCTCCAAGATTCTCCAAAGTTTCCACTAAAGAAAACTAAGACAAAATAGTAGATGAAGTTCTCTATTATTTTTATCAGACAATGACATAAGAGTTGTCATTAATTAAATGTGACAACAAATTTAATTTAATGCAGAGGAATGGATTCAAAAATCTAAACAGGGGAGGTGGAGAGGATCAATTAATGAGAGAGGTTTGGCACCATTATGAGGTAAATCAAGAGTTTCCCCCATTAATGGGGATCTCAAGGTTAAAGGGTGTTTAAGGGGCATTGAGCTCGCGTGGATCCTGCCACATAATATCCTCCCATGGGAGGTTATGCGCGGTGGTACCCACCTCCAACATCTCTTTAAAGGATTAAACCACAACACATAAAAATATGTGACACGCATATTTTTATTAAATTTACTTAGAAAACCCCCAAAAAATATATTCCAAACTCATCATAATGCAATTTTTTTTGAAGGTCTCACTAAGAAATTACTGACGCTGTGAGTTCAACGGTGCCCTCAGATTACAATTCTGACAACTAGTTCAAAAGTTATGGAATGTGGCTCGCAGGTTTACAGAACATACCCAAAAAAAGTTCAGAAAATTATTCTCAGTCACCCTCGACTTGTTCCAGTCGTGGTTAGGCTCTGCCTAGGTGAAACATGCCCCAATGAACACAACGGTACTCTCTTATTTTTAATCTGACTCTCCATTTAGAAGTTTTGAATTTGACAATCCAATAATTGCCACTTCATTATTTTATTTGTGGCCAAAAACTAAATTTCTCCGGTGGCCCTCGCCGAACCAAGTTAGTATCTGCTTAAAGAAATCCTACCCTCACAAGTTCAAATGTGGTCGCATATTTTTAATCCGAGTTACCGTTTTTGAGTTATAATCATTTGAAAATAAAATAACTTTATTTAATTATTTTATTTATGATTATTCCATTTTCGTGTTTTCTCACAAGAGGCCTAAAATGACTAAAATTAAGCCACGCCTAGGGTCAACCTGCCATCCTGAGAGAAACAGTGGCCTCAGATTTCTGATCTAAGTAACAATTTATGATTTATTTCACTTTTTCTAGAAAACTATAGAGGCGCGTTAATTTACGCTTAACAAAACATTGACGGATCATTCTGGGCACTCCGCGCCTCGGAATCGTGCGCTGTCAGAAACCGCGGACTCGTAAAATTCCCAGAAATTTATGAAAAAAAGTTTCACAGAATTTCTGAGACATTAAATTCTCTCCACCTCAGGTATTTACGTCCCCGTAAGCTAAACATCACAGTAAAGAAACAAATTTGGGTACTGAGAACGAAAATAAACCTCCCTCTCCCTTGTGTTCTCCAGGAGGTTCCCGTGATGCATGAGAACACATACCATAGGTATCGACCATCCACACAGGACCCACTCAAGTCGATCCTCAATCTCCACTAGAACCTCTGTGATACTCTCCATGTCGTCAATGTCCAGCTCACCATGGCCGATGATGTGGGATGGGTCGTGCAAGTATCTCCTCACCTGGGATACGTGGAAGACGTCTTGCACCCAGTGCAACTCTGGTTTAAGAGCTAAGCGGTAAGCCACCATGCCAACTCTGTTGAGGACCTGGAAAGGTCTGATGAACCTCAGAGACAACTTTCCACCTCATCCAAAACTCGGTAGACCTCATCGAGTTGAGTCCCATAGAAAGAAGGGGTCACCATCCTCGAACTCCAGAGGTCTCCGTCTCTTGGATGTACCACTGGAGGAGGTGTGTGGAATTCCCTCAGCACATCCTCCTATAGTGACACTGGCGCCATAGTATGTTCTCTGAAGAAGATGACGTGCTCCCCACCTTTAGAAAATCCATCGGTCGCCTCTCCTATGGATATCTGAGCACGTAATGTCTCACAGTCAGTGTTCCCATGATGCGCCTCCCTGACCCGCTGAAGAAGTGGGGGAGTGACTGTAAGAGATTTAAGAAAGGCTTCTCTATCTCTATCCATAAAGGATATCTGCAATACGACCAGCTGCTCTGTTGCCTCTCCCAATAGCTGAATACCAGATCTCCAACTGAGGGTATCTGCTACAACGTTTCCCTTCCCAGGAGTATAGATTATCTCAAAGTCATTGTCCTGGAGTAACTCGAGCCATCGTCGTGGTCTCAGGTTCAGGTCCTCATAAAAGAAGATATACCTGATACTATTGTGATCAAATTAAAAGGTACAACATTCGCCTATAAGATAGTGCCTCCGCATCTTAAAGGAGAAGACCACTACTGCTAACGTCAGGTCATGGGTAGTATAGTTCTGCTCATGTTGTCTCAACTTCCGAGAACCATACATGACCACTGCTCACTCCTGCATCAGGACACACCTGAGTTCGGTCCCTGAAGCATCATAGTAAAGTACGTACCCAATGATCTCCTCCAGTAGCCTCAAGATGGGCGCACTAGTAAACATATGACTCATCTTTTGAAAGCTCTGCTGGAATCTCTCTGACCATACGATGGTTTTCCCCTTCTTCGTCAAATCTAATAGTGGTGCTGCAACTCTGGAGAGGTCTGGTACAAAGATAAGTCTGTCCAACTCCTGAGTGATTGAATGCACCCCCTTATGCATGATTCCATCCTGTGATGCCTAGGTTTTACTTTTTTCCGACCAAGGAAAACTCCATCCCAACGATGTAGATAAAGCATAACCTTTTTTTCTAATAGAGTCTATCTGTGTATGAACTGTTGTTGCCCGGTCCATACCCAAAATAACGTCGTAAGGCCTCGAATCTCCCACCAAGAGGTTCCAACCGAAACTCCCACCTCAAAGGTCAGATCACACTATCGGCATAAATGTGATTATTGAGTCTCCTCCCTGAGGTATCTCCAGACGTGAGGGTCAAGTCAACGGCTTAAACAGAAACTCTTGGTCTAGGACAAGATTTGTGGAAGGTTGGAATGATTGGTACATATGTCTATTGATACAGAAGAATGTAATAGATACAGACTTTACCTCAAATCATTCCCATAGACCTGGGGTCACACTCCTTGACTGCATGCAACTACTCTCTACCCCTTCCCTCCAGCTCCCAAAGCCTAGCGAGGACTACAAAGGCGGGTGGTTGTAACATGTAGAAATGTTAACTACCTCATGTTGCTCTCCTAGCTCTGCTTCAACGTCTGCTGCCCTTTAGATTCATCTGTCCTTAACACTCCCTCTTCCTGAAACATCTCACATGCCCATGTCTCTAAGTCTGATGCCATTTCGCAGCTTCCCACAGATAACATTCACTGGTTGTATCCGCTCAGCCGAAGAACATTCAACCAGAAAGGTTCTCTCTGTTACCCTAACATAAATATGAGGGCATATAGGAAGAAGTTTTTTCTCAGATGTCCTTAAAAACACCACACTCTGAGGTCTGTGCTCTAATGAACTGTTCGCATAGTATTCATTGAGTACCAGAAATGGTCGGTACGCTTCGATGAATACTCAACGACCGAAAAGTCATCCTCCCAAAACTGCATAAGCTCTATAAAACTCTCAGCCACCTCCTCGAGCCAGTATTTAGCCACCTGTGGTTCAGGCTCACCTAATAACATAAGGGATATATGGTTTTGAAATACATCTAAGGAACTAAGCCTACAACTTTATTCTACCGGTACCTCCGGTACTGTCTGCTGACCAATGGGCAGTGATATAGTTGGCACACTTCCCGAAGGTACCAGCTCGGAAAACAGTCTAAGTATCGAAACCTCATCACTATGAGAACCATCCTCATGGTCACTCACTAAAAAATATTAGTAGATAAGATCAACATCTCCTCTACTAGTGTCTCAACTAGGCGGAAAACACCAGTAATGGCCTCCATCCAGTCCTCTACAGCCTAGGAATCTGTCTCTCCTCGAAACCTCAGAGTCATATGCCACTGGAACTCGTAAAATGTGCTCAGTCGGTGTGCACCATCCGCCAGTGCGGCTGGGGGTATCTGCTGCCCTACCGGTTGTGGTGCTGTTGGTACACCACCCGATGGTGCCAACATAGAAAGAGGGCCCTAAACCGGAGCCTCATCGCTGGGTGTGCCATCATCGTGTACTCTCTCGGAAACCCCAGTTGGCTTTCAATGCAGTGGCATCCTGATAAGAAACAGGTGTGCCAAGGTAAATAAGTTATACCTAGTGAGATGACTCAAAGAGTTCACAATGAAGACTCTTGAAAACACTCTCGCAATTAGTTTTTTCATGCACTGATTCGAAAATCGGAACTCAGGGTCCTGGTGTATGGATACGTCGGCCGCTGCACCAACACTGGACTCCCTAGACTAAAAACCACACTCAATACTCTTAACACTTTTTCTTCATAGAAAAGAAATAACAGAGTCCTATGTTCGATGGTAGAACCGACTCCTCTGATACCAATTTTTCACGACCCGTCCTCGGGACCCATGCCGTGAATACCCCAAGCCCACCTTCCATAGGCTAGGGGCTGGGGACTGGCACCAAAGGTGTAAATCTCTAAGCTGGGAAGGCATTGCCTTTGTAAAAAGAAATCACACGCAATCAGAGTACCCAACTGGAAGAAAAACAATAAGTAAAACTGAAGACAAAGGCAGTGTTGAATGTAAATGGGCCAGTATACAAACCCATCTAAACAACAAGAAGAAGTTCAAGTAAAAATGGAAATAGATCCTGGATCATCCACCTAGGAATCCTACCTGAAGGGTAGGTACAGAACTCGAACAACACGTCCCTGTGGTATGTCTGGTCTTATCCAGCTCCGAGTAGCCTCCCGTCCGTCTCCCTCAGCCTTGATCACTGCTAACTGTCATCTACACAGAACACAACAAGGTTCAAGCGAAGCCCATGCATGGGTGAGTATAACAATACTCACTAGGGGACCCCGAGACCCCCGAAGGTCTCCCAGAATCCACATAGTATAAAAAAAAATAGAACGATACAATCAATAAGTATCAACCATCCCTAGTTAGGTATATTCCCATACATATACCTAAGTTATCAATCATAGTCTGGCTCCAACTCTCAATCCCAAGCACAAGCCATTCCACAAGGGAAGTAAAGTCATTCACCATGATGATAATGGTTGAATGACATAACTCAGCTCACACTGGTATATAACATTAGTAGAGTGATATATATGATTAGATGTAGTCACTGATTCATCTAAGCTATCAGACCCAAACAAGATACAGGACCAGCTAAGTTGTCGGACCCACATAGGATACATGAACATTTTTTCGGTCGGATTCATCTAACCTATCGGACCCACACAGGATATAGGACCAACTAAACTATCAGACCCACATAGGATACAAGACTAGCTATTTTGTCAGACCCACCCTGGATACAGGAACCAAAGTCAGAACTGTCAAACCCACATAGGATCCCAGTATAGTAGTCATCGATGTCGTACCCATGGAGGATTCTAGTACTGTAGTCATTTCATTTTCAGCCAGCCTTAGGGTTCCCACACACAACATGCTCGATTCCGGGAGGGTCCTCTTCTCGATCCAAGTGTCGATACATCAAGTATCACAAATTCTTGGGTTGATGTATCCAGTATTTTTGTCTCATCATAAGGAACCCAATGCAACAGACGGCGCGTCAATCGAAGGCTCGGTCTGAGAGTTATTTTCATTTCCGTTCCAGGGGCCCGGTTGACTTTTAGGCTCAAACCAACCTGGCTATACCCCAACTACATCGAAACATCAATTTAAGTATGCCAAAATAATTTTCTCACTCCAAGAATTCCATCACAGCAGGTGGTACGTCAATCGGACACATATAGCCCAGATGAGGGCTAAAAGGTGTAAACGGCCATAGCGGGTCTAGGTCCGGTCCGACCCAGTCGTACTGACTCGGCCTCACCCAGTCTAAAACGGGCTATAACCTGGTCCACGGGTCTGACCCGTTTTGAAGAAGCAACCCGAACCGAGGGGACGGCTTGGCCCGAAGAGTCGTCCCGACCCGACGGGTGGCCCGACACGAAGGCGGTCCGGCCCGAGGTCAACCCGGTCAAGGGGATGCCCGGCCGTGAGCAGCCCGGCCCATGGCGGCCCAGCCGGCCACACAAGGGTGGGAGGGGTCATGCCCCTCCTAGTTCGTCGAACACAACCGGCATGCTGTGCCGGTTCAGGGGTCGCGTATGACAACCCTTCTTTTTATTACAACTTAAACTTGATTTATTACATAAAACTTCACTTGATACAACAAAGAAGATCGAGAGGTTTAGTGTCTTTGGGGATTAGGATCATTACATTAAAAATTAAAACATGAAATACAACATCTTTATTGAAAACATCCTTTACATGACCACTACATTCCCTCGTACTTAGCATTGCATGGGATAACCTGAGGACATGCATAAAAAAAGGGGTGAGCTATAAAGCCCAGTAAGGGAATACACATGGAATAAAAAGAGGAGTAAAATAAATGTTAGAAATTAGGCATATCAATAGAGCACAAGAGAAACATGAACATAAAGGCATGATAAAGCATGATAATCATAACATGGAAATGTGGCAACAACACTTAATATGGAATTCGCATGACCCAAGGCTCATTGCACATAGAGCATGAGTAAATCCTCATTTCACATAAATCATGAGTAAACCCTCGTTTCACATCAATTATCATGAGTCAACACTCATTGCACATGACGTATCATGATACTATACTTTACTGAATGCATTGGAGCGCTATAAGGGCACACCCTTCTTAAACATTTCATTTTAGGCATAAGTGTGCCACATGGATCATAAAACATGGATTCATAAAACATAATCATTTATTACATGATAAAGGAATGTGGAATTCATACATGAAACTTTATAATCAATAAGTAAATGTACCCTTGATGGAGAAATGTGCATGGTATTCTCTACACAATGACATTGGCCTAGAAAATCGGTGTGATTTCTGCAACGTAACATCGTGACATATGAATTCATAAAAATGGTTGATGAGAGAGAAAGGGGTTTCTCATCATATTTACATGTAATTTACAGTAAGTAGGTCATATAAATACATGTTCCAACAATTTTAATGGAATTTAGATTCATGATACAAAAGTATTGCTTGAATGTAAAAGAGGAGAGAGAAGTTCCTTTCGGAATTTCGGCATAGTAACGAGTGTACATGGGAGGCATTTAATGAGAGAGAAAGGGTCTCCCATAATTAAAAAATAATGAGGGTGGTATGAGGGAGGTTTGAAACCATACCTCAACATTAATAATTTAATTTCAAAGGTAAAAACAACTTAAAGAAAATTGGACAAAAATGAGAAAGGAAGAAAAAACCCTTACTTGGAAGTGTGCTTCCAAAGGCTAGAGAGAGGCTTGTGAGAGGCTTCTTGGGAGATTGGGGAACCTTGGGAGGATTCTAGAGAGAGTAGGGAAGAGGTTGGATGAACTCAAAAGGCTTTGATGGGGGAGGAAGTGGGAGATTGGGTGGGTTTATATAGGAAAGGTGAGGGAATTCTTTATTATTTAGGTTTGGGACCCCTTATATAAAATTAGTCCAAACCACAAACCATCCCATGGTTTTTGGAAAAGGGAAGAGGAAAAAAATATTTTGTAAGACTAAGGTCATAACTTCTTAAAATAATGAGGCTGCTTATGTGGAGGTGAGTCACACTCCCATGTAAATTAATTTAAAAAGGCAAGATGTTTAATAAGTTTTGAGGGGGCCATTAATGATTTCAAAAGTAAGCCAAACAAACCCAAAATAACATTATTTTAATGGTAAGACATATATTAGCCGAGAATAAAGATTATAGTATTTTATTAAATCACTATTGGGTAATTATGATGTCATAAAACACATTATATATTTAAACGGTATTTAATTTTTACTATAAAATTTGACTGTCTCAGAAAATTAAGAAAAATTCACCGTTGGATAATTTTGACATCCTGAATCCAAAAATAACATTTATTTTATATAAATAATTTTATAAATATGTGAATTTTCACTTTTAAATTAAAAACCGACATTTATTGAAAATTCAGTAGTTTTGACAAAAATGGCTTTCAAACCTTAATAAAAATTATAACTGAATTCATACAATTACATGATCAGTTATATAAAATTAATCTAATAAAAATAATAATATTATTTTATTACAATATTATTTAAATAAAAAATCCCTTAATTTAATAAAATATATTTCTTAATTAAATAATAACTAAAAACACCATTGGTACTTTAAAAACTATTTACAATGTATCAATAATGACAAGAAATTATATTCATTATTATATAAAAAAAATAATGTACATGAACATAGTACTATCGATTAGTTACATAACCTCTTAAAACAGCTTCATAATACCAAAGGGTAAGATGTGCGATGGTGACAGACTCTTGGGGTGGCTCAGATAACATCGCTCGAGTGGTCGTTTCTACCATCTTCCACTTCTCCCATAGACGGTACCATTCGTGAATGACATGATGAAGCTCTACTTGGGCTTGGTCAAGAGTGAAGCCCAAGGACGCCACCTCTTTTCCGAGCTCTGATAAATGGGCATCATATGGGGAAATTCTACTAGATGATTCCATCGCTTCCTTTATTTAATTAAAATTGGATGTGTTAAAGCCCTATATTTATACTAATATTGTGATCACTATTCGATGGCTATAAAAGTAATGGTCACAATTCTTATCATAACACCAATGAAGTTGACATTTTATAAAAACATTTTAAATTACAACATTTAATAAGATAAAGAGGGATTTTCTATTAATAGAACTTTGGGTCGTTACAGTATTCCCCCCTTAAGAAATTTCACCCTCGAAATGTTCCTTTTCCCACACTAAAACAGATGTGGGTAACTCATCTTCATCACATACTTTGATTCCCAAGTTTCTTCTTCAAACTTGTGGTTTCTTCACAATACCTTGACGAGGTGCATTGTCTTATTTCGTAGAACTTTTTCTCTACGATCTAAGATCATCACTAGTTTCTCCTCATAAGAAATATCATCTTCCAATTGTACCACCTCAGAAGAGAGTACATGTGAAGGGTCCGGTTTGTACTTCCTTAAGAGGGATACATGAAAGACATCATGTACTTTGGCCATAGTAGGTGGTAGTGCTAGTCAATAGGTCACAGCCCCGACATGATCAAGAATCTCGAAAAATCCAATGTACCTTGGACTTACCTTCCATTTCCTTCCAAACCTCACGACCTTATTCCACGGATATATGCATAGAAAAACCATAACTCCAACTTTAAACTCAAGGTCTCATTAATGATTATCTACATAACTCTTCTATCGAATCTGGGCTGCCTTGATATCATGCTGAATGGTTTTCAACTTCTCCACCATTTCCTCTACCATTTCTGGTCCAAGCAGCTTACGTTCATCGACCTCTGCCCAACATGCCAGTGTTCTACACCTTTTCCCACACAGGGCTTCATATTGTGCCATTTGGATGCTCAAGTGGAAATTGTTATTATAAGAGAACTCAACCAGAGGAAGATGTTGATCCAATCCTCCTTTGAAGTCCATTGGGAATGCTCTCAACATATCTTCAAGTGTTTGGATACTCCTATTGGATTGGCCATCAGTTTGAGGATGATAGGCCATATTGAAATTTAGTTCAGTATTCAGAGCATGTTGAAGACACTTCAAAAACATAGAGGTGAATCTTGTATATCGGTCAGACACAATAGATAGTGGTACTCCATGCAACCTTACCAATTCCCTGATATATATCTGTGCCAGTTGATACAATGAGAAATCCTCCCGAATAGCAATGAAGTGTGCAGTCTTTGTATGATGATCCACAACAACCCAGATTGCATTGTTTCCTTTGGATGTCCTCGGAAGTCTAGTGAAAAAGTCCATGGTCATGTTCTCCCATTTCCATTCTGGTATGGGAAATGGTTGCATCATCCCCTTATACTTCTTCCTCTCTTCCTTCACTTGCTGGCACACCAGGCACTTTGATGTATATTCAGCAATCTCCTTCTTCATATTATACCACCAAAATTTTTCTTGGAGATCTCGATACATCTTTGTGCTCCCTGGGTGAATAGAGAAATTTGAACTATGTGCATCATCCAAAAGTTCCTTCTTCAGCTCCGGACTTGATGGAACACATAGTCTTTTCCCAAATCTAACAATTCCTTCTTCATTAATATTAAACTCTGAGGATTTCCCCTTTGTGATAGCTTCCACATTTTCTTGAATTCCCACATCATCCTTTTGAGCATCCTTTAACCTTTCCAAAAGAGACGGTTGAGCATTCATTTGTGAAAGGATTGATGATGTTCCATTCTCTATGATTCCCATGTCCATTTTCATCATGTATAAATAGATTGGATCCTTCTCAATTCTCATCATTTATAGAATTGCTAGATCCTTTCTATATAGGGCATCTTCCACCTTGTTCGCTTTCCCAGGGTGGTAATGGACTGAACTGTCATAATCCTTCATGAGCTCTATCCATTTTCTCTGGCGTATATTAAGATCATTCTATCTGAATATATATTTAAGACTATTGTGGTTAGTATATATCTCACATTTCTCCCCATAAAGATAATGCTGCCAGATTTTCAAGGCAAAGATCACCGCTGCCAACTCCAGATCACGCGTTGGATAGTTTCGCTCATGGATTTTCAACTTCCTTGAGGTATAGGATATCAATTTATCACTCTACATCATCACATAGACTAATCCCTTCTTTAAAGCATCACTGAATACCACAAAAAGTTCCCCACTTGTGGGAATGTGAGCACGGGCGCAGTGATAAGCCTCATTTTCAACTCCATGAAGCATTCTTCGCATTCATCACTACAAGAAAACATTAATCCATTTCGAGTTAGCTTGGTAAGAGGGTTGGACAATCATGAGAAATTTTTCACAAATCATCGATAATATCCAGCTAACCCCAAGAAGCTCCGGATATCTGTTACCGATGTTGGCCTCGACCATCCTTCAATTTCATCTGTTTTGGATGGATCCACAGATATCTCATTTCTTGTGATGATATGGCCCATGAATGAGACATCCTTCAACCAAAACTCACGCTTGCTGTAATTTTCATAGAGCTTATCCTTGCGCAAAGTCTCTAGTACAGTTCTTAAATGCTCCTCATGATCTTCCATGGTTTTGGAGTATATTAGAATATCATCTATAAAGAATACAAAATCTTTTTCTAGGTAATCTCTAAAGACTCTATTCATTATTTCCATGATGATTTCTGGAGAATTAGTGAGTCTGAAAGGCGTTGCTATGAATTCATAGTGCCTGTATCTTGTGCGAAAAGCAGTCATGGGGATATCTTCCTTCTTCACCCTTACTTGATAATATCCCGACCGCAAGTCCACCTTGGAGAAGTATTGCGCTCCACACAGCTGATCGAACAAGTCATCAATTCTTTGGAGAGGATACTTTTTCTTTATCGTGATTTTGTTAAGTTCACGATAATCGATGCAAACCCGCATTGACCCATCCTTCTTCATGACGAAGAGGACCGGTGCACCCCATGGTGAAGCACTTCGGCGTATAAAACCGTTATCCATATTCTCCTGTAGTTGTTTCTTCTGCTCTTCAAGCTCTACAATAGCCATTCTATATGGAGTCTTGGATATTGGTAAAGCCCCAGGTATAAGTTCAGTTGAGAATTCAACATCTCTTCTAGGAGGAAGACCAGGCAGTTCCTCGGGAAACACTTCAGCGAATTCTCTCACAATAGTCATTTCATCAAGGATGGTTTCTTCCTTGGACTCAATCATCTGATCCAGATACGTGTGCTCATAGGGCAGTAATATCCATGCTTGAGATGATGGAGCTAAAGGAGATTCATCTTCCTCTTTACACTTGTAAAGAACCGGGGGTTGATTCTCTATATTGAGTATGATTTCCCTCTCCCAACTATTTATGTTGGCTCTATCTAAGGAATGCCTATCCATGACAAGAATTGCATCAAATTCCACCAGAGGGAGTACGATGAGGTTCTTTGGGAAATTCAATAAACAGATTATAATAGGGGAAGACTTATATTTGTGGGATGCAATGATTTCCCCATTTGTCGTACTCACCGACATCTTCACTTCCATGATTTGTGGTGGTGCTGGGATTGTTATACTAAACTTTCGAGATATAAAAGAATGTGTAGAACTTGAATCAAAAAGTACGTTCTCTATTCTTGAATGAATAACTAGCATACCTATCACCACTTCTTTTTCGGGGTTTAATTCGGCAGAAGTGATGGAAAATGATCTTCCTTGATGCCTTAGAGGTTATTGGTTTCCCACGAAAACCATTGGATTAGGGAACTGAATTGCAAAATGACCCAGTTCATTGCATTTTTAGCATCGAACAACGCGTTGAGGTTCTAATGGAGCGTTCCTCTGCTCTTTCGCAGCCGCGGGTCTTTCTTGCCGACAGTTAACAACTAGGTGCCATTCCCTTCCACACCTGAAGCATTTCCTCATCCCCTTAATGAAATTTCCAGGGTGCTTCTTTCCGCACTTTTGGCAAGTGGGGTGCTGGATCTTCTTAGCACTGTTGGATTTATCCATAGGTCCACCAGCAATGAAGTCCACCTTACGCTTATTATCCCCATTATACCCCTGTGATTTTCCGATCAACATTTTTTCCTTGAGGGCACATCGGACAATTTTCTCATAGCTGTCGAAGTCACAGATTTCCAATGATTTCTCTAGGCTAGGCCTAAGCCAACCAAAGAAGCGGTCAACTTTGCATTTTGGGGTAACGACAAAGAAAGATGTGTATCATGCAAGCCTTGTGAAGTTTTCCTTGTACGCTCCAATAGATTCTTCATCTTTTTTTCTTGAGGGAAAGGAATTCCCTTTCTATATTAAGCCGGAGGGTGCGCGGAAAATATTTATCGAAAAACAACATCCGGAAATCCTTCCATTCCAATGCCTCGATTTCCTCCACAAGCTTTTTATTTTTGATCAACGGCCACCATTGATCAGATTCACCCTCCATATGATAATACTTTAAGAGAAACTTCTCTTGTTCAGTACATTGAAGTATGGAGAAGATCTTTTCAATGGAGTTGATCCATTGTTCAATGATTATGGGATCGAATGATCCACTAAAAGTAGAAGGCCTTTGTCTCATGAAGCGCTCGATAGCAACTTGTTCTTTCTTTGGGGGGGGGGGGTTGAATGTTCCTATTGACCTGTGTTTCTATTCAAAACTTGTGTTAGCTGTGAGAGAAGCGTGACAAAGTTCACGATTCTCGCTCCCATTTGATGGAGCATCTCATTAGTACAGTCATCACACTGATGAGTCTATAGGCTTCAATCTAGGATTTCATGATCTACTTTATAACATATATTCTTATGGGAATTTTTTAATTCCCATAATAAGGGTTCATAATAAGCTTGTGAATTTACCAAAGCATATCCCCCGGGAGTGTCGTAACCAAGAGTGAAGCAAGGCCTGTTGTCATGCACAAATTCCCATTCGAGTCTATCTCCATGTGGTGTTTTCGGGTTTTACCCCTAGGATACATCTGTGCCAGAGCTGCCTCTACCTGCTCGTATCCAGACAGGGATGTATTTGCTTGATAACCCACTTAATCAATACTCACCAAACCCTAGGGACGTTTTTACTATACATAGTCTTGTATCTAAGGCTTTACTAGGGTTTTCTAATCTTAATCCCAAAAATAACCAAACCTATCCTCTGATACCAACTGTGACAACCCTGCTATTTATTACAACTAAAATATGATTTGTAAAATAAAACATCACTTGATATAACAAAGAATATCAAGAGGTTTAGTGTCTTTACGTCTTAGGATCATTACATAAAAACTTAAAACATGAAATACAACATCTTTATTGAAAACTTCCTTTACATGACCATTTCATTCCCTCATACTTAGCATTCCATGGGATAACCTGAGGACATGCATAAAAAAGGGGTGAGCTATAAATCCCAGTAAGGGAATACACATGGAATAACATGAGGAGTACAATACATGTTATACATTAGGAATATCAATAGATCACAAGATAAATATGAATATAAAGGCATGATAAATCATGATAATCATAACAGGGAAATGTGGAAACAACACTTAACATGGAATTAGCATGAGCCAAGGCTCATTGCACATAGGGCATGAGTAAATCCTTATTGAAAATAAAGCAAGAGTAAACCCTCTTTGCACTTTAATTAGCATGAGTCAACACTCATTGCACATGACGTATCATGATACTATAATTTACCCAATGCATTGGAGCGATATAAGGGTGCACCCTTCTTAAAAATTTCATTTCATGCATAAGTGTGCCACATGGATCATAAAACATAGATTCATAAAACATAATAATTTATTCCATAATAAATTAATGTGGAATTCATACATGAAACTTTAAAATCAATAAGTAAATGTGCATAAAGGTGAATACCATGGATGGAGTAATGGGCATGGTATTCACTACACAATGACATTGGCTTAGAAAATCGGTGCGATTTCGGCAGCATAACGGCGTGACATAAGAATTCATAAAAATGGTTGATGAGAGAGAAACGGGTTCCTCATAATATTTACATGTAATGGAAAGTAAGAAGGTCATATAGATACATTTCCCAACAATTGTAATGGAATTTAGATTCATGATACAAAAGTATTGCTTGAATGTAAAAGAGGATAGAGAAGTTCCTTTCGGAATTTTGGCATAGTAAAGGGTGTACGTGGGAGGAATTTAATGAGAGAGAAGGCGTCTCCCATAATTCAAACATAAATAGGGCAGTATGAGGGAGGTGCGAAACCATACCCCAACATTCATAATTGAAAATAAAGGGAAAAACAATTTAATGAAAATTGGATAAAATGAGAAAGGAAGAAGAAACCCTTACTTGGAAATGTGATTCCAAAGGCTAGAGAGAGGCTTGTGAGAGGCTTCTTGGGAGCTTGGGGAACCTTGGGAGGATTCTAGAGAGATTAGGGAAGAGGTTGGACGAACTAAAAAGGCTTTGAGTGAGGAGGAAGTGTGATCTTGGGTGGGTTTATATAGGAAAGGTGAGGGAATTATTTATTATTTAGGTTTGGGACCCCTTATATTAAATTAATCCAAAACAAAAACCATCCCATGGTTTTTTCCCATGGGTTTTAGAAAAGGGAAGAAGATAACAATATTTTATAAGTCCAAGGTCCGAAATTCTTAAAATAATTAGGTTGCTTATGAGGAGGTGAGTCACACTCCCATGAAAATTAATTTAAAAAGACAAGATGTTTAATAAGTCTTGCGGGGTCGCTTAATGCTTTGAAAAGTAATCCAAAAAAACCCACTATAACATTATTTTAATGGTAAAACATATTTTGGCCGAACATAAATATTATATTATTTTATTACATAACTATTGGGTAATTATGATGTCATAAAACAGATTATATATTTAAACGGTATTTAATTTTTACACAAAAATCTGACTGTCTCAGAAAATTACGAAAAATTCACCATTGGATAATTTCGAATTCCTGGTTCCAAAAATAACATTTATTTTATCAAATTTTTTTCTAAATATTTGAATTTTCACTTTTAAAATAAAAACCGACATTTAATGAAAATTCACGGGTTTTGACAAAAATGGCTTTCAAACCTTAATAAAAATTATAATTGCATTCATACAATTATACGATCATTTATATAAAATTAATCTAAAAATAAAAATAATAATATTTTATTAAAATATTATTTAATTAAAAAATCCCTTAATTTAATAAAATAGATTTCTTAATTAAATAATAACTAAAAACACAATTTGTACTTTAAAAACTATTTGCAATGTATCAATAATGACAAGATATTATATTCATTATTATATAAAAAAATAATGTACATGAACATAGTACTATCGATTAGTTACATAACCCCTTAAAACAGCTGCATAAGACCTAAGGGTAAGATGTGCGATGGTGACAGACTCTTGGGGTGGCTCGGATAACATCGCTCGAGTGGTAATTTCTATCAACTTCCACTTCTCTCGTAGATGGTCATGTTCAAGCTTGACATGATGAAGCTCAGCTTTGTCTTGGTCAAGAGCGAATCCCAAGGATGACACCTCTTTTCCGAGCTTTGATAAATGTGCTTCATATGGAGAAATTCTACTAGATGAGGTCATCACTTCCTTTTTATAAGTAAAATTGGATGTGTTAAAGCCCTAGATTCATACTAATCATGTGATCACTGTTCAACGGATATAAAAGTAACGGTCACAATTATTATCATAACACCAATGAAGTTGACATTTTATAAAAACATTTTATATAAAGTGACATTTAATAAGATCAAGAGGTATTTTCCATTAATGAAACTTTTGGTAGTTACACCGCGTGACCCAGCTGGTCACGCTCGACTGACTCCACGACCGCCGGCCAGACAGGCCGCTACAACGGCGCGACGGCGCTGCGATTCTCCATCCTTTGTGGCCCTTTCGGCCATGGTTTAGCATCTACGGTGTGGCACAGTGTGAAGATATCACGCCTCTCTCATCTGTCGCGGACCTCTTGGCCGCAGTTCTTCTCCGGCGCGGTGCGTCAGCACCATGGCCTTGCGGCTCCACCTCTGTTATCAACCAATCAAGAACCAATCAGAGGGATGTCAGGCTGTGGTTATTCTACCCATGCCCTCCGCATTAGGTGATAAAAAATGGACAACATCGAACCACATAAAATAAGAAGAAAGAGGATTTATTTTAATCAATACAAACCCCTACCTTGTAATTGGTGTTCACTCGGCGGAGTCACAGAAAGGCGGCGGTGTTCCGTTGACGTTGGGAGGAGATGACATCGTCGTTGGAGACTTTCTTCACGGGCGGCATCTTCCCTTTCTTTCCCCAGTTGTAGAGGAAGAAGACGTCCAAGGAAGAAGTTGAAAATGGAAGATGTCTCTAGCATTCATCACGTTCTTCGTTGGAGGTAAGAGGTGTTCTTCGCGGGTGATGGTTTTTCGTTGGAGAGGATAATTCTCCAAGAATTTTCCCATGTTTCCACGAAAGAAAACTATGCCAAAATAATAAAGTAAGTTCTATATTATTTTTATCACACAATGACACAAAATGTTTCGTTAATTAAATGTGACAACACCTTTAATTTAATGTAGATGAATGGATTCAGAAATCAATAAAAGGGAGGCGGAGAGTTTCAGTTAATGAGAGAGGTTTGTCACCATTATGAGGTAAATCAAGAGTTTCCCCCATTAATGGGGAACTCAGGGGGTTAAAGGGGGTATAGGGGGATTTGAGATCATGTGGGCCCCACCACATAATATCCTCCCATGGGAGGTTATGTTTAGGTGGGCCCCACCTCTAACCTCCCCGTGGAGGATTAAACCACAACACATAAAAATATGTGACACACATATTTTTATTTAATTTACTAAGAAAACGCCCAAAAAATATCTTCCAAACTCATTATAATGAAATTGCGGTGAATGTATCACTAAGTAATTACTGATTATATAAGTTCAACAGTGCCCTCGAATTTCAATTCCAAGCACTGGTTTAAAAGTTATGAAATGTCACTTGCACGTTTACTGAACGTACCCTGAAAAAATTTCGTAAAATTATTATCAGTCACCCTTAACTCATGCTGGTTGAGGATAGGCTCTACCTAGGTGAAACATTCCCCAATGAACACAACGATACTCTTTTATTTTTAATCCAACTCACCATTTAGAAGTTATAAATTTTACAATAAAATAATTTTCACTTAATTATTTTATTTGCAGCCAGAAACTAACTTTCTCTGGTGGCCCTCACTGACCCAAGTTAGTATCTTCTTAAAGAAATCCTACCCTCACGAGTTCAGTGGCGGTCTCCGAATTTTAATTTGAGTTACCTTTTTGTGATTTATAATCATTTAAAATTAAAATAACTTTATTTAATTATTTTATTTACAGTTATGCCATTTTCAGGTTTTCTCACAGGAGGCCTGCGCCGACTAAACCTAAGTCACGCGTAGGTAAACCTGCTATCCTGAGCGCATCTATGGCCTTAGATTTATAATCTGAGTAACCTTTTAAGAGTTATTCCACTTTTTCGGAAAAGTTCATACACTCTTTAATTTATGCTTATCAAAACTTCGACGGATCATTTCGGGCACTCTTGGGATTGAAATAGCGCTCTGTTAGAAACTGCGGACTCATAAAATTCCCAATAATTTAAGAAGAAAATTTCCACATAATTTCCAAGACATTACAATATCGCAGATTTGGATGAAGAAAAATAAGCATTTTGGATGCGATGATTCATCCAGGAGTTGGATGTGATACCTAACAGAAATGAACTCATCACACCGTACTGTGATATTACAGCAGCTGTGGCTCTCGTAAAATATCCAAGGTCACATCAGTGGATGAATCACATAATTCAGAACTATCATATCATTAGGTGTTTTTCTTAGAAAGGGGAAGTAGCAGTGTGCATTATTTCCACAGAAGATAATGTGGTAAACCCCTTGACTAAAGCCTTGACTCAGCAGAAACATTATCACCATGTGAGGTCTAGCGGACTGAAATTCATAGGTAGTTGGATCTAGTCCATGTGGGAGTTTGTAAATGTTGGTGTCCTAGAACCAACAAGTTTTCATTTGATTAAAAGTACATTTAATGTATTTAAATATTAAACATCATATTAAATATTGGTCATTGTTATGAATGACTATGATGTAATAATGTCCTATAGTATTTGTTGCATTGATAAGGTATTGGATATTCCCCAACATGATACGAACTTTGAAATGATATAACAATAGTATTAAATATAGTTCTACGGTTGGATTACATACAATGATGAGACACATAGAATGCAGAATGTCAGGTGTGAGGACTTGTCTGCAGACGAGACTTCCCCTCGCGAAGTTTACACATGGTAATCTTCAAGACAATAGATTATGAGAATAGAACCTCCAGTAGAAATTACACATGTTTTGGTGTCATCAGGAATTTATATCTACGAGTGTGCGTAAGGATTATTAGACTTTATGATTGTCGTTAATATGTGTCACGACTCGTGCACATTGATTTATTGACAAAAATCGACATGCAGACAATTGGTGGGAAGTAGGGTACATTGGGTACGTCACGAGTGGCATGTTATTAATTTATAAGTTGAGGAAGGATATGTCCCTTCCATTTAAGGAATTTGAAATCTCATCCCTTTGATTGAAATAGAACCATCGCGCGAAATTCCTGGGCCATAGTGTAACGATGAGTTTAATTCAGGCAGTCAAAGAACTACATATCAGGCACAAACGTTGATGACACTATCATGAAAACTACTTGATGAGATATTGGGACAAAGATATTATATTACACAATTAGTGTTTGTATGTGGATGTCATTATTGAGACTTTACATTATTTCTATTGGGTTTCATTTCTCGTTGCTAGACGGTACTATTGGACTTTAGGAAAGCCCGCCTAATGCAAATGAGAAATAATCCTAGAGGTTCACACACTAATTGTTTTTGGGGGTCTCAGTGAAATTCTATATGATTTTAATTAATGAAATACATCTTATTATCAAGACCGTGGAATAATTATATTCAAGTTAAAATGATTTCATAAATTAAATAAAATTTATTTATTTTTTAAATTTTATAAATATTTATTCGCTAGTTTGTAAATAAAATATTTATTTAAGAGGAAAATTTATTTATTAATGTATTCAGGTGTTCAAAATATGGAAGTTTAGTTCAAGAAGACCAAGGCTGGTTCAGTAGTAAAATAATTATTTTCAAGATGGGAAATAATTACTAGTTTGCAAGAGTTAAAATAATAATGATGGTGCTATTATTTTGTGTCACAGATTTTTATTCATAATTCCATTTTTCACAAGATGGAGCACCATAAATAATGAAACTGTATTATTAATATGAGAATGAGTTTTCTCTATGTTAATGAATGTATTTAATTTTTTTTATGAAATTAAATATTGTAACTGAAGTTCCATGCATGTTAATATACAAGAATGTCTATTGTGTCGTTGCAAACACACCACACACTTGGTGAATTGAGAATTATTGAGCTAAAGAATTTCTCTCTTGAAACCTCTTCTTTCCCTTCTCATGAATGATAGACGTTATTTAAGGATGAAGAACAAGCGATCGAGAACGAACGACACAAGAACTCGCTTCATCGCGCAATCACCCGAAGAATGAGTGGTGTTGATTAGATGACATTGGAGCATGTGTGGATCACTACTAGAGGGATTCTAGTTTGGATTTCACAAGCGCAACGAGATAATAAGGAATGGTCAGTCCGAATGATCAACATCATCATCTAAGAAAATACCAAAGATCTAGGTATTATTTTATTTATGAAATTAATTAAATTAATGATAAACATGATGTGAAAGATCCTGTATAATGGTTTCGGGCCTCTTCCTTATATATCTAAATCTTTGATTCTATTTCATGGAGACTAGTGTTCATCTTTTTTATTGATCCCTAAATAATCATTGATCATGGAAAAAATTATTGTTGGTTGTTGGCCCAACCACGCTTCCGATGTGCCCGAAACCTACAGACCAATATAGAAAGAAGTTAAAAACACAGATATAATGGGAGGGGTGGGAGAATGAAAGCTATTTAGTCTCGGTCAACATGATAATATGGTTGACAATTTTAGATCCATTATGAGGAAAATAAAGGGAGCTCCGAGTCATTAAAAATATATGCTAACAATAATCAATGAAATATGGAATTACAAGAAAATGAGAAGGTATTCCTATGAATTTAACCATGTATAAGCCAATGATATTTCAAATGAATGAAAATCCCAGCCCTAGGTTTTTTGTTCTATTTGAGATTCATGAATAACTAGGGATGTCATATCATCACTCATTTCTTCCACTAAACCTCTCAATGTTTTATGATGTATTCCACATATCTCTCTTAAGGAAGTACATACTTGATCCTTTACAAGTTTTGTACAAGATTGTTATAACACTACAACATGATCTTTCCAATGATAAACAATTTGTCGAAATATTTGATTATTAAGATAAAGATATTCCAAACAGGACTACCCACATAGTTAAACTAGTAACATCGAGTTACCTTCATCCATGTATTTCTCATACCTCCTTTTGTTTCCCTCTTTTTTGATGTGTCTTGGGTAGTTTGAGGATAGATAAACTTTTACGGGGAAAATGGCCAATTGTTCATGGATGTGTTCTTGTTGGAATTAACGGAGTTTGTGTATAAATGTGAAAAAAGGTTAAGAGGGCATACTTTGGGTTATGAGTTGAATTGAGGGGTTCTATAACAATTTTAACGTAATTTTAACACCCCAAACCTCTACAGTCCGCTACATTTTTTAAATAATTCAATAGCATGCGATGTTATCAAAACTAAGTTCAAGCACACCATGACCTGTAAAACGAGCCATTTAAAAAGTATATATGAATTATATTAAAAAAAATTGAATTTTATTTAATTTTAACATTCCTCTTTTGTGATTCTTAGACATATTATAGAGACAAATTCAATTTTTTAGATAAAATAAGTATTTTTAAAAAAAATGTCCTTTTCTGCCTTTTAATGGGGAACCATTTTTAAACCCAATATTTGACACTTTTATGTATTTAATATGAGGAAATGAAATTATTATTTAGAATCAAGACATAGAAATTTAGTATGGATAAATTGTCGGTACTTTTCTGATATGTTTCATATTTTGATGAATAGTGAAACAACATTAAATTTTTATTGAATTTTTTTTAATAAATAATTATTCATAGTGTTAAGTTAAAAATTTTACAGGTTTTAATGAATAATTAGATTATATTTTTCCCATTTAATCTAATTTTATTAATTGGATGTAATTTCACATTATAATTAGGCATAAACACTTGTCAATCTTTTGGTAGTTTTTACTTCTTAAAACCCCGCTTTTTGGTTTAAACAATGGGAATTAATTTTTAATGAATTTTTTAGAAATTATAATTTCGAATTTTGAAAAATAGACTATATATTCATAATTAGGATATCTAAATATTCTAAATATATAAATTTTTTTTTAGACATTATGAATAGTAACTTCAGTAAATATTTTCTTTACCATGGATAAATGGTAAATCTACTAAATAAGGGTAAAAATAATATTATAATAGTATAAAATTACCCTAAAACATGTTCTAATCTAATTGGATGATACATTTCCCACCATGGGCATCGTTGGGTCGATTTTGGGACCCTATGGAGCCACATGTAAGTGAAAATGACACTATAAAAATTAATTTAAAGTTAAGGAAAATGTAACAAAAACGTATATCTTTTAGTAAAACAATTATATGGGGCTATATAAGAGATATATTAGACAATAAATAGTAATTATAAAGATAAATATATTTCCTATATCATGATATTTTATTTATAATTTTTAGAGATAAAATAAACATATTTATTTATAACACAATAATGATGCAGTATTATTCATATTAATGAAATATTCAAATCTATGATATTATAAATAATATATTAAATATAATTTTAATGTTTTGATTCTATACCCGAATTTTATAGTTGAATATGACATTTTATGGTTTATTAAAAGTTTTCTTCAATGTAATAAAGTTGATATGACTTTCAGAAAAATCAAATACTAAATAGTGTCAAAATTGGCATAAATGATTTCTAAACAAAATTATATTATTAAATGATATAATATTCCTAAAAAAATAAGATTATGTAAGTGAACATAAATAATGTCAGATATATCATTAATGAATCACTTGATCTTCTATTATAATTTTATAGTATGTTTATTAACAGTGTTATATAAAAATTCAAGAAGACATGATAAATTTTAAACTATTTATCTAAGAGTGAAATCTAAAAGATAAGGTTAATTTGGTAACCTAAACTCGTTTAAAACCAATTTTATTAGAGGATGTAGACCCATACCCCCCATAGCTTCTAAATAAATCTATTCTTAGCTATTAGAAACTAAAAAGTATTTTTAAAAAATTAATATTTCATGCTCTTCCTAAAGTGCCCCAAACCTCTCTTATGAAAGGGTACCTCCCATTCCCTTAAATTCAAACCTCCAAATCCATTTTTCTTGGCTAACCCCTACTCAAATATCAAACCAACGATGTAATTACCCAACCCCAGTTTCCCTGTGTTGGTGCATTATTACTTGACATTGACAAGATACAAGGAATCATGTCCCGAATGACTGATCAGTATAGTAGCCTTGGAAGTACTAGATACATTTATAAGTTTTACATTACATCATGAAATAAAAAGATCAACAACATTGTGCCCCATTTTTAACACACATATGTCCTTATCCTATCCCTATTGTTCAACCATAAAATACTTCTTCACATCCTGGGAAAATTAAATCATAGAAAGGGGTGAGATCAGATTATTAGTAAAGATAACAATATAGCAGAAACTTTGATAAATAAGCTTAAACATTTAAGGCAATGTGTAAGACTGAAACAAAAGCCTTTTAAACTAAAACTTCAGCATAATATGGAAAAGATAAAATCAAATAATTCCATTTACGTATTCAAATGGATATTATAATAGTCGAATAATCACAACCAATATCAATAGTCACTTTCATAATGATGGAATGCATAATGCAAGACTTCATAACTACATAGTCAAGGCCTTGTGCCAGGAATACAAATAATATTTTGTCAAGGCCAGATTCCAAGACACTATTTTGTCTCATGAGACATACTGATGCATTGAGGAGCTATATCGGGCTCCACCCGTCACTTACTAAGTCCAATGCATTCCTCATATGAAAAGGGTTAAACATAACATAAACATTCATATTAAAACTAGCATACGAAATGTCAATACTTTATCCATAAACCATGAATGGTATAAAAATAACACATCAGCTATCTAATATATCAAAAAATCTTCCATAAAATATGGATGATTTGTATGATAAATAAATCAACTTCAAACAGGTTTAAAATCCATCAAAGAATGTTGATATAGATGAAATCAAAACTTTTTGATAGAAATAACTCATTCAATTTTAAAATCATTTAGAAGCCATGTAATTATAATATTAAACATTCATTTTGAAAATATTCTTATAATCTTTGAAGGGATTCTTAAAAGATATTATAATGGAAGAAAATAGCCACACCCACTATATAATGTAAAAAATATTCTTACATTATTTTTATCAAAAAGGTCGTAAAGTACCTTGTTTGGAAAACGACAGAAAAATTCCTTTCAAAACAAATAAGGTAAAATAAGGGTATAAATGACATTAAACTAATATATATTAAATATTAAAAATGTTT
Organism: Viscum album; assembly: GCA_963277665.1. NCBI lineage: Eukaryota > Viridiplantae > Streptophyta > Magnoliopsida > Santalales > Viscaceae > Viscum > Viscum album. The sequence goes on from OY728144.1 coordinate 552,903,835, forward strand.
TGAAAAAAAAAATTAAGAAAAAATGGATGTGGATAATAAATAGGTCCCAATAGATACTTACATACAAACAACCTCAGATAATAAAGAGATTGTGAAATTAACCTTTACCTTGTACTTTTAATTAGTCGATTTTATGTTAACCACTAGTATAATTGTTAAAACATTGTTATTAAAATATACAAGAACAATATATATAAATATTATATGATATATGTTCTTATAATATTGCTTTGTTAATAATATTTTAGTAGTATCATCATTTCGGGTGTTAACAATTTCGTTTTCCTTTATATGCTTGGTTTCATAATCCGTATTTTTTATGGATATAATTTATTTATTTCATTTAAATAATGATATTATGTTCATAAACATTATTTTTAATCATAAAATAAAAATTATTCTTGAATGATTGCGATGGGGAATGATTTTCATTGCGTTCGTGGAGACGGTAATCTGTACGTACGCACAAGCGACAATATCATTATATTGAAGGAAAAATTGAATGTAATTAGATGGTATATCATATATAATGAATCTTTATAATGTTATATTTATTATTTAAATCAGTTATACGTTTTATTATACCCATCTAAATACTGAATATTTTGAATAACAAACTACACCACGACATGGGGATTGTAATCCGTACATATGCACATATGGTGACTTTATCATTTATAAGATTGATAGAATAATGAATATGGTTCTTCCATTATTATAATAACATAAAATTATATATATGATACATGATTTATTATTTTTGAATGTAAACAACAAATAAAGATGATTTGGAAGAAGAAAATAACTTGATAGTGGTGATGAAATATTTACCCCTTCATCAGGTTCTTCCTTTTGATTTGATTAAAAGGACTCCTCAGGTTTGCTTTGTGACCAATGGAAGGCCTCTAAGATGAATGGGTGAAATTTGGGTGGATATTTGGTCAGGTTGGTTCCAAGCCAATAGGCTTTGGATGTGTGAAATTAAGAGAAGGGGGAGTGCCCTTTTATAAGAGAGGTGAGGGTCACTTTAGGAAAAGATTGAAATATTATTATATAATATAGTCATTTTAGGATTCTAATCACTAAAAAATTAATTATTTAAAGTATAAGGTTGGGAGTGGTCGAAAAAATATCAACCAGTAGGTTTTATATAGGTTTAGGTCATCATATTAACCTTATCTTTTATATTTAACTCTTAGTTAAATAGTTTGACAGTTTCCATGTCTCTTTGTATTTTTATAATATATGGTTAATAAATATATTGTAACAAGAAAAGTGAACCCCATGTGGTTCATTATTAATATATATAACCTTATATAAGTCCTTTGGCCAAACCATATATTTTTATGAATATTATATCATTTAATAATATATTTTTTATTAAACTCATTTATTTCTATTTTGACACTATTTAGTCTTTGATTTTTTTGAAAGCCATTAAAACTTTATGAATTCAAATAAATTTTTTTTAACCAACCCCAAAATGCCATATTAACCTATATAATTAGTGGAAATAATCATAAGTCTCAATTTAAATTTATTTCTATTTTTATAATATCAATTAGTTCCATAATTCATTAATAAGGCAATTACTTTGTCATCATTGTGTCATAAATAAATTAAATTATATAATGTATAAAAATTATACATAAAATTACATTATGTGGGAAATAATTTTATATATCTAATGAAAATTTATAGTCTAAATTATGTTCTGTGTAACCCTATATTAATAATGGTTTAGTAATTAAACATTAAATTTGTCTCTTTTAACTATTATTTAAATAAAATAATAATAAATGTCTTAATCTAATCCATGTGGACCAAAGAGGATCATATTTTATTACTAAGGTTGTTTTTGGTCAAAATATACTCATCTAATAGAATTAGAATATCTATTATGTTAATTATGATATCATTTTTACCATTAATTACCTAATTTACTTTTAACTGTGGTAAATAGAAGTCAAAAGTTACTATTAACCAAAATTATTTTCATCTTATTGAACCACATTTAACTTACTCATAATAATATTGTCACTCGGATCTTTGAAATTCAACTCACAAATGTGGTAAAATTATTTTTTATACAAATTTGAAAACGCTCCTAGGAGGTGGGTAAAAGACGGTAAAAAGTTCCATAAAATTTTATATATCAAAACTTATTATAAAATGACTCGAATGATTTATGTGGAACATATATAGTTATTATGTCTCTATTTTTACCAAAAATAAAATAAAATAATGTGACTAATTATTTAAATAAGAAGTCGGTTTTAACAAATAATGCGGTGTTTTTTCACTATTCATCCAAAATTAAAACATTTCATAAAAATATGAAAAATTAAACCTACGTTAATTTTGACATTATGAATCAAACAATGATGTCTATTATGAAATATAAAATTTATTAAAATTAAAAAATTGGGTATTACTATTCATAACGGCTAGTTTTATTTGTTGTTGTGTGTTAGAATCTCGAAGTTGTGTACAATGTAAGCTATTGCATTATTCAAAGAGAAACATACCGTGGAATCTTGGGGTGTTACAAAATACCCAAAAATCAACCAATATGCCTTTATTTGATCATAAATCCAACATAAGGATCCCTTTTTCAAATCAAAATGAAGAACCTGAAGAAGAGTTGATTATTTCATCACCTCTTTTAAAGTTCATTTCCTTTTCCACTTCCCCCTTTCTTAATTATTTACATATCAAAATAATAACTCCAACACATTATAAATAATGTGGGGTTACTATGATTTTATTATAAATATAGTAAAACTTTATTAATTAATATATCTATCCTATGAATGACAATTTCACCAAACATGTGAACGTACAACTTTCCATCTCCACATCTTGGTGTAGTTTGTTATTCAACACTTCCATATTTGGATGAGTATAATAAAGAGTATAATTGATGTAAATAATAAATATAAAATATTAATGATTCTGTATATATAATATACCATCCAATTACATACTATTTCACGATCAATAAAATTATATCTTCACTAATGTGTTCGTACGGCTTACCGTCTCCACGACGCGATGAGATTCATTTCCACGTTCACCGTTTAATGGTGATTATAAAAATATATATTTTTAATAAGAATTTAATATATGAAATAATAATTCTATTGGAATATATATATATATCTCTCTCTGTGTGTGTCTGTGTGTGTATTTTCATTAATCGCATCCACATACTTCTGTTCAATACAATATGAAAATGAAAACAACATTTATGTGTATGTACGGCCTACTGTCTCCATAAATAGTTTTTTCCATTTATATATCTATTATACATATTAATATTCTGAATATAAATGATACATAAATAATATTTTACATTCTAGAAGTAATTAAATCACGATATACGTGATACGATTAAGAATCACAAGTTAAAACACGTACGATAGAGAATGTGATTATTACTCAAAATGTTATTTTAACATGGAAATTATTATTAAATGGGTATTATAGAGTCTCTAATGAATCAAATATGATATAATAAAAATTAATGTTGTTTTTTATAATTTAATGACATACTATGGTCATCATACAGGAGGATAAACGTACACTTAACCATAGAAAAGTATAAGGTTTGGGTTATTTCCTCAATCTTATTATTATCTAAGATTGTTTATCTTTAAGTGTCTACTGGGACATATTTATCATCTATGTCTATGTTAAATTAAAATTTTATAAAAAGGAATATTTAATGGCTTTATGTAAGGGAATCTTTAAATAGATCATGATTTTAAATGTTTTTAATAATTTATTTTTCTAAATTTTTTTAATAAATGATCATGTTTTAAAAATGATATTAAGGATTTATTTACATGGACATTATAATTTTTATGTTTTATTTTCATTCTAATGTTTCAATATGTTATGGGACACTTTGATTCGAAAATAGTTTTTAAATGAATTCCTTTATAAATTATCTGACTTTTAAATTATTTCCTGAAAATATGTATTTCTCTCAATGAGTTTTATTGATTATTTTCAACTATGTCACCATACTTTATTGGATATTATTCTTGATTGTGGTTGATTTACTATAATAAAACCGTCCATATTGTATGGAATGAGTTATTATATGATTGATTGTGGATGTTATATTATTATACCATTCATGATTTATGGTTAATGTGTTGATATTTTGTATTCTAGTTTTAGAACGGGTGTTTATGTTATGATTCATCCTTTTTCAAATGAGTAATGAATTGGACCTAGTAAGTGACGAGTGGGGCCCACTATACCCCCTCGATGCACTGGTAGATCTCATGAGACAAATTAATGTCTGGTTACAAGGCCTTGAAAAAAATTTATTTGTAGTCTTGGCCCAATGCCTAGACTATGTGGTTATGATGTCTGACATTATGCATTCCTTTTTTTTGAAATTAGTTATTACATGTGATTATTCGACTAGTACGATATCCATGTGCATGTTTATTTGGTAATTTGGGATTTATTTTTTCCATATTATGTTCATTTTTATTTCTTAAAAGGTCGAGGTCTTTGTTGTACATGTTGGCTTAAAGGATTAGAGCTTTGGTTGAATTATTAACCCTTACTGAGCATCAAAGCTCACCCCTTTTATGTCTTATTTTCCATGATTCCAAGAAGTTTATAATGATTAATATGAAGGGTTAAACTATCGGAATAAAAAATTATCAAATAATTATTTATGTTTTTTTGTGATAAAAAGTGTAATGTAACATTCATATATGTAGTCTATTTTCCAAGACAGCTAAACTGATCAGTCCTTCAGGACATGATTCATTGTAATCATGGAAACATGTTAAAATAATGCACCATCTCTAGGTAACTGGGGTCAAGGCATTACAGTTGGTATCAGAGGAAGTTTAGAAGAAACCATGGAAATAGACTTAGATAAACACTAATTAGGAAACATTACCCTAAGATATAATATTAGGATTAGTGTCAAAGAGAGTCTTATAATTTTAAAATAGATATTATGTGGGTCTTCCAAGAAATACATCCATATCTGGAAAATAAAACTGGAAGTGGTTCTGGCACAGATGTACCAAGGAGTGAAAACTCCCACAAATAGTTCCGAGCTTGACTCGGGTTATCCAAGTAAATGAAAACAAGAATTACTATTCACCTGGATTAACACATCCGGGGGATATGCTTAGGATAATTCATATTTTATTTACAAACCATTATGAAGGATTTATGAGTAAATATGTCATCAAGGAAACCATATTTATGATTATGGATTAGATATTCACAAATTTTTTAATTTATGTTAAGTATTTTATTAGCTTGGAATTATGTATTATGATTCATAACATAATCTAGTGTATGCCATTCTTTAGAAGTGTCTTCTAGTGGAAGTAATGTCAATCATATCAGCGCATGTAATCCATGTAGGGATTTCCCTCATATGGAAGATAATGATAGTGTAGATGGTGACACAACTGGTATTGAACAAATTATAACCGTACCAGGACAACTGACTCAGGTTATGAATAATAACCTTACCCATATTTAACATCCAGATCAACAACTTAGAGGTTCAATGTTAAACCACTTCATGAGACAACATCCTAAAACATTTAATTGGACTACAAATCCTTTTTTAGATTATAAGTGGCTAAGATCCTTAGAGAAAATATTTCTTTCTTTGAGATGTAATGAAGAAAAAGGTTGTCATGGTAGTTTATCATCTCTCAGGAGATGTGGTTCAATGGTGGTTTGTAATTAATAACACAAGGGGGGGTGAAGAAGTGGTAAATTTTTAATGTAGGGAGTTTCTAGAATTTTTTCATGGGAAATACTTTCATCTTGAATAGAGAGCTACTGTGGAAAGACAATTTCTAAGCCGGAGGAAAAAGGAGGATGAGAATATTGCAAATTATGAGGCTCACTATACATGGTTATCACGTCACACTACAAACTACATATGTAACCCAATGAGTAAGTTTGATCGATTATTTTATTGGTTAAAACCTTTCATCTGACGAGATTTGGTCCCGCAATCTTTCTCATCATACAAAGATATAGTCTCATATGCTATCAAGACAAAACAAATAATTCTATATATCGTTTGAGATTAAAGTAAACCAAGAGAAGAAGAGAACGATAGAGAAAGAAATAGATAAATGGAAAAAGGGAATGATGGATATACATTTTTGTGATAATTATTGGAAGAAACACCTTGGTACATGCCTAAAAAGGTATGAGAGTTTGTTACAAATGTGGTGAAAAAGGTCACCCAAATCATGATTATAAAGAAAAAAAATAAGGTGTATTATGTTCTAATTGTAAATATATGGGACATTATTCAAATGATTGCTTAAGGAGTCAATGAAATATAGCTCCGAAAATGAAAATAGATCAAGGTCATGATTGTGTTGTTACTATAGTTGAAGTGGAATAATTAATGTATTTGTGTTTTTGGATTCAAGAATTATATTATAGTTATAAGAAGAATGAGATATATATATATACAAGGATTGTACTGAAGTAATTTTTGTTTTCATTAAGATTTTAATATGATTAAGGTAATAACATATTCATTATGTGAAAATATGAGAATCATTGCGTTGTTTGGGGAATCTTATGTTTCAATTGATTTTGGAAATTAAAAAACCCTTTAGATCGCATTTGTACAGATGTATTTTGGATCACTCTAATGGATAGAATGGAAAACGTTTAACTTTGGATATTTTTTTAAAGGTTATAACATTTCATAATATTGTTTTTGGAATATTAAAATACTATAGTTTTAGAAAAAGTACAACCAGAAGGTCGGTTGATAACCCGTCACGTCAGAAAAAGATGCTGGAATCAAACCCACAACCGAAGAGTGACAAGTCTTTATCACATACCACTAAGATACATGAATTACCTGGTTATTATAAAATATATTTCTTCATTTAATGGTATATGTTTATATTTTTCAGCTTATAAGATTGAGATAAATAAAATATTTTTGAGTTTTATCTTTTGAAGAGAATGATGAGTTTGTGGTTAAGGAGGAAACTCTACTTGTAAAATAAGTATGCTTATAGGTGTTCTTAGTCTATGAATTAAATTAATTCTAAACACTAGGAAAAAATCATAAAATAAAAAATGTTTCCCAAATAACTTCTTTTGCGAGGAATCAAATGTTCCCTTGGATCATCTTAGATTTATGGATTTCATACTGTTAACATTATCATAATAATAACCTCTATCACTCTCTATCAGAATATGATGGTTATATTTCACTTCTATATCCATGTTTTACTACATGGAACCCCAGTATTTTTTATTCTCAATAACCTTCATACTTACATTTATTTGTTTTAAAATAGATGCATCATTAATAAATTTTTCAATGTGGGATTTTAACTAAGATATTTTGAAATGTCAAACCCCTAGTTTTTAATCCTATGTTTAAATAGAGTGGATGCAGATTATTGAAGGCAGGGGTAATGTAATACCCCAAGATTCCGCAATACGCTTCCTTTTTAAATAATTCAATAGTGTTTGATGTACTCAACACCGAGTTCAAGCACACCATGACCTATCAAAATAGCCATTTAAAAATACTTTATGAATAATATTAACCAATTTTTGAATTTTATATAATTTTTATATTCATATTTTTGGTTTATTAGACATATTATAGAGGCAAATTCAATTTTTCATATAGAATAATTATTTTACAAAAAATGTAATTTTCTGCCTTATAATGAAGAACACTTTTTAAATACAATATTTGACACATTTTTATATTAAATTTGGTGAAATTAAATTCTTCTTTAGAATCTAGACATAATAATTTAGTTCATATAAATATTTGGAACTTTTCTGACAACTTTTATATTTTGAGGAATAGTGAAAAAACACTAAATTTTAATTGAAAGCAACTTTTTTAATCAAAATAATTTGTAGTTATAAATTATACATTTGTGTGATTTTAATGTATAATTATATTATATTTTTACCATTTAATATAATGTTTTTAATTTTAAGTATTTTCACTTTTTAATTAGACATAAACACATGTCAATCTATTGTTAATGTTTACTTCTTAAAAACCAAATTTTTGGTTTTGACAATGGGAAATAATTTTAAATTAATTTATTGGACTTATGTGTTTTAAATTTGGAAAAATGGATTTTATATTTATAATTAGGAGGTCTAAAATGTGTAAATATGAAACTTATTTTTATACATTATGAAAAGTAAAGTAAGTAACTGTTTTATTTTCCTTGGTGAAAGTTTAAATCATGTCAATAAGGGTAAAAATAATATTATAATAATATTAAATTACCCTATCACATTACTAATCCATTTTTTGTATACATGTCCGACCATGGTCATCCTTGGGTGGATTTTGGAACCCCTTAGAGCCACGTTTATGTGAAAATAACACTTTATAGAAATTAATTTAATGTTTAGAAAAATGTAATATAAACATATATCGTTTAGTAAAACAATTATTATATGCAGTTATATAAGATATGTTTTCAACTATAAATAATCATGAGTAATATTAAAATATTTACTATATCATGATATTTTATTTATTAATTTTAGACATAAAATATATATATTTAATTATGGTACTATACTGATGGTGTAATTCCTTATTAATGAATGAATCAATTAAATCATATTATAAATATTAAAATAAATATACTTTTAAATTTTTGACACAATAAATGAATTTTATAGGTGGATATCATATCTTAGGGTTGATTAAATTTATTGTTTTAAGTAAAATTGTTTTTAGGACTTTCACAAATACCAAATACTAAATAGTGTCAAAAAATGACATAAATGGGTTTTTAAAACAAATATTATGCTATTAAATGATATAATATTACAAAAAATATACTATTCATCAAAATGAATTTAATAATGTTATATATGTCATTAATGAACTACATGATTCTCTATTTGAATTTTATAGTATATTTATTAAGCATTTAATATAAAAATACAAGAAGACATGGTAAATGTTAAACTATTTAACTAAGTGTTAAATCTAAATAATATGGTTAATATGGTGACGTAAACTTGTATAAAACCTATTGTTTGAGACAATGTCGACCCATTACCACCTTAACCTATATAAATCCATTTGGATCAATTAGATACCAAATATTATTTTATAATAAATTATAAATTCATGCTCTTCCTAAAGTACCCCTCGCCTCTCTTATAAAAAGGTACTTCCCCTACTCTTATATTCAAACCCCCAGAGACATTTTTCATAGCTAAACCACACTAAAATCTTCTACAAACCACTCTCACTTTATCCTATAGGCCTTAAATTAATCTGATATCAATAATATATATCCCTTTTGTTAAAATCAAACAGGAGAACCCGATGAAGAGGTAATTGTTTCATCGCCTCTTTCAAAGATATTTTCTTTTTCAACATCCACTTTCTTTGTTTTTTACATAAAAAATAACATCTACATTAACCTATAAATTATTTGGGTTACTTTGATATAACTATAAATACGGTAAAACCTTATTCATTATTCTATCCATCCTATAAATGACAAAGTCACCTTACGTTCGTACGTACGACTAACCATTTACACATCGTGGTGTAGTTTGTTATTCAACACATCCATATTTAGATGGGTATACTAATGAGTATAATTGATGTATGTAATAAATATAAAATGTTAATGATTATTTATATATAACATACAATCTGATTACATATGACTTCACCATGAATAGAATGATATCGTCGCTCGTGTGTACAAACGGCTTACCCTCTCCACGATATGATGAGATTCATTTCCACATTAACAATTAAACACTGATTATTAAAATATATATTATTAATAAGAATGTAATATATGACAAAATAATTATAATGAAATATATATATTTGTGTGTGTGTGTGTTTGTATGTGTGTATGTATGTATGTATTCACATATATCTCATTTTCATACTTCTGTTCATTACGATATGAAAACGGAATCATCGTTTATGCGTACGTACGGCCTATCATCTCCATAAATGGGTTTTCCCATTTCATATATCTATTTTACATAATTATATTCTGAATATATATGATACATAAATATGTTTTTTATCTTGGAAACAATTAAATCATGATATAAGTGATACGATTAAGAATTACATGTTAAAACACAACCGATAAAGAAAGTGATTATTACATGAAATGACATTTTAACATGGAAATTTTTATTAAATAGGTAGTATAATGTCACAAATGTATCAATTATAATATCATAAATATGAATATGGTTGTGGTATAATTTAATAAAATATTACGGTCATCATAATGGTGGTTAAAGGCACCCATGACCAAAATAAAGTACAATGTAAGGGTTATTTCCAGAATCTCGTTATAATCCGAGATTGTTTATCTGTTAGTATATACTGGGTCATATTCATCATCTATGTCCAGGTTTCATTAAAATGTTATAAAAATGTATCTTTTAAGTTTTTATGGATGGGACTCATTAACTAGGTCATCATTTTAAATGTTTTCAAATATTTATATTCTAAATATTTTTAATTAATGTCTATGTTTTCAAAATAATTTTAAGTATTTATTTACGTGGGCATGATTGTTTTAATTTATTTATTTATTTCAAAAGTTTAAAAGTCGAATGGGAAACTATGATTCAAAAGTATATTTTAAATGAATACCTTGACAAAATGTGAAACTCTTAAATGATTTCATGAAAATGGGTATTTCTTTCATTGAGTTTTATTGATTATTTTTAACTATGTCGGCATCCTTTATTTGATTTTATTCTTGAATGAAGTTGATTTATTATAATAAAATCATCCATAGTGTATTAAATGAGTTATTATATTCTTGATTATGGATGTTCAATTTTTATACCATTCATAGTTTATGGTTAATGTATTGATATTTCATATTCTAGTTTTAGTATGAATGTTTATGTTATGTTTTACCGTTTTTCATATGAGGAATAAATTGTACATATTATGTGACTGGTGGGGCACGCTATAGCCCCTTGATGCATCGATAGGTCTCATAAGTCAAATTATTATCTTCGAACAAGGCCATGAAAAAAAAAATATTTTTAGTCTTGGCACGAGGCCATGACTATATGGTTATGATGTCCGACATTATGAATTCCCTCGTTATGAAATTATTTATTACATGGGATTATTTGAATAGTAAAATATACATGTTCATGTTTATATGGTATTGATTGATTTGTATTTTCCATATTATGTTCATTTTTATTTCTTAAAAGGTTGATGTTTTTGTTGTACATATTGCCTTAAAATTTTATAGCTTCCACATAATTATTTACCCTTAATAAGCATCTGAGCTATCTCCTTCTTATGTTTTATTCTCAGGATGCCAAAAAGTGTATTATGATTGATATGCAGGGTTAATGTAGGGAAATAATGGCATTATAAAAGGATTTTTTATGCTGTTTTTTATATTTAGAAGTGTAATGTAAGGTGCATGTATGTAATATATTGTCCTAGAGTTCTAAACTGATCAGTCCTTCAGGACTTAATTCCTTGCAATCATGCCAATGTATTAAAACAATTCCCCAACTCTGGGTAACTGGGGTAGAGGCATTAAAATAATCATCGTACTGAAAAATATAACATCCTGAATATGCTACATGGCCTAAAACTATTTCTAGGCCGATGTCGTGAACTATTTTATAGTGTGAAATGTTTACACATCATCAAATGGGATCTTATCATGAAGATTTTAATTAGTACATTTTTCATTCAGAGGAATCATTTTTACCATATATAATTCTTTACTGGATTTCACATCATGAACTCTAGATTCATATCATGAAATGTGCATGACCTATTGGTTTTTATGCATCTCATACCAGATTCTTTTTCATTCAACTTTATGATCGTCACTCAAAACCTGGTATTTATTTTATGTGAATTTAGGGATCTCCGCTAATTCTAGATAATTTATTAGGTGATAGATCTTAATTTCGGATGTGTTTCATCTCTCCAGGTAAGTTTTCATTCTTTTTATTCATTTCTATTGGTTGCAGTAGTGACATTGAGCGATGTTTTCTGATCTATTGGTCTAGTGGTGTTGATTATCCTTGATCCTTCCAACACTGAGAGTGTGATCTTCTTAATTATGCTGACCTTTATGTTGGTTGTGATGTGTCATGAAATTTTATTTATGTATGTGATGTTTTATCATCTCGGTTGAATATTTTTATTTTTTAATTGACTGTGAGATAAAAATATTTATTCTACATAATCCATTATTTTATTTTCATTCTTCCGTGTTGGTGGATCCAGTTGTGGGTGTGTGGGGTCTAATTTTGGGATATGTGGTTCCATATATTGCTTAAATTTGAGGATCCTTGAATTATCTTGATATTATAAACTATTTAATAAATTAATTATTATTATATATTGATTTTTCAGTGTGAAAAATGGTTTTTGTGAAACGTTTTATTCCCCTTTTATGAAAAAATAAGAGGTATTTTAATTCACTCAGAAAATTATTTATAAAATGGTTTTCAAAGAATGGTCTTGATGAGTTTTTAGGAAAAATGAAATACATGGTAAACTATGTGTACTAAGGTGGATGGTGTGGTAATATTCCTCATCTATAGTTATTATTAGGAGTTAACTAGTGGGGTCCTAATATGATCCATTGTACCATTGTTCTAGGGACTTGCTATACCTATTGGGAGTATAAATTCCAAGGGTCTTCCACCACTCTATAGATTTTAAGTATATATCTAGAGACTTAATACACAAGATTGGTTATGTTTAGGTAAAAGTGTTCAAAAGTTCAGGAACTAGGTTGATCCATATCATGATTTCCCTATACATTTGTATATAATTATTTAAATTTAAAATTATATGTGATACATTCTTTGATATCTTTATTGGTTTTTATATAATTTGAGACTGTTTTACAAGGATTATTTATAACAATGAAAAAAATGCGAATTTTGCATTCTAATTTTTATATAAAAACTATATAACTATTTATCATTTCTTATTTTATTTAAAGATGAGAATGTTCATATTGATATTCAAATACTTGATATGTAACACCTGGGTGGCATCTTACTGAAAATTTTTCTCCTACACCCTATGCACCCCTTAATGCTACATAGGCCTTGTTATGGTTTTCAATGTAGGGAAAGGAATGAAAACACAGTGATGTGGTGTGTTCTATGTTAGTTTTTTTGTAGTTATAGATAATATGGTTTATTTTTTTCCCATTCCATCACATGGAGTTAATTATTTTTTGTTTTTATTTTTCTTTGTTGTTGGATTTTTACATTAGAGAATGTTAATATACAATTGAGTTGTATCACTTCTGCTGTTATATTTTTTATATGACACAAATTTATATGTTGAATCTAACTATTTCTTATTATAATGCATATATATCATTCATGTTTTCAACATTAGGAGTGGTGAAATAATTCTATATTTTTGTTTTTTATGCCTGGGTTTTTGTAACTATCCCATTGGGATTAGAAATTCCCTTTGGATATATGATTGATTTGTTCCTGTGCTGGTTGTAGATGGTATCTGGGAAAAGTTCATCATATTTTGGTATCAAAGGTAGGTTGTTCTCATATGTGGGAAATGGGTTGAATTGAGATAAGACTTTCAATATTTGAGAGGAAGTCTGTTGTGAGTTTTTTGAATGCTCTTTCCAGGAAATGACTCAAATTACCAAGGGTTGTCGGGAATTTTTTCTCCTATTTTGAATTCATGATCTGAATCTCAATATTTTCATATGTTTTTCTGGTTCAAAATGATATTATACTATTGAATGATAATTTATTATACTTTTATGTTCTGTGATATGTCATTAGGATTTCATCATAGGGTTTCTCAAGAGGGTGATTTGGATGCTCCTTTTGGGAATCTCCCTCTAGATCATAATATTATTAGGGATATCATTCAGGTGGTTCATCATGTAGACCAACAAATATCACATGTCCAAAATGAATTTTTTTTTGTATAGTCATGATCTAGTGGAGAAATGGATCAGTGAAAGGAGTAACTTTGTGAGATTCCACCATCCTTTAAGGTTATGAATGAACCTAAATAGGTAGATGGTTGGATGGACAAGATAGTATAGATCATTAACTTTTATATGCATTGATGGATTCCTTGGTTAGGTTCATGTGATTATATGAAACTGTATATACATTTTGGATACACTTTTTAATAAATATTCTTCAATTATTCGATAACGAACTAGGTTTTGGTTTATTTTCGTATAAATTAGTAATTATAGAACTAATCAAATAAATCTTAAGAAGATACAAAAAAATTCGTTACACACTATGTATCACATGCATTCCATTTAGACTCCATTCACATCATTCCTTAAAAACCACTAACTAGCCCATGAATATTTTTCATGACATAAATACATTAAAAGGCATTTAAATCCTTTACACACACTAAAAAATTCAAAAATCTGAATCCAACCAAAACTGAATTTCATATATAAATGAAAGAATCGAAGGCTCTAATGATTAATGATTTTAGTGGATTATTTGGTGAGAAATGAAAATCATTGATACATGATGGGAAACCTGATTACATGTCGTCCATATGTCAGGACCCAAATTAGTTGATATAGTACCTGATGAGAAATACATTCACACTATTTACATGGCCCAATTTATATTGTGCAACACTTTTTTGCATTAGGGGCTCTAGATATATTTTCTTCTATCATTTTCTTATGTATTTTTATTTGTTTTTATTATAAATTTGATTTAATTTTTCCTTTCCTTATTTTATTTAATAAAAGTCATTTATTAATCGTTATTTCTTCATTCTTCATCCACTTCAACAAAAATATTCATTTCCATGATGGTTTCAATCACTGTACTTCGTTCTTCATCAATTCACACTTGATATTTAACCTTCTAATCATTTTCTATAATTTTTTGATTGATTTTAAATTTTCTCAATTAGGGATTTTCATTATTTGGTGTTTAATAATTTAAATCCATTTTTTATTTGAAAATAATTATTTTAAATTGTTTGAAACCATTTTTTCCCTAAGTAATTATTATTTTTGTATGTAAACTCATTTTTTATTATATACAATATATTTATTACTTCCCTAATTTTTATAATCATCTCCATGCATGGATAATCCTCTTAGGGATATAGGTCGATAGTATGGGTTCCCAAAACCTAATGATTATTTAGATTGAATCATACAAACCCTATGGGTAGTAATGATGATAAAAATAAATGTTCATTACATTCTTTATCCCAACTTTGACTATGGTATTTGATATTGAATGAACCTAGAATAATTGGATTTGAGAAGGACTATGATAGTTATCTTGTGTCTCAATCTACATAAAATTCAAGTATAATTCACATAGGTTCTTAGCTACACCCCGACAATGGGATATCTACCAAATAGTTAGATCCAATAAGAGTGACCACAATAAATTGGTGACATTAAACCACTTTGTAACGTAATCCAAAGGACTATTCCCGGTTAAAATGTAGATTATGTTTTTTTCAAGAACCCTAAAATTAACTATGATTCATTCAATTAATTTTTTCATTAAAAATCCAAACTACATAGTCTATGATTATTACCATACATAATGATTAAAAAAGAGGAATCCTAAAAATTTATCTGTTTTATTATCTACTAAATAGAAGATAGTTTTTTTGAGATTGACCCCACAATTCCACATTACTACACCCCATCACTAAGTGTAGTTTGTCCCTATAAATTCAAATCTATTCCCTGTTTTTTATGCATGTGCGAGAGTCGTGTTTTGGAATAGTTATTCGGGAAAAGTATTTCTCATTCACAATTACCATAATATCAAACACATATCCCTCCCCCCTTTATTGTTTTATTTTCCCTTTCCCTTTTTCATTTTTCTCCATCAGGCACACTTGTGACATCACCCTATTTCTCAATGATTGTATTCTCTTCAAAACTACTACATTCATGATGGATTCGTGACTCTCTCAATAATCATAGACACTTTAGAATAGTCTTTATTAAATCCTACGATCTATAGAAACAATGATGTATGTCGTTGTGTAACAATTTAAGTGAGTAACAATCTTGTGACGCCACATAACCAAGATCCAATTATGTGCCACCATCCAATCAGAGTGAGTTACCATTGTTGAAGGATAATAACATTATAGACTAAGGTTAACCATAAAATAGTGGGGTTGTTCTCCATAATGTATGTCCAAAAATTTAGGTTCTCAATTATGAGATCCAACCTAAACTCATCTCCTTGATCCAGTATATGTTGTAATTTAGCGGGCTTCAGAATGAAGAAACTCATGAACACATCAAAAAAACTACTATGGTTTTCAAAAAATTTCAGACACAAGATGTATCCTTAATATCCATTCACTTAAGATTAATACATTTCTCTTTGCATGGAAGATAAAATGACTGGTTGAAGAGTAATTATCTTGAATCAATCTTGACTTGGGATGAATTATGAAAGATGTTTCTAAACAATTACATCCCACCAATATGTTCTTCTAAGTTTTGAAACGAAATTCAAAACATCACCTAGGAATATAAAGAATTATCGTGGGAAGCATGGGATAAAATCATAGAGACAAATCATAGATTCACAAATCAAGTACAAGATGTGTGGGTTTAGATGAAAACATAATTTAATGGACTTCAACATGCCACTCATAATGTCTTTTCCATCGTTTCTAATGTAAGACTCATTATTAATAAATTGAATGTTGTCTAATAAATTATTGAATATGTCTCACAAAATTTCAAACTATAGAGAAGTGATAAAGGATGCCCTGATGTGTAATTCACCAGGTTGAAGAGACCAATAAACTTTCTAATCAAGTTGATGCACTTACCAAGAAGATGGAATCATTCAACTTACCTATTGTGCCACTACCCCATCATGCTCAAAAAACCGAATTACAATACTATCAAAAGTCGGGAGATCAAAATTATTACCATTATTGTACAACATGGATGGAATAAAACCCAAATGAGGATTATATTTATATCCATTTTAATCCACAAGGTAAGCAATACTAACAACCTCAACAATTTCAAAAGTTGAAGAATTATATCAAATTATTAACTTAGGTAAAGAAAAATAAAGGTTACATTCAAAAGAGGAGTGAAAAGGTTTCATAAAGAAACCAATGAAAATCTAGGTACCCACAACAAGGTCTACCTCCATGACCACGATTTCAATTCCAACAACCTTTCAATGTAGATCAATAATATATACTAGCCCAACATCATCAATTCCAAAAAAACTCTACCAAGACCACCACCTTAAGCCTACACTATCCAAAATAATCTTGAAATAGGAGCAAATACCTATTGTAGAAATAATATGAATGGATAAAAACCTATTAAATGGGTATGGAAAATTGCAATTTTGTGTTACAGAAACTGGAACATCAAATGGCACAAATTTTAAAGACCTTATCTGATCAATTACTGGGTACTCCACCTGGTAATGCCGAGGTTCATCAAGGGAAGAGGGTATGTTTGTAATTGATAAAAGTGATTATGTGATGGATTTTCAACTACCACATGATGATAATAAATATTAGTTAAGAGAATAAGGTAAATATAGTCAAGGAAAACTCAAAAGGTAGAACTATAAGAAGAAATTGTTGTAAAAAATAGCCTAAAAAGGAGGATTACTACGTATCACCTACTGCATAAAATCCAACTCTCCCGTTTCATGAGAAAATTAATCTATGAAAAGAAGAGATTGAAATAATTAAATTATGTATTTTGTAAATAATTTCATATTAATTTACCTATTATTGAGGGGATTTCATAAATACATACTTATGCATGATTCTTTAAGGACCTATTATTGAGAACAATGAAAATTTATGACTTAGGGATTATCCCTATGTATGAAAAATGTTATGGATTATTCATAAAGAAATTTCCTCCATTAATGTAGGACTACTAATGATTTTCAATTAGATCCACTATTGGGTGAATTGCATTTGAAGAGGCCTTGTGTGATTTAGGAGAATGTATAAATCCAAGTCCCATGAGTGCATACAGGATTCTATGATTTAGGGGACTGAAACCAAAAAAGATAGCACTCAATTATATTGATAGTTAAGTGAAGAAGCCTAATAGATTTCACATAGAATAAATGGTTAAATTAAAAAAATAATTTTAACCAATTCTTTTGTTATTATAGATATGTAAGGGAATGGTTAACTTCCCCTAAGTCAGGGAAGAACATTTATCAACATATAAAAGGTGATTGTTCATGTTAACCTTGGTAGAGTGATTTTTATAATGGGTTAATAGCATGTCAGGATTGGCATGGAGAAATCAAATAAAAATACCAATATATAATCAAATTGTCAAACAATTTCCCTATAAAATTAAAAAAAAGATCATACGAAAATAGAAAATTCAATTAAGATACAACCTTATGATAAAAAGATATTACGTGCTTCAAAGAATGGTATTTTCACAACACCACTTACTAATAAGGAAACCCCGTCTTTTGTCCGCTATATTTCCCAGAACTCTTTAATGAGGTGTATCCATTCAAAGCTAAATTCTCCTACTTCATACAATGTCTGAATCTAGAAAATAAATAAAGTGATGACTGGGAGGTAACACAGGGTAGGTTAAGATATGTTAGAGTAGACTTTAGGAAATTTTAGAAGGTGTCTAGAATTATTTCTAGAGGCCATGTTCTAAAATGGGAACATAAATAAAAATACATTCCATGTACACATTACTAGGAAAACAATTTTTAGGGAAAATAAAAATTAGAAAAATAATAAATTACACATAATATATACAATACATGGTGTGTAATTTTTGAATACGGTTTTAAAAAAACCCTGAAACTAGGGTCTGTGATGAATCTTTACCTCCTTCATCTTCCTTCTCCTACACAAGACACTCCATTCCCCCTCCAACCTCCTGTGAACCCAAACCACACCTCATGACCCCTATTCCTTCTCTAACATCACCTTCCACTCCATATACTATCTCATTCCATTTTCCATTCATCTGAAATGTCTAAAACCAATATGGTGTTCACCACACCTACTGACCACATTCTTGAGTGTAAGGACAAGATACCACACCCATGTGATGGAGGAACGCACACCCACCACCACCATGAAACACATATTCCTTCCCATTCATTTCCGAAAATATAGTGATTTTATATTTGGGAGAATCAAATTCATCATTTGGAACATTACAGTGTCAATACCATCCATAAATTCTATATTGAATTCATTTATAGGACCTAATATTTGGAAATTATTTCCAAATTCAGGAAGAGAATTGAATTATACCATTCCAGAATCGATGGAAGCCCAGGTGAGCTGACCTAAGAGAATTTATAGTCAGAAATTGAATTTATTTAGCTGAGTTCATCACTACCACAATATATCCAACTATCCATATCAAGAAAAACAAGTCTGACCATAGAAGACTATAGGATATAAATGGACAAGACCACAATAGTGTTTATGACCCCCACACTATAAAGAGTTCAATGCTTTAAGCTGAAGCTCTAATGGTCCTACATAGGTACCTCAGCCATGCTTGGATAGAATAGGGAGATTCCCTAAGTGCGGTCAATCAAAATGTTGTCCAGATTCTAACATCATCCATGAGTGGACCTTCCATTAATATTATGAGTCAATTCAGAGTGTCTTATAGGGATTTGATGTAGAGGACCCTATCATTTTATTGGGAGGATTTTTTATTACTCATCTATAGAGAAATCTAGATGTCATTGAGGTATCAAGTCCCCAAAAATCCATAATACCAAGAGAGAGAATCAATCTTATAGTATCTCCACAAGATGGGGATTCTAAAAAAGGATGGTGATGTCTACCATTGGCTGCCAGCATACAAAGAAGACGCTGGTGAGGACCCCACTGAACATAATGTTAATTCTCTAGCCACCCCAGCCTCCCCACATCATACGCATGCTCCCACCCATCATCCACCACTGCATCTCTAATCCCACCACTCACCATTCGCCCTACCCATACAACCCCCCATATCTATCCACCATCCCGCAGTACATTTTCCACCCCACCACACACCTAATCATACCCATGCATTCTTGGTGCCATAAAGCATTTCATCCTGGTGAATTTTCACCAAATTTCCCACCACCAAGACATACCCTTCATATAGTTTTCCAATTTTACTACCCCAGCCTCCATATCCACTCTTACACTATCCTATACTAGTCACTCGTATGCTTATATGTCCTCCCTTACTCCTACCTCATCCAGCCACCCATTCAAGATGACAGAACCAACATTAAAGAATGGTTTCTTGTTAGAGAATACCTTGTGGGGAAAGGGCATAGACCCTCCACTATCTATTGAGGTTTCATTCATTTACCATGATACACGATCCGTCTTTGTATTTGTACCACACCCATCTAGTAACAAATATCACTACCAGCACCACATCACCTAATGTAATGTTTGCTCCTCTAACCCCTACCTTTATAGTAGATATGGATGAGGAAGGAAAATTATTGGAACCCTCTATTCGAAAAAGGACCCTTAATTATATTATAGTTTATTTTTATTATACTTAGTTTCCCCAGTACCCCTTAGCCATTTTTTTATATGGTATGGTTTGATATGTTTTTCTGCTACTTATATTTCATTACCCATTGATGTATCGTTTCACTTATTATATACATGGGATGAATATTTTTTCATAGTTGGATAGATTATTTTAAATTTAATTAATATATTACCTTCCCCATATCAAGATATTCTACCTCTTACATGGCCATTAATGCTCTTCTTCCACCACCCTCAGCCCTTTTACTTTAGATGAATTAGTGTCTAAGTAATTTTGAGGACTATATTGAGGTGATTTCATAATAGATCAATGATCAAAATTCATCCCAAATATGATGGGTGAATATGCATTTTTTACTACATTAGATTCATACTAGATATGCTCTAGAGTTAATTAACCTCACCAAGAGTCCCCACAAGATCTATGTCACAACCTCCTATTCTTGTAGGAGGAAGCATACTTATGAGAAGATAGGATACACTTCCAAATACTTTTCTGCATTTTTCTGGAAGGTTTTATCATTATCATAACATTATGGGATTCAACCCATTTTTGATTTGTTTTCATTACTAGAGTCTTATACAAAGGTTTTTTCTTTCATTTTAGAGTAATTTTAAATTTTTAGGTCAATTGAACTTCATCGTACCCACATATCGGTATGTATCTTAGATGATTTTAATTACTATTCAATGTATACACCTTCACATTCACATATTATTAAATGATTAAACTATATGGAGTAATATTTTATTTAGTATGGAATTTTTATTTCTAATAGATTATCAATGTGGCCCAGTTTGAACTCATTTTCCACCTAGTATTCCCATGAAATGATATTTATATAGGTTGATCAAGATACCTTAAAATCAATTTAAGGGCTTACATGTCTATTTTTATTCTATATCTATGAGATTTACCCCATGGTACTTTCTAAAACTATATGGACATTGTCACGTTTTAATTTTTAGGGATTTATTATTTTGACTTCTTTTCTATACTCCAATATGTTTTTCTTTGTTATCATTTATCTTGTAGTCATTTTTCTTAGAAATCATGATTTAAAATCCAAACACGCATTGGATACATTTAAACAAATGATATTTTTTTGTTTGAAATTGTTTAAATATATATTTAATTCTATTTAGATTTTTAGAATGAATTCTGCGTTTGAAAATTTAATTCAAATCCAAAATGTCCTAATTTTTTTTTATTAACGTATTATTTGATTTATATACCCTTATTGTTTCCCTATATTTTTGTATATTTCCATTATAACGATGTTTATGTGCCCAAAATTTCATATTCTTTTGGTGGAATATTTCTTGAGTGACACCATGGGAATTTAAACTTATCAGAACATGAATTGAGTCCTAATTGTATAAATGACTGAAATAAAAAATTATTTTACAAATGATGAATTTTTAGCTAATTTCCCCTAACACCCACCTTATATTTATCCTTCTTTATCCCATAGTTTTTAAGAACAACCAATTTAGGATGAATCCATATGAATCAATTTATACCATCTTACCCTACACTTGGTATTATTCATGCTTATCCTTTAAACAAATGTGAGGGGATTTTAACTAAGGGGCACAATATGTTATTATTAAGGAAATATATTGTGGAAATTATGATAGAATTATATGTTATAATTCATGATTAGATTTGGAATTCTTTTACTCCCCACTTCCTTGAAAAAATATAAAAATTGAATCAATGAAAATTATTTTTTGGTTGAGTAATAGGGTGGTAAAAATCACGCTTTCCAGAATGATGAATCCTATAATGTATCATATGTGGTTAGAGTATGGATGTGAGATCGAGGATGAAAATGAATTTAAAAAATTAAATAAAATAAAAATAAAAAAATTAAAATGGATATATTTTGATAAAAATGTCACACGGTCATGGATACACTTAGTGATTATTGGAGCATGGGCAACTTTTTTTAATTTGCAGGAGCTGCACCATTTCACTGTTTATGTTTATCACGATTTATACCTTAGAGATCACCATCATTTTGAGATTATTTTCACTTTTTATCCCCTTCCCTTATCCTCAGAATCATCTAAATCCTTTTTGTTGAATCCCTAATGATTAAGTTTGTATTTGGTTTGAGGAAGTGGAGATTATTGAACCAATGCAAAAATATCATTAGAAACAAGTACTTAGGGTATGGGTGTAATACCAGTAACATTTTACCTTTAAATAAGAGAGAATATTTATTGTGAGGGAAATGAAAATGGGTATATAATTTCTGAAACAATTATGACTTTTTAATTAAAAGAATAAGAATTTTTAAAAAGAAATAAACTACGATTCCTGACTAATTTTCTCTTCATGATTGATTATAGAAGACTGAATTTTTCTTATTTTTTTTTATTTAATTAGTTATAATTCATGTTTACTTTTTCAAAAATTATTTCTTTTGAATTTATATTGATATGATTTTTCTTAAGAAAAAAAATTGTTCAAGATTGATATAATTTTATTTAATGAAATTTTAATAAATTTTGGATACATTTCATTAATTATTACTATTGATTTATTATATAATTCAATGCGTTCTAGTTTATTTTCATATTAATTCGGAATTTTGGGCTTAAAACAATATATTATGAAAACGTGCTAAAACCACCTTTACACACCTTGTATCATATAGAAGACTTGTAGTTGCTCTTCACAACATGCCTATAAGGACACATACCAACCCTTGAATTTTTTTATGATGTGAACACATTATAGAGTTTGTAATTCCATTACATGATGTGATGATTCCAAATTTTAGAATCCCACCAAAAGGAAATTTGATACATTTTGTGTGAAGACTTCATGATGTGTAAGTATCATAGAATAACCCCATCAAAGATTTGAGACAATTATTCAGTGGGAAAAGAGGATAACAGTTACATGTAATGGAACTTTATTACATGACATGAAGATTTCAGGACCCAATTCATTTATGTTAGTACATGATGTACAAGAATTTAATGTTGTGTACTTTTCAATCGAATTTATTTTTTTCAGTGCTTTCGCACGTCAGGGAGCTCCAAACATATTTCATTATCTAATTTTATTCGACGTTTTCATTTCATTATTGCTATAAAATAGTTTAATTTTATTAAATTCATTGATTCATTGAATAATATTTACTTTTTTAATAATTTGATTACCCTTATCCTTCCATTCTAACACCACTTTTTCTAATGACGGTTTCCAGCAATATAAATTATTTTTCTTCATCACGCACATGTTTATTTAATTATAATTCATTAAAAAAAATTTATTTCTCAATTATATAAATTATAGATTTATTATTATTTTTATTCAAGTGAATCCAATATCTTCATATATGAGTTCTACTTCCAGTTTTTTGACACTAATTATGTCATGTATAATTCTATATTTTTTATGTTTAACATATTTTATGATTTTAAACAAAATGTTTCAAACTTCTTTTCTTTTTATCATAACTTCAATGAATGGATAATTCATTTAGGATTAGGTGTTGAGAGTAGGGGTGTTTCTAAATCAAATAAATCTTTATATTGAATATTTTTAACCCTTTATCAAGTAATTAGGTTAATAATAATTGTTCATCACATTGTTTCTCACAACATTGTCCATGGGATGTTCGATTGAATAAACCTGGATGAATTAGAGTTGAGCTAGACTATTAACTCTAGACTAGGATGTTTTTTTTCATATAATACAAGAGTAATGAACTTAGTATTTTATATATTACCTTACCATGGTATATTATATCATAGGTATATCCAATTTATTTAACCAAAACAAAATGGTAACTTTTTCACTGCTTCACAGCCATAGCCATAAGACAATTCCAAGTTAAATATACGATTATCATTTCTCAGGACCACTAAAATTTCCCTTGATATATTCCTTTAGTTTTTTTACATGAAACTCCAAATTATGTAGTCTTAGTTAAAACCCACAAATGAAGAGTTAATTTTAGGAATCCTTTCAAGAATTTTTTCTATTGTTTGATAAATTTTCAATTGTCTTCATGCGGATGATCTTGTACATCCACATTACTATGCCGTATTATTAATTTTATATTAGGCCTTTAAATTATAATATGGTCCTATCCCAGATGAATTCAGGGACATGTTTAGTTGACTCAATAATACATTCAGACATGAAGGTCTCAACCAGAGTTAATGGGATTTTGTGTTATAGGTGGATAAACATGTGGAATTTTATTGGAAGGGATTTCAAACATTATATTACTAGTTTTTTTTATTGATTCACACATTATGGTAATGAAATTGGAGTTCCCCTCTTTGAATTAGGGAAACCATTCGGTGTTGGAATACACCAATTCGTTTTTAGAGATTGTTATTTTTTCTCCAAAGTTTGTAAACAATGTGCATCTGAATTCATAAAAGTACATGTAGGGTATTAGACTAGATATCAGATCACAAATATTTTTTTGGAATCATTATACCTATCTAGATAAAGTATACAAGGAAATAATGTAATATAGGAATATATAAATCATTTTCAGTTATTCATCCCCTACTCTTCCACCATTGGCATCTTTATTGGTGCACCTGGGAGGATGTGGAAATGGAATGATCATCGCAAGAGTGGTGGGGACGTTTCTGACTAGAATACTACCTCTAATGCTTTTTTTACATCTTGTAGTGTGCCTACGACCTAATATCTATGTAAAATTTTTGATGACACTCTTTGTTACTATTCCACCCATTTGAATATGTGTAATATTTGTGGTTGATATGCCCATATACATCATTTCTATCAGGTTTTGTCAACAACTCTTTATGGAGAATGATTTTTTAGATCCAAAGCAATTATGGTACTGTAAGATGGTTTAATATCTATAGGGATCCAATAATATGCTCAATAGTGAATTAGAATCATACACTGGATGATATTCTAGTAGAGGTTGATGTTGATCCAACAATAGTTAGAGGAACCATATATATTTCATCTTTAATATATCCTACATTATTTGATGTAGGTTACTCCAACCCATTTATATATTCATTATTTTTATATATGATTAATCTTATGGTGTAGATCATTTCTTTTTTTACTAAATTTAGAAACACCTCTTGGAAAGAAGAAACAAAATCGGTTTCAGTGTCCATCATGTTCACTATTAGTATACAATGTCATATTAGTCTGGGATATCCTCATTCTAGATATAAATATATTTTTCATCATCATAGGGATGTATTTATTTATCCCTCATCAAGCATAGGATGTTTTTAAGTTATTATGCATCTAAATTTTCAATTAATTTGTTTGTGTGTGTTATGGGAATCTCAATCATGTAGAGTGTTTTCTAGGGGAAAATTAACTAATGTTTTGGAATGTATGTGTGTTGGAATTAATGGAGTAAATGTAGAAAATTTAAAAAGTCTTAATTGAATGAACTTTGGGATATAGATGTTCCAAGGGGTTCTTATAAGTGTTTAGGTAGAATCTTCTTGTTAAATATTTCCATGTTGTGATGGGAAACCTGAAATGAGTCTATGGTTGGGATGATTTTGAGAACTGGTTCAGAGCATGAAACAATTTTAGATCATGAAACTATCTAATTTCATGAAAATTTTGATTGAACTTTTTTTATTTATTATTTCCTTTTTCAAAAAAAATCCTTGAATTTCACATTGTGAAACTAAGATTCATGTCATTAAAGTTGTGTGGATTATAGGTTTTTATGTGCAATATAACATATTATTTTTCATTCAAATAGACCCTCCTATATTGGATTTTATGATATATCCCAAGAAATTTTTGGGATCTTCGATACTTTAGAATCGTTTTGTTTAGTGATTGATCTTTGTTGTGGTGGTATTGCATCTTTCTGTGTAAGTGATATTTCTTCTTCTTCATTGCCATTTTTCATAGTAGCATCATTGTACTATTTTATCAGATATATTCATCTTATGGTGTAGATTCTTTTTTATCCTTTCTAGATCCATTGTGTGATATTCCTAAGGAGGCTGGACTTTTGTTTTTGGTACGACCTACGAGTTTCTTGGGGAAAGTCTTTTCTATTCTCTGCATACCATTTTCCTTTTTGAATTGGTTCAAAGATATAAAGAATGATTCATTGGCCTTGATTATTGTATTTACATTCTTCGGTTTTTTTGTATCATGTTATTCTCATGTGTGACCCAAGAATAATGTTTGTATTTTCATTTCTAGCCTATTTTGGATAAACCACAAATGATCTTTCTTTTAAAATATATTTTATAAATGATATAACATGATCCAATGATTTATGTGAGTACAAAATTGTTTCTATGAAAATATTTGGATTCCCTTATTTTGGTAAATGAAAATTTATTTTCAATGCATTATGAAATGGATTTATAAAATGTTTATCATAGAATGGTTTTGATGAATTTATTTGGAAAATGTAGCACATGGGATACCTAGGTTACTTAGGTGGATGGTGTGGTAATAGAACTTGTCTATTGATACTATTGAGGGGTTTACTCATGTGATGTTTCTATTCTCCCTAGTCTCATTGATATAGAGACTTTTTATACCTATTTGGAGGTTCACTGTTTTTGGGTATTTCTTGGTACATGTTTTTAAGCTATCTTAACCAAATCTTGTCTATGGTGTGACTTACCTATTCTTTGGTTTTTACTTTTTTGTATTTTATATGATATGAAATACATTATCTGATGTATGTGATGTGATTTAAAATTTTTTTACCTTTTTTATTTTGAACAATGGAAAAAGGGGAAATTTTTACCATGATTGAGATATTTAAATTATTTAAATTATTATAATGAGTTACTTTTATATAATTGGAACATGTTCTCATTATTTCATGGATAATTGATATGCAACATCTGGGTAGGATCCTATAGAGCCTATTTATTTCACACCCAATTCCCCCCTTCTCCAGTGCATGGTCATTAACTTGTATTTTGATTCTGTTAAAGGCAAGGTAATACGGTAAGGTAGAGATACATATATTAGTAGTTTCTTTGTAGCTTGTATTGAGATGGTAGGTGTTTCACTAATCTATCACATAGATTAGGTATATCATTTTTATTAATCCTTTTTTTGTAATTGTATCATGTATATTTTTATCTATGTTGGATTAGTATTTCTTCATCTATTTCCTTTTTTATAGGACACATATTTCTTATTTTTTTTCTTTCCTCAATTTTTTCCTATTCTGTTTGTATATATATTCCTTCTCTTCAGCTTCATGTAGGGAGAAATCATTCCCTATGATTTTTATTGATTCCTATGTTCTAGTCACCAAACCAAGGGGATTTGAAATTCCCTTTGAGTACATGACGTTTTGAGTCATGTAACATTTATAGAGGGTATCCGGGTGGGGTTTGTCACAATGTTTTTCAAGAGGAATAAAAATATTAATGAACCTACATATAAAAACAAATATGCAATGAAATTGAAATATAATTATTTTACATTATATTGAGTTTAATTTTAGGTTAAAATTAATTTAATGGGGTGTGGAATGGTACAACCCATGATTCTATAGGTATATATTATCCTTGTAAATAAACATGATGTATTTAATAGCTTATATTACATGCCACCCCATTTCTAAATAAACTATGATATAATATATCATTATAACCTAAAAATTAATTTCAGGTTATGAGTAAGAGTATAAAAATTATGAAAGAAATATAAAGGTTTTATTTCATAAAAATTTATAGACTAATTCCTAATAAATATGTTCTCAATTTTAATTAATTTATTATATTCATTAATAAAACATTTCTTAAAAATGGTTTCTATTTTATTTCTTGGATGAATACTAATATTAAATTTTAACACTTTTGGAAGTTTTATTTTATAAAAAATTATCTTTTGTGATATCGTCATATCAAATTTATCATAATTTTAAACTGTGATATTTTTCTAAAATGTTTAATTTTTCATTGGTTAGTAATAAATATGGATTTTATTGAAAAAAAATATTTCACATTCAAGTTTTTATAAATTTAACTTTAATTTGACTGAATATTATTATTTAAACAGTTCATTTTCATTATATATAATCATATCAATTACATTTGAATCCACATTAGAAATAATTTTGGTAAAAACATTTTTATTATTAAAAATTAAGGTGTCTAAAAACCCATTTTTAGTGTCTATTTTGGTTTATTTTAGTATTATTTTCTACCACTTATAGAAATTTAATTTCATAAAATAGGATCCCTATTAATAATCACTAATTAAAAATATTTTCATTAGGTCAATTTCATTTTCAGGTTAAAAGTAATAGTAAAAGAAAAAAAAATTCCAAAATAAAGGGTCCTCATATTCTAACTGCAGTAAAAGGCATGGATCTTATTCATACACTATTCAATACTACAATTCGATGGATAAAAATCACATATATGAATTATAATGGTCCACAATTTTCATATATACATACTAAATTTAATTAGAATAATATTTATTTCATAATTAACAAAACCATGCAATAATTTTATAGGATTAGTTTCATTGGAAATTTGGATAAGAAAGGAACATATTAATTATGCATCTATATTGTCTCCCACTTATTTCCTCATTAATAGAACCCTTTTTGACACATCGTACATATTAATATTCTTCATATATTGTGGAAAACATAATAAAGGGTGATCTCAGATGCTTAGTAAGGGTAAAAAATGGATATATCAATCATCTCATAGTCGTAATAAATAATAACTTATAAAAAACGTTTAAAAATTAAGTCATTCATATTTATTATTCATGATATCATGTCGTGGGATATATCATATAAGTTCATAAAGAATCAAATAACATATTATAGGAGGGAATAACAAAACTAATGGAATTGTTGAAATCACCTAATTATAAAAAATACTTTACATATTAGTCACAGATCATGGATATGAAAATATTAGTTGAAAATGTCCTATACTGAACTGGGTTGACTCCCTCGTTACATCCCTCTATGTATGGACTATGTTCACTCATTGTTCTAGTCTGATATATCTCAGGAGATAAAAGTATTTTCCTAATGAAATGTTGGGATTTGTAGGACCCACCCATAACATAATGAAAACCATATGTAAATTTTCAACAAGAACATAATTGATTCATCATATTAGAACCCACAATAATAAATGGGTTTCATAAAAAAATTTCATCCTAACAGAAACCATGAATGGAAATTGGTTTCAAAAATATCATTCCATTATAAATATAAAAAAACATTGAATGAATAGGGATAATATATCTGAAAAATATCCATAAAAAAGAATAATTAACACCAAATTATGTTATTTTAAATGTAAAATGGTTTTAAGAGATCATTTAGAGATAATTATTGGTGAAAATAAACTTTCTTGTTTAAAAACATTTAGTACCTTAAAATGTTACAGAATTTTAAAAGAAACCAATTTCATTGAAAATGACTTTATAGGATTTTAATGGAAGAATAAATTACTTATTGACACATTAAATTATTAAAAAACTCATTCCGTAAAAATTAAATGGAATTCTATTCTAACTTTCGATGGAAAAGATAAAATTTCCGTCATTTGAAAATGAAACATATTACTTTCAAACCATTTTGTAAAAATTCACAAATAGGTAAAAATGAAATTAATTTTTTTATTATAATAGTATAAATATTTTTGAAATAAGTTTTATGAATTATTGAATAGGAGGAAAAATTATCCACATGAGAAACTTACATGTAAACAATCCTATATAATATTAAAATTGTAAACTAAACCCTTACCTTAGGATTGACTTCTTTAGTAAAAATATAAAATTACTATATAATGGTTTAAATAATGTAATTAATTTATCATAGAATAATATTCATACTTATTATATTATATGTGACACTCTTATATCATTCTATCACATATTGTTTAATAATATTTCATTATTACCCTGCGTTCGGGTGTTAGCTGCTCCATTTTCATATGAATGTTTTATCATATAAGTCCACATTATTGTAAATATTATATAGATAAATCATTTAGAAACTATACTATGGTAATACATATCATATTTATTTATTTAAAACATTTATTTAATCATTCATGAATGGTGTGTATGGAAAATTAATAGCATCGCGTCATGGAGATGATCGGTGTAGGTACGTAGGAGTGATGCCTTTATTCCATTAATGGTGAGATAATGTGTAAGTGGATTGAATATTAATTTTTTACAAATAGGTAAAAAGTTATAAATATTATATATTCATATTATTTCTATCATTATACCCATGTAAATAAAGTGGTTATAAAAAACAAATTACTCTAAATCGTGGAGATGGTAAGCCATATGTAAGCACCCACAATGATTTTGTTTTTTGTTGGATAAATAAAAGGTGGAATACTTTGGTTAAAAATCCTAATAACATCTCATAATATATTTAGTAATTTATTTATTACATTATAATGAAAAAAACATGAAGAGGACGTAGAAAAAGAAATAATCTTGAAAGAGTTGGTATAGATGATTACCTATTCTTTTGGGATCATCCTTTATATATCCTCCAAGGGATTATAGGGTTTCCCATTGGAGAAGACCATAGAGTATAGAATGTGTATATAGATGTTTTGAAGATATATTGGTATGTTATGAATGAGTTTTAAGGATTAATTTGATCTGAATAAGAGAGGGAGGAGGATCCAATTAATAATTGAGGTGTTGGGCACTTTTAGAAATTCAAAAATTAATAATTTATAATAAATTAAATATAAAAAATGACCTAAAAAGAAAATGTATTCAAATATTATATGAAATAAGGTTTTAATATCTTCAAAAATATATATAGTAGACACTTTTTAGGAATTATTTTAAACTTTATCATTTTGATTAACACTTAATTAACCTATATTAATTTTAACTAAGTTAACAAATTGTTCATTTTAAATAGTTTTAATTTTTTACTTATGCAATTTCAATTAGACCATTAATGAAACATTTATGACATTTTATTACATATAATAATTAATCTTTATTTTTAATGATTTTTTATAAGTTTTAACAAATTTAATAAAATATTATTTTGATAAAATATCATTAATGTCATTTTTCATACTATTATTTTTTGGACTACTAATGTTTCATTATGACACATTAAATTGTAAAAAAATATTTTATTATATACATAGGAGATCTAGGTAGTCATTAAAATTCGTTTATCACAATAATAAACTAAAATTATATTTATTTTAATATTTTTCATAACATTTATTTGATATTTTCCTTAATAAAACAAATACTACATCACCAATATGTAATAGTTTAATATACTTATTTCTACAATAAATAGTTAAAATAAAATACCATGATAAAGATAAATATTCTAGTTTTCGTAATAATATTTTTACTAGAATATATTTTTTGTGGTTTCCTATATTATTAAATATACTGTATTTCAAAATTCAATTTTACATCATTGAATATTTATTTAAGAAATTATTATAATAATGATAATATCATCTAAGTGACCCAAAAACTAAAATATAAATTTTTTTCCCTGAAATAATTTTTTTTAATTTAAAAAAGTATATTTATATTCATCCATAACAAACCATTTTCCGATAATGACACATAATTAATATTTAAGACAATGAAAGTGATATTTTGCGACTTTCTAGGATATAAATATTATATAATTCATTTTCCTAGGGAATTTTCCATTTAACAACTTAATATCAACCTCCATGTGTTAAATGTATAAATACTATCTTCTATTAAAAAATTACATGTGTTAGGGTGATTTTATAGTCCATTAATTTCTTTTTAACCAAAATTACCTAATTTACACTTTACTAAGGTAACACAATTTATAAAGGTTACTATTCATATTGACCAAAACATAAACAATCATATTTACTAAATCTAGACCTTATGAATCCAATTTTGGAATCCAATTTTTAGAATTCAAAACAACGAGTTTTCAACATTAATTTAAAATAGATTTGTTTAAACTCCATGAAAAACAATTTTTCAGAAAACACCCCTTTTAACCATAAAATGTTTATATAATAAACTCATGTATAACATTATTTCAAAACCCATTATCGGATTATTTAAAATTTTAATGAACTAATTTATATTTAAAACTAATCCAAAACATAATTTTATATTGAAAATACTTTAGAGGACAAAATATTTTTCAATTGAAATCATTATTTTCACTATTCCTTAAGATATTAAATGTTTTCCAAAATAAAGTATTTTAAGATAATGTCAACATGATTAATAAAAACATTAAATTTGTTTTGAAAAATTAATTTTTTTAAATTTTAACAATTATTAAAAATAAGAAAAATCTTTTTTGATGAAATCATATTTTTGACGACTAAAGTGATTTTACTAAAATTATGTGATTGTTTTATAATAACATACCAATAACTTCATATTTATTTTGAGGTATCTAATTATTCAATAAATTATTCTTCCATATGTATTCCAACCAATTTAATGACTAGGTTATACTAATAGTTTCTTGTCGTTATTATAAAATTGATGTTGCGTGCTACACAAGCTAAGGAATAATTAAATATATTTTCAGTGAAATATTTATTGTAATATATAGGTGTTACATTCTACCTCATAAAAAATTAATTTATCAACTAAAATTTGTCACTTATATATATATATATATATAAGGATACCCTTGCTTCATCACATACGCAAGATCCCACGAAGCTTCCTAAAAATGTTGGTTCAAACATAAATCATTAAACAGTCGAGTGGTCTTGTTTCATATAACATTCTCTATATGATACAATTTCTCAAGTATCTGTTCTTAATAAGAATAATCCTTATACTTTGGTATGAATAATGATTTTTTTACATGTTACATACCACTTATGTACTTTCTCATGAGAGATACATATAACATATCATTAACTTGAGAGAGATTTGGTGGAAACACTAATCAATAAGATACTTTTCCAAAATGATCAAAAATATCAATAGGAATGATAAAATGAGGGAGATATTCCCCCTATGCTGAAATCTCCTTAATGTATTCTGAGGATATATTTATATTAATACATGGTAACTCACTTCAAACACTAGGTCTTTTCAATGATTGTATACATAACTCTTTAATGAACTCTGATCTTCTCTTATGTTCTGTTGATCAAACCTTATATTTGATTTCATCAAATAGATTATGGATCAATAGATTTTTCCCCAACCACATTCCATCCTATTTAATTTATTTACTTCCTACCATAGAGGGCTTATTAAGTAGTAATATGATTGTTTTAGTGAAACCAACTATTCTAAGAAAATTTTACCAAAGGGAGGTGTTGATCCCAACTAACTTTTAAATCCTTAGAGAAATATCTCAACATGTCTACTAGATTTTTATTTGTACTCTCATACTGATAATATTTTTTGGGTTCATAAGAATTGTTGAAACATATATCTGTATCCAAATCATGTGGAATACATATCTAGAACATTTATGTAAACCTCAAATATCGATAATATATAATGGAATGTTGTACTCCATGCAATATTACCACTTCCTTAATATATATTATGGAAGGTTGAATGAGAAATAAATATTATATGATAGAAATAAAGTGTTCCTAATTCATAAGGCGATAAAATATAACTCATATAATATTTTATTTTCTACAGTTTTTGGGAATTACAAACAAAAAAAGGGTGTTGTTTTCTCATTTCCATTCCTCTATGGGTAATGGTTATTAGATTCCCATAGAATTATGTCTGCCCACATTAACATTCTGACATACCAAGCATCATGATATATCTTCTTTAATATCTCTTTTCATTCCATCCCACAAGAAATACTCTTTCAGGTTTCAATAAAACATAGTGATTCTAGGATGAATAGAGATTAAGGAACTATGAGCCTCATCCAAAATATCCTTCTTTAAATCATGTATGGACTGGACAAAAACATTGTTCCAAAACATTTTTATTCCATCACAATCAATGTATAACTCAAGAGAATTTCTCTGCCTTTTTATGTATATATATTTATTCTATTACTCATTAATATTGACTTCTATATGTTGTTGAACATTCATTTGAACCAAATTAGACTTATGTTCTTACTTTGTGATTACTAAATCCATCCTTTAAAAATCCATAAACATTGGATATTTTATATTCCATAATATGGATAGGATAGCATGGTTCGTTCTTCTCAATGATTTTTCCACCTTCATCAATTTCCTATGGCGGTAATTTATTTATTATTCATAATCTCTACTAAACTCCAACCATCTAATTTGGTGCATCTTCATCTCCTTTTGAGTGAAAATATACTTTAAACATTTATGATCTATATATATGTATCATATTTCTCCTTAACAATAATTCCTCCATATCAATCATGAAAAAATTTCGACAACTAACTCCAAATCATCAGTGGGGTAATTGTTCCCATAGAAATTCAATTGTCTTGAGCTATGAGCTATCAATGTATCATTTTTCATAAGAACACATCCACGAACCTTCTTTGATGAATCACTATATATCACAAGGATTTATATAATATAGTGTTGTGTGAGAAAAGGTGAACTAAAAAACTAGGTTTCAATCTCCTTGTAATTCTCTTAACATTTTACATTCCAAATAAATTAAATAGCATTCTATGTCAACATGCAGAGTGGAATAGAAAATTGTGAGAAATAATTCTAAACAAATTAGATAATATTCAACCAAACCAAGAAAAAAATCAGATCTGAATTATTATTTTTTGGTATAGGACAACATTCAATTGTAATTCCTATTTTCTAGATCCAAATATATCCCCTATATTGAGATTATGAGACCCAAAATTGAAACATTTTATAGAGAAAATCCACATTTTTTAAATATTGAATTATGTTTCTCCTTTCTTATTGACATTAGTACAATCCTCATGTGATCTTCATATTCTTCCATTATATTTGAACATAAAATAATATCTTCTATAAATACTTCCTCAAACTGATAAAGAGAGTCTCAAAAGATTATATTCATTAAATCAATAAAGATACTGGGCTAATTAGTAAGACTAAATGTAATCACATTAAATTCATAGTGTTTATACATTGTATGAAATTCTATCTTGGTAATATCACATCTCTAAACCCTTAATTGATGACATCAAGGATGAAGATCAATATTATAAAAGTATTTAGCTCTAC
This sequence comes from Viscum album, assembly GCA_963277665.1. NCBI lineage: Eukaryota > Viridiplantae > Streptophyta > Magnoliopsida > Santalales > Viscaceae > Viscum > Viscum album. The sequence goes on from OY728144.1 coordinate 552,939,593, forward strand.
TTAGTTGAACAAAGAAGTCATCAGTATGGGGAGTGTATATTTTTTCTTAATAGTGATATTTTTAAGTTCTCAATAATCAATAATGAGTCTCACTGATCCATATTTATTCTTACAAAATAGAATAGGTGAACCCAAATGTGCCACAATATGGAATATCAATCCCTTATCCAAATTATCTTATATTTTCTTCCTCAATTCATGCATCTAAATAATGGACATTCTATATGTAGTCCTTAAATTTGTTTTTATCCATTATTAGTTTTTTTACAATGTAAACATCACGATTTAATGTAATATCTTGAACTTATACTATAAAAAAATTATCAAACTCTCATAAAATAAGTTTATCATTAATTGTTAGTTTCTCCCCAACCATATGAGATAGAAAACCATAGTTTATTTGAATAATTACCTTGATGATAGAAGTAATTTCCACTAGATGTTCATATTTGACCTTTAATCAATAGATAATCAGGGATTCATTCCGAGTATAAAATGTGAAATCACTTCCTCAAAAATTGATTCTATATCAATATAGATAAATCTAATCCATCCCAAGATTATCATTATATTTAAAAAATAGAAGGATTATATGGTATTGCAGGAAGCACCTTCCCTTAAATTTCAGTTGAAGATAATTTATAAACATGTGATATGGACATTATGTCGTTAAATGTTTTTAGAGATAACAAATGATCTAATTTTGGACTTAAAATAGAGATACCATAAGAAAATTTTAATAAACAAAATAGTGGGTTTATCAAGAATAAAATAAAACATTATCTCTTTTATAGTAGATGATAAGTGTACATTTCACCACATCATTTTCAAACCACACATCGCTAGAAGCAATCACAATAATTTTTATTTTTCTTTCACTTTAAGTGGTTACAGACATCGGTCATGATCTATAAACCTCAGATTTGGGGATTGTCTACACCAATTCAAATTTTCCTTTCACTAGGAAAATTGATCTGTGGATGGTGCATTCTGTGTATCCATTTCTCTATTTTCAACATTAGCTATCTTTTTCCATCACTTCGGCAATAATTCCCTTGAGGGAATTTTATAAAACTTAAATCATTTTCAAGTACCTCTATGATATTTTCATCTAGTTTTCATACAATACTTTGAAAATAAATGAAATATCATCTTATTTTCATTATTGTTTTTACTTTTTACCTTGAATTTTATTTTTCCCTTATTATAAAACCAACAAAATTGATGCGTAACTCCAATATCCATCACTACCTTGAGAAACGAATCGTATAATTTCATTATAGATGCGAAGTCCCTTATGGGAAATTCCGTTTGAATACATATAATTAAGACACTAATGAATTGATCAGCCTTACATTCAGTTTGGATGATAACTCCAAAAGAGCCCATTTCATAGCTTATTAAATTTTCATCATATTTACCAATATATTCACAATCCTTTTTATTATGTTGAAGGATAACATTATAGTTCTTTTTATGAAAAATTCTATGATTTTACTTAATGAAAAATATGTTCTTAATGTCATCCCATTGTATGGAGTAAATTTCATCACTTTTCCTCATATTCGTGATGAGTTTAAACTATTTTTCTACTTAATCTTCTAAATGATAGAGGACCAAAATTAATTTATAATGTTTGGAACATTGGAGAAACAAAGATATATTTTCAATGGTATATATCAATTTTGCAACCACTAGTGGATTATAAGACCCACTGAATAAAGGTAGATTTTACTTCATGAAGGACTAAAAAGAATGTTTTTCCCACCATTTCTCATTTGTAACTTCAATATGATTCATAGTTTGAGATTTTTTTTTGGGCACGCCATGATTTTTATTTCTATCTCTCCTAAAATTTAGTTTCTCATGAGTAAAATAATTTCATTTCCCATCGCATTCAACATTTGTGTGAGAAACACAAATCATGGCAGGAGAACCATATAATCAAGTAAAATTACTTATGCAATTTCAATTCAATACACCTTATATTTTATCATTTGTTATTCATTATTGCTACAAAAACTATATGATCATGTCCTATATTGAGAATAATCCTTAGGGTTCTTATAATTGTTTTCATACTAGTTTCAAAGGGTTAACTAAACCCTAATATCATACCAGAAATAATTGCCTATACTATTCATACATAGATATTATAACAAAATAGATGAATATTAGTTACATGAAATTCCAACACCACACCAGAAGAATATAACTATAGTTTATTTGCAAACATGGAGACATAAACAACTGATTCGTAAAGTAGTTACATTGTCTCCCACTTATTCCTTCATTACTAGAATCCTTTTTGACTCAATTTTTTTAATAAAATCATTCATATCATATTGAAAAGAAACATTATAAAGAGTGGGAGTAGATGATCAGTAAGGGTAAAGAGGTGAGATATCAAAAATATCATAATCATAATAATTAATAACATAAACAAGACATTTAATAATTATATAATGTATAGAAAAGAATCATGATTTCACGTCATTGGATAAATAATATATGTTCATATCAAATAAAATAACATGTTCCATGAGAGAATATAATATGATATGGAATTGTGTAATACAAAAAAAATATAAAATTATTTCAATATTATTCATGGCTAATTTATAAGACCACCATTTTGGAAAATTCCAATACATAACCAGGTTCACTATGTTTTTCCAACCCTGTTTCAATAAACAAAGTTCTCTCCTCATTCTAGTACTTCATATATCATTAGGTATAAATCATTACCTAGTGAATCTGATAGATATATAGTTATCACTATTCACATAATAAAAAAATACATATTTGTGAAATAATAACATAATTCATACAAATTATCAGAATTCATAAAAAGAGATGGGTTTCATAAACATCATTCCATCATAACTTAACCTAATGAAACGAAATGGGTTTCCTAAATATCATTCCATCATAAAAACAAACCTAACATAGAAATAATGGGGATAGTATCTTTGAAAAATATTCCAATGTAATCATATGTAACATGAAATATTTTTATAATAAAAGGAAAATAATTTTGAGAGATCACATGAATATAATTCATGATGAAATTATAAGTTCTTCTTTGAAAAAATTTTATTTTAAAAAAATTCCTCACAATTTTAACTAAATAATTTTCACTGAAAATAACCTTTTAATAATTAATGTTTTCATTCAAGGAACTAATATGTCTGGAAATCATGAAAATGAGATCATTCAATATAAGCTAAAAATTCGTTCCTTTAGTACTTTTAATATAAACATCAAAAGTACCTAGTTTTAAAAAAAATATTCATTTCAAAACATTCAGAAAACATTTTACATAGGTAAAAAAGAATTCAAAAATTTATATAATAATATTTAAAAATTTTAGATTTTTTTTAGAAAAAATGACGTGGATGATTAATATTTCCGATTAAATACTTACATATAAATATTTTTTTTATAATATTGAGATTGTAAAATAAACCCTCTCCTTAGGTTTGATGTCTTTATATGTATCTAAAAATATTTTATAATAGTTTAAATAATTTTATTAATTTATAATATAATAATATTCAATTTTATTATATTATATATATGAACTGTTATCATCTTATCCACCATTTTTTATAATAGTTCATTATTATCCTTCTTTAAGGTGTTAACTGCCCCATTTTCTGATGCATTTTTTATCATATACGTGTAAATTCATGTGCATAAAATATAGTTACATAATTACATATTTTTATTAAGGCAATATATATCATATTTATTCATTTTATCAATTTATATAATCATGCTTGAATGGTGAACATTGAAGATGAAGCACATCACATCATGGAGATGATAGGTCGTACGTACAGATGAGTGATGTTATCATTACTTTAATCCTGATATAGTAAAAAAGTGGATGGTATAATAATTTTTATTTTCCCTAATAAGTATAACCATATATGAATTATATATATATATATATATTATTTATAACATTGTATCCATTCAAATAAAGAGGTGATGAAAAACAAATTACACCATGGTGTGGAGACGGTAAGTTGTATGTATGCATGCAAATTGATTTTTTCCACATGATGGATAAAAGCTAAGAAATGGTTATTTAAAATTACTAATAACTTTTCAGAATATATTATAATATTGGAGTTATTATTTATAATTAAAAAACATAAAGAGGAAGTAGAAGAAGAAAAATCTTGAAATAGTCATTAAATAATATTACATCTAATTGGGTGAAATTCATTTAGATCTCATTTTAGGGAATCTAGGGTTGGTATTATGAGAGGAGAAAAACCTCTATAATATCTCTAGGTAAGTGGGGAAGAGAAATTATCACGTTCTGGTAGAGCTTAAAGGTTCAATGTTATATAAATAAGTGAGGGAGGAGGTGGCATTTTATAATTGCGGTGATGGGAGCTTTTAGAATTTCCAAAAATATAAACTTATAATAATCCAAATCTCATTATAAATACCTCCAAAGGGATATAGATTTATAGATTTGATAATATAAGGTTGTAATATCATCAAATAATAAATTTTAGAGACATTATGGTACTATTTTAAACCTTATCCTTTTTATTGACTCTTAGTTAACCTATATTAATTTTTACTAAGGTAACAACTTTTTAAATATTAAAATGTTGTAATTTTATTTTACTTATGTTTTATAAATTAAAAAATCAATGAAAAATTATTTATATTATAGACCATATTTTATTTATTTTTTATTTTAATGATGTTTAATTATTTTTAAATATTTTAATAAATTATTATTTTAGTAAAATATCATTTCTGTCAATTTTCATACTATTCATTTTTTGGATTTTTACAAATATCAAGATGAAATGTTAATATAGACCTAATTATTTTATTTTATATTTAATCGGCTAAGTTAATCAAGAAAATTCATTGATCACATTTATTTTATAAGAACTAAGCCTTTTATAAAGACGTCACATGCTTGTTTTTAGGTATTCTCTTTCTAGTATTGAGTACATATTGTTTGGGTAATTCATTGACAATGTTTTGGGGTATCAATTTGAATTTTGGAAGGTATTGGGAAGAGAAATATTGGCACATAGTTTGTCAAAAACCCTATACCCCAGCCCAGCAAAATGTGTGAACCCATAAAAAGGGGATTCTTATAGATGGCATATGGGTAGCCAAACCCTTTACCCAAAAAAAGAGAAATTATGCACCACTATATGAGTAGTGCAAGATTAAGGAAAACATTTAGTGGAAACTGTGCGCCTCGACCCATCAAATATGGTCTGTGGTTTGATTAACCTGAATATTAAATTTTAAAATTACAGAACCTCTATATTAACCAGAAAACAATCCACACTTATCCCCCAATGGTTCACCTATATTTTGAAGTCTATTAAATGATTCCCTATAGAACCCTCTATCCATTATTGGGGATTTAATGTTCTTATTATGTATCTACACCTTCACCAGTAAGAGGAAATAATTTTTTTGTTCTTTAATTTTTCTATCTCGTGTCTCCCCCATATTTTAGAGAGATGATATACTCTCTCTTATTTGATCTTAATATACAACTGAGGGATATTTATTGTTCTGTCTTGAATTAGGGTTTTTGGATCTATTTCATGTTATTTATCACATTCTTGATTGATTCCATTCAATTTGGGGATATTTCGTTAGAGTGCATTTTTTGTTGATAATGATATAGGTGGTCTATAATTCAAATTCCAAAGTCTTGATTTATATTATGTGTTTGTAATTATTGAAATTATATTATATGATTATAAATTTATTTTTCCTAAATTTAATTAAATGATTTTTTGAATTAATTAATTAAGGGATTTTGAAATTGGGGATATTGGTGTTATAGAGTTTTAATAATTAATTGGTTAGTTAATCGTGGTAATATTGAATTGAGTGGTATAGATTATTGAACTGTGTAATTAATCATGGGGATATTGAATTGAGTTAGTTTGAATGGTTAATTGTTGAATTCACTATTGGGTTATTGGGTTTAGTGATTTGGAATAAATAATTGAGGAATTAATTTTTGGGATACTAAATTGGGTGGGTCGGAATAATTAATTGAAGAATCAATTATGAGGATTCACAATTGAGCGAGTTTGAATAAATAATTGATGAATTAATTATGGGGTTAAAAAATTGAGTGATTCGAAATAACTAATTGAGAAATTAATTTTTTTGGGATAAGGAATTGAGTGAGTTGGAATAATTAATTGACAAATTAATGAGGGGGATATTGGGATTGTTGAATCGTAATAACTGATTGATGAATTAATTATGTGGAATATTTAGTTTTTAAATTTGATTAATTAATTATGGAATTAATTAATGGAAATGATTATAACAATTAATTTGTTGAATTGATTTGTGGGAGTAAATGTGAATATTAAATTTTCAAATTAATTAAAGCAATTGGAATGAATAATTAATTTGTGAATTAATTTAATGTACTTAACGTGATTTATTAATTGTGGAGTTAAATAATGAAATTTATGTGATCAATTAATTAGTGAACTAATTGATGTTATTGAATGTGATGAATCAACCAGGTATTTTATTCTTGGATTTAACATGAAACAATTAATTAAGGAATTAATTAAATGAATTTAATGTGATTCATTAATTGTGGGATTAACTAATATAGTTTGGATAAACAATTACTTGGTGAACTAATTGAAGGGATTGAATATGATCAATTGATTGAGGAATTAATTAATGGGAATGGTTGTGTTTATGAATTTGGTCAAGTTGGATTTATTAATATTTGATTTAATTAATTGAATTGATATCATTAAATTATTGTTGAATTATTTAACAAGATTGAAGGGAGTAGTTAATTTTTGAATTATTTATCGTAATTGGCATGGTTAATTAATTGTTGAAGTAATTAATGGAATTGATAGAATTAATTAATCTTTGAATTAATTATCAATATTAAGGGGATTAATTTTAGAGACCAAAAGCTTGACGTACATGGAAATTACATTAATTTTGTGGAATACTTAATACATAACAAAAACAGACACACAAGGATCGTAATAGTTTAGTGTCTTTGGAAACATGGAACATAAACTTCTAATCATGTTGAAAGATCTTCAACAACCCCCATAACGATCTTCCCCTTTTTGTTTCCTTACCTAAAACCTTTCTTTATTTCTAGGTGAAAATAAAACATAAAAAGGGTGAGCTAAAATGATCAGTAAGGGAAAACATAGTGAACATAAAACAATCCATAAACATTTGAAAGTAAAAAACTTGAACAAGAAATTTACACATCAAAATATTGAGCAAAGATATAAATCATGGAAGTACGTAAGGCATATATCATAATGGAACATCAACCAAGATAAAATATAATGGGAATAAAACATGTAATTGTGGCAACCATTCAACACATGTTATGATTTCCATAGTAGCCAAGGAATTGCTGCCAAGACCATCTTAGTGGACAAGGTCCATTTCTGAATCGAGTTCACTCCTCGTTTCAGTCCTGTAACACTAAACCAGATTAACATACCATTTCAGCCATGTCTATCTCATGAGATATAAATATTTACCCAATTAATTGGAGGTAGATATAGGTCCCACCCATCATATAATGAAATCATTCTTACATGTGCCACAAAATAAACATACATCATTCATAATAACCCAATAAATAAAATGGGTTTCATAAACATCATCCCATTATCACATAATCCATATAAAATAAATGGATATCATTTCATAATAAGAAATGTGAAACAATGTAAATCATAGAGACGTGATACTTAAAACATACACATATGAAATAATGTCATCTTAGATGAAAAAATGGTTTTGATAAAACACTAGAAATGAATTCATGAGGAAAATATCATTTCTTCTTCAAAATCATTCTCTTTCCACAAAATGTCATGAAATTTTAAAAGAAAACGATTTTATTGAAAATATTCATGAAGTATTTTGGAGGAAGCTTCATGAAAATAAGGCTTTATGAAACTGTAAAAATCCTTTGATGCCGTATAAGTTAAAAAAACATTCTTCTCGTAGTTTTGCCAGAAAAGTCAAAAAAGTACCTCGTAACATAAACAAAAGAACGATTCCTTACATAAAATGTAGTAGAAGTGAAAAATTGGTAAAAAGGACTTTAAAAATACATTAATCCATTTTTATAAAATAGGGACATGGATGATAGATATAACCCCAGTGAATACTTACGAATAAACAATCTCAGATAAAAATGAGATTGGAAAAGTTATCCATTACCTTAGGTCCGATATGATTCGTATGGATCCGAACCTACTGTATAATGATTTAAATAATGTCATTGAATTATTACATAATCATATTAGTAGTTATGATATCATATATGTTTCACTTATGACTTTATATTACCCATTCTTTTGTAAATTCCATGTTAAAACAGCGTTTTGGGTAAAATCATTTCATTTATCGTATGTCTTTCAACTTGTCGTTCTTGATATTATTACATATATCCCAATTTAAATAATTATATAATGTAAAAAATTATGTATATATAATATATATTCATCATATACAAATATATAATAGATCGATAAAAGGAATGAAATTCACCGTTTATGGAGACGGTAGGTCCTACGTACGCATGAACGATGTTTTCGTTTCCTTATTGAATTGATTGGAATTTAGTAGATGACATACATATATATATAAAAATAAATATATTATCATTATTATATCATATATTTCATTATTACTTATTATATATACATTATAATCATTAATGAATGGTTAACATGGAGAATGAATCTCATCGCGTCTTGGAGACGGTAGTCCGTACGTACGCACGAGCGATGATATCGTTCCCATAATTATTGAATAGAATTGGAGTGGATGGTATAATATATCAGAATCATTATGATGTTATAATAACCATATATAGTTATTCTTTACACCATTATACCCATCCATGTAAGGTGTTGGTGGAAAAACAGATTACACCACGGCATGGAGACGATATTCCGTAAGTATGCACGCGTGGTGAATTTGTTTTCTGTAGGATGGATAGAATGTGAAATAGGGTTTTTTGATATTTATAATAACATATCAATATATGAGGGACAATAATGTTATTACATCATAATGAAAAAACTAATTAAGAGGGAGTAGAAGAAGAATGGAACTTGATGAAAACGGTAGAAGGTATTACCACTTTCTTGAAGTGCCTCCTTTAAACTTTCTCTTAGGGCACTAGAGTTGGACTTTTGAGAAGACCAGTACCTCTAGTAGGTTTCTAAGGAAGTGGGGAAGTAAAATGGGTAGGTTTTGTCCGAGCTTCAAGGCTCCAAATTGTGTGAGGAGAAGAGGGAGGAGATGCCCTTTTATAAGGGAGGAGAGGGGCACCATTGGGAATATAAGAAAATATTAATTTTTATTAAATCCCAACCCGACATAAAAACATCCAAAATGACTCAAATAAAAATATTATAAGATATAGGGTTGTAATATCATCAACCAATAAAATTTTACATGTTATGAATTTATTTTAAACATTATCAACTTGATTTATCCTTATTTAATCAATTTAATTATATTTGTGGTAATACCATTATAAATTTTAAATTATTATAAATAACTACTTATTTGTTGTGAACTTCCCATAATTTAATAATTAATAACATTTTAGACCATATAAATTTAAATTTATAATTTTTAAATATTTTTGTGTTTAAAAAAAAATTATAATATGTTATTTATATAAAATAACAATAGTGTCAATTTTTACACTATTCATTTATTTGAATTGAAATAAAACATATACAGAAGATATGTTCGAAATAAAAGCTTTAATAGATTCATAACATGTCATATTTATCTAGAAAATTAGTGGAGAACATTAAATAGTTCATATAATATTTATTTTAATATTTTTAAAACCATTTATTTGATATTTCTCTTAATAAAATAATTTCAACATCACTATTATGGCACATTTAATGATAATTATTTAATCCCTAAAAATTATAAATAAATTCATATGATGTAGCTACTTTTATTGTATTTCTAGATACTATTCATGTTAGAAGTTTCATTAAATATATCACTATATTAAAATTAATATACTTATAAGATTTAAGAGAGTGACATGTTGTCACTTTCTTTGGTTTTAATAATAATTATATTATTTCATTGTCCAAATTCCATAAAATAAATCTTGTCCGACCCTTAGGTGATATGGGTCGAATTTTATTCATCTAATAGGATTTTTCCAAGTGTTAGGGTAATTTTATAATTTTATTTTTACCCTTAATTACCCAATTTACCTTTAACTGTAGTAAATAAAAAATTACCGTAGTTACTATTCATAATGTCAAAAAAATAAAACTAAACTATTAACATAATTTTGACCCACTAAATCCAAATATGGAATCCATTTTTTCAAATTCAATACACAGAAGTTTCATAAATTAAATTAAAATTAATTTCGTTGTTGAATTAAAATGGGTTTTTGTTTAAAACATTGCAAAAGATTGAATTGATTTAACCTACTAATTCAATGTAAAATCAATTCTAATTACATAGATTAAATTAAAAGGTAAAAATATATTCTATTCATACTTTAAACACATTTAATATTATAATTTAACAATATAAATTAATACGATGAAATTTTTTTTTTAATTAAAATAGGGCGTGTTTTTACTATTCATTAAAATATGAAAGTTATCAGAATAATATGAACAATTTATCCAAAGTAAATTTTTATATCCTGATTCCAAATAAGAACATTATTGTGTCAAATTGAACTTATAAACATGTCAAAAACTAGATTTAATGTCGGTGCTCCATCAAAAGGCGGCAAAACTGCATTTTTTGAAAAATACTTATTTTACCTGAAAATTTATTTTGTTCTCATACCATGTTCTATAAAATGTATATGATAAATAATAAGGTTATAAAATTTAAAATGTATTTAATAATATTAATAATGGTTAGTTCATGATAATATTATAACCATATATCGTTGTTTAGTGAAACCCGGTATTGCGTACAACACACGCTATCGAGGAAGGTCGTGATTGCGTGTAATGCTAGCCAAATCAGGGTTGCGTGTAATGGAAGACTCATTTTTTGTTGTGTAAAACAAAATACAGCCATATTTCATTTATAAATTCAATATATATATATATACATACACACTCATTGTTGCGTAGAATAACAACTATCAACCAAACTTGAAATTGTGTGTAGCATGATCAAAGAATAATGTTGTGTATACTGCAAGCTAATATAGTGTTGTGTATAGCACAAGATAATCTTGTTTTAGCATAAAACAAATGACATAAAATAAATTAAAAAGAATACTTATCATAAAATATCAGGTTGTTACATTCTACCCCCCATAAAATGAATTTCACCCTCGAAATCCGTCAGGGTTATACATGGTCTTCTACTTGAAAGTTTCTATAATTGAAACCCACATCGTAAAATCAAATACCAAAATATAACTTTATAAACTAAAATATGAAATGTAACGGTTACCCAAATAAACTAATCACTGGGTTTCCACATAAGAGAACATAGGTGAAAATATGGATATAGAAGAGAAATCTAACCATCATGTTCTGATAGAGAGTGGTAGAGAACATGGCTATGAAAAAGCCAACAATAACAAAGCCATAGATTTGCAAAGATCTAAGGTACCATATGATTCGTCGTATATAAGAGCACTAGGAAAACATTTTTGGTTTTCAATATCATTTCCCTAATGTTGAAAATTTTGAATTAGAAGAAATACTTGCTTGATTTTGGTATAATCTCACTGTTGTTCGTGCTTTGAACAATTTCCACTTCATCTCTTAAAGAAATGAAGTTGAATTTGTTATTCGTGAAGTTCTAATAGATCATGTGATATAATTATGGGTCATTCCTCCAATCTCAAAGAAAATGTTAGAAAATGTTATCGAATACATAAGTCCATGTATGGTGAGGTTAATAAGATATGATTCCAAACATGGAATTATACTTCATCTATCATACCGCTTAATAAAATAAAACTTGTTTCTACAAACCAGGGACTCCCTGTAGGCCAGTGGTAGTAAATAAAGGCCTAGAGCACTTCGGTTTTGGGTTGGATTCCCACATCCTTTTCCGACGTGATGGGCTGTCAGCCGTCCTACAGGTTGTCCTTTTTTTAAAACGATATTACTATAACATCCCATCAATAATATCGAAAAAAGTTCTATCCTTAAACAATACTAACTTATGTCCAACATAATCCTTTCCAATCTTTAGTCTTATCTAAAATACTTCGGTCCAAGGTCATTATATAAAGAAAACAATTACTAGAAAGGATATCTACCAAGAATGTGAATATAAGAATTTATCTCACATATATCATAATATGTATCTTGTTGGTTTCATTCCAAGCACATAAATACCTTAGTCATATATTCTCTTGAGACATAAATTACCATCGAACCTTAGTGAAAACATGAATATAGTTAAAAGGTAACTCTTTCCACATACCAAAATCCCAAAAAAATCTATATAATCTAACCATAATATCACTTAGTCCTTATATCAGTCATGAGCTCATGAATACAATCAAAAATCTAATTATCTTATTATCCCTTCATTATGCGCATGTCATCTACCTTCCAAAAATATCTGAATAACCTTCCATGGTTACCGGTACTATTTTACATATACTTTCAAATACTTTAGGAAACACAATAGTGTAACAATCCTTAGAAGATTCTTTATTCCATTGTACCATACATTATTCTTTATAAACATACAATCATTCCACTAACTTCTTAAACCACTGACTGAGCTTCATCATTTATTTCTTCTAATATTTCATTTGTAGTATCTTCATCATCATCCACATAAATACTACTCATACGACCATGCTTATTCTCTTCAGGAGATTTTCCCTTAGGGCATTGGTCTGCATAATTTCCATACATTCCACATTTAAAACATTTAACCGTTGTTGATGTCTTAGAAATACCATTATCCTTGTCCACGGTGTTAAATAAACCTTTTCCTTTGCAATTACTGTCTTTGTGTCCCTCTTTTCCACACCCAAAGCATCTTCCAGTTCGTTTGAAACATTCTCCCTGATGCCTCTTCCCATATGATTTACATGAGGGGAATTGAACTTTCTTTCCTCTATGATCATCATAAAACTCCATCTTTCTCTTATTAGCTGTGTCAGGAAACTTACCAAAGTTGAGATTATTGATCATATTATGAGATTTCTGATTAGGCACAATAACTATATGTGGACCTCCAAATCCAATTTCATTTGGTTTCTTATGAAGAATATCATTCCATTGTCCATCATATCCTCCATTATCGTGAATCTTCCTGTTTCCAGCCATTTTCTAAAACCCAAAAAGAATAGCGTGAGACACAAAAATCATGCTCGGGAAAACAACATAGTAAAGGGGGAGTACCCTCAATATCTAATATCTTAGGTTAAATTATAATATCGTTACCATAGTTCTAGGACTATATCCTATACGTATACTTATCCTTAGAGATATCCCTAGACATACCTTAACACTATCTCTAGGGATCTCACTAAGGTTTTCACATCCTAGTTTCCAAAGGTTGACTAATCCTTTTCTCTGATACCAACTGTAGAGACCCAAAACTTGATGTACATGGACATTACATTACTTTTTCAGAATACTAAATAAATAACAAAAACAGACACACAAGGATCGTAATAGTTTAGTGTCTTTGGAAACATGGAATATAAACTTCTAATAATGTTGAAAGATCATCAGCAACTCCCATAATGATATTCCCCTTTTTGTTTCCTTAGCTAAAACCTTTCTTTATTTGCTGGGGGAAAGAAATCATAAAAAGGGTGAGCTCAAATGCTCAGTAAGGGAAAACATAGAGAACATAAAACAATCCATAAACATTTGAAAGCAAAAACATGAACATGAAATTTAAACATCAAAATCTTGAGCAAAGACATAAATCGTGGAAGTACGTAAGGCATATATCATAATGGAACATCAACCATGATAAAATATAATGGGAATAAAACATGTAATTGTGGAAAACATTCATCACATGTTATGATTTCCATAGTATCCAAGGCATTGATGCCAAGACCATCTTAGTGGACAAAGTCCCTTTCTGAATCGAGTTCACTCCTTGTTTCCGTCCTGTAACACTAAACCAGATTAACTAACCATTACAGCAATGTATATCTCATGAGATATAAATATTTACCCAATGCATTGGAGAGAGATATAGGTCCCACCCATCTCATAATGAAATCATTCTTACTTGTCCCACAAAATAAACATACAACATTCATAATAACCCAATAAATAAAATCGGTTTCATAAACATCATCCCATTATCACCTAACCCATATAAAAGAAGTGGATGTCATTTCATAATAAGAAAAGTGAAATCATATAAATCATAGAGACATGATACATGAAACATACACATATGAAATAATGTCATCTTAGATGAAAAATGGTTTTGATAAAACACTTGAAATGAATTCTTGAGGAAAATATCCTTTCTTCTTCAAAATCATTCTCTTTCCACAAAATGCCATGAAATTTTAAAAGAAAAAGATTTTGTGGAAAATATTATTGAAATATATTGGAGTATTCTTCATGAAAATAAGGCTTTATAAAACAGTTAAAATCCTTTCATTCCTTATAAGTTAAAAAAACATTCTTCTCATACTTTATCCGGAAAAGTCAAAAAAGTACCTTGTAACGTAAACAAAAGAAAGATTCCTTACATAACATGTAGTAAAATTAAAAAATGGGTAAAAAGGACTTTAAACATACATGAAACCATTTTTAGAAAATAGGGACACAGATGATAGATATAACCCCAGTGAATACTTACGAACAAACAATCTTGGATAAAAATGAGATTGGAAAAGGTGTCTCTTACCATAGGTCTGATATGCTTCAAATGTGTCCAAAACTCCTGTATAATGATTTAAATAATGTCATTGACTTATTACATAATCCTATTAATTGTTATGATATCATATATGTTTCACTTATGACTTTATATTACCCGTTCTTTTGTAAATTCCATGTTAAAGCTGTGTTTTGGGTAAAATCATTTCATTTATCGTATGTGTTTCAACTTGTCATTCTTGATATTATTACTTATATCCTCATTTACATAATTCCAGAATGTAAAATATGATTTATATATAATATATATTCATCATATACATATATATTATAGATCGATAAAAGGAATGAAATTCACCGTTCATGGAGACGGTAGGTCGTACGTACGCATGAACGATGTTTTCGTTTCCTTATTGAATTGAATGGAATTAAGTAGATCACATACATATATATATATATTCATAAATACAATATCATTATTATGTCATATAGTTCATTATTACTTATTATATATACTTTATAATCATTAATTAATGGTTAACATGGATAATGAATCTCATCGCGTCGTGGAGACGGTAGTCCGTACGTACGCACGAGCGATGATATCGTTCCCATAATTATTGAACAAAATTGGAGTGGATGGTATAATAAATCAGAATCATTATGATGTTATAATAACCATATATAGTTATTATTTACACCATTATACCCATCCCTGTAAGTTGTTGGTGGAAAAACATATTACACCACGGCGTAGAGACGGTATTCCGTACGTACGCACGCGTGGTGATTTTTTTCCGTAGGATGGATAGAAGGTGAAATAGGGTTGCTTGATATTTATAATAAAATATCAGTATATTAGGGACACTAATGTTATTACTTCATAATGAAACAACTAAAGAATAGGGAGTAGAAGAAGAACAGAACTTGAAGAAAATGGTAGAGGGTATTACCTCTTTCTCAAAGTGCCTCCTTTAAACATTCTCTTAGGGAACTAGAGTTGGACTTTTGAGAAGACCAGTACCTATAGTAGGTTTCTAAGGAAGTGGGGAAGTAAAATGGGAAGGGGTTGGACGAGCTTAAAGGCTCCAAATTGTGTGAGGAGAAGAGGGAGTAGATGGCCTTTTAAAAGGGAGGAGAGGGGCACCTTTGGAAATATAAGAAAATATTAATTTATATTAAATCCCAACCCCACATAAAAACTTCCAAAATGACTCAAATACAAATCTTAGATGAGATAGGGTTGTAATATCATCAACCAATAAAATTTATACATGTTAGGAATTTATTTTAAACATTATCAACTTGGTTTATCCTTATTTAATCAATTTAATTTTATTTGTGGTAATAAAATTTTAAATTTTAAATTATTATAAATATTTACTTATTTGTTGTGAATTTTCCATAATTGGATAATTTATAACATGTTAGACCATATAAATATAAATTTATAAATTATAAATATTTTTGTGATTTTTAAACAATTTTATAATATGTTATTTTTATAAAATAACAGTAGTGTCAATTTTGACACTATTCATTTATTTGAATTTAAATAAAAACTATATAGAATATATGTTTTAACTAAAAGATTTAATATATTCATAACATGTCATATGTATCTAGAAAAATAGTGGAGAACATTAAATAGTTCATATAATATTTATGTTAATATTTTTAGAACCATTTATATGATATTTCTCTTAATAAAATTATTTCAATATCACTATTATGTCACCTTTAATGTTAATTATTTAATACATAAAAATAATAAACAAATTCATATGATGTAGATACATTTATTATATTTCTGGAGACTATTCGTGTTTGAAGTTTCATGATGTTTATCACTAAATTAAAATTAATATACTTATAAGATATAAGAGAGTGACATGTTGTCACTTTCTTTGGTTTTAATAATATTAATATTATTTCATGGTCAAAATTCCATTAAATTAATCTAGTCAAACCCTTAGGTGATATGGGTCGACTATTATTCATCCAATATGATTTTTCCAAGTGTTAGGGTAATTTTATAATCTTATGTTTACCCTTAATTACCCGATTTACCTTTAACTGTAGTAAATAAAAAATTACCGTAGTTACTATTCATAAAATCAAAAAAATAAAAGTAACCTATTAAAATAATTTAGACCCACTGAATCCAAATATGGAATACAATTATTCAAATTCAATACATAGAAGTTGCAGAAATTAAATTTTAATTAATCCTGTTGTCGAATGAAAACGGGTTTTTGTTTAAAACATTGCAAAAGATTGAATTGATTTAACCTACGAATTCAATGTAAAATCAATTATAATGACATACATTATATTAAATGGTAAAAATATATTCTATTTATACATTAAAACCATTCAATATTATAATTTAACCATATAAATTATTGCGATGAAAAAAGTTGTTTTTAATTAAAATATAGCGTGTTTTTACTATTCATTAAAATATGAAAGTTATCAGAATAATATGAAAATTTTATCCAAAGTAAATTTTTATATCATGATTCCAAATAAGAACTATATTTTGTCAAATTGAACATATAAACATGTCAAAAACTATATTTAATGTGGGTGCGCCATCAAAAGGCGGCAAAACTGCATTATTTTAAAAATACTTATTTTACCCGAAAAATTTATTTTGTTCTCATACCATGTTCTAGAAAAAGTGTAAGATAAATAATAAGGTTATAAAATTATAAACTTAGTTAATACTATTCATAACGGTTAGATCGTGATAATATTATAACCATATATTGTTTTTTATTGAAACCCGGTATTGCGTACAACACACGCTATCGAGGAAGGTCGCGATTGTGTGTAATGCAAGCCAAATCAGGGTTGCGTGTAATGCAAGACTCCTTTGTTGTTGCATACAACAAAATACAACCATATTTCATTTATACATTGAATATATATATATATACACATACACACTCAATGTTGCGTAGAAAAACAACTATCAGACAAACATGAAATTGTGTGTAGCATGATCCAAGAATAATGTTGCGTATACTGCAAGCTAATACAGTGTTGCACAAGATAATCTTGTTGTAGCATAAAACTCATGACATCAAATAAATTAAAAAGAATACTTATCAGAAAATATCGGGTTGTTACATTAAGTGATTCTATTATTAATTGACGAGATTGACATGATTAATTAAATATTGAATTAATTAATGAGAATGATGGGATTTATTGATTGTTGAATTAATAAATATGATTTGTGGGATTAATTAATTATTAAATCAATTAATTAGATTGGAATGATTTATTAATTATTGAACTAATTAATGAGATTAACATGATTAATTAATTTTTTAATTAATTACTGAGATTTCAGTGATTAATTAATTATATAAATAATCAACTAGACTGACATGATAAATTAATTAATGAGTTAATTAATGGAAGAGGTGTGATTAATTAATTATTTTATGGAATTTTGAGATTAATTAATTACTGAATTAATTATGTGATATTGAGAATGTGGGTATTGAATATTAAATTTTAAATTAATTATTGGATATTAAAATTATGGAAATTGAATAATAAATTTCCACGTTAATAATGGTACATTATGATAAAAATTAGGGATAATTTAGATTATAGATTTGAGATAATTAATTGTGGAATTAATTAAGAGATATTGATATTTTTAAATGAGATAAATTATTGTGTCATTAGTTTTGAGATATTGGGATTGTAAATAAGATAATTAATTATGATATATAGATATTTTTATCATGATGTAGTTTATTAATGAATTAATTATGAAATATCGAGATCCTGGATTTGATAATTAATTATTGAATTAATTCTAAAATTTTAAGAATATTGATTTGAGATAATTAATTTTTTAATTAATTAAGGGATATTGAATTGTTTTTATGGATTACCTAATAGGAAAATTAATTAATAGGTCTAATGTAATTAATTTGTTGGGGAATTAATCAAGGGCAATAATGTGAAGAAGTAATTATTTAGTTATTAAAGAGATAGATATGGTTAAAAAAAATTGGAATTAATTAATAGTATTAATATAATTAATTAATTGGTGAATTAATTAATGAGATTGGTAAGATTAATTAATTATTTAATGTATAATGAAATTTACGTGGATAATTAATTATTTTGTTATTATGGGATGGTGAATGGTACCATGGAAATTCAATCATGTATTAGAAATTATGAATGGTAACAAAGAACTTCAAAAATAAAATTATGAATGGAAAATGGTTATTAAATTATGAAAATTGAATAGAAGCATAGGAATTGAATTAATAAATATGAATAGAACATTGGTATTCAGTTGTGAAATTTAAATGGTAACAGGGGAATTCAATTATGAAATATGATTGGTAAGAAGGGAATTTAAGTAGGAAGTATAAATTGTAACATGGGAATTTAATTATGAATTATGAATGATAGTAACGGAATTTTGAGATATGATATCCCTTGGGGATATTTCAGACTCCAACATAGGCTGAAGCCGGTATTCAGGTACATGTGTCAACGGGAACTCGGGGGTGTTATGTGGTTAAATATAGAATATTTGAATAATGTAAAATTTTCCATTTAATTCTTGTCTTTTATTATTTATAAAACATCACATACTTTTTGATTGGATATTATTTTAGACAGCTTGGGATGTGGCCTTCCTAGTTGTACTCACACCCAAATCATGATGCCTCATCGGTACTTGAATAGACTTTATTTTTCCTGGATTGGATAATACAAAAGGTCTTATATTAAAAGGAAAGTTCTGGAAAGAGCATATATGAGTGAACCAGACATTGTTCAACACCCCTTTGGTTTTTTTAGTGTATTTAGTTTTTTTGGGTTTTCATATTGAAATTATGCTTGTACATTATCATGGAATATGTCACGACCCCATCCCGACAATGTGTACCCCTCTTGGGCAGGCAATGTGAGAAGGGAGATAATGACCCCCGAGTCCCGCCTCCAGTAGGCCCCGGGTTGGCGACTAGCACCTAGGGTATAGTAACACACAAATGGGAGGCATTACCCTCTAAGAGAACACATGCAGAAGAGAGAGATAGAATACAAACCAACCAACTCCAACTCAAAACTTAAATATAATAGAAACCCCAAGTGCACATATGTAATGTCATGAAAATTTACTACAACAGAAATGGGAAACTTCAAGTACCCAAAAGAAAAGGAGACGACAACCGCAACCACAAGCCCGAACAGCTCCTACAACCACCAGCTAGTAATAACCAGCCTAATCTCTAACCTGCTCTAAGTGACCTGAAAAACAGTTTATATATACATA